>VDFB02109042.1:67575341-68217474 GCA_007258455.2 Sequoia sempervirens | reverse complement strand
AAGAAAATTTCTACCATATTTCTACATGGATTATTTGTTGAAGGACTATATGATCTGTTTGTTCTTTTGTTATACAGCAGAGGGGTTTTGTTTTATTTTATTTTTTTTATTTCTCATTATTCATTACATTATTCACTGTGTTTGAAGGCAGCGATCTAAAACTTCTATTAACATTTTTTTTTATTGTATTTTAAATAAATAAACTCCAGCTTGTGAAATGAAATCTACTATTCTTTATTTTTGTTTCTTTTGTTCACAGAAATTTCATGACTTACATCTCTATTTGTTTATCTGGAAATGAAATGTACTATTCTTTATTTTTGTTTCTTTTGTTCACAGAAATTTCATGACATACATCTCTATTTGTTTATTTACAGCAACCAGCATACTCAATCCAACTGCATGAGATTTCAACTTACATGGCTGACCGTGAACGAGCAGCAACAACACATTCGCTAAAATTTGAATTACTTACAGTTTGCTTGTGAATTTTCATCTTATACAGGTTAAAATTTAAACCCTGCCAATATTGGGATTAATGGCAGAGCAAAACTTACTTAATTGTGGCGGCTGGCTTCTCTGTAAATTTCTTTTTTTTTTAATACCTACTGCAATTATTTTAATTGCTGAAGGGGTAAGTGTTTACATATATATTTATTATTACTTATCTTTTTCTGGTGTTGCGCTTGTGTTGGTTGCACTTCCCCACTTTTTTTTTTGTTTTATTTTATTTATTAATATTGTTTTTTTTTCTTGAACAAAAATACTTTTCTTTTATTCATAATCCCATTTAAAGTTAAATGCGTGTTTGTTATATAAGATATTAAATATATAATATATATACAAAATATATAAAATATATCATTTAAAATAACTATAAAACATACACATATATATTATATATCAATGCATTCTAATTTGATAAAATGTATATATAGTGAAGCATATATGTGTACTTATTGAAAATAGATTAAATATTTTATTCATTCTCCTCTTCAATAAAATATTTGAAAAAAAAGTCATATTTATTACTATCAAAAATTTAATAACTATTCTTAGATTTATCTTGTTCATTTATTTATTTAGAACTATGAAACTTTAAAGCGGCTAAGTCCCAACGCTCTTGTTTTATTTATTGATTGCACATTGGTTAGCTACTTACCAAATTTACTTTCTAAATCATAATGCTAATTGACATGTTCTTTTATCATTAGTGTTGATATAAGTTCTTTTTTTTTCATTTACATACATGAATCACATAAAATTTAAGTATAAACTTAAAATGAATTTTTATTTATTTATATTCATAAAGGACAACTTATATGAATTTTTTTTTTATTACATAAGGAAATAAGGGTTGCAAGCTGATTTATCTAAACTTTAAAAAAAAAATTTACAAAATAATTCTATCTCAAATGTCCATTACCACCCATAGCTCTCATGCCTACTTCAAGACAATACTAAGACTAAGGTGATATCAAGCCAAGGGTAGAAAATTGATTTAATCCATCTCTTATTCTTCTCTCAACAAGAAAAGAACACTTTCAATATTACAATAATATTTGAAACTACAATTAATAATATGATAATAACTACATTTTTCTCTTTCCATTCTTTCATTCTACAAGAAAATACTACTTTTCAATATTACAAACAAGATTTAGGAATACAATGAATACACACAAATGAATAAGGCTTGCTCTTTGCACTTAATTACACAAAGTATAAAACTCATCTTTTAACTTGCAATATTACAATAAGATGGAGAAAAATATGATTTTCATGCAAAATATCAAAGACTTGCTCCTTTCATTGCTTCATAAAAAATAATAATATGAAACCCATCTTTCTCTCTTTTTTTTGACTTAAAATATTACCACAATATTTGAGGAAATAATTGAATTACAAACTCTTGAACAAGGTCTTTCTCTCCACCATACCGTAATGGCGTCATGGAGCCTCATGGGCTCTAGCCATACCCCCGAGCAAGAAATACATTATACACCATTGTAATGCGATGGTGAGAGCTTAGTGCTATAACAAGCTTGCTCATTATACAACACATTACTCTAATATATCCCTTAAACATTCTTACTTATGATTCAATGCATAGATCAAGCTATCTCTACCAATACTAAGAATAAGAAATGGAAAAAGACACATCTCTCTACAAGCTGCTTTCCTTTGAACTCCTATTCTTCCATCCTTGACTCTCTCCTTCTTTTCTTCACTTCACAAGTTCTCCAAAAGGAGAAGTGGGCAATGTCCATTTCCTCTTTTCCATCCAAGTATAGAGGCATTCAACTTGAATTCACTTGAATGAGAGAGAGACACTTTTCACTCTCTCATTCGATCTTTCAACACACATCCCCACAATTCTCACACATGTGTGAGACTTTGGGAAGACGGGGAATGTACTATGACACTCTACCCAACATCCCTTACAAGGTGGCTTCACACATGTGAAAGCCTTGATGCTCTTCCCAAGTTCATTAATGAACTTTGGGGAGTGGTGGGAGAGTGACACGTCACTTCTCCCAACTCCCAAGGACTCAAATTCGTCACACTTTTTTAAGTGGACTTTTGAAGGGTCATATCATGTCCTAAGGACAAAGTCACATGTCCAAAAGATCCCCCTTCCATAGGTATAGGCCTTAGGGGTCTATTTTTGCACTAATATCAAAGAAATTGACCATACAACACCCTAAAAAGACAACTTTAAAGGCCAATTCGAAATTCAAGACCTAACTAAGGATTTGAAAACCCTAAAGGATCTTACACTCTTAACCACATGACTATAATCAATAAGGATCCAAAAAGTACCTACACTAAGCCACCAATCATTAAAACCCTCCACTCAATTACAACATAAACAAAACCCTAATTACCTCCCAAGTCATTGGGTCAAAAATCATAATTTCAAAAGATAGATATTTAACTTGGGTCTAGATTGTTCTCCCTTTTACCCTTGGCATTACTCTCATATGCATTTTTCCAAATACATGTTAGGTTAGAAATATAATAAATACCTGTTCAAAATATCAATAAGATCAATTCAATAGTTAGTAAATCATGGTACACATATATATTCATTTCCTTTCCCTATAAAAGATGGAAACTTTGAGCATTCATTAAATAATAATGGAAACCTAACCTTAGCTAAATACTTTATTTACACTACTAAATTTACTCTTGGACACTCCTTCCTATAATAAAATTTATCATTCAACTTGATATCTAATTTATATAATTTTTCCTCAAATTATCCTACCTTAGGTATACCTCTAATTGATTAGAGTCATCTTTTAAATTTACCTTGATGATTCTTGGCTAGTGATCCTTCTGGAAACTTCTCCCTGATCTTCCAAAGTCCTGCTTTATTCCTACCTATTATCATTTCCCAAGTAACATGAAACTTATTAGCGAGATTCAAACTAATATTAGATACACAAAATTTCTTAGCTCATATCGATCTAAGTGTATTCTTCATATGATACTTGTTCGAGAATCTAAATATTATCTGCTCACATTCATTCTTAACAGTTTTCCCATTTTCATTTAATGAAGAGAATTTGTCACAATAATCATTTACAATAGTTACTACTAAAATCAAAGTATTAAACATGGAATTAGGTTAAATCATCAATTTATTCACCAACAAGAATAATTAAACTTATCAAGGTGTCACACAATTTATAGATAGGGTTGAGCCTCACATAATTAACTAAGAGTAATCTAGATCATTTATCATTTAATCAAACATTTAAATTAAAACCTATCTATTTATGAAATAAATCAATTCAATTTAATTTAAATGACCTAATCCTAATATTTTCCTTCACTTTAAAATTAACTTTCTCTATCATAAAGATATCTCAATTGACCCTTCACAATAACTCATAATTTCCAACATAATAACCATATTTAAAGAGTGATTGAAATAAAATAAATAAGTAAAAGAGCTTAAAAAAATGTGAATATAATAAATTTTAATCTAAAGTCTTAATCACTACGATTGATCAAGAGCTAATTTAGGGTTAGATATATTCTAACTAAATAAATTTCTCGAACAAAACTATAATATTAGATACACAACACAATATAACAAGTGACACAAGTGTTGAGTTCCTGCAGAGGTAAAGGTCATGTAGCTATGAGTTAGGAAAATTTTTAGATAGCAAATAGGAATATGAATGTATTTAAAATAGCTAGAAAAGTCTGAGGTTATTTTTAGGAGCATGGTGAAACAAAGTTTACCATATTTCTTTTTTTTGCTTGTATGTCTATTTGTAAATAAAGTTATGTTTAGTGTATGTTGTAGAACACATGCTATGTTAATTAACACAATTGAGTTATTTTAGTTTATCATATCACAATATGCAAGTGCTAATAGAAACAGTAGTGTTAGGTGGAAGATTGATAGGGGTAGCTCATTTGAGTATAAACTTTTGTAAGATTAATCAATGTTTTTTTTAATGTAGTATGAAGATTAGTATTATATAAAGCTATTGATTTTATTATAAATAAGATTTAAATCCTGTCTATGTAATATGATAAGATATTTTCGTGTATAGAACAATGTAATTATATTACAATAAATTGTTAGATGAATGACTAGAAAGCTATTGATTTTATTATAAATAAGATTTTAATATTGTTTATGTAATATGAATAAAAATTTGTGTTTATCTAATAAACAATAAGTAATTAGCAAAAATATAATAAAGAACCTTACTACCTAAGATTAAATTTGTGTATATATAAAATAAAATGTAATAGTTTAACTTATGAAAATGTAATAAGTGGAATAAATATTACGATAAATTCTTAGATGAAACTATACAAAGGTATTGATTTTATTATAAATTAGATTTGAATGTTGTTAATGTAATACGAATGAATATTTTTTTGTGTATATATTTTAAACAAAAAATAATTTGAAAAGATATAAAGAATTTTATTAGGTAAGATAAAATGTAGGTACAGTAAAATAATCTACATGTTTGTAGCACTTTGCATCTAAACATTAAATTATTATAATAATCTACAGTAAAATAATCTTATAATGTTTGTAACAATGCTTGAAGCATTTAAGTATACATGGATGCATGTACACATTTATCGACGTGCACAAAATGCATAGAAGAGTGAAAAGCATCCTTGGCACCTGAGCAAGCCTGAAAGCGTGATGAGACTGAAGTTGCATTTGCAGTATTAAATGAAAGAAAACAAGAGAAATAAACTAGTTAGTATGAATGCATATATGAAAGGAAAGCATTAAAATATGGATCCATGTAAAGACATATGCATGCACGGATGTGTACATGTGTCCATTTAACTTGGTATGTTAAGAAGAATCTATATATGCCTACGTCCATAAAGTTAGAAATGTTAGAAACAATTTGCAGCTTAAACAAGAACTAGAAAAACATTATTGACTGAAACAAAGCAGCAATACATTAGTGTTTGTGGAACAAGTGTATAAAGTATATCTAATAATGCATTTGGATGCATGGATACATGTAAATATTTGTGAAATCTGAATATACATTATAGCCTTGGAGGAATTGTCATATGTGCTTTTAGGAATCTATAAGAAATAGGATTTAGAAAAGACGTTTTGAAAAGAACTCTTGAATACAACTGTATTTTAACAATGAGACTCAATTTGCATTTGTAGTATTAAATGAAAGAAAATAGGGAAAATTAACTATTTATTAGCAATGCATATATCGAAGGAATGCATAAATGTATGGATGAAGGTAAACATTAATGCATCCATCTATGTGTACATGTGTCCATGTAAGTTGGTAAGTAAACAAGAATCTATATATGCCTATGTGCACAAAGCTAGAAAATGTCAGAAACAATTTGCATTTGAAAGATATAAAAAGAACATTTATGATCGAAACAAAAGAATAATACATTATTGTTTTTTGACCAAGTGTATTAAGGATATCCAACGATGCATTTGAATGCATGGATACATGTAAATATTTATGAAAACTGATTATACATTTTAGCCTCCAAGAAACTGTGATATGTGCTCTTAGTTATCTGCAATAAACAGGATATAGGAAAAAACGTTTTCAAAGGAAGTCCTGAATACAACTCTATGTTGTCATAGTTATTTTCAAAGCCCTCAGTGTTTAATTGCATAACCTTGATATTTTTTTCAATTTTTCCTTTGGTATGGTGTGAATTTTGTTCTAATGGATGAAGGTATATTTGAGCTATAGATAGATAAAGATATGTAAGGGTGGTAAAGAAGAATGAGCGATGTAAGTGCAACAAAGAGAAGGAATTGAGAGAATGATGTGATGCAAGTAAGGTATATGAATGGCTTATGGAAAGTATTAGATATGGGAAGCAACGATATGTGAAATTGGATGTGAGAATGAATGGAATGTAAATTATATGAATTTATCATCTTCGAGTTATATGCTTAAAATTAAATGCAAGATATAAAAATTTGAATGAGTGAGCTGGATTGAGAGAAAAAAGGAATGCAAGACATTGGTGTGATGCAAGAGAAGCATATAAATGGATTTTGAAATGTATTTGATTTGAGAAGAAACGATGTGCACGGGTGGAAATGGAAATGAGTGGATTCGATAGGGTATGAAGTGAACTTTTGTTCCAAGAAAGGGTGGAAGAATGTCTATTTTGTTATTGGTTATGCTTTTTAAAATCATCATAGGGCTGAGTGTCTCAATACAAATACAAAAGAAAGACTGGTGTCTCATTTCTCACTCTCCTTTGGACTAAACAAAGTTCCAAGATCCTTGAGCTTCCTCGAAATGTGACAAGAGATGAATAGATATAAAAATATAATGATATTTAAGGATGCAAGAGTGAAAAGAGAAACACCAATGAATACTAGTACCTTTACATGGGTGCATGTTTACATTTGCAGTAACAAATTTCCTTTATGATCTTATCCAGGAAGCAAAAATGTATTATTATTTTGTTCAAGTATTGAATGCAAATAATCTTAAACATTTGTAACAATGCTTGAGGCATCTATGTATACATGCATGCATGTATACATGTATCCATGTGCACACAATGCAAAGAAGAGTGAAAAGCATACATGACATGTGAATGAGAAATTTGAATGGAAAAGACTAAAATCAAGTAGAAATACAAATCTGTGAAAGCATAGTGATGCTCAAGTAGCATTTGCAGTAGTAAGCGAAAGGAAAACAGGGAAAACAAACTATATATCAGCAAAGCATATATCGAAGGAATGCATAAATATATGGATCCATGTAAACATTTATGCATGCATGGATGTATAGATGTGTCCATGTAATTTGGTACACAAAGAACAATCTATAAATGCATGTGTGCATAAAGCGAGAAATGTCAGGAACAATTTGCATTTGAAACATATACAATATTGTTTTTTGAACAAGTGTATAAAGGATACCTAATGATGCATTTGAATGCATGGAAACATGTAAATATTTGTTAAATCTGATTACACATTATAGGCTTGAAGAAACTGTTATACGCGCTTTTAGGGATCTGTAATAAACAAGGTTTAGAAAAGACATTATGAAAATAACTCTTGAATACAACTATATGTTATGAGTGTTATTTTTGAAGCCCTCAGTGTTTATTTGCATAACCTTGATATTTTCTTCATCTTTTTCTTTGTTTGGTATGGTGTGAATTTTGTTGTGATGGATGAAGGTATATTTGAGGTGTAGATAGATAAAGATATGTGAGTGTTAAAAAGAAGAATGAGTTATGCGAGTGGAACAAAGGGAGCGAATTGAGAGAAGGGTGAGATGCAAATAAGGTGTATGAATAAGTTATGAAAAGTATTTGACATGGGAGGCAAGGATATGGGATGGTGGATATGAGAATGAATGGGAATGTAAATGGTATGAATTTATCATTTGCAAGTTATATGCTTACAATTAAATGCAAGAAATGAAAATTTCAATGAGAGAGCTGGATTTAGTGAAAAAAGGAATGCAACACATTGGTATGATGCAACACAAGCAAATAACTGGATTTTGAAATGTATTTGATTTGAGAAGAAATGACGTGCAAGGGTGGAAATGGAAATGAATGGAATTAATAGGGTATGAAGTGATTATTTCTTGCAACAAGGGGTGGAAGAATGTCTAGTTTGGTATTGGTTATGCTTTTAAAAATCATCATAGGGCTGAGTCCGTCAATATAAACATAGAAAAAAAGACCCATGTTGCATTTCTCACTCTCCTTCGTATTGAACAAGGTACTGAGATCCTTAAGCTTCCTCGAAATGCGACAATAGAAGAGTGGATATAAAAATATAATGATATTTATGGATAGAAGAGTCAAAACAAAAGACAAAGTGGAAGTTCTTATGCATATACTATGGAAAAAATAAATATGGAAGATCATAAAAAAGAGAACATGTAAATGCTTGATGCAGTGGAGAACATTAAATACATGGAGAGAGAAATACGTAGAGCTATTCACAGATATATGCATAGATGCATCAACAGACACATGTATACACAGAAAACAGAACTACATGGAGAGATGGAGATATGAACACATGTATACATGGATGTATGCACATTTGGATATAGGTACAAATGCATATGTTACATGGAAGGATGTATTCATATACATATGTAAATATGGATGAAGGATATATGCATATATGCATGTATGGACAATATGCATAAATGTATGTCAACATATAACTTTTAATTTTGTTATATTGGAAAACTAGCACTATTCTGATAAATCAATATTGGAAAATTAGCATTTAGTTGTTTGTATTTATCAGAATAGCTTTATAAATTATTGTTGTTATTGAAAATCAGTGAAATGCGATCGCATAGATTGATTAAATAAATTTAAGCAAAGGCATAGTTTATAAAACTGGCGAGTAGAGATACGTAATCCATGAGTGCAAATTAAATGCATTGAAATATCAGGAAAATGCGAACACATGGAGAGGTCAAAATAATTGAAGCAAATGCATTAAATGGCATGTGGCTGGTGGGGAAGGTGCTAGAATTGCTTGACGGCCATGGGTGGCTAGGATACTTTGGCCATTAGGGGCCATTTGGCCAAAGACAAAGACAAATACATGGATGCATGAGTCCATACATGCATATATACATGTATCCATGCAAAATATCGATAGATACATATATAGATGGATGTGTGTATGCAATTAATAGGTGCATATATGCATAAATCAATGTATACATGCACCCATAGATACAGTCATACATATATAGCTAGATGCATGTAGAGATGGCAAGATATGCATAAATTGATATATGCATGTCTGCATCTATGGATACATAGATACATAATGAAATGGAGAAAAAGATACATTTATATATGCATTTACTTTGGGAGTTTGATCCTGAATCCATATGCATACTTTGATTAAAACTAGTGGCTGAAGGTACATAGTTCATTTAGAAAAAATTAATGCATTGAATGGCATTTGACCAAAGGGGAGACTGTTTGGATTGCTAAGAAGTCTTTGAATATATAACAGTTAAAAGAGATAAGTAAGTATAAGTATCCTTGGGGACATTCCACATTTTGACCTTTCAATCAAAGTCAATTAACAAAGTAGCAGTCAAACCTAAAGAAACTTCAAGGACTATGCCGATAGAAAACCATATTTTGGACAATGGCTAGACAATCTATTGAAATTGCTTTAGAAACTTTGAAGCAAATGCATTTTTTGCTTCTATTTATTTTCATTGTACATCTTAAATGAAAGTCGGGTTTTGCATTGTTACAATGTATTTGTATACTTTGATTATAAAATCATAGTTTAGATCATTTTAAGTGTTATCCATTTGAATCTTTTCTTGAAATACAAAGGATTCATCTGAGTCTTGGAGGCAATGCATAGCTGTCCTATAAAGAGAGCTTTGGAACCAATGAGCTGTCATATATACATGGGTGCATGAGTCCATAGATGCATATATACATGTATCCATGTAAGTTATTGATAGATGCATATATACATGGATGTGTGTATGCAGTTCATAGGTGCATATATACATAAATTGAGGTATACATGTACCCATAGATACAGCCATACATATATAGACAGATGCATAAAGAGATGACAAGATATATGCACAAATCGATATATGCATGATTGCACCTATGGATACATAGATACATTATGAAATGAAGAAAAGACACATTTATATATGCATCTATTTTGAGAGTTTGATTCTGAATCCATATGCATACCTCTCGCATTAAAACTAGCAGCCTAAAAGTACACAAGTCATTTATACAAAAATTAATGCATTGAATTGCATCCACTAAAGGGGAAATGCTTGATTGCTAGTTAATTAGTCTTTGAATATATATAATACTAAAGTTAGATAAATAAGTATAATGTTCCTTGGGAACACACATTTTAATTCTCTTTCTTTCAATGGTGTTTGAAATTTAACAAAGTAGCACCAGACCCCAAAGAAGGTTCACAAGGACTATGCCGAGAAAACCATATTTTGACACGGCTAGACACCCATTGAAATTGCCAGTAAAAACTTTGAGGCAAATGTATTTTTCGCTCATACTTTCATTGTACATGTTAAATGGAAGTTGGGTTTCTGATTGCTTTGCAATGCATTTGGATACTTTGATTATAAAATCATAGTTTAGATCATTTTTAGTGTTATCCAATCGAATCTTTTTCTGCTCACCAAGGATCTATCGAAGTCTGAGGCAATGCACAACCGCATATAAAGAGAGCTTTGGAACGAGCAAGTGAGCCATTAATTTTTTTTTGCTCACATTGCTAATCTCACTATGTGCTTTAAACCTCCAAAGTAAAAGAAAACCGAGGAAAGAAAGTATTTATTGCCTCAAGTAACTGGTTTCTGGTTCTAGATACTGTAATTATTGTCCTCATAGGCACACATGCAAAGTATGGAACCATATAGAAAGCAAGTGAACTCTTTAATAATCCCATGAAACATAGTCTTTGTATGCATTCATGTATATAGGTTTGCATGTATATATGTGTACATGTAATTATGTATATATGTTAGACAGTATGTATTTGTGCATAGGTGCATAAGGATGGTATGTATCTTTAGATTTTAGATTGCATAGGTAACATGTAGTTCATAGTCATCTAGTTAGAGTAATATGATCACTTTGTGCATATTGGTATTTAATTCTGGAAGTTGATGTTTCCAAAATTGTTTTTTTTTAATTTGGAAAGTGGTATTTAGCTATTTTCTTGATTGTGTTTCAAAGTGAATGCATTAAACAAAATGTGGATTTATCATGTAATATAGATTTAAGTGACTAGAGATGCATTGTGATTACTTTGAGTGTTTAATTTTTTGTTATTCTGCACATCTGTGTAGTCATAGGAGATGATGTTGCTGTAGAGTCAAGACCTGGAACCAAGCTACTTGATACATGTATCCATAGATACATGGATGTGGACATCTATCATGGTATCCATAGATGCGTAGATACATGTATCTATGGATAGATGTATTCATAGATACATTGACACATATATAGATAGATGCCTATATACATTTGCACATAGAAAGACATACATATATGTGTGGATGCATCTATAGGTAGAAGAATACATAGAAACATAGTTGTGTGGATAGATAGATAGATGCATAGCTGGATACATAAATGCTTAAATATACATGTATGGAAATATCCATGGATTGCATATGAAGTTGCATAGATACATATATCCATGGCTGCATGTGTACATAGATGCATGTATTGCAACACACATGGATGCATTCAGAAGTGTATCTGCGGGCAAGATGCATGGTTGCATGTGAGGCTTGTAAATTTTGTATATTTTTAATTACTGCAAAGTGGTCTCATAAAGAGAGGTTTGGAACGAAAATTATGTCAACATGTGTGGTAATGAGAGTTTTTTCCTTGAACCTTGTTATATATTCAAAGAGTAACTAGCAATGCAAACAGTGTTCCCTTTAGTCAGATGCCATTCAATGCATTGAGCTTGCATCAGTGAATTATGTACCTTCAGCCACTAGTTTGAATCAAAGTATGCATATGGATTCAGAATCAAAAGCTCTTTCCTGTGAACGTATTTTTAATTTTCCTATGCATTTGCCAGGAATGCTTTTAACTGGCAGCATTGGCCAATCACATTTTACCATTGAACATATAGTGGAAAATTAGCATATATCTATTTTTCTATTCAATTGAGTAGCTTTATAAATCATTTTCGTTTTAAAAAAATCAGGAAAATGCGAACGCATAAATTGATTAAATAAATTTAAGCAAAGGCATATGTGAAAGTTGGTGGCTAGAGGTACGTAATCCATGAATACAGATTAAATGCATTAAAATATCAGGAAAATGTAAGCACAATGCATGAATGCAAATTAAATGCATTAAATGACATCTGGCTGGAGGTGAACACGCTGGAGTGGCTTGGTGAACATGCATGGACAGGGTACTTTGGTCATTTAATATAGAGTTAAGCCACTTGCTATGCATCTTTATTACTTTGTGTGTGTTGTTTTTGTGTTCTGTAAGCCTGTGTTGTCAAAACCTAGATTCTGTAATTGCTTTGAGATTTTTTGCTATGATGAAAGCATACAGGATAAAGGAATTTTGTGACCTGTTATAGTTAATATGTAAACATATGAAGGAGCACCAAAACTCATCAAAGAAATGTGGTCCCATCGAATAAATAAGTGTTCACAATGGACATTTCTCGATGTTAACTTTGTTGATAAATGCAAGGCGAAACACACAGCTTCACTACATGAACAATAGAACTATTCAACACTGAACTCTATGCTTGTAATAATTATTGGAAAAGCTGTAAATGCCATAGATGAAATAATATGAATAAAATTCTAGTTTCTGGTTTTCTTGAAATGCAATAAAAAAACTGCTATAAAGGCATAAGACAAGGTTGTGTAACATATTGCCATTCCTGTATCTAATTTCTTTGGACACGAATGCTTTACACACTTGATTGCAATAGTAACATGTCTACGAAAATGGGACAATAGAGATCATAATTCAGTAGTTTTTAGTGTGAGTATATATGTATCCTGATACATATAAGCTTGATCTGGCATTCATGAAAACAACTACTATGTACAGTGAAAGAGGTAATTAGTGTTACTATATGTGATATCCATATAACATAATAAATTGGTACAAGGCTAGAGTGGAAGATCCATAAATACATGGATGCATGTATACGCAGTTGCATACAGGGATATGTAGAAGCTTAGATGAATACATGACACATGAATATGTGCATATGTGCATATGGACATAGAGGCATATATACATGTAAATATGCATATATGCAGCAAAAGCAACATATGGATTTGTGTATACAGGAGTGTACTCTACACATTAGAATGCATGATGGAAAAGTGACTATAAAGTACAATGCATAAAAGGAGGGGCGAGACTTGGTTATAGTAACAACATAAAAATGAAAAAGCCAAAGGAAAATAACCATTTATTGTCTTAAGTAACTTGTTAATGGGTCTAGAGTGTGCAACCATAACAACTTCTACTTGGTCACCATAAATTCTTGAAAACATAAGAATCAGAAAGCAAATATTGGAAAAGCTAGGAAGGACAGAATGCAAAAGGGAACATTTAAACTATATAGTTTGAATGACATTATGCATGGAGGGATAATAATTATTGAACATATATGTCAGATGTACATAGAGAACCATTGTCTTCATAGGTGCAAAAACAAAGTTAGAGTTTCAGATGTCCATATTCTAGAAGACTTTAACATAGTAACCTATAGAAGTGTCTAAATGTATAATAGCAATAGAGTATTTTAAAACCAAAGATGTCTTTAACATGTGAAAACCAGTGAAATGTCTTGGAGCATGGAAAGGAAAAAAAGTAAAAGTCTGAACAATGTAAATCTGTGCTCCTCTATTCCTAGTTTCCTGTAAAGCCAACAAAATGCTATGTATTAGAAACATAGTTTGTATGGATGGTGATTTGAGGTGCTGGTTCAAAAGAGAAAAATTTTACATATGAATGACTTTACCTTCGTGATTTTATCTATTTAATAACAATGTATTTCAAAAATCGATTGTTTTGGCTTCAAGCAAATGTCCTTCATGACTCAAAGTCTCAGAGGGATGAATACCACCCACTTCACTTGTCCCGGATATAGTCTTCATAAGGAGCTTTGCAGCAGGCGGGCCAGACTGCGTAATGGTGGCCCGGGTCAATTGGAAGACCTAATGTTTGATTGTCAGCGTTGTTATGGTAGCGTAATGTAATGTATAATTGACTTGTTGGTTGCACTATTTGCAGTGAGCAGTTTTTTCTTGGAGTGTGCCATAAGCAGTAAATTTGAATTTGCATTTTGGGCAACATGCATGAAATGGATTGGAAAATGCATTTGCTGCTTTTAGAGTACCATAAACCTATAGAATATGGTTCAAAATTGTTAGAGGAGACAAAAAATACAAGTTTGGATGCACTAGATTTTAAAAAAAAGAATGTTGTTACCTTGAAAGTTGAATGTAGTAGGTCATACTTTCCTGAAGTTTTTGTATTCAAGGTACGTATGAAAGTTGAAAGAGACATGTGTGAAATGTGTTTTTGATTTGTTTTCCTGCTGTAACATGGTGCTACTTCTGCGTTTCTTTATTTGTATGCAATTGGTCTTCGAGTGCAAAGTATTGTTGCTCATATGTTGACCGTAATAGCAACTGCAATTCAATGAGAGGATTAGATTTTGTTACAGAATTTGTTATAGAGGCCACTGTAGAACATTAAAAGCTTGAAACTGAAAGAAGAGGTAAAAGTTCTGTAGACCTAAAAACCTCGCGTCTTGTCTATTAGTGTATTATCGCCAATCGTGAAACAAGTACCCATTTTTCTTAAATCAAACCACCGCCGCATATTGCGCCACGGGTACTCATTTACGCTTGCTAGCAATTGGTCGATATCGCATTTGGATGAACGGTACCTCGAATGAGGTGGAGAATGCTCGCTCTACCTAAAATAAAATGCAATCAAGCAGTCATCATAACTGGCCCTAGGTGCAACTTGGAAATCAGATTGTTAGCCGACCCCGGACAATTTTAGTCGCTCCACTATGTTGATACGTATATTTTAACTAACATTTAACGGATTGGTTATTTTTGCTTTTGTTCATTGACAAAGACATAGTTTCTCATGCTTACAATTTCATCTAATGTTGCTTTGTAGACAACAAGGACATCACCTTGGAAGGTGTCTCCAGCTCTTCTTGCATTTAGCTGTTCGATTGAAACAATCCTAGAATTATTGACTCTTGTCCTATAAGGAACAAGGATAATGTCAATTGAATGCTAATTTTATATTAGCAAGTTGGGCAAATGGCGGTACATTGTAGAACAAAGTACTTTACCGTTGTGCTGACTCTTCTTGTGCAATTTGCACCTGTTTGGCTTGTCTGAATATACCCTTTGGTAAACCAAGTTAAACGTGGTGAAACGTTCGCCACCTTGAATATTTGTGACGGGTGCATCGAGTATGGTGGAAGGAATAATACTATGAGCACTTTACCGTTGTGCTGATTCTTCTTGTGTGGTTTTTATTTGCTTTGGCTATCTTTTAGTTTCATCCATAGATCTCCTGCAAATAATGGATATAGCATTGGAAAAGACATTGCAATGCATAAAGGTGATATAAGGCTATAAGTTCTACAAAGTTGAATTTGTCTATTGTGCAACATGCAATTTTAGGAAAATTGGATTGTGATCAGTCCAATATGCTTCTAATATATAGATAGAGCATATATTTGTAGTCGTGTTGGACCAAACATGATCAATGGCTGAGTTGCCCATGTTGTGTTGTTGGTTCAACATAAATTGTATGTTGTTCTGGTGCATATAACTGTGAAGCATTTCTTTGCTTCTGCTTTCTGAAGACATGTCGACATTAAAATCGCCTAAAATGTACATGTTTTCTGAATTTGTGGACCCAATAATTGTTTGCAAGATTGTGATTACTTCATCTATGGCAGTTGCAGGTCTTGCATAAATATTACAAACATTGAGTTCATTGTTAGATAGCATTACTGTTAATGTGATAGCTTCAATATTTGAGGTTTCATGTTGTGTTGTTTTTGACAGGAGTAAATGTTTCCTGGTTAAATTTGCTATGCCATGTATGTTATGTATAGAGAAGCTATCAAAATTCTACAGCAAGGTATTTAGCTCAAAGGGATGCATATGTGTTTCTTGGAGACACAGGATATCAGATTGCATTATGCCATAGTCATTGACAATGTCCTCTACATGTGCTTTCAAGCTATGGTCTATGCATGGGCTTGCAGACAATTGCATCTTGCGAAGGTATGTTTCTTGATCATGTACTTTGTGCAATGCATATAGAGTACTAGGATTTAGTTCATTGTTATATGATTTAATTGCTTCTTTGTCCTTTTTTTGAAAGCAAGCCAAGAAATAATCTATAGCTCCATTTCGTAATTGAGTTGAGGTGTACTGGTTGTTAACTAGCACTTGAAGCGAATCAAACAAACAATCGCCAACATTGTATGCAAATGTGCTTAATCTACAAAGGCCTTCAGCTCTAAGGACATTGTCAATGTTTGATATTTGAGGATACTTTGTGCACAGTTTTTTTATTTCATGTGAACTTATGGGCTGTTTTAAAGTTATGTTTTGTGTTTCAATTTCTAACAATGGTTCAAAATGTCCACTTAAAGAATTCATGTCATGAAATAGTATGGAGATTTATTCTGTGTAATCAGAACTATTGAAATGTAAGTACCTTCTTGCTGTTGTTCTTGACCAAAGGGATATTTTTATATTCAACCATTTGGATATCTAGTGAATGCAAAATAGGTCACCCCACAATCCACTTTCTGTGCAATCTGCTTGTGGCTTTGCAGATAATCGCATTCTGTGGAAATATGTTTGTGGATCATGTACTTTGTGCAATGTATACAGAGTATCAGGGTCTAGTTCATAGTTGTATGATTTTATTGCTTCTTTGTCCTTGTTTTGAAGGCAATTCAAGAAGTAATCTATAGCTCCATTTCGTAGTTGAATTGATGTGTAACGATTGTTAAGCAATAGTTGTAATGAGTCAAACAAACAATCACCAACATTGTATGCAAAAGCACTCAATCTACAAAGTCCCTCGCCCTTAAGCACATAGTCAATGTTTGATATTTGGGGGCACTTTGTTAATTCATAGGTGTCAACGTCTATCATTTTCTTTGTTTCTCGTGTAACCTAATGTGTTTGGGAATAGCAAATGTTGGGTATGAATAGCACCTAGTGCTAGTATCTAGATTACAAAATCTATAATTGTTTACATCGTCGCCTATGTGCTTTTACTCAATAGCATTCCATAGTATTAATCATGTTGTCAAGGATCTTGGAAGTTAATAATCTCTATATATGTTGGAAAATGGATCTTGAGTAGTAGCAGAAGCTTACGCAACATACCACACAACAAACAATTTAATAGAAGCACAAGGGGAAAATAGTATTAATTCTTCAACCTGACCTTGTTATCCATTGTCCCCCAGTAGGATTGTATGTACTTATTCCTGTTACATTGCCAAAGTGGATAAATGAGTACAATGCATGATGTATACTTTTAGTGCCACAAACACAAAACAATATTTTTAGGTAGCTTTGTTTGCATGCAACAATTGGTCGACAAGAATCTTTTTTGCTCACATTGTCAATCTCAGTCTATGGTATTTAAATGTTTTGTGTAATTGGATTCCTTTGTTTCTATGTACTTCTAAGCGACTGATTTTTTTCAAAGAACAAATGATTTTAAAATCTATTCAGATAAACATGAATTAAGTGGCATGTAGAGAATAGTTTCACAAATATTTTCTATTTAAAGAAAATCAGGGAAATGCAAAAGCATTGTTTGATCAAAGAAGATCTATGGCTTTTCTTATTTGTGGGAATAGCTTTTAAAATCATTCGTGTTTAAAAAATTTGAGGAAAATGCAAAGGCATAGGTCCATTAAGCAAAAGTGAAGGCATAGATTGATTAAATAATTAAAAAAAGAGATTGAAACTCAGAGGTGCAGGCACATAGTCCATATATGCAAAGCAAATGCATTAAATAGCATGAGGGTGGATGAGAAACTGCTAGAATGGCTTGGTGGACATGTATAGCCAGGCTGCTTTGTTCATTTGTTATAGACTTAAGTCAGCTGTTAAGCATGACTATTACTTTGTGCATATTGTTTTTCTATTCTAGAAGTCTTTGTTTTGGGAGAGTTTATAGCAATTGAGCAGACTTTGTTATAGTTACAGTATCCAAAACCAGAAATGAGTTACTTGACGCAATAAATAGTTTATTTCCTCAGTTTTCTTTTACTTTAGAGGTTTAAAGCACGTAGTGAAATTGGCAATGTGAGCAAAAAAAAATTGTGGTTAATGTCATTTTGCATGTAAGCAAGACCATGGAAAAATATTGCATCTTGTCTATGAGCGACGTAGTACATCATTCATTGTACTCATGTGCCATGTCAGATTTTGAAATTAACTTTGTAGGCTTTTATTTGCAAAATAGGAAGATTAAACATACGTTAACTTGCACACTACACAGCAACTTGCCACAGATATAAGCAGTCCTATGAAAAAAATTGCCTTAAATGCATATAGGTAAAAACTAGTTGACATAAAACAAAGACTTATGACTCTAAAGGCTATTTGAAACTGCAAACAGGGTTTAAAAATTGCATGCTAGCAGTTCATTCTATTCTATGGATATTGTATAGAGGAAGTATAACTTATTAACACATAAGCAAAACATGTTCTATTGCTCGAAGACAAATTACTATTGCAATTGTGGAAAATGCATTTTCCTGTTTGTATATGTGGAAGCAGCCCTCTAAATCATTTATGTTCAAAGAAATGAGGAATACAAGATGACAAAATGAATACATGGAAAAGAAATTTATGCAATTATTATATTAAAGAATTTCAATTGCATTTCAAGAAAAGAAAAAAGACAATTTGGAAAATTGACCTTGTAATCTGCTATCAAACGATCAAGTATACTTGTAGAAATGTACAAATTGTGATAGGGACAAGCAATTTTTCCTAGTGTAGTTTGTGCGCGATTGTTTAAATATAGATTGAAAGCATTGATCCCTGTTACAAGGACAATTTAGACAAATGAGTACAGTGAGTGACATATACTATGCTATTCATAAAAACAAAACAGAATTCTTATGTAGATTCATTTGAACGAGAAACAATCCAAGTAAGAACTTTTGTTTCTTAAAATGCAAATTGCATTTTATAATTTTTAAATACTTATTGCTATTTGTGTATCCTATAATATAGAACATTTTTTTGCATATGCATGCACTAGGGTAATTCTGTTATTGCAATGGTGGTATAAGCTCTTTAAGAGCAATCAATGGAATAGATCCCATATTTGCTTAAGTGCCTAAAAAGTGTAAATAGGCCACGGCAACTAATCAATACAAAGCCAAAAAACAACACAAACTTGTGCTAGCACTGTTAAGTTCTAGTAAAAACAATTTCTAGCTATTGTTTAATGTCAAACTAGCTATCACTTAATAGTGAAAGCGACGTAAATATTGATTTTCTAACTAAATGGGGTCATTTCATTTCCATATGCATAAGTTTATTTTGTACCGTTATGTAGCACTTACTATTACTTGTGCAATGAAGCCACATGCAAGTAGAATTCATAACTCATGGCATTTAGATACACCCAAGGAGAAATACAAATCAAGGTTGTTAGCATCCTGATAAGAAAGATGATGTGATACATCCAATTAATGTATGCCACAACATCTTATTCAATGAAAATGATTTGGATAGGAATGTTACAAATCAAAATCCTTATTGGTGTCTGAGTAATCCTCTTTTTCAAGACTTTTCAAGGAAATTGCATGCCAATACTATCAGTGAATAAGTGGAATCAGATTTTTTAATTGACTTTGTTTGATTGGTCAAATGTGCACAAGGATAGTTATAATTATTTCTTTGTTTTAATTATTATGTATATAAATACTATTCAACAGTTATCTAATTAATTAGATATGAAATGACAGAAGGAAAAAGAAAATTAATTAATTAAGATAATTTGATTCATTAATGAATAAGGTGAATTATCGTGTAAAAGTACAAAAATTAGAAGTTGCGAAAAAATCCTCTTTGCTTTATGGTTTAATGACAACGAGAGAGATGAAAGCAATTGTGCAGTTTAGGCTTAGATCTGTAAATTGCATTTGCCTGACAGTTTGTAAAGTGCTCTCAACACATTGTCCCCATATTGTTTGTAAGGTCCTATTATGGGACATGCTAATAGAACAGTGGCTCTAAAGCTTGCACTATGGAACAGTTCTGCAGTAATTGAAGATATGCAATCTTTAGAGAGCTCATAAGCGCCAAGTTATTGTTAAGCTCTCGCATTCTACATTGGACAAAAGACTATTGCCTGTCCAAGGAACTAGTCTCTGAAGAATAGCGTAGGCTGAGCACTATGAAACCCAATGTGCTTATGGACATTAAAATAAAAGAAAACTGATGAAAGAAACTATTTATTGCCTGGAGTAGCTTGTCTACAAGTGTCCTTTTTTGGAACCATGACAACCTTTGCCCTGTCACTGTAAACTCTTTCGTAGAAAAAACATATCGACACACACATATATGTATACATATGTATATATATGTACAGACACATCCATGTAAAGACAGATTAATGCATCTATGGACATAAACATATATGCATCCATATGATTACATGCATATACACATAGATGCATCTATACACACATACATATATGCATAAATACATATATGCATAGATATATCTAGAGTCACATGCATACATGCATATATGCATCTACAAATGTCTACATAGATATGCACATAGGTAAATCCATATGCGCATAGAAACATGCATACATACATACATGCACTGACACATTAGGAAAAAAGTGATATTGATAGTGAACTAAAACACTATGAAACACAGCTTCATGATGCACTTTAATGGAAAGGATCTATGGAGAGTAACAAATTATCATCTCAAGTAACTCGTTTGTAGGTTTGGGCCCTGCAACTGTAACATCTCTTGCTCAATGGCTACAAACTCTTCCTCAGAACAAGAGCTTACAAAACACAAAAAAAAACACACACAAAGTAATAGAAATGCATAGCAAGTAACTTAACTCTATATTAAATGACCAAAGTGCCCTGGCCACGCGTGGCCTCCAAGCCATTCCAGCGCCTTCACCTCGAGCCAGATGACATTCAATGCATTTAATTTATATTCATGCATTACGTATGTCTACCCGCCAGTTTGATAAACTATGCCTTTGCTTAATTTTAATTAATCAATTTATGCGCTCGCAGTTTCCTGATATTTTAATGCATTTAATCTGCATTCATGGATTACGTACCTCTAGCCACCAACTTTTAAACTATGCCTTTGCTTAAATTTATTTAATCAATTTATGCATTCGCATTTTCCCAAATTTTTAAAACGAAAATGATTTATAAAGCTACTCGGACGACTAGGAAAATAGATAAATGCTAATTTTCCAATATATAAAATAGCTCTCCAAATTCAAACTATACAAAAAAATAAGTAATATGTTAAATGGCGAAATGTGATTGGTCAAAGCTACCGGTTAAATGCATTTCGGGCGAATGCATAAGTATTTTTGCCTACCAGCAAGAACTAATTAAAGCATTTCAACCAAATGCATGAGTATTCTTGCCTTGACGCTAGGAGCCAATAAAATTGTCACTATAGAAAATAGTTTATCCAAGTAAGTGCTATTAGGTTTGTTATCTTCAATTTCAAACTCCTTTGACGTTAATGCATTTTCTTTGGTGGTAGAATATGGAGATTCCTTTTTTTAATGAGATTCTGGAACAAGATGACATAAACAAATAAATTTAAGCAAAGACATAGGCTAGAAAACTGATAGCTTTTATCAATAGAAAGGGGATGTTTACAGTGACAGAGCAAAAGCTCTTGTGCTCGTTGAATGAAAACCAAGAGATAAGTTACTCAAGGCAACAAATTGCTACTTTTATCTATTTTGCTTCATTTTATCCTAGAAATGCAAGTTGGGTTTCACAATGCATGAGAACACATTTGCGCAAATAACTGCCAAAATTATAATTGCAATGGATGACAGTGATAGTGTAATGGATACTAATAGTCCAAACATCAAAATACACCAGCTAGTTTATTTTTAGATTCAATGGAAACAAGTATCAATTGGAAACAGATTAACCTAGTAGTCTATTTATCATAGGTTCTTGAATTCCAAATGCACAAGTGCGAACATGGTTCTCTACAGGCTTTTGCTATGCATTTTAACTATATTGTTGTTTTGCATCGAGCCTAAAGAACCACTGCAAGTATGGTTTCCAAACAGATTTAAATCAATGAGTGTAAGTCAAGAAAGGTTTCCAATTACACTTAATACTTGAACCATGAAGCATCATTGCTTCAAGCTATAGCAAAAGTGCAGACAGGGACACAAAAGCAAATTCAACAATGACATCATCAAACAAGGATTTGTTTGCTATTACTATGACTAACTATTGAACTCAATTGACTCATCAGTCAAACAGCTTGATTGATCACTGACCTAACTTGTTTGAAAGCTATCTTGTTAAACTGACTAGTTAATTTCATTAATGAGTAAAAGATAGAATTGACTTAATTTGCACAAGCTAAGTGTAAGATTGACTTGTTCGTTAATTGACTTTGATTAATGGTTCAGAGATAGGTGAGACAAATTAAATTGTCATGAGAAAAATGTGAGATGGACTTATTGGCTGCTACGCCACATATACTATGACATTTGAGCTTTCATGAAATAATAGCAAAAGCAATAGATTAAACAGATGGCTTCAACATAGATGAAGCGATACAATTAATATGGACAGCTATAGGCTGTTGAATATTTGTAGCATAAGAAACAAAAGGGAAGACGTTGCCGAAGATTTTGCAATTTCAGTTTACAATTGCATTTGCTCCCTTGTCTATAAAGCCTTTTCAAGAAGTTCCTTTTTTTTTGCACATGAATGGCCATGATTGGTTTAATTGATTTCATGTACAAAGATTTTTTTTAATTAACTATAATTAACTATTCATCTAAGCTTCTACGTATCCCTGTATGCAACTGCGTATACATGTGTCCATGTATTTATGGATGTGCCACTCTAGCCTTGTACCAATTTACTATGTTATATGGATATCGCATATAGTAACACTAATAAGCTCTTTCACTGCACATAGCAGTTGTTTTCATAAATGCCAGTTCAAGCTTATATGTATCAAGATACATATATACTGACACTAAAAACTATTGAATTATGATCTCCATTGTCCCATTTTTGTAGACATGTTACTATTGCAATCAAATGTGTAAAGCATTTGTGTCCAAAGGAATTAGATAAAGGAATGGCAATATGTTACACAACATTGTCTTATGCCTTTATAGCAGTTTTTTCATTGCATTTCAAGAAAACCAGAAACTAGAATTTTATTCATATTATTTCATCTATGGCATTTACAGCTTTTCCAATAATTAGCTATGGCCAACCGTGGAACACAATTAATTCATCAGCCAATTAGCTTGATTGATCACTGAATTAACTTGTTTGAAAGCTATCATGTTAAGCCAACTAGCTAATATGCCACATACAATATGACATTTGAGTTTCAAATCAGTCTCATGCACACAAATTTGTTATCATGTTAAAGCCATGTAAACATAGATGTTCCAATTCCATGGGGTCATTTTATTTCCATTTGTCCAAGTTCATTTCATTCCATTATCAAGAACCAATAATTAAATGTTTAAAACCAGGTACATGCAAACAGAAAATGCAAGTAGGGTTTCAACAATGACATCATCTAACAAGCATTTGTTTGCTATTACTATGATTAATGATAGAATTGACTTAATTTGCATGAGTCAAGTGTAAGATTTACTTGTTTGTTAATTGACTTTAATTAATGGTTCAGAGACAGATGAGACAAATTAAATTGTCATCAGCAAAATGTGAGATGGACTTATTAGCTGCTACACCACATATACTATGACACTTGAGCTTTCATGAAATCACCCCACACCAGTTCCATCAAATCATGGAAGGGTTATTCAGTGGCTTCACGTATGATTCCCCTACCATTCCAATGAGGGCAGAAAAGTAAAGAAATAAAATGTAAAGAGTGAATCTGATTAGGATGTTGAAAGACTTGTTAAATGAGAAATGGAAACTAAAACATTGAATTTGAGTTTCCATTAGTCTTTTGAAACACTACAATTGAATGAATTTAGAATTTGTATTGTTGTTTATTAATGTTTATTACTATATTTTTTTTCACTCTTTATTACTATCTATTTTTGTTTAATTCTTGACTACTGTTTTGTTAAACTGTAGATTGTAAAACACACGGTGTTGTAAAAACAACAACTCACTGACAGTTGTAACACACGGGGTGTTGTCAAGTATTTTGTATTACTCTTGATTAGTTTTTATTGGAATTATTTTGTATTACTATAATTACTTCATTACTTTCTATTACTATATTTCAGTATGGACATTTCAAGGTGAAGAACATGAGACATATGCAATGCAATATCACAGGTTTAATTAACAAGGTATGAATGAGCAAGAACTTTTTAGTAGATAAAGGTCGTGAACATTGAACTAATAGTATGACAGTCACCACAACATTTAAGTAAACCTATGCTCAACACTCTCTTTTCCATTATCAATTGTATTCCCAATTTCATCCATGAAGAATATCCTCAAAGATATAGAATTCATGGACGCACAGGTTGAAGAAGTTCTTCATGGATCAAAGATATGGAATTCATTGATGAAAGAAATGGAAATCATGGATCAAAGTGATGGCTAATAGTAGGATCTACAGGTTGACAAAGTTCTTCATGGACGAAATTGGGAATAAAATTGATAATGGAAAAGAGAGTCTGCACCATAGGTTTACTTAAATATTGTGGTGACTATCCTACTATTGGTTCAATGTTCATGACCTTCATCTACTCAAAATTTCTTGCTTGTTTATCATGTAATATAGATTTTAGTGACTAGAGATAAATTGTGATTACTTTGAGCGTTTCATTTTTTGTTATTCTGCAGATCTGTCTAGTCACAGGAGATGTTGTTGTTGCAGAGTCAAGACTTGGGACCGAGCTACTTGATACATGTATCCATAGATACATGGATGTGGACATCTATCATGGTATCCATAGATGCATAGATACATGTATCTATGGATAGATGTATTCATAGATACATTGACACATACATGGATAGATGCTTGTATACATTTGCACATAGAACCACAGATACATATATGTGTGGATGCATCTATAGGTAGAAGAATACATAGAAACATAGTTACATGGATAGATAGATAGATGCATAGCTGGATACATAAATGCTTAAATATACATGTATGGAAGTTGCATAGATACATATATCCATGGCTGCATGCATAGATACATATTAATATGGACATCTATAGCCTATTGAATATTTGTAGCACAAGAAACAGAAAGGAAAATGTTGGCGAGGATTTTGCAATTTGGGTTTACACCTAGCAATTGCATTTGCTTCCTTGTCTATAAAGCCTTTTCAAGAAATTCCTTTTTTTGCATATGAATGGCCATGATTGGTTTAATTGATTTGGTGTACAAAGATGTTTATTAATTAACTATAATTAACTATTCAAGAAAACTGATCTATCAATGAACTAGTTTCATTGATTAGTCAAGTAACTTCATTCACAATTAACTTGATCAGCTATTTAGTTGATTTGCTTGAATGTTTGCAAAAAGCCTTCTTTGACAAATATTTCTTTGCATAATTTGCAATCACCACACACCAAGAGACAACATTTCTTCAAGGAATTCTGTCAAACAGTTTAAATGTTTTTGCTTGTGCTTCTATATTTGGTATGCATTTTCATGACAGCATTACAAACCATTATATCTATCAGAAATATATGCCTTATGATCCTTAGATGAATGTACATATCCTGTTCTAAAGCTCTTTTTCCTAAAAAAAGCATGCAAAATGTTTAGAAAGATTGTGTATCTATGAATGTGAATAAGCAACATTGATTTAACTGATTTGGAGGATAAAGATGACCAATAATTAGCTATGACTAACCATGGAACATAATTAATTCATTAGCCAATTAGCTTGACTGATCACTGAATTAACTTGTTTGAAAGCTATCGTGTTAAGCCAACTAGCTAATATGCCACATACACTATGACATTTGAGATTCAAATAAGTCTCATGCACGCAAATCTGCTACCATGTAAAAGGCATCCAAACACTAATGTTCCAATTCCATGGGGTCATTATATTTCCATTTGTCCAAGTTCATTTCATTCCATTATCAAGAACCAATAATTAAATGTTTAAACCAGGTACATGCAAACAGGAATGCAAGTAGGGTTTCATAGTGCTTTAAGACATTGTTATTCTTTGATTATAAATTCATATTTTAAGCTACTTTTAGTATTATTTATTCGAGCTTCTTGTTGAAATGCAAAGGTTTCATCTGCGTTTGATAGGTATTATGTAGAAATCCTCTTGTCCATTATACTTCATGCATGTGAGCCCTGTAAAGTCTGTATACTATTGACTACTGCAAAGTGGTCCCATAAAGGGGGCTTTGGAACCAAAATTATGTAAACACGTGCGATAATGAGAGATTTTGAACTACAAGTGAACAGTGTGTTTCTTTGAGCTTTTCTGTGGTCATCAAAGCATAAAGGGTAGAGGGGTTCTATTAAAAGTTGTGGTTGTTGTCCTCATAGGCATAAACTTGTATTTTAAACTACTTTTTACTTCATGCATGTGAGTTGACAGTGTGTTGCTTTGAGCTTTTCCGCTGTCATCAAAGCATAAAGGATAGAGGGGTTGTGTTAAAAGTCATGGTTGTTGTCCTCGTAGGCATAAATCCATATATTAAACTACTTTTAGTATTATCTATTCGAATTTCTTGTTGAAATGCGAAGGTTTCATCTGTGTTTAATAGGTATTATGTAGAAATCCTCTTGTTCATTTTACTTCATGCATGTGAGCCCTGTAGAGTTTGTATTTTTTTTATTGCTGCAAAGTGGTCCCATAAAGAGGGCTTTGGAACCAAAATTATGTCAACGTGTGCGATAATGAGAGCTTTTCAACAATGAGTCAACAGTGTGTTGCTTTGAGCTTTTCCATTGTCATGAAAGCATAAAGGATAGAGGGATTCTGTTAAAAGTCATGGTTATTGTCCTCGTAGGCATAAATGCAAACAATGGGAGCATAAAGAATGCAGTAGAAACCTTTTTCCTACCGGCAAGCATAAAAATTATGCCAGATGTCGCCGTTACTATTTTTGTATCTTGGGGTTATAAAAAGCTATGTCAAAAATGTTGTAGAATCCAAATTACAATGTTGCCATAGAGCAATTAAGTAATATTGCTTTTCGCTTTTTAGTCTGTTTGATACAAGAAATGCAAGTAGGGTTTCATAGTGCTTTAAGGCAATTGTATACTTTGATTATAAATTCGTATTTTAAACTACTTTTAGTATTGTTTATTCGATTTTTTTTTTTAAATGTGAAGGTTTCATCTATGTTTGATAGGAATTATTGTTTATAAGATGTTGTGACATACATTAATTGGATGTATCTCATCATCTTTCTAATCAGGATGCTAACAACCTTGATTTGTATTTGTCCTTGAATGTATCTGGATGCTATGAACTATGAATTCTACTTGCATATCGCTTGGTTGTACAAATAATAGTAAGCGCTACATAATGGTAGAAATCACAACTCATAGCATCCATATACACCCATGCACAAATACATGGTATTCAACACATAAACACGGACATGGTTTTCTAGGGCCAGTTTGTTAATTGCCTTTGATTAATAGTTCAAATGTACACAAGGCTAATTGCAATCATTTCTTTCTTTGAATTGCTATGTACTTAAAGGCTAACTAGCAATTGCCTAATTATTTAGATATGGGACAATACAAGGATGAATGAGGAAATATGAACTTGCCTAAATCATCATGAATGATAGAGCTATTGGGTAAATTGCTACATATACTGTGACATTTAAGCTTCAAAGACTGCCAATGAACAGCAAAAGCTTCAAAACTCTCAGTTAATATGTAAAGGGCTGAGAAAAATTGATCTGCTAACTAAATGGGGCCATTTTACTTCAATTATCTAGCACTTATTCTTAATTGTTACATATATACATGGACACATACATACATGATCACACGCTTACAACTATATATGTGTTCATGTATCCATGGATGCACATTTCCATGTATCAATAGATCCCTTAATATATGCACATATTGAAATGACTACATGGGTCTGGGGAATGAATATTTATGTGGCCTTTACATGATAGCAATGAATCCTATAAATATGCATATATGCATGAAAGCACATAGCCATCAATGAAGCTATGCATTTGCATTTTCACAAGCACTTTAAAACAATCACGATTCACAAAGCCACTCCCGTGGGTTCCAAAAATAGATAAATGCCAATTTACCAATATGAAATATAACTCACGAAATTGAGTTCATATATCTTTAAAAGCAATATGTACAACAACCACAATATGACTAGATGGCTAACTGGCGCCATCCACAAAAAAAGCATTTAAAGCAAATGCAACAGTAATCTGTTATATACACACATACATACATGGCAACATAGATACATGCATTCATATATACATAATTACATGCACACATATATACATGCAAACCTGTATGCATGGATGCATACAAAGACTGTGTTTCATGGGATTATTGAAGAGTTAACTTGCTTTCTATATGCTTCCATATTTTGCATGTGTGCCTATGAGGACAATAACCACAATATTTGACAGTATTCCTCTATCCTTGATGACAGCTCATTGGTTTGAAAGTTCTCTCTATAGGACAGTTGTACATTGCCTACAAGACTCAGATGAATCCTTCGTATTTCAAGGAAAGATTTGAATCAATAACACTTAAAATGATCTAAATTATGATTTTACAATCAAAGTATCCAAATGCATTGCAACAATGTGAAACCCAAGTTCCATTTAAGATGTACAATGAGAGTAAACAGAAGGGAATATGCATTTTCTTTAAAGTTTGTACAGCAATTTCAACAAGTTGTCTAGCCATTGTCCAAAATATGGTTTTCTATCAGCTTAGTCCTTCAACCTTCTTTAGGTCTAACTGCTACTTTGTTAATTGACTTTGATTGAAAGGTCGAAATGTGAAATGTGGCCAAGGATAATTATAGACAGATGTACGTTGCCTCCAAGATTCAGATGAATCCTTGGTATTTCAAGGAAAGGTTTGAATCAATAACACTTAAAATGATCTAAACTATGATTTTACAATCAAAGTATCCAAATGCATTGCAACAATGCGAAACCCAACTTCCATTTAAGATGTACAATGAAAGCAAACAGAAGGAAAAATGCATTTGCTTCAAAGTTTCTAAAGCAATCTTAACAAATTGTCTAGCCATTGTCCAAAATTTGTTTGTCTACCAGCATAGTCCTTGAACCTTCTGTAGGTCTAACTGCTACTTTGTTAATTGACTTTGATTGAAAGGTCAAAATGTGAAATGTGGCCAAGGATAATTATACTTATTTATCTCTTTTAATTGTTATATATTCAAAGACTAATTAGCAATCCAAACAGCCTCGCCTCTAGTTAGATGCCATTAAATGCATTGATTTTGCATTAATGAATTATGCACCTATAGCCAATAGTTTTAATCAAAGTATGCATATGGATTCAGAATCAAACTCTCAAAATTTAAAAAGGTTCATTTTTTGAAACGAAGATCTACTTTTGAACCCCAACTACTTAATTTTTATGAACCATATAGCATATGCCACTCACAATACCCATTTGCAAAGATTGTCCTTGTAACAAAAAGCAACGATATGATTACAAGTACAATCAATATAGTGAGAATCTTGAATTAACCTTTTTCTCTATCTACTATATGCAATTGTAAACAAAGGAGAAGGTTCATTCTAGAAACTCACCTTGTACTACTTGCTTGAAGAATTTTCCACAGCTGGGCTGTTACACGACCTCTTTTCTTCCAACCAAAAGCATTGCACCATGTAAAAAGCTTTGATTAGAAAACAAAAACCATGTCTTTGTTTTTTCTAAAAGAATAGCAATATATAGTACTCCTACTGCGATGGATACTAATAGCAAAAACCATTTAAACACTAGCAAGCATCTTTCTAGATTCAAGAGACACAAGTATAAATGTAGATAAGATTAACTACACAAACTAATTGCGACAGGTTCTTGGACCACAAATTTTCTAGCAATGAATTTGACTGCTCTTTTGCATGAAGTCTAAAACTGTTCTATCAAGCAATATTACTTAACTGCTCTATGGCAACATTGTAATTTGGATTCTACAACATTTTTGACATAGTTTTTTATAACCCCAAGATACAAAAATTAGTAACAATGACATATGACAGAATTTTTATGCTTGCTGGTAGGAAAAAGGTTTCTACTGCATTCTTTATGCTCCCATTGTTTGCATTTATGCCTACAAGGACAACAACCATGACTTTTAACAATATCCCTCTATCCTTTATGCTTTCATGACAATGGAAAAGCTCAAAGCAACACACTGTCGACTCATTGTTGAAAAGCTCTCATTATCGCACACATTGACATAAATTTGGTTCCAAAGCCCTCTTTATGGGACCACTTTGTAGCAATCAAAAAAATACAAACTCTACAAGGCTCACATGCATGAAGTAAAATGAACAAGAGGATTTCTACATAATACCTATCAAACACAGATGAAACCTTTGCATTTCAACAAGAAATTTGAATAGATAATACTAAAAGTAGTTTAATATACGGATTTATGCCTACGAGGACAACAACCATGACTTTTAACAGAACCCCTCTATCCTTTATGCTTTGATGACAACAGAAAAGCTCAAAGCAACACACTGTCAACTCACATGCATGAAGTAAAATGAACAAGAGGATTTCTACATAATTCCTATCAAACGCAGATGAAACCTTCGCATTTCAACAGGAAATTCGAATAAACAATACTAAAAGTAGTTTAAAATACGAATTAATAATCAAAGTATACAATTTCCTTAAAGCACTATGAAACCCTACTTGCATTTCTTGTATCAAACAGACTAAAAAATGAAAAGCAATATTACTTAACTGCTCTATGGCAACATTGTAATTTGGATTCTACAACATTTTTGACATAGTTTTTTATAACCCTAAGATACAAAAAATAGTAACAATGACATATGACAGAATTTTTATGCTTGCTGGTAGGAAAAAGGTTTCTACTGCATTCTTTATGCTCCCATTGTTTGCATTTATGCCTACAAGGACAACAACCATGACTTTTAACAGTATCCCTCTATCCTTTATGCTTTCATGACAATGGAAAAGCTCAAAGCAACACACTGTCGACTCATTGTTGAAAAGCTCTCATTATCGCACATGTTGACATAAATTTGGTTCCAAAGCCCTCTTTATGGGACCACTTTGTAGCAATCAAAAAAATACAAACTCTACAAGGCTCACATGCATGAAGTAAAATGAACGAGAGGATTTCTACATAATACCTATCAAACACAGATGAAACCTTCGCATTTCAACAAGAAATTTGAATAGATAATACTAAAAGTAGTTTAATATACGGATTTATACCTACGAGGACAACAACCATGACTTTTAACAGAACCCCTCTATCCTTTATGCTTTGATGACAACAGAAAAGCTCAAAGCAACACACTGTCAACTCACATGCATGAAGTAAAATGAACAAGAGGATTTCTACATAATTCCTATCAAACGCAGATGAAACCTTCGCATTTCAACAGGAAATTCGAATAAACAATACTAAAATTAGTTTAAAATACGAATTAATAATCAAAGTATACAATTTCCTTAAAGCACTATGAAACCCTACTTGCATTTCTTGTATCAAACAGACTAAAAAATGAAAAGCAATATTACTTAACTGCTCTATGGCAACATTGTAATTTGGATTCTACAACATTTTTGACATAGTTTTTTATAACCCCAAGATACAAAAATAGTAACGACGACATCTGACAGAATTTTTATGCTTGCTGGCAGGAAAAAGGTTTCCACTGCATTCTCTATGCTCCCATTGTTTGCATTTATGCCTACAAGGACAACAACCATGACTTTTAACAGTATCCCTCTATCCTTTATGCTTTCATGACAATGGAAAAGCTCAAAGCAACACACTGTCGACTCATTGTTGAAAAGCTCTCATTATCGCACACGTTGACATAAATTTGGTTCCAAAGCCCTCTTTATGGGACCACTTTGCAGCAATCAAAAAAATACAAACTCTACAAGGCTCACATGCATGAAGTAAAATGAACAAGAGGATTTCTACATAATACCTATCAAACACAGATGAAACCTTCGCATTTCAACAAGAAATTTGAATAGATAATACTAAAAGTAGTTTAATATACGGATTTATGCCTACGAGGACAACAACCATGACTTTTAACAGAACCCCTCTATCCTTTATGCTTTGATGACAACAGAAAAGCTCAAAGCAACACACTGTCAACTCACATGCATGAAGTAAAATGAATAAGAGGATTTCTACATAATTCCTATCAAACGCAGATGAAACCTTCGCATTTCAACAGGAAATTCGAATAAACAATACTAAAAGTAGTTTAAAATACGAATTAATAATCAAAGTATACAATTTCCTTAAAGCACTATGAAACCCTACTTGCATTTCTTGTATCAAACAGACTAAAAAATGAAAAGCAATATTACTTAACTGCTCTATGGCAACATTGTAATTTGGATTCTACAACATTTTTGACATAGTTTTTTATAACCCCAAGATACAAAAATAGTAACGACGACATCTGACAGAATTTTTATGCTTGCTGGCAGGAAAAAGGTTTCCATTGCATTCTCTATGCTCCCATTGTTTGCATTTATGCCTACGAGGACAAGTACCACGACTTTTAATAGAATCCCTCTATCCTTTATGCTTTCATGACAACGGAAAAGCTCAAAGCAACACACTGTCAACTCATTGTTGAAAAGCTCTCATTATCGCACACGTTGACATAATTTTGGTTCCAAAGCCCTCTTTATGGGACCACTTTGCAACAATAAAAAAAAAATACAAACTCTACAGGGCTCACATGCATGAAGTAAAATGAACAAGAGGATTTCTACATAATACCTATCAAACGCAGATGAAACCTTTGCATTTCAACAAGAAATTTGAATAGATAATACTAAAAGTAGTTTAATATATGGATTTATGCCTACGATGACAACAACCACAACTTTTAATAGAACCCCTCTATCCTTTATGCTTTGATGACAACGGAAATGCTCAAAGCAACACACTGTCGACTCACATGCATGAAGTAAAATGAACAAGAGGATTTCTACATAATTCCTATCAAACGCAGATGAAACCTTCGCATTTGCAACAAGAAATTTGAATAAACAATACTAAAAGTAGTTTAAAATACGAATTTATAATCAAAGCATACAAATGGCTTAAAGCACTATGAAACCCTACTTGCATTTCTTGTATCAAATAGACTAAAAAATGAAAAGTTACCTCTTCTAACCTCAAGAAATTTGTCTCTCACTGTCCAGCATTTTAATGTAACGAAACTCTGAAAATTACCAAATTATCACCTCAAATAACTCGTTTCTGGGTCTGGACTCTACAACTATAACATATCCTGCTCAGTCGCTAAAACTCTCCCTCAGAACACCGCTTACAGAATACAAAAACAACACACGCAAAGTAATAGAAATGCATACCAAGTAACTTAACTCTATATTAAATGACCAAAGTACCCTAGCCACGCATGGCCTCCAAGCCATTCCAGCGCCTTCACCTCGAGCCAGATGCCATTCAATGCATTTAATTTTTATTCATGCATTACGTACGTCTACCCGCCAATTTGATAAACTATGCCTTTGCTTAATTTTAATTAATCAATTTATGCGCTCGTAGTTTCCTGATATTTTAATGCATTTAATCTGCATTCATGGATTATGTACCTCTAGCCGCCAACTTTTAAACTATGCCTTTGCTTAAATTTATTTTATCAATTTATGCATTCGCATTTTCCCGAATTTTTAAAACGAAAATGATTTATAAAGCTACTCGGACGAATAGAAAAATAGATAAATGCTAATTTTCCAATATATAAAATAGCTCTCCAAATTCAAACTATACAAAAAAATAAGTAATATGTTAAATGGTGAAATGTGATTGGTTAATGCTGCCGGTTAAATGCATTCCAGGCGAATGCATAAGTATTCCTGCCTACCGGCAGGAACTAATAAATCTTATTTATTTAATTATTATTCCAATATCAAATCTTGAATTAAATGAATTATTTAATTCATAAATTCTATTTTAGCATTCCTCTATATTTAGATAATTGTGCAAATTATCTAAGTATTCGCTCTTAATCGACTTAAAGATCTATTTTAATCGCTCAGTTAACTCTTGATTTAATGTCTAAGTGGCTTTCTCAAGTTATCTCTATGTCAAATCATTCAATCATCTAGTTCTAACTCAATTGTGTGTACATGCAGATTAATTAAATATTCCTATTTAATTAATTAATTCTTGTGCGCATGCATTCGAACTGAGAGTTTCTTTAATCCATCTTTATCTTTTTCATGCAAAGACTATTCTTATGTTTTCAAATACCAAACTTGAAGATTAAATCATTTATTTAATCTGTATTTCTATTTCTAATTGGTATCACTCATGTCACTACTAACAGTTATCAGAATGCATGTCTAATCTGTTGATCTCAACCGTCTATTGATCTTGCAATCCTGAACTATCATTTGAATGATCAATTTTCTATGAATTGATCTATTCTTCATCATTCCAATCTCTCTCGAAATCTTATGACTTTTTGGAGAAACTATCTTGAATCTTCGATGTTTTGCTAAATCACTATCATAGGCTATACTTGCACGAACTTTGAAAATTTGAGGGCAATTATACTACAACGGTAAAATGGAGAAGGGAAATCGAGATGATACATGGAAATATGTACATATTGGGTGAGATTGTTCATTTTATTTATGTTTTGGCTTTCCTTTGTTTTGTGTTTCTTGGCATAGATTGCATTAGATCTTAGATTGCATTAAGTGTGTTCTTTTAACCTTTGTCTTCTTCATTTTCTAGACGTTACATTTGGTGAACCCGACGTGAAGACACCATCTTTTCGTATCCGTAAACTTTTATTTTAATTTTGCAAGTTTTCATACGAAATGATGCATCAGCTTGACGAAAAGTTGTAATTGACATTCGAAGACGCATCAGTGTGACGAAGCGACACAATTGACTTTTTAAACCACATCTGATATCAGAAATGATGCATCTGACAAATTTTGATGCACATGTCATTTTCTGAGCTGCAATTGACTGGTAAAATACCGAGATGCATTTGACAGAGAAAACAATGCATCTGACTAGTATATGTTAGGATTAGATTTTCAATTTACAATTTCCTTTTCATGGTTTTATTTTCACTAATCTTCTATTTTCAGCGTGTGTCTTGAGGAGTTAACGAGGTTTTTTCAGATCAATAGTAAAAGACTAATATCAAATTACTAATGAATCTTTTTGCAAAATGCATGTCGAAGATCCTAGATAAATTTTTAAAATAGATTGTTTGATTTTGTAGCAAATCTTTCAATTGGATTCAAATTAACAAGTGTCTATTATGTTTGATGTGAAAGCAAATTTGTGTAATTACCCTCATGATTTGGTACATCGAAGTATCCTCTCCCCTTATGCATTCGTGCAATCTTGGATGTAAGAGAAATAGTTACTAACTCTAGAACCTGGGCTTGTTCTGGTGGGAAAAAGTACTCACCCTAGGATGACTTAGACCGGTAGCACCCTGAACCCGAGGGACTTCTAGCTAGTATATAAAAGTGGATTCTTGGGGAAATCCCAAGAATCACGCATATGGTTCCGATGAGATGAATTCGAAAGGGGACTCTTTCTGCATGGATCATGCCCTACGAACGGAATTCTATAATTAAACACCTTTGTTTGTAGTGTCCAAAATCCTTCTATTTACTGGTGTAGCAGGTCAAACCTATGAAGTCGTCTCATATTCTTACAGTTCATGTGTAGAGATGAAGGTATGCCATGGGATGTTCATGGGTATTGTAGCTTGGTTGCCATGAATGATGTTAATGAGTCATGGAGGGGAGCCAGAGGGGTCAAGCTACTAATCATCCACCTTGAATAAGTGTAGTTGGGGAAACCCAAGTGAGAACTTAGTAAATATTGTCCTTCATAGCCTAGGATGTGCTTGTCTATTGTCAAATTAAACATTGTTTGAGTCCAAAATCAAACTGAAAACACTTTGTCTTATGATTGTCCTTGTTTTCCAGAATTTGATCACAGAAAACAACATCAATTTTATATCTCAAATCACTAAAAATACACAGAGAGTCACAACTATTCACCAAAAAGTCACAATTGATCTTTATAGTCACATCTATTTAAATTTGAGTCACATTTGTCAGTATCAGTCACATATGTTTAGCATAGAGTCACATCTGCCAGATTAGCTCACATTTGCTTTATGAAAAACCACATATGTTATATTCTAAGTCGCAATTTCCATTATGAGTCGCATTTGTTAGAAACTCAATTGCATCTGTCTAACACCAAATACTGAAAATTTACCAGAAACACACAACTGAGTGCCAGAAAACTGCAACTGTGAAATATAACTGCATTTCAGAAATTATGCGACACATTAGCCTGATTATCAGAAAATCAGAATTCAAGGTCACTATCCAATCAACACGGTTATACCAGTTTTAGTTGTCTCTCCACAAGTAGACCTTGAATAGAAACCTAAAATGATTTTCTCAATTTTGCTTCCTTTAGGTATCATTTAGTCATAACTATAGTCGTCTTAGTTCCAATTTTTAGTTTCATCATAGAGTACATATTACCTTGGATTAAAATTCTAAGAAGGTCACTTTTACAAACTTTAGGATAGGTCCACCATCTATACTCTTGGAAAATCATAGTGTCAATGAAATATGTCATTGAACCTAGTCCTATCATCTTATCCTTTGTCCTACAGAGAGTCCTCCTAGCTAATCAGTCTAGTTAGGAGACTCAACTTATCTTTGATCATTGTCCTACAGTGGTTCCTTGACGTAACTAAATTGACACCTTGGTTAGACTTTAGGTAGTTGGTACCCTCGTCTCAGGTTTACGGAATTGATTACCTTAGAAGCTTAGTTGGACTTTGAATTTTTAGATATTGTCATTGTAGACTAGAACATTCCTTATTTTACATTCAGAAAATCCCAAAAACATAGACTAGATTCATATTGTCCATAGACGTAGTTTTGCATTTCTTGCATATTGAACTTATCTTACATGGTTGAAACTAGGTCTAAGAGAAGAGAGAGAGAAAAGAGGTCAAACCTAAATGAATTCATCAACCCATTTTCCTCAAGACCTCACAAGACTTTACTAGACAAATTCACCACTAAAAACACTCAAGGGCACATTACGATAGAAGACAGAGGTTGTTGCACAAGACCCTGAATTTTCCTCTTTTGTAGATGAGTACCTCGCAAACAATCATCAACGATACTTAGCCAACTTTCTAACTGAAGGTGCTACCTTACCTACAAGATTCAATATTAGAATCTTACAAGCTACACCTACACAAGGGACAAACACAAGTACTACTATACCTCAGGTGAATACAACCATACCATCTGGCACACCTACACATAATACAACAATCCATACATCTCCATTTGGTATGTCTGGCATGACATCAAGATTTAATTTCACTGTAGGAGTATCATCATCCACTCCCTCTAGTCCTCTTGTTGGGAGTAAAAGACCTAAAGCGCCAACTTCTACACCATATGTCAATGTCACAAGTACCATACCACAGTCAACAACCATACCTAATGCTAGTGTCATGAGTACCATACCATAGTCGATGGCCATACCTAGTGCTCAAGTCACTAATACTATACTATTGATTACACAAATAGGATGCATCCCCTCATTCCAATATGGAAATCAAAATCCATTTTCCTAGATTGATAGTCAGAATCCTTTCACACAGATTTTGAATCAAAATCCATTCTCCCAGATTGGCTGTTAGAATCCATTCACTTAGATTCTGAATCAGAATCCCTTCTCCCAAAGTGGTACCCACAATCCGTTCACACAAATCCCAAGTCAAAACCAATTTATGTAGATTCTAACCCAGAACATGTTTACCAACATTCTGAATCCCAACACCCCTCAAATACCAATGTTCAATCGAACCCCATCATGAGACCTTGGATTTCATAATACATGCATAGAACCGCATAATCCACCCAACACATCATTGACCCAGGTTGACATCTTACAAACACAAATGCATGCACTACAAACACAGATGGATAACATGGTGGTGTCAACTAAGAAATCCTTTTCAACAAAGGACATATGCCCATTTCCCTTTGATAGATCATTGTACATGACCCCTTTCCCTCATGGGTATGTCATACTGAATCTCCCTAAGTACAACGGAAAACGGAATCCAATAGAACATATAAGGGAATTTTCTACCATGTGCATAGATGTCACCTATGACCCCACATATCTTATGAGATTATTTCCAAGAAGTCTTGTAGGAATTGCACTAGAGTGGTTTTCAGGTCTAGACTATGGCATCAAATCTTGGGGTGAACTGGCTGAGAAATTTGTTGAGCAATTCTCCTTCAACATAGACCATGAGATAAATATAGCAACCTTGTGTCACACAACACAAGATGAAGGTGAAACATTTATCACTTTCTTTCAAAGATGGAGGACTATAGCCAACCAGTGTCCTGTCAAAATACCTGAAAAACAAAAAGTCACTATGTTCCAGGAAAACCTTCATGCAAAACTAAGGAATAACTTAAGGGTACATTGTTGTACATATTTTTTGGAACTAGTGGAGAAATGGGTTATAATAGAAAAGGATCACATTGAAAAAGGATAACTTAAGACATCAACATCCAATAGAAATTTGTTCATGCAAAACATGCCCAATGACAGAAACAGACTTTGGTCTTGCAACAAAAATGTCACCAATGATGGGGTAGTTGATGCTAAAATTGTACAAGCAGGACCAATCATCACATTATGAGAACCTAACAACATAATCTCATATAGCCTCAAGATCCAATACAATATGATACAACATAATCTCATATAGCCTCAAGAGCCAAGACAATATGATACAGCACAATTTAAACTAGTTTGGTGGGATGACAATGCCTTTTGTGATTATCATAGAACTAAGGGACATAAGCTACAAAAAAAATTCCAAATGAAGAATATCATACAGGATCTTGTCGAAAGGAGAATAATTGAAGTTAGTGGACAGAAACAAAATTCATCAAACACTGATCATCAAGTATTTTCTGATCCACTACATGACCATGGGAAAGGAAATGCTCCCAGTTCAAGTACTAAGACCACTATGCCAGCCAACTATGTGACTATCAAGCATGATTATAATAGTGGAAAACCATTAATCACCTTCACATCACCAATGAGAACATCAATACCATTACTATCAATACAAATCTTGAGTGTGTGGTCAACACTCATCGTATGAAGATAGCTATCCAAGGTCCTCCATCGCAGCAAACACCACAGCCTTCCAAGTCACAATATAACCTCCTTGACCAGTTGGGGAAGACCCCAGCCCAAATCTCAATCTTGGAACTATTGCGTATCTCCCCTAAGCATCGATCCATTCTAGATAAGGATTTACAAAATGTCATGGTCCCTAATGATCTTGATGTCAATCATTTCTAGGAAATGGTAGGATACTTAACCAATAATCATCATGCCACATTTTCTGAACAAGACTACTCAACTGAAAAGACAAATCATAACAATCCTTTGCATCTTGAATTCCTTGTTCATGACACCAAAGTTAGATGAGTTTTGGTAGATGGAGGAGCAGGGTTAAATCTGTGCACTTTAAAACTAATTAAGGCATTAGGTTTCTTAGAAGCATACATAGACACAACCAAAATTATTGTCATAAAATCTTATGATCATGAGGAATGAAAATCAAAGGGGTTGGTAACACTTCCTATAAGAATTGGTCATGCAATAATGGAGACAAAATTTTAGGTCTTGGATCTCACCCTTCCATACAACCTTCTACTAGGAAGACCATGGATTCATGCCATGAAAGTAGTCCCTTCCACGTATCATTAGTGTCTCAAATTCCCTTACAATGGCACTAAAATAACTATAGATGGTGACCCAGGCCCATTCCAATACTACACCAATCTAAAAGAAATACCCCAATGCCAAGTGCCAATAAAACAAGAGGCTTCATCATCCAATTCATCTCACTATGTCGATCCATCTACCGTCACACAAACCTCTATTTCACATTCAGGTCCTACCACTCCTAGGGTTGAGATCCAAGACAACGGTTGTGGAGAATATTACATGAAGACATCTTATTGTGTTAGCCATTTGATTCCTCCTAAGTCATACGGTTTACCTACATCAAATAGGAGACAATCTATGGTCACTATACACATTCCTCCCACAACAACCTTCACTAAATGGGGTGAATTAAGAAAAGAACCCATAGATATAGAAGATGTCACTTCCTAGTTGTACAAGGAAGATAATGAAGAGTCTCTCTCACTTGCTCACATTCCTACAGATCTATATGGAAAAGGTTTCACAATTATGTGGAGCAAGGGATATGATGGGCAGAGTGGGTTAGGCTTAAATCAAGATGGATGGATTGAACCAATCTTTGTTTCTCAATGGCCAAAAGGCTTAGGGCTGGGGTTTGAACCGATTCAGATTGGTGTTCCTAGTACCACATCACCCTTACTCGAGGAAGTAAGTGCTTCAAAAGATATTGAGACATCTCATGAACCATCTAACTAACATCATTGTGACTCCCCTGACTCAAACGAATATGAATGGGATTCCTTATCCTCTACCTCTTCCATGGACCTTGACAAGTTATTTGGAGAACTTGACTTAATGTTGAGATCCTCACCAAATCCATTGAATTCCTATCCACCAAAGAATATGACCAAAGATGATTGGTTTAAACATCACTATTGGTAATCACTTGATCCTACCTCTTGGCAGCCTAACACATATAACCAAACATTGGCATTAGGACCACCTTTCAGTCCACCTAGACCTCAATCAAAGAGAAAAGAAGACTTAGTACAAGATTTTTGTGACTATATGAAAAACTCAGTCCTTACCTTTACTTTGTTAAACTTTTATAACTCTGACAATGACATGCCTTTAGTTTATCCCCAACTTATTGACTGGGATCAACAAGACACACTTGTCTTAGATATTTTTGAGAATCACAAAGCACTTGTTGATTTCCTCAGATTATGAGAAGGAATACCTCATGGTGATCACAAGGCTAGTTTTACCATTGACTTGGACAACAAAGCATATTTTGGGGAATCTGTTCAACCCTCCAGTCACAAAAAAGAGAAAAAGAATAAACAAGATAAAAAGGACCAAACTCTAGGTGAAAACTGAAAGGAACCTCTAGAAAATGAAAAAGTAAAAAAGAAAGGATGCATCCAAAGGCCAAAACCTCTTTGAGGAACCTAAGGATGGAGGTTTGAATATTCTACCTGTTGCATAGGAAAAGTCACCCATGCTCGTTGAAGAATCAGTAGAAGTCAACATAGGTATAGAAGAGAATCCTAGACCAGTTTATTTTGAAGTGTCATTGACAATAGAAGAGCAGCCAAAATTCCACAACTTCTTTGCACAAAGACAAATAAATTTTTCCTGGTCATATGCAGACATGCCTCGGTTGGATCCTAAACTTTTTCTACATCACTTTCCCTTACAACTAGGTGCCAAACCAGTGAAACAGAAATTGAGGAAAATGCATCCATAGATTGCTTTACTAGTCAAGGCAGAACTCAAGAAACTATTAGACATTGGTTTCATTAGATCAATTGACTATGCCGATTGGATTTCCAATCTTGTACCAATCACCAAACCAACTGGGGGCATCTACATCTACACTGATTTTAGAGATATCAACAAGGCTTGTCCTAAGGATGACTTCCCTTTTCCTAACATAGACATGATAGTTGACATGACAAAAAGATATGAGATGTTGTCCCTTATGGATGGATTTTCAGGATATAATCAAATCAGAATTGCAACTGAAGACCAACCTAAGACAACTTTCACCTATCCTTGGGGAACATATTGCTAGAATGTTATGCGTGTTGGACTCAAAAATGTTGGAGTAACCTATCAATGTGCCATGACCACCATCTTTCATGATCCAGTACACACTCTTATGGAGGATTATGTTGATGACCTTATAGTTAAATCCAAGACAAGGGCAGAAAATTTACAGGTTTTAGACAAGATATTTCAAAGGCTATAAAAGTATAAAGTGAGACTCAATCCCAAGAAATGTGTGTTTGGAGTAAAGTCAGAAAATATTTTAGGCTATATCATTTCTAGATGAGGCATTGAAGTGGATCCGGCCAAGGTGAAAGCAATCATGGACATGTCTCCACCAACTAATCTCAGTCAGCTAAGGACATTACAAGGAAGACTGCAATCCATTAGAAGATTTATAGTGCAGTTAGCATATAAGACACGTCCTTTTCAACATCTACTTAAGAAAGGGGTACCCTTTGCATGGAAAATTAGGTGCAGAGAGGCTTTTCAATTGATTAAAGAATATCTACTCACACCACCAGTCTTAATGCTACCTATTGAAGGATGATCATTGATTCTTTATATTACAGCAACCCATTCATCACTCAGAGCATTGCTTGCATAGAATGATGATGAAGGTCATGAAAGGGAAGTATACTATATCAATTAGACTTTGGTAGGTTATGAGATCAACTATAGTACCATTGAATGTGCCTGTCTTGCAATAGTATTTTCTACCCAAAAACTAAGGCACTATATGTTAAACCATCAAACAATGTTTATTGCCAAAATAGATCCTCTGAAATATCTTCTAAGCAAGGCAGCATTAGCAGGGTGACTATCTAAATGGGTTATGATACTTAGTGAGTATGATATCCAATATGTAGAAAGAAAGGATATTAAAGGACAATTCATTGTTGATTAGTTAGCTGACGCACCACTACAAGAAAATCACCCATTAGTTGTAGACTTTCTAGATGAGTTTATATTTACAATGGACACAAACACAACATGGAAATTATACTTTGATGGCTCACATACAAATCATTTCTCAGGGGCTAGTATACTATTAATCACACCATAGGGTGATTCCATCCCTAAATCATTCAGGATTGCATTCCCATGTATTAATAACATAGTAGAGTATAAGGCTCTAGTGGCAGGGTTACACATGGCGGTCAAGTGGAAAATTAAGAACCTACAGGTATATGGTGATTCTCAACTAGTAATCAGACAAGTAAATGATGATTATCAAACTAAGGATGAGAAGCTTGCTCCATACAAATGCATGGTTGATAGCCTTAAGGAGTATTTTGAAAAGGTTGAATTTCATCAGATACCTCATGTTTTAAATAGGGCAGCAGATGTTGTGGCTACAATTGCATCACTTCTAGACATTCCTAACAACGTGCCTATGTTTGAGTTCTTGGTAGAACAACTTTTGGTCCCAACCTACGATATCCCAGATTCTGAGATGGTGTGTAACATTGTTGGTCTTGATTCCCCATGGTACAAAGAAATCTATGGCTACCTTCATGCTGAAATCATATCCACTGGCCTGTCAAACAATCAATGTACAACATTCCTTCGAAAGTCAGCCAAATATACCATCATCGAACACACCCTATGTAGACATGCCTTAGATAATACCCTACTGATATGTCTTGATTCTAATGAAGCACAAGCAACCTTGCGAGGGGTGCATGAGGGTATATGTCGTTCCCATTCTAGCGATCCTACCTTAGCCAAAAATATTATGAGACTAGGTTATTATTGGCCTACTATGGAAAAGGACTCATATGTCTTTGTAAAGAAATTTCATCAATGCCAAGTTCATGGGGACTTGATACATGCACCAGCATAGGAGCTTCATCCTATAATGTCACCATGTCCCTTCATCCAATGGGGACTCGACCTCATAGGTAAGATCCACCCCACATCATCTAATGGCCATAAATTCATCATCATTACCACTGAGTACTTTATGAAGTGGATTGCAGCCATTCCTATGACATACATTACCGGCACATAGATTTCTAAGTTTATCCTGAACTACATATTATCTATCAGTATGGTGTCCCTCATCCATAATCACGGATAATGGTCGCCCATTTAAGAATCAAGAAGTCTGCCATCTTTGTGATGAATTTCATATTCAACATCACTTTTCCACTCCCTACTACCCACAAGGTAACGACTAAGCATAGGCATCTAACAAAACCATCATTAGAATCCTCAAAAAGACTGTCAATGATGTTGGTCATGATTGGCATTTACAGCTTAATCCTGCCTTATGGGCTTATTGCACAAGTATCTGTACTCCCATTGGTGCCACTCCTTATTCACTAGTATTTGGTTCTAAAGCTATTTTTCCTATTGAGGTCAAGATTCCTTCCCTGAGGGTATCCTTGAAAGGCCACATTGATGATGAAGAGTACCGAGTATCGAGACTCCATGAGCTAGAATTCCTAGATGAGCAAAGATAGGAGGCACTAAACCATCTCCAAGCATATCAAAATCACCTTCGTCGTAGCTATAACATTAAGGTCTTGAACAAAAACTTTGACATTGGTGACCCAATTTTAATGGAGAACCCGAAGAATCAAACAAAAAGAGAAAAACCAAGAAAGTTTGAAACAAACTGGTTAGGACCTTATATTGTTACATAATCCTTTGGATCAGGAGCATACCAACTCTCTACTCCTGAAGGGGAACCATTTTCCTCACCAATAAATAGTCTTCATCTAAATAAGTTCTATGCATAGCTTCTAAGAGCCTCATCTTAATTAATAAAAATACAAAAAAAAATAGAAAATCAACAAAAAATCGTTACAAAGGTGAAAACCTGGCAAACAGGCATCTTGGTAACAACAAAAAAATTAGATAATCCTGAAAACAGTAAAGAGAAATAATTCATCCAATAGTGAAAACCACTTCGGTGGCGCTTTGGATAAGTACCATGGTGAAAATCTGGCAAAAAGGTGCCATGTGTAGTTGACTCTGCTCCTTTGTCTACTATCATTCTAATCTAATCTATGTACATAGTTCTTATCCATGTACATAGTCCACATCCCTATACATACACCCTATCCCTCTATATATTATTTATCCCTGTACATATCACTTATCCTTCATATCCATCACTTGTACATACCATTTGTAATAAGTGGTAGTCTTTCCCATAACTTGGAACGATTGACATTAAGTGCATTTCATATCCCCCATTTTACCCTATTCATAATCAATTGGTCTTATACTCAACTGAGGGAAAACACTTGACGTGCATCATATTGATTCTTACATTAGCCTTGTTGAATACATAAAACCATAGCAACATCCACAAACAAAAAAAACAAAAAAAGACAAAAAAACAAAACATGTAGAAAATCCAAAAACAGAGTCAGATTTAGTCACACTTGTTAGTCTTTGTTGTTTGTCGAACTACGTTGCCTCTGTGACTGGAAATAGGCAAGGCCATCTGCCAATGTGCCCCCGAGGCATTAGTTCAATCTATTTAGGTTTTTCTGTATAAAATCATGACTCAATCCATATGTCTATATGACAAGGTCATTGGTCGTGTCGAACTACGAGGTCTTTGTGTGTATAATGTAGTCAAGGCCATCAAATGATGAACCCCCGAGGCCACACTAGGTCAGTCCATTAGGGTTCATCACATTCACTATCACACATGTCTTCTATTTGTAGTCAATCTTGTCATTCAAATTCAAGTCGAACTACAAGGTCTATGTGTGTATAACGTAGGCAAGTCCATCAATAGATGAGCCCTCGAGGCCGCACTAGGTCAGTCCTTTAGGTTTTTTCATCACACACTGTCAATTTTCCATACATCATATCAGTTCATGCATTAATCTGGTGAACAAGTCAACAATGTCTCTAAGTCAAATCAAACAAATTACCAAGGAAACAATCAAAACAAATCAACTAATGTCTGCTACAGGATGTGTCTTTCCTAGAGACAGACATCATCAAAACAATCAACCTCTATCTTATTTAGGATGAGTCCTTCCTAAATATCAACATTGTCAAACAATCAAACATAGCCTTACGCAGGTTATAGCATCAACGACATCTGACTCAACATCTTATACGATACATGTCTTTCTGAAACTAGGCTTTGTCATGTCGTATACAAATAGTCATAACATCAAAACTAGACTCATAGTCTTATCTAGTATGTGTATCTCCTACAATCAGGCTTTATCAATCGAAACAATCAAACAAATAGATCAAGTTCTGGAAAATATTTTATTGGATTTTTGACTTTATGGCTTATTTATCTTATCTTTTCATTTCACTTTATGATGGGAATTATGTTACTAGCTTTCTCAAGGATGTCCCATGAAGGATTTAGAGAACAAATGATGTATCATAATTCTATTTTATTTGAGTATTGTCTGTCGACTATCTTTTAAATTTGATTTTGAGTCATGTTACTAGTTTCCTCAAGGATGTCCCATGAAATATTTAGAGGAACGATGAAGTCTCATGACCCATCTTTTACTTTGTTTGTTGTCTGTGGTTTGTCCTGACAAAAATACTGGGGCAACTTGTGCCCTTAGTATGAGTTAATGATAATCCTTGTCTGTGACTGCCTATTGTTAGCAAGTGGACGACCTTGCACACTTTGATCTATGTCATATCATGGTGTTTGTCTCCATTTTTATTAGTCCCGCCCAATGATGATAAAGTGCAATGCCTTTTGTGATATAGTGAAACGTCAAAGATTGCTAATACTAACATCCATCTCATTTCTTTTATTATTTCTCAATCTTTCTTTCCGCATTAACAATTCTTCCTTCCTGCATTATGTCGGAGTCCTGTGACACAAAAATAATAAATCATCCTCCATATACACATACATGTTAGAAAAACACAAACATATAGGAATTTATCATATCTAGGACATCATGGAATAATAGACATTCATCATCATACAATACATATCATAAGCATTCTATGTGCATAACAAATGTAAATACATTCACCACATTACATTTGTATAGCATCACATGTAGACAGCATTGTACATATAACATCACATTACATCTCACAATTATAAATTGCATACATAACATCCATCCACATCATAAATATCCCTAGCTGATCATAATACAATGTCTCAGTACATGTCAAGAAATGTCCCTATCTGGAACTGCCACTGCTATCATGACTAGAGTGTGTGGATGACTGATGTCAAGATCCTAATGACTTGTGACCTGAGTGGAGCCTATCGTATTGACCTGATCTACGTGGCTGCTCCACACCCTCTATGCTAACTATCCTGGAGTGGGTCCTAGTTTGTGACCTGCAACTACGTTCCTGTGAGAAGCTGGGATCCCGTCTCTCTGGAGGAACCTATATCTCATATAAATCTCGATAATAAGCCTCCCTCTCCCTGGCTCTAACTAACTCTCTGGAAAATGCAGTTGTTGGCCCTATACATAGAGCTCTAATCTCTATGAATCTCTGCTCGGTCTCCTACCTCTGAGCTATGGCTTGATCTATGTCCATGACGGCTCAGTCCCTCTCCATCTATAACAAATCTCTCTTGGACATCAGGACCCTCATTTGCTCCTCCAAGGATGCAATATGGGCATGAAGTGTGGTCGTATCAATATCAACTGCCCCTATGTCAACCTGTCTAACCCTCGGCACACCATCCTCCTCATCCTCCAACTCCTCTAGAATCTTGTCTTGAATCTCCTGCTCATGATCATCATCCTCATCATCATCATCCTGATAGGCACCAAGTAAGCCAAGAGCATCAATCTCTGCCTCCTCTCTATCTTCCTCCTCCTCAGTGGGAATACCTGGAATGGCCTCCTCTCTGGGATGCTCCTCCTCCCTGCCAATCTCAACATCTACCTCCTCCCCACCTCTAGCAATATCTAGCATGTGAACATCCTTCTCAACCTGTCCCTCCTCACGGATGGGTGATAATAGTGGCCCTCATCCCCTCTGTCCACACCTCCCTCCCCTCCCACCTCATTGACCACCTCTACCACCATCTCCATCATCACCACAACCTCCTCTACCTCTACCACGCCTGTCACACAGTCCTATCCCTCATTGCTTTATCAGCACAGGCTAATCTAGATCTGTAAGGGGTATCGGCCTATGCACAGCCCACCATTGATCATCCCACCACTGATCATAAGCCTCTATGGTACCTGGATCTTCCAGACCATCTCTCCATACCCACAAAACTTCCTACAATGCATCAATATCTACCTCAACTGTAGCCACTAGAATGTCTGGACCACACAAAGGAATCTCTCGTGAGGACCTCACGAACTTCGCCCATCCTCTCGGCACATCCTATACCTCTCTGAACTACCACAATACACGATCTGGAAAATGTCGCTCTATAATGTGGATGTGTGAAATAGTCTGCCCAATCAAGTACTGTGTCTGGCAGAAAAAAGGCAAGTGCTCATCCTCATCTGACCACTCTGCACATCGCAGGTACAGTCTCCATGTAAACTATACCATAGTATCAATGGCATTTTTGAAATACCTGATATCTCCCATGTGGTGCTGAGTGTTAGCCCCTGCATAAGAGAAGGCATAAGGGGCTTTGTGTTGTACATCGACTGTAATTGGTGGCTGAAAAATGGAAATGTGTTCCCACACCCATACCATCAGGAGCATGGTACCACAGCTCATGGACTGAGCCTCTCGATAGGCTATATCATGCAAGTGAAAATATAACATTCCAAGGAGATAGGGGCCCCAAGAATATACCTCCCATCACTCTAACATACCTACTAGCATCTCCCCCCAACCCACAGTAAAACCATGACCTCGATGGTCAAGAAGCACTATACCACTATCAATGTACACACTAGATATTCCATTTGCCTATACCTTTTTTCTAATACACGCCATCTAATCTCATAATGATCAAACCCTAAATATCTAACATCAACATGAGGGTAGTATCTACACATCCCAACAACACCCCTCTGGGTATCATACCTCACCCTCGTGCCTCTGATGGGAAGTCTCAAGATCCTGTAGATGTCCTCTAAGGTCATTGTCACCTCTCCAGAAGGCAAGTGAAATGACAAAGTCTCTGAGTGCCACCACTCACACAACGCTATCAATAAACCTCGGTTCGCCTAAATCTAGGGCATGTCTGTCACATTTAGAAGACCTAGGTGCCATAAGAATTGTCTCTCTGCACTCCACAAGCTATCTCGAAAGTGAAAATTTGTAGGTCTCGACTCTCGCATATATACATTGTCTAAAACAACCTACAATGGCATTATACATACCTCATGTCAGTATCAAACATCTATCCTAGTACAAAATGACTAAATCAAATGTTATTCAAATGCGTCATTATTTTACAAATGCGTAATTTAATTTCACACATGTGTCATTCTTTCTCACATGCATCTAAATTAAATTCAAATGCATGCAGAAATCACAAATGCGTCTGTGTAAGTCAAAGATCACATACAACTACGTAAACCAAATAACAACTGCGTCAAAATAAATGCAAATACGTTGAAAAATAAACACATGTGGCTAATTTAAATGAAAATGCATTGTTATTTATCAAATGTGTTGAACTAAAATACAGTTGCATTGAACTGCAAAAACCCTATGCTAACCATCTATGTAATTTTACAAATGCATTGATCTGCATGCAAATGCGTTGATTGCGCACTCACATGCGGCTTTTCAATAAAATGATGCATAACAAAAATAGCAAATAAACGCATAAAAACTCACACAAATTCAAAATTCAAAATTCAAGATTAAGGTACATATTGGGGGGTCCACATTGGCTAGCCACCTAAAAGTCTGAATCCTGTATGCTCGATGGTGGGTGTTCGGAATAGGAGATATCTTCGTTGTGGGTGCAAAGCAAAATCCCAAATCTCAAGGCTAGGTGGGTAAAAATGAATTGGTTTTTACCCCAATTTCTATTTATACCTAGGGTTTTGATGGCATTCTTTTCTACTGGCCACATCAACTTCCAACTTCAATCGACCCATACCCGTCCTTACCGCTTCCAACTTCAATTCCGTCAACCCCACTACTATCCTGGCTATCCAGTGGACTAATCGGGATCATTTCCAAATTTTTCCCAAAATTTTCACAAATTTTTCAATTTTCATGAGGAGGCATACCTTCACTTGTTTACACTGGGGCATGACTGGGGCATATTTTTATCGATTTTCTTTGACACAACGCCAAAATGACATTGTATCAAAGAGGGGCAAATGTAGACACTAAAATCTGGTTTAAGCCTGCAACTTCAATATTCTTAATAATTCATATTTCTTCCATGCTCATGATTAAATAATGTCAATTATTTAATTATTCACTAAAGTCTTCATTTCTTCTATTAATTAAATAATCTTAATTATTTAATTAATTCATACTTTTCTTTATTCCATCTGATTAATTAAATAAATTCTTTTTATTTAATTATGTTACTAATTAACCTTATCCTTCTTCGATTAAATAAATTCTTATTTAATTTACTCTTTATTATACTTCAACTATAATTAAATAAATCCTTAAATTATTTAATTATTTATTTAAATCCCTTCGTCACTTAATTAAATAAATCTTATTTATTTAGTTATTCTTCCAATATCAAATCTTGAATTAAATGAATTATGTAATTCATAAATTTTGTTTTAACGCATTCCTCTATATTTAGATAATTGTGCAAATTATCTAAGTTTCACTCTTACTCGACTCAAAGATCTATTTTAATCGCTCAGTTAACTCTTGATTTAATGTCTGAGTGGCTTTCTCGAGTTATCTCTTTGTCAAATCATTCAATCATCTAGTTCTAACTCAATTGTGTGTGCATGCAGATTAATTAAATATTCCTATTTCATTAATTAGTTCTTGTGCGTGCATTCGAACTAAGTTGCTTTAATCCATCTTTATCTTTTTCATGCAAAGACTATTTTTCTATTTTCAAATACCAAACTTGAAGATTAAATCATTTATTTAATCTTTATTTCTATTTCTAATTGGTATCACTCATGTCACTACTAACATTTATTAGAATGCATGTCTAATATGTCGATCTCAACCGTCCATTGATCTTGTAATCCTAACCTGTCATTCGAATGATCAATTTTCTATAAATTGATCTATTCTTCATCATTCCAATCTCTCTTGAAATATTATGACTTTTTGGAGAAACTATCTTGAATCTTCGATGTTTTGCTAAATCACTATCATAGGCTATACTTGCATGGACTTTGAAAATTTGAGGGAAATTATACTACAATGGCAAAATGGAGAAGGGAAGTCGAGATGATACATGGAAATACGTACATATTGAGTGAGATTGTTTAGTTTATTTACATTTTGGCTTTCATTTTTTCTTTGTTGCTTAGCATAGATTGCATTAGATCTTAGATTGCATTGAGTGTGTTCTTTTAACCTTTGTCTTCTGCATTTTCTAGACGTTACAGAAGCCATTATAAAAGAGTGTGTGAAGCTTAGCGAGGGAATCTCAAGTTACTCATTTGAATTTAGCCTCATCATGAGCACCTATGATGTAGAAATTATAAGATAATCTTGAATGTATGAATGACATTGTAAAACATATGTGAGAACAGAGTACCTAAGGCATTGTGCCAATGGTGCAGGGAACCTAGGCCTTCATTTTGTAAAAGGGGTTTAGTATGTAGTGTCTTTATGTTTAAGGTCATTTTTTTGTTTTGAAATAAGGTCGTTAAGACAATTTTGCAATGTTTTGGATCGGTTTTGGTTAGGAGGAGTCATTTTGAGTCAATTTGTTAAAGTTGCAAAAATTATAAAAAAATTGTATAGCAACTTTTGCATTTTTTATGTAAAAGGGAAGTTGAATAGTTAAGACGTTAAAATTTAGTTTTAGTTGGTTGGATATGTTGGAAAGGGTTAAATATTCTTTGTAATGGTCAAAATAGGGGTTGGATGTACATTTGGAGGATTGAATAACAAAGATTCACCATTTTTTGTGTTTTCCTACATTGAATTTTGTTGCTAAAGCAACTTGTACATTTTGGTATGGCCTAGAATTGCTCATTTATGCATTGGAATGGATGGATGAGTTAACTAAATTTCTTTTTCATCTTGTCTCATTTTATTTCATCAAGATTTGAGTAAGTTATAGTGTTTTGATACCCTACTTTACATCAATATAACTAGCATTCAGTCTAACTTATTAGAAAAGCTTAATTTATTAAAACAAATCAACCTAATGATTATATATCAATATCAATATAGCATACAATCTATTGAAATAAACACTTGTAATGAGATTTATTCAAATATTGAAATTTATTGTTGCCCTCTTGAAAGAATTTGTAATTCAAGCAACGTAATCCCATAACAGTCCAAATTGCAAAAGGGAAAAATATTTGATGACTTGTTACCCAGATACCGTGCTAGTTATTGGAATTTCGTCTAAGGCATCAAGATCACGTAGGGAACCTCTACAATAACCTCTCTCAATTTTTGTTATCTCAAAGTCATTTTTTGTGGTGTCCAATTTTGACTTGATAGAAAAAGTGTTAATTGCAAGTAATGTAAAGTTGAAAAGTGGTGCAACTTTCATTCTACAACTTGTGTGACCAAATGACGTATTCCAACACATTTGAATGGGTACATTTATGCTATTAATGGTCCTCTTTCATACCCAAACACATGGAATCACTTTAAGGTGCGTTCAACCAGATCGATCCTTTAAGAGTCCAAAGTGCAAAAGGGTAGCAATCTTTGATAAGATATTACTCAAAACCCGTGATGCTTAAGAACTCTTCATCTAAGCCAATGGGATCACATTGGGCCCTCTACAATAACCTCTCTCAGTTTTTGTTATCTCGGAGTTGTTTTCCCATGGTGTCTAGTTTTCACTTGATGGAAAAAGTGTCAAATGCAAGCAGTGTAAAGTTGCAAAGTGATGCAACTTTCATTTTGCAACTCGTGTGACCAAATGAACTCTTCCAATGCATCTGGATGGGTACATTTACACTAGGAATGGTCCTCTCTCACACCCAAAAATGTGAAATCACTTTGAACTACATTCAATCGACTTGATCCCTTAAGAGTCCAAAGTGCAAACTAGCTACAGTCTTCGACAGGTTGTTACTCAGACATCATGGTGCTTAGAAACTTCTTTTTTGAGCCTATGGGATCATGTTTAGCCCCTCTACAATAACCTCTCTCTATTTTTTCTATGTCAGAGGCATTTTCCCGTGGTGGCAAATTTTCACTTGGGGAAAAAGTTGTCAAATGCAAGTAGTTGAAAGTTGCAAAGTGGTGCAACTTTCATTTTTCAACTCATGTGACTTAATGAACTATTCCAATTCATATGAGTGGGTAAATTTATGCTATTAATAGTCCTCTTTCACACCCAAACATGCTAAATTACTCTGAGCTACACTCAACTAATAAAATCTCTTAAGAGTCCAAATTACAAAATGGCTGCAAACTTTAGCATGTTATTACTCAGATACCATAATGCTTAGAAACTTTTCATCTAAGCCTATGGGATCATGTTGGGCCCCTCTACAATAACCTCCCTCGATTTTTTCTATCTCGAAGGAATTTTCCTATGGTGGCGTATTTTCACTTAGGAAAAAAGTTGTCAAATGCAAGTAGTTGAAAGTTGCAAAGTGGTGCAACTTTCATTTTGCAACTTGTGTGACCAAATGGACTATTCCAACACATTTGAATAGGTATTTTTATGCTAGTAATGGTCCTCTTTCACACCTGAACATGCAGAATCGCTTCGAGCTATGTTCAACTAGATCGATCCCTTAAGAGTCCAAAGTGCAAAATGGCTGAAAATTTTAGCATGTTATTACTCGAATACCATGACGCTTAGAAAAATCTCCTTTGAGCCTATGGGATCATGTTGGGCCCATCTACAATAACCTCTATCAATTTTCATTATCATGGAGGCATTTTCCCATGGTGGTGAATTTTCACTTGGAGAAAAAGTTGTCAAATGCAAGTAGTTGAAAGTTGCAAAGTGGTGCAACTTTCGTTCTACAACTTGTGTGACCAAACGAAATATTCCAACATGTCCGAATAGGTTTTTTTATGCTAGGAATGGTCCTCCTTTACACCCAAATATGTGGAATTGCTCTTAGCTATGTTCAACCATATTGATCCCTTAAGAGTCTAGTGTAAGAGCACCCAAGCCCTTGAAGGAACACTTCAAGGGTTAGGAGAGTACAGGGGTTAGGATGACCTTTCCATCATATCAAAGCATCAATTATCACCTTTTGAAGCCTATAATGGCTTTTGAAGTGGATACAGGCATGAAAGGAGTCAACTGTCCTAAGGGTCCTAATAAGGACCCTAGGACCAAAATGCAATGTAAATGGGACAGTGATGTTCTAGGGGTTTAAATAGTGATGTAATGCTTAAATTGTGTCAAATAAGGTTGGAAATTAAGAATCCAATAGTTTTTAGATAGTAGAGTTAAATAAATTGCAAGTTAGAAATTCAAATTTTTGAATTTCAACTTTAGGTGGGTAAATAGGTTTTAGGAGATTTAATCACTTTAATGAAATCAAATCACTTCTAAATGGTTTGAACAATTGAGGAATGAGATTATAAGGTTATGGAATTCATTTGTACAGAGTTTGGTGTGGCTGGTACGTTTTTTGTACCGACTGTTCTCAAAAAATCAAGAAAAACTACAATTTTTTGCATTTTTCTTGTGTTCTTTTGATGAATACTTGATTTCTATTGAATATTTTTCCAGTAGGATTCTTTAGGAATTTTTATTTACATGATTTTAAACCATTTTATTCTCTAAAAGACAACAGCAATCATTTTCTTGTATAATGCATTGACTGTCCTCAAGAAAACACATATTTTACACTAATTTTGAGGGTTTTTCATGGATGAATGATCCATTTCATGGGAATATGTGACTGAGACCAATTAAATGGATCATAATTAACTTATATCATACCAATATAACAATATAAAGTGTAGGAAAGAGGAATCATATGGTGTACACCAAGATTTGACAGTGCAAGGTGCTTGAAGATGGAGGCTAGAGTATAGCAGTAGAAGATTTTCCTTCATAAGGGGTATATTTTTGTGTTTGTATTGACTAAATATGTTGTCCTAATGGTGTAGAGTCAATGAACTAGTTCTAGAAGTGATTGGAAGGTTAGTTTTCAAGAAGCCCTAGTTTTGAGGTAATTTATGGAGGGTTTTGTGTTTGAGCATGTTAGAGGTGTTAGAGAAGCCTAAAAGTTTGGAATCCTTGGTTTGGGAACATTTTAAGAGACTTTTGAAAGTTTCATGCTCAGGGGTTGAGTTTAGAGAGGGGTTGCTTTGAAAAAGAGGGCTAATTAGGCCTAGGTTTTGTAGAGATAGTGGGATTTGGGAAGATTGTTCTGAAACAAGTGCCACCAGGGATTTTATATGTTATTTATCATCATAAAATACATCTTTATCTATCATTTATTTGGGGAGTCCTTTGGAAAAGTTGTGAGAAAAGTCAAAAAGACCTAGCTGGAGGCCTAGTTGGGCTAGAAGCCTAGTCAAGGTGCAAAAGTAAGTCTTGTCCAAGATAGAGGGTTGGGGCTTTGTATTCATTCAAGACAAGTGTAATTGTGCCCCTTAAGAGCATTCCTAGGGTTTGGGTCCATAGGAGAAGGATTTGTGTCATAAGTGAGTCATTTAGGCATTGTTTCCACAGGAGTGTCTAGAAGAGGTTTGTGAGTGCATCTTTGCAATCCTTGAAATCATTGTGTGTTTCCAAAAGTATCATCCCCTCTGCATCAGAGTCAGAAGTGCAAAATAGTTTCAAACTTCAACATGTTGTTACTCAAATACTATGATGCTTAAAAATTTCTTGTCTAAGCCTATGGGATTACATTGGGCCCCTCTATAATAACCTCTCTTAGTTTTTGCTATCTCGAAGGCATTTTCCCATGGTGGAAAATTTTCACTAGGAGAAAAAATTGTCAAATGCAAGTAGTTGAAAGTTTCAAAGTGGTGCAACTTTCATTCTACAACTCATGTGACCAAATGAACTATTCCAGTGCATCTGAATGGGTTCATTTACGCTAGGATTGTTCTTTTGCACCCAAACACGCAAAATTGCTTCGAGCTACATTCAACCAACTTGATCCCTTAAGGGTCCAAAGTGCAAAAGGGTGGCAATATTTGACGAGCTCTTACTTGGAAACCATGATGCTTATGAACTCCCCTTCTGAGTCTACAAGATCACGTTGGGCCCCTCTATAATAACCTCTCTTGGTTTTTGTTATCTCAAAGTTATTTTCCCGTGGTGTCCATTTTTCACTTGATGGAAAAAGTGTCAAATGAAAGCAATGTAAAGTTGCAAAGTGGTGCAACTTTCATTTTGCAATTTGTGTGACCAAACAAACAGCTCCAATGCATCCCTATAGGTACGTTTATGCTAGGTATGGTCCTCTTTCACACCCAAACATACAGAATTGCTTTGAGCTATGTTCAACCAGCTTGATCTCTTATGATGCCACACAAAACAATCGAAAAGAGAAACATACACACGACGGTTAAGAAGTCTAAGATTTCCACACAAAAAGCATATGATCATCCTCAAGTCTAGCAAGTGCAAGAAATTTTTCAATTATCCTCCTTTCCCTTTTAACAATATACAACCAATTATAAATGCGAACAATGGTGGAACTTGGAAAAATTTTATATTTCCTCAATCAACAACTTTGGTTGTGAAGCATTTTGTCATTTTCATTTGAAATGATTTTCTATGCTTGAAAATTGGAGTCTAAGAGAAACAAGTGATTCTCTCACGTACATTTATTATTTGGTGTGATTAATAAAGTTTCCACCGTTGAGTCCATTTTTTATTTGTATTATAAATTATAACTTGCTTTCTCCTAAGTCCATTTCCTATACAAGTAATAATATTGCAAAAAATTTACATATAAATCTTTTGACATGTTTATATGGTGATGGATCAAGAACATAAAAATTCATTCTACACTATGTGGATTATGTTGTGATAATGTTTAAAGACTATTCAAGATAAATGTTTGTATGATAATGTGTCAAGAATTTAACTACTTCATCTACTATGAATATTATTTTTTTCAAGCGTTGTGAAGATTATGTATCCTTTGCTTAATTGAGTTGTTCCAATGAAAGTATTAAATATATTGGAATATTTTTATAAAACATTTCATGGAATACCAATTGAAAACATGTTTTTTGCTTTTAGATAAAGCAGTTCATGGAACTCTTTCAATTAAACTAAATTGAGATATGTAAGAACAAGGGAGCATTAGGAAATAAATTGTTCAAGGATCTTAAATAAGCCTTCTCTCCTGTTGCAATTTTTGGTGGATTATTACTTTCAAAGTATTGGGAATGCTTTGCCTATTTTCTAGTTGGAAGTTGCCATTCTAGAAGGCTCATCTCTTGATATATTTTATACTCATTCTTAATCAATTATCAAGTAAATAATTAGTGCATTTATTTAGAGTTAATCTTTTCTTTTCAATTTGTGCAATTTTGGAATTTGTAGCTCTACTAGTATTCCTATAAATATTGAAGTTGTTTACCATCGACTAATAAATTTGTTTAGCATCAATCAATTAATATTCAAGATAAACCATGAAGGACAGCAATGATCAATGCTAGGGCTAACCAATTAGTAAGTATACATGTGAATAAGTCAAGCATGTACATGTGAATAAAGGAAGCACAAGTACTCAAAACACGTAAGCCTTGAAGTATACACACGAATACATAGTATACGCAAATTAATACAAAGTATATGCATGAATACAAGGTATATGCATGAATACGTGTAAGTCGCAAAGTATACATTGGAATACATGTAAGTCACAAAGTATACACATAAGTTGTAAAGTATACACTTGAATACATGTAACTCATATCTATTGAACCATGAATTTATAATAAAAATATGGACACCATCAATAAAAAAGATTTTTATTAACCAAATATCCATGTAGGCATACATCAATATATGTCAATATAAGTATAAAATATACGCACAAAATAGCCATATAGGCTTACTAGAATGCCATATAGGAATAAAATGTCAAATATATCCAATACAAAATATGTACAAAAATGCCATATAGGAATACAACAAAGGGCTCTGGAATCAAAATTCATCACTCTCCATGCTCTTGAAATAAACTATTTCCCTTTGCTTGTCAATCAGATGGTGATACGTTTGTCACTCATTTATGTTGCAGTCAAGGAGTGCTCTTGGTGCTCCTCCTAGGGTTTAGTTCTTGGTAAAGTCTTCTCTGTTACAATAAGAAGTAAAGACAATAATAAATAGAAATTACATTAAAAAAATGATATATTTAACAAAATAACCACTTACCGCCATCTAATGATCACTCTCCATGAGGAAAATATTCAAATGCCCATGTTGAGGCATGTTGAAACATTGTGTAAACCATCCAAATAGAAATTAAACTACAAATCAATAATGGTTTGATTTTTCACTAACATCTATAACAACGAATGTAAATTGAAATTTAGTAATTTTCCCCATACCTCCCATGTCAGAGCCACCAAGGAGTCTATAGTAGATGAAACACCGATCTCAATTTCCCTCTAAACATTTGGAGGTGTATCCACTTGCAACATCTAAAAATTAAACAACAAATTATTCAATCACGAAAACTACAATAGTGATTCATTGACTTATAATGTATGAGATAATGAACAAAATTTTGAGTACTTATTAAACTATATATTTCTATCATGCTTACTATTTTCCCTATCCATTTCTCTTGTTCAAAAGCACATGTTTTTAGTATTTGACCCATAGCAGCAAGCTAGTGAACCATTTGATAAAATGCTTTTGTAGACGTGTACGATAACTATGGTGGCACAGAGAAGGAAATGAACTGTTTGAAAAAATGCCTCAAAGAAATGGGGTCTCATGGTGATGGAATGCCATTACAAAAAAATGTGTCATGGAATTCCATCACCATAAGACCACATTTCGTTCAGGCATTTTTCAAACAGTTAATTTCCTTCTCTATGGTATTATGTTGGGATGGGGTGGATGGTATAGTGTGGCCTTGGCTATGAGATGGAGGGCGATCATGACATAAAGAGGGAGAAGTGGGGACATAAACAAATGGAATAAAAGGTGGAAGGTTCCATGGATTGGTAAATTGAGGATGAGGACCTTGAAAAAAATTTGGAGGGGAATTTTGGTTAATGGGTTGGTTTCTATTCTCAAATAGTGAGTTTTTTGAAAAAATACCTCAAAGAAATGTGATCTTGTGGTGATTGAATGGAATTCCATCACCATGAGACCACATTTATTCAAGGAATTTTTTCATACTACTCACTGCCTTGACTATGATATTGCTTACTATTATGCTTTAATAGAAATTTTTCCAAGCATCTATAGTTTTTTGGAAAGCACCTATTTTAGGATTTTAGCCATAGTAGCAAGGAAGTGAGTAGTTTGATAAAATACTTTGGTACACATGTATGGAAAATGTGGTAGCATAGAAAAGGTGGTGATCTATTTGAATAAATTCCTCGAAGAAATGTGGTCTCATGGTGATGGAATGGCATTCCATCACCATGAGACCATTTCTTCGAGGCATTTTTTCAAACTACTCATTGCCTTGTCTATGCTACGCTTACTATCATGCTTTGATAGATTTTTTCCAAGCATCCATAGTTTGTTGGAAAGCACTTTTTTTAAGCTTTTAGCCATAGCAGTGAGGAAATGAACTATTTGATAAAATACTTTGGTAGACATGTATGGAAAATGTGGTAGCATAGAAAAGGCGGTGAGGTGCTTGAAAAAGTGCCTCAAATAAATTGGGTCTCATGGTGATGGAAATCACAATGAGACTGCATTTCTTTGAGGAATTTTTTTCAAACAACATATTGCCTTGTCTATGTTATTTCTTACTATTATTCTTTCATATATTCCTTCCAAGCATCCATAGCATAGAAAAGGCAATGAATTGTTTGAAAATATGCCTCAGTAAAAAGTGGTCTCATGGAATACCATGACAAGAAAATGCAATTGGAAGCTGCTCCTACTTATTACTTATTCTATGTGAAGTAATTGCATCACTACTTATGTTTACTTTCTAAACAACTATATTATAGTTGAAATTTTGTCATCTATCAACATCTAGTTATTAGTTATGGAATGTGAAGTAATGCTTTGAGTTTGACAGATGTGCAATGCAATGTAATCAACAATATGAATATAAACTACACAAATCTATTAAGTACAATTCATTAGTTAAACTCTTTATTCTATTGCCTATGTGTAGGTTTGTCTAAATCCACTGGCACTGGGAGGTGTTCCCTCGAAACCTCCAATATTAGCCTATTCAACATCCAAAATCACATATTAAAATACCATTCATAAAACAATGCTATTAACATCTAATAAATTTATAATTGTTTACTAGTTACATATCTCAATGGTAGATGCAGTGGAGAAATAAGTAGGTGTAGGGTCAGTGTATCTAGTATCAACACTGTGACCCTACAATTTTATTAAAATCATAAAACTAAATTAGTTAATCTTGCAATTCAAAATCAAAATTTAACAAATTAAATTCAATGAACATGCTAACATTTACCTGAGTCTCAATTCCATAGGCCTCATTCAAAATGCCAGCTTCCCTCGCCATCTCCATAGTTGTAGACATATCCTATGTAGCAGCCTCCTGAGTGTTGGTGGAGTCATATGAACAAGTCACCCCGCAAGACTGACACAAATGGGATTGAAGCCTACCACTAGAAGGCCCCCCTGCATGGCATTGTAGAATAATGTTGGCATGTTGGATGACACTCTAGGTCATAGATTTGATGGCCTACAAATTCTCTACCTCGGCACTCTCCTTCGCAATGGAAGGGATAACGATGTGCTCATGAGGCGGCCTAGAAAGAGGTTGTCTCCCTTGCCGTGTAAGATCATGTTGTGCATCGGGTCTATCTTGAGGAAACCCCCCACCTCTCCCCTAGAAGTCCCTCATATCAAAATAATTCAAATATTTTTTCAATATGAACTCACAGTATAGTTTCCTAAGGAAATACTGTGGGACTTCACAATTGTTGCATGGTGGGTAATTAAAAACCATGTTCCACCTATCTCAAAAAAAGTTCCTAATCTATTGGTGGTGGCACCAATGGATAGGAAACCTTTGTGCATTGAGGGTAAGATTTTCATTTGTTTGTGGGTCAATGAATAATGAGCACAAATCGAATTTTGTAATTTTTATATCTTTTACATCTTTATATGATTATTTGTCTTAGTAATAAGCCCTAGCGACCTACCTCCTATCTTGCCAACTAGTTAATTGTTTGTTGATTGAATCTACATGTTTTAACATTTATTTGAGTGAAGTTTATAGGGTCATTCTTTTTATGGTTGAACCATTTGGATTATTCAACCTTCTGATTAAATCCTCAATTTATTTTTCATAGTTTTCAATTTCACTCATTAAGTTTTGTTGAGTTCTAGGAGGATGTTGAGGGATTGGTGGAGGAGAGTTTTTTTGTGGTTGATCAACTTGAGGATTTTTTTGTTGTTTTTTGTTGCTATGCTTGTTGATGATTTTGTTCCTCTTGTTGTTGTTGTGCTTGTTGAGGATTTTGAGGAGGGTTTGCAGGTTGATTAACATCTACAAATTCAAAAAATAAATATCAAAAAAACCTAAAACTAACAAATTCAAAACAAACAAACAAAAAATTCTTACCTCTCAAACCTTCTCATCGACGTGGTGGCATCCTGGCGATGAAACAACAACAGTTTGATGAAAAATCTTGCAAAATGGCTCCTCTTATAATTTGAGTGCATAAATGAGGGGTTTTGGCCGTAGGCAAGAAAAAAAAACATAGTCACAAATGAGAATGATTTTGAATTCCTTTTTTTGCTTTTAATAGCTCATAACACGCTCACATTATGGGATCGTTGTGGCCAAGCCTCAGGCTCTTCACATCAAGCCATAACGGGAGCACATTATAACATGCTCGCATTATGAGCTTTCAAAACTTTTTTAAAAATTTGGCCACAAATTGGCTACCCATCTATTTGCACATTCCCTAAAGGAAGACAAGATTTTGATAGTTATTGTATATGTTGATGGCATTATCTTTGGTGGATATGATGATATGTGTAAGAGGTTTACAAAATAAATACAAAAATATTTTGACATGTCTATGATTAGTGAGTCGTCTTTCTTCCTTGGGCTTAAAATTGTTTGACTAGATGATGGTATCTTTATATCTTAGGCTAATTATGTCAAAGAGATGTTGAGGAAATTTTGCATGGAGAATTCCAAACCAGTAAGTATGAGCATATGGTTACTAGTTGTCACTTAAGCAAGGATGATGAGTCTTCGAAGGTTGATCATAATTTTTATAGATTTATGATTGGAGGATTACTATATTTGATTAATTCTAGACCTGATATTATGCATGCAGTATGTTTGGTTTCCAGATATCAAGCTAATCCTATGTAAAAAAATGAGAAGGTAGTAAAAATATTATTCAAATATTTGAAGGGAACTCTTTATTATGGTTTGTGGTATAAAAAGAATAATAAATTTTCTTTGAGTTTTTATACCGATGTTGATTGGGTAGGATGTGTGGATGACCAGAGAAGTACCAGTGGGAGTACATTCCTCATAGGAGATTGATTGGTCTCTTGGTTCAGTAAAAACCAAGAATCGGTTCCCTTATCCACAGCAGAAGTTGAGTATATTAATGAAGCATCTTGTTGAACCCAAGTCCTTTTGATGAAGCAAATTTTGAAGGACATAAAAGTGGTGTATGATGAGCCCATTCCTATATTATGTGATAATACCAATGCAATAAACATTTTCAAGAATCTGGTGATGAATTCAAGGAACAAACATATTTATATTTGGTATTAATTTCTAAGAGAGAAGGTTGCAGAGAAAGAATTTAGATTGGAGTATGTGCCTACTAAGGATAATATTGTAGATATCTTTAATAAGGAATTTTCAAAGGATACTTTTGAGTATCTCCAACAGAAATTAGGGGTTATTGCCCCTCCTTTTTCTAGCTATATGCATAAATGATGCATCTGTCGGGGGATAAATTCATGTCATATATTTTTTCTCTTGGATTGATGTGGGCTACCTCTCAAGGGGTGTAGGTAGTTGGTTGGTTGTTGTTGATAGGGGGAGCATGTACAATGACTTGAAGAAGATGTGCAGTTGTTGAGCTTGTGCATATGTTGGGGGAGAATGTGTTGTTGTTTTCAATGAATACATTGGCCCCTTTTCCTTGATGTCAAAGGGGGAGAATGAGCATATATGTGTTGCCATCAATTCCAAAGGGGGAGATTGTTGGAATTGATTGTTGGCATTGGTTGTCATTTATGTCAACACCTTGTTTGAGATTTTTTTGCACATGCGTTCGGCATTGTGTGTCATTGATGTATGATATTGTAATAATAGTAATGTTGTTAATGTTGTTGATAGTTGGATGTCATGCCTTGTTTAATGACAATTAAATTTATAGTGAGTATTATTTCTATTAGCAAAGGATGTATCATGATAATATATTAAGATGAGGCGTAGAAGCATTAAGATGAGGATTAGAAGTAATGTTGATGTTGGGGAGATTTTGTTGATGGTATCTATTATGTTGTATGCTCTCTCCTATTGTCCCTAAGGAAGTACATGTTGCTACAAGAAGGATTAGGCCTCTGGTTGTTGGTAAAGGTTTATGTTGCATGAAGTATCTTTTGAAGATTATTTTGGAGAATGCTCTCTATTCCTCCACTATTGAAGATATGGTCTTGTGGTTTAGGATTCATTGTTTATGCTATATGGTTTTTGCACTCTTATCATTTTAGGTCACCTATATTTTCAAGGAAGTTTCTAGTAATTGCAATGAGTTGCTAGTTTCATTGGTTATTTAAAATGGTCCAAAAAATGCTCTACATTTCTCCATATTAATGTTTCTACTGCTACAGTTCGATGAACATACTCTTAATGCTTATGTAGTGTCTCAATTCAGTGTTCATACAATGAAGTGTTCTACAAGATGGTTTGATAACATTTTATCTCTTAATTAAGTATTATGTGCTCCTCGATGAAGTGTTCTCTTTATGATTGGTTTGCAATGGTTTCCTATGGCATGAATGTGTGAAAGAAAATTCTAGAAGTGTTGTTGCATGTTCGTGGAATGTCTCTTTATGGTCCACCTATCAAGGATTAATTTTTTTGGTATTGCATATTGTTTTGAGTTGGATTTCTGGTAATTTGTGAATATTTAGTTGACATGGCTTGTTATCTTGCTTGTGTTGTTCTTAAGGGTCTGAACTAGCTTTGGAGGTTATGCTATGTTTTGTTTGGGTCTTGCCCTATCTTGTTGTGAACTGTATTATGTAAATTTAATTGGAAGTTGTGTTTTTGGGGCCAACTAGCAATTTGCTACATGTTTCTTTGATGTTGACTTGGGATGTTGTGTGCCAGTGTGTGTGGTGTTTGAGATCACATTGGAAGATGTAATAAGTTATTTTTGGTCCCCTCTATCTCTTGGATAGGACCTCTTTGCACCACATTTATGTTTTGTGGATGAATTGTTCAATTATTGCTTATCTCTTGCTCTAACTGGCCTAATTGATGTTTTGAGACCTTAAGGAGGATATAAATGAAAGAACAAATCAGTTGCAAGATGGATGAGTGAGTGAATGTGTGGAATAATGAGGATATAGTGCAAAAGGGTGTTAAATATAGATCAGGTGTGCTTAAACACCTCAATCAATAGAGTACATCTTTTTGACATATGTTGTAATATTCTAAATCTTTATGTATCTTGCTTTGAGATAGTGTGTCTCATCAAGTCCTTATATCTTTCCCTAGGTTTTTTCTCCTCACTATGCAAGTCCTTTGTATCTTTCCTTAAGGTTGTACATCTTAGCCTACAAGTCTTGAGGTAGTGTGCCTTGTTTTAGTTTCTTTGTAAGTAGTGAGCTTCATATATTGTGAGTTAATTCTCATCGTGGTTTCTCTCTCATTGGGTTTTCCATGTAAATCTAGTGTTATCTTATGCATGTGTGTTCATTGGCTTATCTTTCATTGTTGTTGATTTGATTAAGTATTTTTGATCTTTTTATAAGTTGATGATCCTATTAAAGGTGTGAATTTGAGTATTGTTGAAGGGTTCAAGATCTAAAGTGGTTATGCTTTTGTAGATATTGATTCACCCCCCCTCTCAATATCTAGGTATATTCAATAGTAGAAAACATGGAAACATTATGTTGTAAAGATAGGGTCATGAAGGAGGAGCATGGAGCATTGTGTTACATGGGAATAGTGTCTTGGTGGAGACTTTGTATCCCATTTTTGGCCTACAAAATAGCTAATTTTGAGCCATTTACTTTAAAGAAAACAACCTTGTATAGGTTTTACAAGAATGGTTTGTTAAGGAGAGGTTCCATAATGATAAGGTGTAGTATTTACTCATTATGTCATAGTTAATTACTAGATTTGGGGATTAAGATGTATATGCAACTTACTATACATTACTATCAATGTTGGATTTTTCTAAAGTCCGGGTTTTTGCTTGGATTCGGGATTTTCCAGCTCGGGCGGATTTTCCCGAACTTTGTTAAAGTCTCAAAGGGTGCGTTATCCGCGGAATTCGTGCTCGCCCGGATTGTCCGTCTAGCTTGATTTTTTCTGAAATTCCGTTTTGGGCTCGGGTTTCCAAATTTCCTCGATATGTCTTGTCGCTCATTAATGTTCAAAGTACGTCTTCTCTAGTGCGAATGTGGGTGGATTTAAGGCTTTTTTGCACTCTTTTGATTTCATTATTCATTTACTATTTGCTCTGGCGCCTGAGTTTGTTCTTCTTGAGCTTTGGTTGTTGGATTCGAGCTGCTTGCGTGTGGATTGCTTGAGCGCTGGTGTTGAGTATTTTCGTTGCTAAGGCACCCTGTTTTGCAGTGACTTCCTCGGGCACGAGCTTCATCTAGAGTTGATCCATGGTAAGTCATTACTAACCTCTCCTTTTGTTTGCACTTCAATTGAATCTTTCAAATTGTTGATTGTTGGTTTCTTAGGTCGGCCCTTGCTTGTTTCATGATTATATTTAGCGAATTAGGGTTTGACCTATCTCTTCATGGGTTGTATTACCCGCACCATGCATCCCTTCGCTTACCAATTGAATGTCGGGTATATTCCTGTGACTAGGTATTCCTGTTAGGACCTTACCTTCTTGGCGCATAGGCTGTTATATTGTGAAGTTAGGGTTTTGATAGGTTTGCCTGAATTTGTTAAGATCTGTGAGGTTGTCATGGCTTTCATATCTTGTGCCTAGCTCGCCCTTTTTCACGGCATTTGGGACCCTGGTGTGCTCTAGTTTAATTGTCCTAAGGAAGAGCACCTGAATTTCGAAGCTTTTCCTAGCTCTCATGGCCGAGGTTTAGCTATAAATTTTAGGGCATCATCATTTCGTTATAAAGATCAGTCCTTTGAGAGTTGTGGGAAGTCAAATTCATGTGCAATCGAAATCCGACTCATTGGGATTGGTTTTATGTCCATTGGAATTCGAATAGGGAGGTTCATATGATCATTCGATTAATGGTTCGTGCCTTAAAAATCGTCGGGTTTCCGAGGTGTCCGCAGAATTTCTGTACACTTGGATTTTCCCGATTTCTCCCATTTCCTCGAAGTCGGATGAATGCCGAAATTTTAGGCTGCCCGCAGAAATCCGACCAGTCCGGATTTTTCCAGTTTTCTGCCTGGTTCCACCTTCTTTTGATTTTCAAAATTTGGGTAATGAATTAAATGTTAAATGATGATTTCTTATTGCTAATGAATGAATGTCATGATAGTCACACAACTCTTCTGTCTGAATTAACGATTTATTTAATAAATGATGTCTTGGCAGCAGGAGTCCGTCTGGGTCGGATTTCTCAGAATTCCACCCCGACTGGATTTTCCCAGATTATTTCATTTTCCCGAATTACTTCATTCCTCTGGATTTTCAAGATTAATGATTAGTGATGGATCTTAATTGTTCTATGTGGTTTCCAGGCTAACCTTTGATTGAAATATGGATGATATTTGGATGCTCATGAGGCTCTTTTGTGAATGCAGGCTGAATCGAGCAAGGCAGCGTCGGGAAAGTCCAAAGATGATACAAAAGGGTCCTCAGTTATAGATGCAGAAAGGTTGAGGTTGGATACGAAGAGTCAGTTGCCAGATAGTAAGATAGCTTCAGTATGGTCTGAAGTCTCCGACACCCATGTAGGAGCATGGAGGTATCAAGAGTTCAAGGCAAGGACAGCTTAGAAAGATCCATCGGTCCTGACTAAGGGAATGATGAAATCCAGACTAGCCCATGTAGCAGGATTCCCTCCTGCGGTTTAGTGCTATGAATTGATATTGGAGTGTGCCCGGCAATATGATTTTGATACGCAGAGGGTCGTTAGCTTTCAAGGAAGAGTCTTGGCAAACTTCAATCCAGTTTCTATTGCCCAAGCATTTGATATGCCGAACTTACCATGTGTCTGTGCCTTAGACATGGACTTGGCTAGAACTTACTATGAGGATGAGCCTATTAAGGCCCAGCAGATGATTAATTCCTGGCTTGAAAAGCCAAAGACTCATTTCTCCAAACTGCCCAAGCAATTACACAGGGTCAAGTTCAGGAAGGACATATATGATGCTATCATACTATTGAGCATGGTGGCCGGCTTGAAGAGTGCTGGGGTGTTGGAGAGTTGGATGGTGCATGTCATCAACAAAATTGAGCAAGGCATTAATTACCATTGGGCCGGGCTTATTAGTGTAATGATTGATAGGCAGCTGAGGGATGTGTTAGAAACAAAGAAGTTTACCATGTCCTCTTATGTGATATATGTGTTGGCCATATTTTATCCATACAGGGGTTTGAATCCAAAGTTAACGTTTGGATAGGATATCATTTATGAGATATACCCTGAATTGCACCTAGGGAATCAGAATTTTAGAAGGGCAAATGATGCATTCACAATGCATATTACTAGGTTGCTCCAAAACGCAGAGCATGTGAGAATATCTGATGGAGCCAAAGAGCTGATCAGAAAATATAAAGCCTGGTTTATACAATTCCCCACTTTCTCTTATATCAGAATTGATGGATGTCAAACTGCTCCATACAGATTGCCAAGATATCCTACTGACCACATTGTGCTATTGGAGGTTACCAGGCAAATATATGACTTCGATGCTATTGTCAAAAGACAGAAGCACAAGACAGGGTTTGGTGGGGACTTCCCTTTGAAAATTGGTATAGTTGAGGTTTGCCCTTCAATCCAATCGGCTCATGCATCTGAGGAGGAATTGAGTAATTATGGTTTCTCTTTCCATTCAAAGAGGACAAACTTTGATATCACCAGAGAAGCACAGAAGAAGGCAACTAAAGAATATCACCACAAGGATGATCTGGAGGATTACTGGGTGAACATCAAAGATGACTTTGAGGTGAGAAAGAAAAGGTATTCTAGGCTTCCCGTTGATGTAATCAGAATGTACAACATTAAGTTATTCCCTGATCAATTAGAGGACGATGGGAATCTTGTCCAAGACCATGCATATGAATTAATCAAGGACAGATCCATTAGAGAGGTAAACTGGGCAGAAAGTGAGATAACCGAGCTGGAAGAACTAATGGCTCCTGTCATGAAATTTACCAAGTCATGGTTGAAACACAAGGTATGGGAATTGGAAAGTGAGAAGATACCTTGTACCTTTAATTTAATGGGAAATTTGAATGCTCATTCCTCCTCAGAGGAATCCGGTGAGGATGATTCCAAAAGGAAAACTAAAGTAAGCTCACCTTTTAAGATCAAAATTAGAGGCACTAAGGAAAGTGAGCCAGAAAAGAAAAGGAAACCTAAGGGAAAGAAGAGAAGTCGAACTTTGAAAATAGGCAAGTCTTCTGAAGAGGAGGAACTTGAGAAAGCAGAGGAAGAAGACGCTCCTCCATGGCCAAAAAGGACAAGGACAACTAGGGGTTCAAAGAAGAAATACCAAGAAACTTCCAAGGATAAGGAAAATCCTCCCGTGGTTGAAGTGGAAAGCTCGGGAGAGAAAACCAGAGTTTACTCAAGGAAATCAAGGACTCCGTCTCCCAAGGAGACTATGCAAAAGATGGATCCTCTTCCAAAGGCACTGGTTGTGGAGCAATAGAAGGCTACTTCTCCTTCATTGAGTTTACCTAAGCAGATAGCCCATGAAGAGCATGAGACTAGCGGGGAGGTAGAACCATTCAAGGAAGGAGAACTCTTTGGTGCAGCAGCTGAGCTTGAAGTAGGAGATGTTGAAATGCACCCTTCTCCATTGGTACAATATGAGGATTCTCCTGCGAGCAGCAAAGATAACACGTCTCCTGAGAAGGGGGATGTCCCTGTTAAGACCCCGTCACCCCTGCAAGGAAAAGAACCTAAGTTGGGTAATCAACGTGATCGGTCTCCTCAAAAGGAGAAGGATGAGACAGTGGAACAACATGAAGAGGTCAGGAAAGATGAAGTCCGGGTGGATCCTGCTGTCCCGGATTGGTTAGATAAAGAAATTAGAAGGAAACAGATCATTGTTGAGGACACTCCTCTTGATTGGGATGAAATGTTGGCCAAGATTGGAAAAGGTAAGAAGAAAAAGATGGCCAAGGTAATTTCAAAGATGGAGAGAGATGAAGCGAGTAACAGGGTTATTCATATTGCTACCCCTGCTATTGATAAGAGTAAAGATGAGGTCACTGGAAAAGATTACAATGTACAGACCATCAATCTTGGACCCACTTCTATGGAATAGGATATTGAAGAATATGAAGGGTTCAGTGCAGTGATAATTGGGAGATTAAGGAAGGAAACGCAATCGAAGCATGAGCTTAAAAGGGAAAATGAAAGGCTTAGGAAATGTCTAGAAGATTTGATGAAGCCTTTGCAATCTCTTCACCCATCCTCTTCTGCTGCTACTGGTTTCTTCCCTGAGGAGACTATTTCGGAAATAGAAAAGATGAAAGCTTCTACTCAGACCACAGTGGATTGGTTGAAGGATGTACAAGTTAAAGGAGATGATTCAATAAAGGAAATCCTTTCAACTGGAAAGGATGCAGTAAGAGCTAAGGATTTATTAGAGCATGTTTTATCTGAGGATAAGGAGGATATTGATCTTTTATTGTAGAAAACTAAAGTAATCTTGGAGTATGGTAAGGATCAGTTGGTTGTAGATGGAATTCTTTCTTCATCTAGAGTTAATGAGCCTTGGGAATGGTTTGAGGCTGTGCAAATGTGACAAAAAGCCATCAGGAAGATCCATAAGCAAAAGAAGCAGCTGGATGGTGATCTGACTGGTGTTTATGATGGATGCATCCCTTTTTCGAAATAATGACTGGTAGGAGGAAGATTGCTCCTAAGTACCTGAGCTTAGAACAATTGATGGAATGGTGGCATGATGTCTATGCCCTTGATTATGAAAATACGGTAACAGGGCACCAATTAGATGATGCGGCAACCTACTTGGCTATGATGGACAAATACGAAGCGCATAGGGGTGAGTGGGATAAAATTGTTAAGCAGTCAAAGGAAGAAATTGACTCCATTGAATGTCGGCTCAAAATCCTACCTTTGCCACCTATTGCCGAGTTGGATAGGGTGTTTTTGAAAGTTCATGGATCGCTGGATCAGAACAAGGATAAGGGAGGCGGTAGTTAATGCCAATTTTGGGTTTTGTGATTCCCTATTATTATAGGGCATGTGTTGATCCGGGCTACATTGAGGACTGTGTTTGGGCCGACCTTGATGATGTATCGGTATTTAATGTGTGCCTTATTTTGAAATTCCTGATGCTGACTTGTTTTGAATATTTTATTTTTTTGTAAATGTTTGGCTGGGCCGACATGTTTGAGGATTCTCTATAAAGGGCATTCCTGCCTCATTTGTAAGGGGGTTAGTTAGAAAGATAATAGAGACACGCTAGATAAGGAAAGAGCTAGAGCATTCTATAGTAGAGATAATAGTTAGTTCTCTTGAGCAAGTGCTGTAACAGAACAGTGGAATTGTTGCTACATTTTGGTGATCTAATACAATTGAAGGCATTGTGGTTTCTCTGGTGAATTCTTTTGTGTTAGTTTATCTTGCATGGTTCTTGTTGTTCCATCTTTGAAATTGCTTAAATATCTAAGATTTAGTGTTAGGCTTAGAATTAGATTGGTTTGGTGAATAGTGTTCATGATTTCATGCTTGGAATGTTTGTAGGGATCTCTGCTCTATACTCCCAGTAACTATCTGATTGTAGTAGACTGGTGAAGTCAACCTAGACCATACATCTATTTGTGCTTAGTTCTATTGTGGATAAATATCTATGATTTGAAAATCTATATACCTTAGAAAATTGCACCGTTCTTGTGATATTGCATTGTGGGTTAAGCAGGAATTGGTTATTTGAGATTGGTCCATTCCAGATATCTATCATTTGCATTGTTCATCCTAGAAATATTTTAGATTTCATTACTTCTCTTACACCCTCACCTTTTGTTGTTTCTTTATTATTCGGTTAGATTTAGGATTTAAGATCAAAATATTGCAAAATCTAATAAGTTGGAAAGATACAGTTCGCTTGTAGTAAGGTCCGATTGTGATTACCAGCATTTTCACATATTATCTGAGTTGTTTATGCATTGTCATGACCTGACACCTGAGAGACCTTGGGATGATTTTTAGTAACTTATTGTTGAAAATTACCTTTCAAGAGAGATAGAATATTGCATTCGGTCTGAGTTGTTGCTGTGCAGAAAACACCATCAACAGATTGGCGCTAGAAGGAGGGCCTGAATGAGCACACTGGATCATTTCTTCAATGCCATCTCTCCCTAGAGATATAGAAGGAATACCAGATCTACCTTAGGAGAGGAGGATTTACAGGAATTATAGTTCCCCGCTAGGTCAAGAAGGACTCGAGAAAGGGGAGAATCATCATCGCTCGTCCCTTCACCTGTATCATCTGAATCTTCACTTCCAGAAGTTGAGGCCATACCCATCCCTGAGGCAGTTCCCATTCAGCAACCCCAGCCCATCATTAATCAACCACAACCACCACCACCACTCCTACCAATGGCTTTCCTTGCTAATAATCCATCTCCCTTTTTTTCCATGCCTACAATGTTATGCCCAAGAATCCTGAACATTTTTGTTCAAAATTTCATGTTAATGACCCAAACAGGACTGCAGAGGAGCATATTAGGATCTTTCAAACCCGTCTCAAGGACAGAGGGATTGTCCACGAGGATGTTGCATATAGGTTGTTTCCTTATTCACTAGGAGAAGAGGCCTTTTACTGGTACAATCACCTCCCATCTGGTTCAATTCTTAACTAGAATGATCTTAAAACTGCCTTTTTATAGAAGTTCAGAATACCTATTAGTGCCAATGAATTGTATTTGCAATTCACTAGAGTCAAGAGAGAGGTTAATAAACCAATATCCAGTTTCAATAATAGGTTTCACCGAGCATACACCAGACTTCAAGACCCTTATGTTTTAGATAACAATACAGCCCTAGGAGTCTATTACGAAGCCTTGGACAGCCTTACGGCCACCTTTCTGAAGTGGAGACCCAATCCTCTAGCTAGCCTAACTGATGCATATACAGAAGCGGTCAAGCTGAGCACGGATCTAAGGCAACATCTGACTGGACCGTTGCCTTCTTTAGGACCAGTTGCACATTCCAATCAGGTTCAGGCAGTGAATCAGGTGTTTGCTAATCATACCCCAATCATGAATCTGGTACCTCAATTACCTTTGGTACCACATCCTGGTCTCCCCATGAGCCAGGTCTCTCCTATGATGAATTTTCCCCAACAACAAGTTAATCAGCCCCTATATCAACCGCAGCCAACGAGTTTCCCTACCTATTTACAAAATTCTGAAGTGTTGCATCAGTCTATAGGATCTGCTACAATGCATGTTCCTCCCTAGAGTAATCCAAGCCAGCCCCTTTATGGAGATCCAAATAAGGAAAGGATTGATGAAATGGCTAAGCAGATAAACAAGCTAAACCTAGAGGTGACCTACTTAAGGAATCAAAACAGTCAATTACAAGTTGCTCAGAAGAATATACAATCCAGTCAGAATAAATAATTTCTACAAGGGAAAAATTTTGACAGGGGACAACGTAATGAGAGAGGATTTCACAATGATAGGGGATATAATCAAGATAGGGGTTACAACAATGATAGAGGATTCAGTAATGATAGGAGACAGAATTTTGATAGAGGACAAGGTAGTGGATCAGGATTTGATAAGAGGCAATCACAGGGACAGAGAAGGACATGGAATACAGGACCCAATAATGGAGGAGTCCCCACTCCATTGGATCAACCAGTTAATCAAATTGTCAACCAATCTGCCAATCAGCCAGCTAGTCAAGACAAGCCCCCCAGTGGTGTATATCTGGCTGAAGCTGCCTTGTCAGGATGGTGCAGGCTCCATAAGACAGGCCAGCATTCGGAGTTAGAATGTCCAAAGTTCCAAACTACAGCCTCCATTTTCCAGTATGAGGTGGAGAATAATGCAAATGGTCAAGAAATTGTTCCCTCCACCCCCTATGACTCTCCTGTGCTAGTGTTAAACCATGCACCTTTTCCAGCAAGTGAAGAAAATATTCCAGCAGAGGAATTTGATTCCCAGGAGGATAAAATATGTCAAATCTGCAATGGGGATGAGGTGGCTCAGTTATTCAATGAAGAAGCAACAAATGATAATGGCCCCCTAGATCAAGAAGAGGCTTATGTTGAAGAAGTGCAGATGTTCCAGAGGCAGGGTAAAGGATATGATTTAAGAGATATGCCCCATAGGCACCCACAGGCTGGGGGACCTTTCACCACCTCCATTCCTCCTAATAATTTCAATATTCCTCTAGATCCTAATGCTAGTAATAATCTATCCTTTCCACATGTTTCTAGGCAATACCTTGCAAAGGAAGGACAAGCTCAAACTGACTCTCCAAAAAGGGAAAGTTGTTCAAGCAAGTAAAGATAATGTGGAAGAATCTTCCAAGGAGGTCCCTATGAATCTAAGTGAGGAGAAAATGGCTTCGTATGTCACTGAGGAGTTCAAGAAATTAAAGGTAAATCTTTCAGCATTCGAATTACTAAGGTTCCCTAAAATTAGGAATGCAGTTCTAGGTACTTATGGTGCACACCCAGTGTCTTTGGATAAATCTTCCAGTGAGAGCATCAACAAGGTTTCTAGTTCCCAGCCTGTAAAGACACAAAATTAGGCCCACAATCAGAATAACTTGCCCCCTGAAGATAAAGGAAAGGAGAAGGACAAGACTCAAGTGGCCCAGGTGGATACTCAGCCAACCTTGTTTCAAGGGAAGACGGAGACCCCACCATTCCTTATCTTTGTGCGCATATTTGGTAAGAATCTACATAACTGTTTACTGGATTCTAGTGCTTCTACAAATGTGATGCCATTCAGAGTATGTAAGGCTCTAGGGATTACACCTGCTGACTCCCAGAAGAAGGTAACCCAGTTAGATAGAACTAAAGTAAATGTGGTGGGAGAATTGAACATGATTCACATGCAGGTAGCTTCTGACCCAAGGATTCAATAGGTTATCAATATTCAGGTAGCTGATATCCCTGATGCGTATGGCCTGATTCTAGGAAGAGATTTTACTAAAGCTTTAAATGGATATGTCTCTACTGATCATTCTCATATGTGGCTTCCTTGGAAAGGGGTACCAAATCATATCAAAATTGAGTGAGAACCGAAAATGAAGTATATGATTACAGAGTACCAAAACACTTCAAATGAAGTTCTGATATCAGAAGTAGGCATGGGAAATTATATGCTATCAACTCCTTATGAGGATTCAGACTCAGAGGAGGTATTGATGTTACATACGATGTCTATGGATGCAGAGACAGAATCCAGACATGCTATTGTTTTGACAGAATCAATTAAGGAAGAAGATGATTTTGAAGATAATCAGATTAGCCTATTGGACAGCTTCCAAGAATTCATCAGACAGTGTGTTGAAGATCAAGTTCATTTGGGCAGAAGGACAAGCTTTGAAGAGTTACTCTTACCTAATTGGTGTAGAGTTCATAATGCTTCCCATTCAGAGTTGGAGTGTTGTTTATGCCAGACAGCAGTAAAACAAGTACAGAAATGCATAAACCCAACCCCAGAGGTCAAGATAGATATGCAAAGCCCTCAGGAAGACTATAAAGGAAAGAAAGCGATGTTGTCTAAGGAATCCTCCAGCAGTAATAACCTGAAGGATGTGGTGAAGAGGACTGCAGTTGCCGAATGCTGGACTCTCAGATTTGATGGATCTAAATCCAAGCATGGAGTTGGAGCAAGGTTTGAACTGATCATCCCAAAAGGTAAAAACTTCTTTGCAGCCCATAGACTTCAATTTCATTGTATGAATAACGTAGCAGAATATGAGGCATTGATTCATGGACTTCTTATGGCACTCAAGAAAAAGGTTAAGGTTCTGCAAGTTTTTGGTGATTCTGAGTTGGTAATTAAGCAAGTAAGGAAACAATATTCATGCTATGATAGGATAATGACTAATTATAGGCATAGAGTATGGGACCTCATTGAGGGATTTGATGCCTTCAATATTCAACTGATACCACGGCATAAGAATCAAACTGCAGACTCTCTAGCCCAGGCAGCAAACACTCTGCAGCCTTTATCTTTGTCAGGTTTGAAGAAGTTTACTGTAGAATTGACCCCTATGTCATCGGTTCTAGACAATGTTACTAACTTCCAAGTATTTGAAGATGACAAGCATATCCTAGACTTCATCACAAACATGGATGTTTTTGCTTCTCAAATCATTGATGAAACAGAACTCCAAGAAGCAGAACTGGATTTAGAGGGAGTGATGAATCTGAAGTCTAATACTATTCCAAGGGGGATGGTATAGTTGGAGCAAATTTTTCATGTAGACAAGATCAGAGACCAGGAGCAAGAGTCTAAGAAAAGGTCTATCAATGGACAGTGTGACACTTACAATTTGGGAACTAAGGATAATGCTAAGAACATTTTTATTGGCAAGGTATGCACTTCAGAGGAAAGACAAGGAATAATTGAAGCATTGCATAGCTTTCTGGATATTGTAGCCTGGAGTTATGAGGATTTGAAAACTTATGATACGACAAACATAACTCACACTATACCTATGAAGCCGGGTGCCAAGCCTTTCAGGCAGAGACAGAGGCCAATCAACGCATTACTAGAACCACTTGTACAGAAAGAAGTTCAGAAATTACTATCTGCCAGAATTATATTTCCTGTCAGGCATTCAACATGGGTGGCAAACCTGGTTCCAGTAAGAAAAAAGAATGGGGAAATCAGGCTTTGCGTTGATTTCAGGAACTTGAACAGATCGTCAGAAAAGGACAACTATCTAGTCCCTCCATTGGATGAAGTACTTCAAGTGGTTAATGGATCTCAGATGATGTCCTTTCTGGATGGTTATTCAGGGTACAACCAAGTAATGGTTCAGTATGAGGACAGACACAAGACTGCTTTCACAACTAAATGGGGTACCTTTGCCTACAGGAGGATGCCCTTTTGTCTCATCAATGCTGGGGCTACATTTCAAAGGGCTATGGATATTGCCTTTAAAGATATCATAGGCAAGTGCATTATAATTTATATGGATGATCTGACTATCTTTTCCAAAAATAAAGGGGATCACATCTCCGACTTACGCAAGGTGTTTCAAAGGTGTAAGGAATTTGGCATATCCCTGAATCTTAAAAAGTGTATTTTCAGAGTGACAGAAGGGAAATTGCTAGGACATGTCATATCTGAAAAAGGAATTGCTATTGATCCAGAAAGAGTGGAGGCCATACTGAAGATTCAGCCACCTACTAGCAAAAAAGAGATGAAGTCTTTCTTTGGCAAGATCAACTTCGTCGAAAAATTCATCATTGGCTTTGCTGAAATTGTTAAGCCATTGAATGCAATGTTGAAGCAAGATGCTAAGTTTGAATGGACTATAGAAGCAAAGGAGGCATTTGCAGAAATCAAAAGAGCCATTGTTGATGCTCCAGTATTGGTAAGTCCCGATTACAGTAAGCCCTTTTTCATCTATTCATTTTCCTCAGACCATTCATGTGCGAGAATGTTGACTCAAAAGTCTGATGAGGGAAGTGAGCATCCTATTGCTTTTATGAGTGCACCATTAAAAGATGCTGAATTGAAATATCCAAGTGTGGAAAAGCAAGAATATGCCATAGTTAGAGCAGTAAAGAAATTTAGATATTATATCCTCAGGAATAAGGTCTATGCAATTGTCCCAGACCCCGCAGTCAAGTTACTTTTGATGCAGAACGAGTTAGGTGAGCGTAGAGCTAAGTGGGTGACAATGCTACAAGAGTATGACATTGAGATCCAACCCATGAAGTTGGTAAGAGGACAGGGACTTACTCAGACTATGGCTGAAATGGGGCTTGAACTGACTGTTCAGAATTATAATCTTGAGGAGGTTTCCCCAGGTTGCTTGTATGATGACATAGTTTATTATTTGCTAAACCAGTGATCTCCAAGCCATCTTAATGTTGCTTAGAGAAGAAAGCTGTGACTGAAGAGTGACAGTTTTATGCTAAAGGGAGCTGTTTTGTACAAGAAAAATCATGAAGGCATTTATTTGAGGTGTCTTGGGAAACAGGAAGTTGAAAGGGTGATGAACGAATTTCACAAAAAGTATGGCATTGGCCATGGATCTGCTATTGCCACAGCAAATCAAATTTTGAGGGTGGGGTATTATTGGCCCACCTTGTTCAAAGATGTTCACCATCATGTGAGGACCTGTCACACTTGCCAGACTACAGCAACAAAGGAGAGGTATGCAGCACTCCCACTTCAACCGATTACCGAGGTAAGACCTTTTGCTTAGTGGGGTATGGATTTCATAGGCCTCATCAACCCACCATCTTCTGCGGGACATAGGTACATTCTAACTATTACTGATTATTTCACAAGATGGACTGAGGCTTTCCCTTGTAGGCAATGTACATCCGAGGTAGTGATTGATTTTCTAGAATCTGCTATTATTAATCAATTTGGATGTCCTCTTTCTGTTGTCTGTGATAATGGTCCTACTTTTGCATCTTTAAAATTTTTGAACTGGGCTTTTGATCATAGCATTATTATAAAGTTTGCATCTAACTATTACCCCCAGGGTAACGGGCTGGCAGAATCTTCTAATAAGAATTTATTAGTTGTTATCTGTAAGCTATTGGAGAGGAACCTGAAGGACTGGCACACCCAGCTTTGGTTTGCCCTCTGGGCAGATCGTACAAGGCTTAAGTCATGCATCGAAACATCTCCCTATCACTTAGTATATGGTCTGGAACTAGTATTCCCTATTCAACTCAAGATCCCAACCTTGCAATTTATTAATGAGTTTTATGATGAGGGGGATAGGAGGGAAGCTAGGTTGACAGAGCTACTGAACCTTGAGGAAAAACGAGACGCTGCCCTTCAGAATTTTGCCAAACATCAGGGGGTAGTTAAGATGTGGTTTGATAGAAGAGCTAAAGTCAAAGCTTTTAGGATTTATGACCTTGTGTTGTACTGGGATAAGCCCCATGATCGAAAAGGGGACCACAGGAAGTTTGATAAACTGTGGCTTGGTCCATATCAGATTGCTAAAATACTTGGAGATAATGCCTAACGTCTGAAGACTCTCACGGGAGAAGATATTCCACTTCCTATCAATGGGCAGTATTTGAAACATTACTTCCAATCCTGAGCTGTTTTTAGCTCTTTGCTTTGTATATAGCTAGTTTAGGTTGTTTTCTGTCGTTTTGTTTTGGTTAGACTAGGTTTCCTTTCAGTTTTTTCAGTTTTGCTTTGGTTAGAGTAGGTTTGCTTTGGCTTCTTTTGCTTTGGGTTCGTGTTGCTCTTGCTCTTGGTTCCTTCTCTTTTAGGGGTCTCTTGTTGCATTTGTATGACAGTGGTGGCAAGGTGGGTGTGGTGCTCTTAGTATTTCTTTTACAAATTTTAATCATCCTTCCAGAATATCATTGTATGCATTCTCTACCCAATGTCGCTTATCCTTGTGCTAAGACAAAGAGTTCCTCAGTCAGGTTGAACAGGGATACATTAGGGTCTCACATTTCTGAATATTAAAAATACCTAAAGTTGCAGAAGGTCCTTATAAAGTTTGAACGGGTGAAAAATCTTTTTTCTGCTCTAGTGCCACTGTGGTTCTCATCCCTGAGTGTGAACTTCATTGTTCATAGGTTGAAGTGAAAGCAGTAAAACGACAAGCAATATCAGCAAAAAAAGAGATAATATTGAAAATTTAAAAAAAAAAAGTTTGAATTCAACTCATCAGGGGAATCTGGATATCTCTACCGGGGCTATGGACTCCTGGCTGGCAGTAGAGCTATTTTCAGGAGGATCACAGCGATAACCTCGTTGGGGCTATGGACGCCTGACTGGCAGCGAGGCTCTATCCAGGTTACTTTTAGAGTATGAATCTTTATGTAGCTTGTTTAGACCGAGTTTGGTTCCTGTTGCAGCTAAGGGGAGGTAATGAATGCATATGCACACACTTTGACCCTGGTGAAGGAAATTTTGGGTGACTTGTGGGTTCTTTGCCCTAACCATAGGCGGTGACTGGGTGAATGAGTTGAAACCACAAGTTTTGAGTTCGTGATTCCAGTTTGTCATCGAAATGCTCTGGAGCATTTCCCCAGCAGAGTCGCCATTTGTTGTGTAGTTTTGCACACACGCCCCACTTCAAGTAGGGACCCTCTTTTCATGATGTCTTTGTGACCTTTGGTTTTATTGGATTTGTCCTTTTGAGGTCTTAGGATGTTGGTTTTGTTGGTTTTGGTCTTGCCCTAAGGATTAAATTGATCAAACTTGGTTTTTAAGGGAAGTCCGGGTTTTGTCCTGGGTTAGAGATTTTCCGGTTTACCCGGGTTTTCCCGGGTCCTGGTTCATCGCCTGTCAATGTTGGATTTTTCTGAAGTCTGGGTTTTTGCTTGGATCCGAGATTTTCCGGCTCGGGCATATTTTCCCGAACTTCGTTAAAGTCCTGAAGGGTGCATTATCCACGGAATTCGTGCTCGCCCGGATTGTCTGTCTGGCTTGATTTTTTCTGAAATTTTGTTTTGGGCTCGGGTTTTTGGATTTCCTTGATATGTCTTCTCGCTCATTAATGTTTGAAGTACGTCTTCTCTAACACGAATGTGGGTGGATTTAAGGCTTCTTGGCACTCTTTTGATTTCATTATTCATTTACTATTTTCTCTGGTGCCTGAGTTTGTTCTTCTTGAGCTTTGGTTGTTGGATTCGAGCTGCTTGCATGTGGATTGCTTGAGCGCTGCTGTTGAGTATTTTCATTGCTAAGGCACCCTATTTCGCATTGACTTCCTCGGGCACGAGCTTCATCTAGAGTTGATCCATGGTAAGTCATTACTAACCTCTCCTTTTGTTTGCACTTCGATTGAATCTTTCGATATGTTGATTGGTGGTTTCTTAGGTCGACCCTTGCTTGTTTCATGATTATATTTAGCGAATTAGGGTTTGACCTATCTCTTCACAGGTTGTATTCCCCGCGCCGTGCATCCCTTCGCTTACTAATTGAATTTTGGGTATATTCCTGTGACTAGGTATTCCTATTAGGACCTTACCTTCTTGGCACGTAGTCTGTTATATTGCAAAGTTAGGGTTTCAATAGGTTTGCCTAAATTTGTTAAGATTGGTGAGGTTGTCGTGGCTTTCATATCTTGCGCCTAGCTCACCCTTTTTCATGGCATTTGGGATCCTGGTGTGCTCTAGTTTAATCGTCTTGAGGGAGAGCACCAGAATTTCAAAGCTTTTCCTAGCTCTCATGGCGGAGGTTTAGCTGTAAATTTTAGGGCATCATCATTTCGTTATAAAGATCAGTCCTTTGAGAGTTGTGGGAAGTCAAATTCGTGTGCAATTGACATCCGACTCATTGGGATTGGTTTTATGTCCATTGGAATTCGAATAGGGAGGTTCATATGATCATTCGATTAATGGTTCGTGCGTTAAAAATCGTCGGGTTTCCGAGGTGTCCGTGGAATTTCTACGCACCCAAATTTTCCCGATTTCTGCCATTTCCTCGGAGTCGGATGAATACCGGAAATTCAAGCTACCCACGGAAATCCAACCAGTCCAAATTTTTCTGGTTTTCTGCCTAGTTCCACCTTCTTTTGATTTTCAAAATTTGGGTAATGAATTAAATGTTAAATGATAATTTCTTATTGCTAATGAATGAATGTCATGATAGTCACACAACTCTTCTGTCTGAATTAATGATTTATTTAATAAATGATGTCTTGGCAGTAGGAGTTTGTCTAGGTTGGATTTCTCCGAATTCCGCCCCAACTGGATTTTCCCGGATTATTTCATTTTCCTGGATTACTTCATTCCTTCGGATTTTCAAGATTAATGATTAGTGATGGATCTTAATTGTTCTATGTGGTTTCCAGGCTAACCTTTGATTGAAATATGGATGATATTTGGATGCTCATGAGGCTCTTTTGTGAATGCAGGCTGAATCGAGCAAGGCAGCGTCGGGAAAGTCCAAAGGTGATACAGAAGGGTCCTCAATTACAGATGCAGAAAGGTTGAGGTTGGATACGAAGAGTCAGTTGCCAGATAGTAAGATAGCTTCAGTATGGTCTAAAGTCTCCGACACCAATGTAGGAGCATGGAGGTATGAAGAGTTCAAGGCAAGGACAACTCAGAAATATCTATCAGTCCTGACTAAGGGAATGATGAAATCCGGACTGGCCCATGTAGCAGGATTCCCTCCTGCGGTTCAGTGCTATGAATTGATATTGGAGTGTGCCCGACAATATGATTTTGATACGCAGAGGGTCATTAGCTTTGAAGGAAGAGTCTTGGAAAACTTCAATCCGGTTTCTATTTCCCAAGCATTTGATATGCCGGACTTACCATGTGTGTGTGCCTTAGACATGGACTTGGCTAGAACTTACTATGAGGATGAGCCTACTAAGGCCCAGCAGATGATTAATTCCTGGCTTGAAAAGCCGAAGTCTCATTTCTCCAAACTACCCAAGCAGTTACAAAGGGTCAAGTTCAAGAAGGACATATATGATGCTATCATACTATTGAGCAGGGTGGCCGGCTTGAAGAGTGCTGGGGTGTTGGAGAGTTGGATGGTGCATGTCATCAACAAAATTGTGCAAGGCATTAATTACCATTGGGCCGGGCTTATTAGTGCAATGATTGATAGGCAGCTGAGGGATGTGTTAGAAACAAAGAAGTTTACCATGTCCTCTTATGTGATATATGTGTTGGCCAGATTTTATCCATACAGGGGTTTGAATCCAAAGGGAATGTTTGGACAGGATATCATTTATGAGATATACCCTGAATTGCACCTAGGGAATCAGAATTTTAGAAGGGCAAATGATGCATTCACAATGCATATTACTAGGTTGCTCCAGAAAGCAGAGCATGTGAGAATATTTGATGGAGCCAAAGAGCTTATCAGAAAATACAGAGCCTAGTTTATACAATTCCCCACTTTCTCTTATATCAAAATTGATGGATGTCAAACTGCTCCATACAGATTGCCAAGATATCCTACTGACCACATTGTGCTATTGGAGGTTACCAGGCAGATATATGACTTCGATGCTGTTGTCAAAAGAGAGAAGCACAAGACAGGGTTTGGTGGGGACTTCCCTTTGAAAATTGGTATAGCTGAGGTTTGCCCTTCAATCCAATCAGCTCATGCATCTGGGGAGGAATTAAGTACTTATGGTTTCTCTTTCCATTCAAAGAGGACAAACTTTGATATAACCGGAGAAGCACAGAAGAAGGACACTAAAGAATATCACCACAAGGATAATCTGGAGGATTACTGGGCGAACATCAAAGATGAATTTGAGGCGAGAAAGAAAAGGTATTCTAGGCTTCTCGTTGATGTAATCAGAATGTACAATGTTAAGTTAATCCCTGATCAGTTAGAGGACGGCGGGAATTTGGTCCAAGACCATGCATATGAATCAGTCAAGGACAGATCCATTAGAGAGGTAAACTGGGCAAAAAGTGAGATAACCGAGCTGGAAGAACTAATGGCTCCTGTTATGAAATTTACCAAGTCATGGTTGAAACACAAGGTATGGGAATTGGAAAGCGAGAAGATACCTTCTACCTTTAATTTAATGGAAATCTGAATGCTCATTCCACCTCAGAGGAATCTGGTGAGGATGATTCCAAAAGAAAAACTAAAGTAAGCTCACCTTTTAAGATCAAAATCAGAGGCCCTAAGGAAAGTGAGCCAGAACAGAAAAGGAAACCTAACGGAAAGAAGAGAAGCCAAACTTTGAAAATAGGAAAGTCTTCTGAAGAGGAGGAACTTGAGAAAATAGAGGAAGAAGATGCTCCTCCACAACCAAAAAGGACAAGGACAACTAGGGGTTCAAAGAAGAAATACCAAGAAACTTCCAAGGATAAGGAAAATCCTCCAGTGGTTGAAGTGGAAAGCTGGGGAGAGAAAACCAGAGTTTAATCAAGGAAATCAAGGACTCCATCTCCCAAGGAGACTATGCAAAATATGGATCCTCTTCCAAAGGCACCAGTTGTGGAGCAACAGAAGGCTACTTCTCCTTCATTGAGTTTACCTAAGCAGACAGCCCATGAAGAGCATGAGACTAGCGGGGAGTCAGAACCATTCAAGGAAGGAGAACTCTTTTGTGCAGCAGCTGAGCTTGAAGTAGGAGATGTTGAAATGCACCCTTCTCCATTGGTACAATATGAGGATAAATATCTATGTAACTATCTGATTGTAGTAGACTGGTGAAGTCAACCTGGACCATACATTTATTTGTGCTTAGTTCGATTGTGGATAAATATCTATGATTTGAAAATCTATATACCTTAGAAGATTGCACCGTTCTTGTGATATTGCATTGTGGGTTAAGCAGGAATTGGTTATTTGAGATTGGTCCATTCCAGATATCTGTCATTTGCATTGTTCATCCTAGAAATATTTTAGATTTCATTACTTCTCTTGCACCCTCACCTTTTGCTGTTTCTTTATTATTCGGTTAGATTTAGGATTTAAGATCAAAATATTGCAAAATATGATAAGTTGGAAAGATACAGTTCGCTTGTAGTAAGGTCCGATTGTGATTACCAACATTTTCACATATTATCTGAGTTGTTTATGCATTTTCATGACCTGACACCTGAGAGACCTTGGGGTGATTTTTAGTAACTTATTGTTGAAAATTACCTTTCAAGAGAGATAGAATATTGCATTCTGTATGAGTTGTTGTTGTGTAGAAAACACCATCAACAACATGTATAGTTGAGATACTGGTGATATGTTGTGAGTGCATGGATTTATCTTTATGATGTTGCATATGTGTTGAAATGATAGGTTACCAAGTGCTTTTGAGAAAATTAATAAAGAGTGAAGTTAGAGCTATGTATGTGTTCAGAATGTGTTCTGGAATGTACTTCGCATTTATCTTGTGTTGATCCTATGCTTGTGAAGATCTAAAAGGTTGTTTTTGATTATCTGATGGTGTTATATACTGATTTGTAGCTTCTGGTTTGATGGAGTGTGAAAGTTGTGTTCACCAGTGTGTGAACCGTTCTGACAGAGTTGGTTTTCTATGGACTGGGAGAAATGTTTCTACTCCATAGTCCTCTGCTACATTTTTTTAGGTGTTACATATCTAGAATATGTCTTGATATGGTTTTCTCTACATTTTTGCAAAGATGTTTGTCGTTTGGTGATTCTGAAGTTGAGCTTCAGAGTTGTATGTATTTGCACAGTCCAGATGGATTGATGGAAGGAGTTTCATGTTCAAAGGTTGTTACGCTTGCTACGGATGTATCTAAAGGAACCTAAGATGTGTTATCATGCATGATGAAGTGTGTTACATCCTGCATGTGTTATCTTCTTGCTAGGAATCATGTACTTCAATGTTCATTTGTGTTTTCATTAGGTTTGGCTGATCTGGTGTTTACACTTCATGCAGAGAATTAAAATTTAATCAAGGAAGCATGTGGTTGATCTAAGACATTTCTTTTGGTCTTGGTTAAGTATTTAATTGGTCCACTCTCATTCCTTTCCACTGTGGGAATGTTGATTTTTTGACCTAATTTGAATTTATGAAATGAAGCTTATGTGGTTGACCTTGGAGAAAGTTTCTAAGGTTGAAGATGGTATAAATGCAAGTCAAGATGCAAAGTAATGAAGTAAGCCACCAGTGAAGAGTAGAATTGTCTGAAAGTGAGTTGAGGCAACAACACTTCATTGTGTTAGATTCTTGAAGGAAATGAGTTGAAGGTTTCTAAAATCTTCTGATCAAGGATGCGGATGTGTGTAAATTGTTATAATGGATCTTTTTTTTTCTTTTGTATATATAGGTACTGGGCCTCCCTGTTGGACAGTGAGTGATTTCTATAGGTATTGAGCCTTTTTATCTAGACAATGAGTATTCTTCTAGGCAGTGAGTGTTTGTATTCATTTTTGCTATCTCTTTATATTGTGAGTTAATCCTCACTGTGGTTTTTCCCTCATTGGGTTTTCCACGTAAAATCTAGTGTTCTTTATGTTGTTTAAATTTGGTGACGACTGATTCACTCCCATCTCAATTTTCCTGTGCCTTTTAAAAATTAGTATCAAAGCTTTGGTTCCTTGGTGTAGAGCTTAACCGCTTAAGGAAGATCCGATGGCACATAAGTTGGCGATCCCTATGTTAGATGGATCTGATTACAATGAATAGAAAGTGTGAATGAGAGGATATAAATTATCTCTCTTGGTTACAAGACCTGGAAGGCCATTGAGACAAAGTATATTTCTCTGACGAGTGGTTTTACTACTGTAGATGAGGTTTTTGATTATGAGGAAAATGAAAAGGTGAGGTATGCTATTTTCATTGCTCTATCTAAAACTGAGTGAACTAAGGGAAAAAGGTGAAAACAAAATTTTTTCCTGCAGATTATGTAATTCAAGCCTTTAAGAAGTCACAAAATTTAAGGAAAAAAGAGTTAGATGTGATGGCATACATTGAAGAGTTACATAGGTTGAGTATTAGAGTAGTACATGCTAAAGATGAGGTAGAAAAGGTTGCAATGTATTTAAATGGGCTTAGGCTCAACATTCAAGATGAAATTGGTCTCACAACACCTAGGATAGTTGAAGAGTGTTTTCAATTGGTTGTCAAGGTAGAGGAAAGGATAAAAATAACGCAAGAAAGAAAAGGAAGCAGCATAGGTAACACTAATAGAGGAGGAGGTATAAGGCGGACCTATGAAGAGCAAGAAGATGCAAGCAAAAATAAAGACCAAGGTGTTGATCAAAGAGGTGGTTTTAGAGGTTTCAGAGGAAGATTTGGTGGAGGTAGAGGTTCAAGTTCATTTTTAGGAAGATGTTACAATTGCAACCAATTTTTCCATGTAGCATGGAAGTTCCCAAAGAAACAAGGTTCTACTTCAAGTGGTGGTGATAAAAGAGTTCAATTGGTGCAAGAGGATGACTGTGAAGGTGGAAAGTCTCCTACTCAGCTTGCTGCTCCAAAAGTTGGGAAAATTTTGATGGTGAGAAGAACTCTACTTCAAGCATCCAAGGAGAAAGAATCAACACAAAGGAGAACACTATTCAAGACAACCTGCAAATGCAATAGAAAGGTATGTAAAGTTGTAGATTCAGAGAGTACTGATAACATGGTGTCTAGTGAAATGGTTGATAAATTGAAATTGGAAAAAGTACCTCATGAAACACCCTACAAAGTGTCTTGGTTGAATGATGATCAGTCTATTTTGGTGAATGAACAAGCTTTGGTTGAGTTTAACATTGGTGGATATCAAGACAAAATACTTTTTGATGTGTTACCTATGGATTTTTGTCATTTGTTGCTTGGAAGACCATGGCAGTTTGATAGACATTCCATATATGATCGAAGAGATAATACTTATCAAATTGAGAGGGATAGAAATAATTGTATATTGAATCCATTACAAGAAGATGTGAAGGAACAAACCAAGGCAGCAAAGGTGATAATGTTAGGCAAGAAGGATTTTATAACATTTGTGGAAGACAAACATGATGAGTTTGCAGCTACTATAAAGGAAGGAGATGTTGAGACAATAAGTTTGAAGAGTGATTCAAGGTTGGAAGGAAAAGATGATGGTTGGGTGTCAAAGTCTGATATAGAGAAGGTCAAGGATTAATTAGTTGTGGAAAAGTAAGATTGGGTAGAAAGGCATGATGAGATTATGGTAGGAACAATGCTTTGTTCATTAATTTCAAAGGATGTTAAAGGGTTGTCTCATTTTTTCAATAGAGAGGTTTATGAGCCTACTAATATAGAGGTTCTAGAGGATAGTAATCATTAAAGTTTTGATCAGAAAATGGAAGGGATGATAATGGTGAAAAATGGGAATGAAGAAATCAAGGAGAGATTCCAAGAGACAAAGAGCAAAGTTGAGCAGATAAAGGGGGTGAAAAGGAAGGTAGTTCAATTCAAGGGTGAAAGAATTTTGATAGTAGGTACAGGGGCAGAGAATTTAAAAGAAGAGATGAAGATAAAAGGTGAAGTGAGTAAAGGTATTTGGCAAGGAAAAATGAGTGAATTCAAGTATGTTTCAAAGGTAAAGTAGAGAGCAGTTCAAGACCATATTAGCAGAGGTATGTTTGCAGGTATGAAGACAAGTTCAACCTCAATTTCAGATGAGGGAAAGGTAAGAGAACATTCAACAAGTCAGTTTGTGAAAATGGAGCGGAGGTATGTTAGGATAAAGGATGTTTATGAACTTCTAAATCTTTAGGGTAGACTCATGACCTTCAAGATGAACCAGTTCAAGGATGATAACTAACTTGTCTAAATGCATGGAAAAGGATGCATTTCACATAGAAAATAGGAAAGCTAGAGTTTGATTTGATTGATGTTTAAGTCATAAGGTGTTGGTGTACTCAAAATTTTGCAAAGTTGGATGAAGTGAAAGATGAATTTTAATGGAGTGACTGAGATGTTTGACCCAATGTTGCCTTTAAAGTGAACCTTTGTTTTGAAAAGACCAAGGTAGTGAGAATGATGCTAGACCTCTAAAATATTCAAATCCTAAAGACCCAATGTTGAATTAGATGAGAGGATGGATGGGGATGTTTATACCTATTATGTTCCTCCTAGCTCAAGCATAAAAGTTTCTTAACAAGAGGTAAGTATTGTGATAAAGTATTGATGCCCACTTCCTACTAAACTGTGAACTATGATACCTATTTTTGCAATGACGAGATATAGATCTTCCCCTATGGATTTTGATTGTGCAATGGATCATTTAGAGGAGTTCAATATCCTGAAAAAGACCAGGATTTTGACTCCAAAAGAATGCATATAATTCTAGACTATTTCTTCAAATGTGTATGTAAAATTTTTCTACGAACTTATCTCTATTCTTGTGAAGTGTTAAAAGATGTTTCTTGAGAGATTTTGGACTAAGATGCCTAATTCTAAAATTACAACCTGTAGACCTTACTTTAGGGATCCTAACTTTACGTGAGATCATGTAAAAATAGTTCAAGTTTATGGAAGAAAGGAAGATATTTATTGCCACACAATTGGTGGTAATGTGGGCCTTCCAACCTCAATATCATCTTGTTCCTCTTCTTCATCTAAAATGGTTGTGTTTCTCCACTAGGTATTTGTTTTTTTTTGTTTCAAAAGAGAAGCTTCTCAAACTACTAATGAGATCAGTTTGTTCTTCGTTAATGAATTCAAAGTTTGGTTGAATTATAGCACCTGGAAGATCAAGTTGTTTAATGGGAGAAATCAGTCTCCAAATAGTCATGTGGGGTTCATTTTTCAATTTATCTTGCTTATTGAGTTTATTTTACCACAATCACTTGTCTAGATTAAGTTTTTCAAAAAAAAAAAAATTATGTCAAAAACACCATAACTTTCACAATGTCCATTTTGTGAGAATCATGAGGTTGAAGCCATAATTTCCTATGTTGTCTTTTGAAAATATGGATTTTGATATAATTCAAAATATTTAGAAATCTCTAAGGATAAAATCCTTAGGACAAGCAGCAATATCAAGGCTTTTTCAAGAGGTATCCATATTTAGGCCAAAGTGTTGAAATTTTGAGCAAGATAGTGAATGTTTGTCTTTGAATCATTTTGGAACCAAGAAAATTATTAAACTAACTCATAATCATTACAACCCTAGGTTTGAAATGGCTATTATTAAGCTTTATTGAGTGATTTTGATTTAATTGTATTTTTTTTCTTTTTTTTTCAACTATCCTTTTTCATTTTACCAATCCACAATTATAATTGTTGAAAGAAAAGAATGAAGCCTAAACTAGACATGTTTGAGTGTTATAAGGAAAAATTATGTATGTTAGTGGATTTACAAAAACCAGATATGAGAATGATCTTCAATATGAATATGCAAACTTGTTTATTTAAACTATTTTGAGAACTTGAATGTGAAATTAGAATTATTGATAACTAGTTTGAGACAGAGGTGTATGAATATATGACTCATATCTCCATCATGGAATGTCTTTAGTTTGATTATTAAAATCTTTGGCCAAAGTAATGAAAAATCACTACTTACATTGTTAGTTCAACTGTATTTATTACAATTAGTCAAATAGCTCATACTTAGCTAGGGGATATCTAAAATTGTATGACAAAGTATTTGTATTTAGTACACAACACTAGTTCTTAGATGGCATGATTTCCTTAGAGATATTGTTGATCTTCTACTCTTATGAAGGGTAGGGATGCTTCCTAATGGAAGGTGTGTTGGGGACTATTGGTTTGTGGTTGGAGGAAAAGCACTCGAGTATTGTTATCCCTCTTGTAGTTGAGAAATGTTGAAGACTTGATTACTCAAATATATTATTTATATTTCGCATGTCATTGTATTATTAATGATTTGTACTTTGTCATTATTATGAAATTTGCATTATGTATTTTTATACTAAAATATTGAGTAATATTTTGAACAATGTAACACTTATTGAATGAATCATGTTTACTTGATGTAATTAATTGCAAAATATGTTTGAAATTTTTATTTATTTATTATGAGTATTTGTAATGTATCTAATTGTTTATATAAAAAAAGTGTTTATTTTTCTTGATAAATTTTATGTTTCAAAATATGATGAACCAATTTTCATCATAAAAGAAAATTCTTCCTTATCTTTATCCTTTATCTAAAAAAGAGCATATTTTTGTAGGCTTCTCAAATCCCACATGATTTCTCTTCCTCCTACAAACAATAAATTTTTCACACATTTCAACCAACACTTTCTTTTTGTGCATGTCATCTAGTGTTTATCCATTCAACTAGTGAATGTTGAGCCTTACAAAATAAATACAACTTCTTGAATTAGGTGCTATCACTCTTTCATCTATTGATTCACCTACTTCATAGTCACATGACAAGTGAGATTGGTGTTCACCTCTATCCAGTTCATTTTATATGATAAACATTTTCCCTCTTCTATTGTGTTGCTACCCACTATGTGGCACATGTAGCTTTTAAGTTTATTCATTTCCATTGATGGTGGTACAATCTTAGGTGCAACCATACTTCCTTCTTGGTAACAACACAATATTCTTTATCATGGTTTCCCTCACATATATTCTAGGGGACATGGAAAAACTACATTGGAAGTGTACTCTTTTTCTTTATATAATGATATTTCCTTCCTTTCCTTTTGTATTATTCTTCTTCCTCTTCACTACTTTCACTTTCAACCTATGGAAATTTAGAATAAAAATGGCCTATTCTACCACAATTGAAACATTTAAGAATATATTTGTATTTATGTTTCTTGTATCCTTCCTTTTGCTTTCTTACAAAGTGTGCTTCTTCATCACTTGAAATTCCACTTGATATATATCCTTTGTTCTTCATCTTCATGGATGCTTTGAAAGCGTCTTCTCATTTTTATGGCTTCTCCTTCTCCATCCTCAATTTATACTCTATGAGAATCTCATGCAATTTGTCCATCTTCAAGGTGTCTAGATCCCTCATCTCCTCAATGGCTAAAAAATTTGCATCAAATCTCATGAGGAGAGATCCTAATATCTTTTACACAATTATTGCTTCCTCAACCTCCTCTCCAAGACCACAGATAGTGTTGACATTTTCATCCATGTGAAGTAGATAGGAAACAATATTTTCTTCATCCTTCATCTTTGAACTCTTGAATTCTCTTATTGGTTTGAAGCTTGGCCTTATTAACCTTTTCATCTCCTTCATATGTATTTTTCAGATGATCCCATATGTCCTTCATTGATTTATAATGTATAACCTTCACAAACTCCAATTTAGATAATCCACACAAAATTGATTTTTTTCCTTTTGTGTTGCTCTCTCTTTTGCTCTTTTTGGCTTGATTTTTTATTGGAGTTGTAGGAGTATAACCAACTTTGATGAATTCCTAGATACCATATCCCAAAGCATTCAAATAATTCTCCATCATTATGCTCCAAAAGGAATAATTTGATCCATCAAATAGTGGTGCCCTATTTGAGGAGAAACCAATTCCTTCGATCATGTGTGTTCCAATATCTACCTTCAAGAGGATAGGCTAACTCCAAAGGAACCCGCTTTGGTACCAATTTATGAAATACACACTTATACTAAGAGGGGGGTGAATCAATATAGACCAAAACTTTACTTTTCACAACTTAAATAATCATAGTAGTATTACTTCAAAACTTAATCATCCATATAAATACCATACATGCAAGATATATAAATTAATCACACACATAAGAGATACATGATTTAACATGGAAACCCTTGTGGGAGAAAATCACAACAAAATATTACTTGTATATATCTTCTTACAAAAAATTTAGGCATGACAACAATCCCCACCACTAAGCACTAACTCAACAAGAGACACCAATCACTTCCAATAATAAGATAAAACATCTTGATCTCCTCAAATAGGAGGGTCCAACCTCCACAAGAACACTATAATAATTTTATTTGCAACTTCTTAGATTTTCCCTCTCAACTACTATCAAAACTACCATGCATCCACTCATAAATCTACAATATAATCTTCAATATTTTTCTCACAAAGACATCATGATCTTGCTCTTATTTTTCTTTCCTTCTCACAAAATTGTTGCTATAAATATTCTAACATATGTCTCATAAATCTACTCAAATATCTTTTTTTATTTCTGCTCTTCATATGAATAATATTCCTTGAATTGATTGCTTTTGAATCCTCTCACAACCTTTTATTTATCCATGCCTTCATGACTCTTCACTCAAGAGGGGTGATTCTCTAAAGTACGTCAGCCCAACATTATTTTTTTTTTTTTTGCTTTATTTTTAATGCAATGTGAGTGCACCACTCTATGGTTCATGTAACACCCGTCGTGCAAACCCCAGAGAACACACACATTGCAAATATTTTTTTTTTTTAAACAATTAAATTAAATATGCAAATAACATTAAACCATAATCACATTGTACATTACATCACATTATTACACTTAGTTCTCTGGGGCACGCGAGGTTACATCGCAAACATCTAAACGGAAGTAAAAGATAACAACACATCCATTAATTAAAGTACATCAATAACCAAGAGTGAAAGTATCACTACATTACATATTACAATCATGATGAATATCTTTAACAATGTTACAAATGATCCTAACTATTACATCATCGCTATAATATTACATTACAAGTGCTTGATATATGAATTACATCAAATCTCCCAAACATGTGGGATAATACAAATTACATTAACATCTGAATTACAAAGAAACACTGGTACAACTCCAACTGCGGTAATGCTAAGAAGATAGAATGTTGATGGGGAACCCAACGGGTGCAGAGCACATTCCACCCAACCATGTGAATTATAAATAACTCACCCCCCATGCTCAGAGGTGACAAGGAAGAGAACCCGACCATGAATGCCAAACTGACTCATGAACAACAAAGTACAAAAAAACAAACTCAAGGTATACAATGAAATAACCATCACATTCACGAATCAAACATGACAAGATAAAGCAATGAAACTCATCACAATTAAACAAAGCATTATCAATTAAACAAGTAACTAAATAACAACCATAAATCAAATTCACAAGAATCAGAAACTACATAAAGATTACAATTCCAGAGGTGACAAGAAACAAGTACAAGGGTGTCTATTGGAGAGTGTCATCGCATAACTCTCATGGGATCTCCTGGCCCTTCCTCCAACTAAGGCATTGGCACCCATCTATGGATCTCCTGGCCCTTCCTCCTAACTAAGGCGTTGGCACCATAGGGTAGCTAATGCGGAGCCGATAACCTCTCATGGGGACAAGGTTATGACTTTTCCGACCACAGCCTTCTTAGTCTATCATTAGTCTATGATAGCCCTAATGCATAGACGAGGAATCGAGTGTTAATTATATTGTGTGTTTTACTACCCATCCCCCTAAATTCTATTGTTTAGGTTATCACTTGTTTAACTACTCTTACGTGGGTTATCCTGAGCCCTTCCTCATTTTGAGGTGCTAGCGCCCACGAAGAGCCACTCTCCGTAAGACCCTTAACATAAATCAAAACCAGGCAAGGGTTGAACTAAAACAAATAAAGCATAATGCTCAAAACAACACATGTGAGGCATTAGACCTCTCGCGAACACATAACAAAAATTCCTAATAAACCGTTCAACCCTTCCAAGCATAAACCATTAAGTTTTCAACTCCAAAAGCATAACCAAGATGAGGATAACATACAAAATTAAACATGCCTCTAGAATAAAATTTCACAAATTAACAATAGGGTTCCCACATCAATTTAAAAGTCAAAATAATAAATCTAGCATGGAAAATTAAACCACAATCTCCAATCAGATCTAACTCGATACAAAATTTAACAATAATCTAGCAAAAATTAATATATTGTTTTCATAATAAAAATTCCATTTAATTTCACAATTATGCCATGCAAAAAAACATTATAATCTATAATATAATCTAAACATATATTTAAATATATATATATATATATATTTAATTATATATGTATATTAATTTATTTATTTATATATATATATATATATAATTATGTATATATATTATATATATATATATAAACAAAACGAAAATAAAATAAAGAATTAAAATAAAATAAAATATAAAAAAAAAACAATTTAAAAAAAACAAACATAAGATCATGGTCCTTGCAAGGCTGGCTCTGCAGTCCCTGACAAGATGTCTTCATGACTGTAAGTCTCTATGCCACAGGGGTTGGGGAGGGGGGTGCGGCCAGTCCATCCCCCAAACCTTTAATAAATAAATAAAAATTATATAATTTTTTTTTAAAATTTCATTCTTTATAAAAACACATCAGTCCATCCTTGACAGGCACGGATGCCGATGACAGTTCAACCTAAAATAAAAAATGAAAGAAAATACAGTTTCCCAATAACATTATAAAACATAAACTAACAGAATACATATTTAAAATTATATATACAATAAATAAATATATATATATATATTTAATTACACAGATTGATCCAGTATGAAAAAAACTGGTAAAGAAAGAATTAAGTAAAATAAATATATACAAATAGGAGGATATGAATTTCAAACACTTTTGATTTAAAGAAAAGAGAAACCAATTTTCTTTTCAAGTCATACATGGATAACTTGGACTTCTTCAACAATGAATATTGCTATCAAATGTTTTCAAGAAAAGGTTCTCTAAAACCTCACAGTTTCATTTCTCACAAAAGTCTTATTTATCTAATTCTCAAAATAATTTTCTTTTACAAACAAAAATTGATCCTAAAAGACATTTCTATTCTTTTTACAAATGCAAAAGAATCAAGAGGAGAGGATAGCACCTAGAGTCCTGCGCTCTCAAGAATCTGATGAAGCTTGCTTGATCCCGATGGCCTCCACGAAGAGCTTCTAGTTCCTACTTGAATCTGTCTCTCCAGAACTCTGTGCCCAAATTTGAATCCGATTCTTTGTTCAGAAGATTCTCCAAAATAACACCAACAAAAGATCAAAATCCCCTTCTAAAACTCTCCTCAAAATATAACAAACAAAAGAATGAAATATCTCTCCCCAAAACTTCAGAAGATTCAAAAATACATAAAAATTAACTTGTGCAACTTTTGTCTCAATAATCCTCTATCTCTGAAAAACTCACCAAAAAATTCAATTAAATAAAAGATATTACTAATTTCTTCCAAAAGCTCACAAAAATCCAGAATAAAAGAAATTAATTCTTTAAAAGCAAGCTTTTCAGTCAGATCTCAATTCTAATTCGTTCTCACAACTTTTTCATTCTTTTATTTATTTATTTTTCTATTCTTCAATAATTTTTTTGTTTTAATTTTTGTTTTTACAACTTTACTTGCAAAGCACATTATCTAATTAATTTAAATAATTTATTCTAATAATTATCCTCAACAAGATAATTAATTAAAATAATAAATCAAAATTTAATATTTTAATTATCTTTTAATAAAACACATGACTTTTAAAACATTTAATATTTAAATACAATTAATTCTAACATTAAAATAAACACTCATTTCCATCATTTAAATAAAATAAATCATAGCTTGTAAAATACCAACATTAATAAAATACGACAAAACACAAACACAAACCACAAATAATGACAACTACAAAAACGTACAATACCAATCAAACAAGACGGTCTGACATCATGGGATGGGATGACTTCATTGTCACCTCTATTTCAACATTAAACTGTTGGGTTATTGGTGCTCGCCCTGTCCTTCCGAAGCAAGTGGAATCGAGACTTTGTACCTGCAATCCTTGCATACAAACGAGGTCGTGTACATGTGCATACATATATATATATAATCAAATCATTGCATTGTGAGAAGGAATCGCAGTGTAGCAGGGCACTCACGAGCGAGTGATGCTACACTGTCCTTCATCACACCTATTCTAACAACATTATAATATAACTGATAAATTAACATTTCTAAACTAACAAATCATCTCATAACATAATTAATTAAATCACTCCATCATAACATAATTCTGAAAAATCAACTAACATAACCAACCATAATATCATATGAAATAATCATGTCCACTAATGGAATAACATCATCCTCAAATGTCTAACTAACCAAATCAAACAATAATAGTATCATTATAGTATCTGAGTATCAAATCAAAGCATAAAAAACTACTGAGTCCAACTAGCAAACAGGAGGGTTATTACAATTCATCCCAATTTTGAAAGCCCTCAAAAAAATTATTTAATTTTAATTGCATAACCCCAAGTTTGGGGTGAAACCAAGAGGGGGTCATCCAATTTTGATATTATTTTTATTTTATTTAACACCCCTTTAGCAAGATGCTAGACATGGGTCGACCTTTGATCTATCAATGACAACAATATTTTCAACAATCTCCCCCTTTGTCATTGATGGAAACCCTATAAAGAGATATTCTTAAAATGCAACAAGACCATACTTATCCCCCTAACTAAAATTCTCCCCATGATTGAGATGATCCCTCTTACTCTACTTTTCCCCTTTGACATCAATGGAAAAGGTATCATGAGCCTAAAAGATAATGCAATTAGTAGATTCCCCTAAACATATGCATATTTTGAAAAACTTAGTGACTGGATGAGAGTGATAACACTCCCAATTTATCCCTCAGGTACTCAAAAGTTTCTTTTGTTAGTATTTGTGTGAACATGTCTGCAATCTATTCCTTTGTAGAAACATACTACAACTTCACTTGCTAATGATCCACTTTCTCTTTTAGGAAATAATATTTGATTAGAATTTTCTTCATTTTGGAGTGCATGATGGGGTTCTTTGATATGTTAATTAATTTTATATTATCACAAAAGATAGAAATGGGGTGCTCATACTCAACTTTGATGTCCTTCAAGTTTTTCTTCATCTAAATGACTTGAGTGCAACAAGAAGTTTATGCAATATATTATGCTTCTGTTGTGCACAAAGAAATTGACTCATATTTATTACTTAACCATGATGCAATATTGTGGCCAAGAAAGAATGCACCTCCACTTGCTCTTTTTCTATCATCAATACTATCAGCCCAACCTGCATCTGTATATGTTGTGAGGGTGACATCTTGACCTTTTGGGTACCACAACCCAAAAACCATAATTCCCTTGAGATATTTGAATATTATCCTCACTACTTGCACATGTATTTCCTTTGGTGCTGCCTAAAACTATCACCAAACCAATTGCTTGCATAATGCTAGGTCTTGTTGCTATCACATATAACAAAATTCTAGTCATGGACATGTATAGATTTTGGTCCTCCTTAGGATATTCATCATCCTTGCTAAATTTTCATCCTGTAACCATGGGAGTACTCACTAGATTATAGTACTCTATCCTAAATTTCTTCAACATTTCTTTAATATACTTGGTTTGTGAAATGAATATCCCCTTATTTGATTGGGAAATTTGCAACCCAAGAAAGATAGACAACTCACCAATCATAGACATTTTGAACTCCTTTTCTATGTGCATTGAAAGCTCCTGACACATCTTATCATTGCTACCTCCAAAAATAATTTCATCCACATAAACTACAACAATCAATTGATGATAACATTCAATTTTAATGTATAAATTTTTTTCAACAATACCATTTTTAAATCCCTGTTGTTGTAGATACTTGTCCAATATTGAGTACCAAGCCCTAGGGGATTGTTTCATCCCATAAAGTGTCTTCTTTAGCCTCATTCTTTGATAGGATAAACCCTTCTATTTGTTCAATATACCCTTATTCCTCCAGGTTTCCATTAAGAAAAGTTGACTTGACATCCATTTGATAGACTTTGAAATTCTTGAAACAAGTGAATGCTAAGAACATCCTTAAATATAGCCTCCATACGAGCAATAGGGGCAAAATTTTCTTTGAAATCAATTCATTAGACTTGAGTGTATCCTTTGCATACTAATATGTCCTTGTTCCTCATAAGTTGACCATCCTCATTCAACTTTTTTTTGAATACCCACTTAGTGCTAATCACATTTTTATCCTTAGGTCTTGGGACAAGTTCCCAAGTTTCATTCTTCTCAATTTGATGCAACTCTCTTCCATATCCTTTCTTCAATGTTTTTCTTCACTTGGTTCTATAAAATTAGTCAATTCCATTTTAGATCTGTAATCACAAGTTTGCATGTTTATATGAACTAGCTACTCTCCTTGTTTGAATTTGTGTATCCTTTTCAACAATGATCAATTTTTTTGAATGATTCTTTTGAACAAATCTGGATAGAATCTTCGATGGTGGTCTTGATGGAGTTTTTGGATTTCTTTGATCAACTTCTCCATTTTAAACTTCTTCCTCTACTTTTTATTCTTTGATACTATCTTCTTGGTGATCAAATTCTTGTACTATTTCCTTTAGATGCATTTCTTCATCAACCCTCTCATTTTCACTTTTACAAATTTTATGAAAAAAAATTTCATAGAATATCCAAGGAAGAGACCCTCATCATACCTGAAATTAAACTTTCCTATTTCTTTGTCATCTTGCCTAATATATAATTTTCTTTCAAACACTTTAAAATACTTCACTACAAGCCTTCTCTTCCAAAGTTTGTATGGTGTTTTTTATTGTTCACCCTGATATGTTCTCAATTTAGAACATAGGTTTCCATATGCATCGTTGATCTTTAGAAGGTGTTAGTAAGCTTAGACTCATTCAACATTTCTCTTTCCATTCCTTGGACTATCCTATTTTTCCTCTCAACAACTCTATTTTGTTGTGGAGTTCTTGTGGTTGAATATTGTCTTCTTATTCTATGTCATTCATAGAATTCTTCAAATTCATTTGAGGTGAATTCTCCTCCTCTATCAAATCCTAGGCATTTGATTCTCAAACTGGTTTCATTCTCTACTAAAGCTTCAAATTTCTTAAACTTCTTAGGAGCTTTTTATTTTTCTTTTAGGGAGGTAATCCAAGTCATCCTAGAATAATCATCTATTAATAACATGAAGCAGCTCTCACCTTGTAACATTTTTTTCCTTGTTAGCCAATATAAGTCAATATCTATGAGAGCCAAAGGTTTTTATGTAGAGTACTCCTTTGACTTGAAACTCAACCTCATTTTCTTTCCGCCCTGGCCTTGCTTGTATATTGTATTAAATGGATTTGTTATCCTTGGCATGTCCCTTACAATTTGTTTATCGCTAATCTTCACAATGCTAATGAATTTTAATGTCCCATCATTTTGTGTCACAACCAGATCTCATCTTTGTGTGCCATGCAGCACTTTTCTCGTTTAACTTCATTAAGAGCATAAAGATTGTTCATATTTCTATTAACATGTGCAACAATTTTATTTGTTCTTGTGTTTCTGATTTCACGACCACTTGGATGAAGTGTTCCCTTGATCACACAATTGACTCACACTACAATATTGTGCTTCAACCCTTCGACATATAATACATTTTCGGTCTTTATCTTTCCATTTTTGAAACTAAGAGTACCTTTTCTTGTGATCCTTGTTGTAGCATTGTCTCTAAGATTTATAGTGCCTCCATTTATTTCCTTCAAGGTGAGGAACTTGGTTTTATCCCCTATCATGTTTCTTGGGAAACCATTGTCAATGTACCACTGATTTTCTTTATTTTGTTCATGGAGGGCTGCTTGTACTAGCATGGAATTTTCCTTCATTTCAAGCTCTTTCTTCTCTTCCAAAATTTTGTAGATTCCTATTTTGATTTTTCAAGAACATCCTCATTTTTTTTGTAGGTTTAGCAAAGTCACTTCTACAAGAACACATTGTGTAACCAAAATTCTTACACTTTTAGAACATGATTTTGTAGTCCATTGTAGGATCAAATGGATTATAGTTTCTGTCATGCCCAAAAATTTCCACTAGAAAATGCAACAATTTTTTTTTTTAACAAGTATTAAGCTAGTTATCTCTCTGAATGGTTGAGAAGAATTGTATCCTTGATGTGGAGTACACCCTGAGGGAGGTCACTTCTATCTTTATTCACAAGTTACACTTAGACTTGATACAATGTTATTGTTTAACGATGTCCCACTGATCATCCCATTATGGTATGCTTGGGAGCTAACATAAATAAGGACATAATGCTACGCATGTGTCATGCCCATAATTTTGGCCTGTAGGGAAAAAACACACCCAACAATTTTTTTGAAAAACATGGAGAAATCACCATGTTCAACATGAGCCATTCTCTCAGCACTCAAAGGTATGGAGTGTAGACCATACAAATAAAGGAATATAACATCCATGATTTTCCTTGAGAAAAATTAGTGTATCCCAATATAAATATGAGTTTTATTGTTACAAGAAATGCATGTATAGATCCCATCCTATTTACTTCACTTATATCATAACATGAGTAAGGTTTATTTATTTTGAATATACGATTTGAGACTTACTACACATATAATATAGCCTTTGAAAATGATGATGTGTGCTCATCATTTCTTGAATAATAGTCGGTCATCGAAGGTACATTTATTTTTATACCATAATAATATTGTTACAAGATTAGCTCACCCATTATAATATATCAATTTAATCCTAGTTCAGACAATAATAGTATTACTCACAACTTAACAATTTGTTTTTTTTCCTTTTGCAATAACATATATACCCTACTATTGCCAACTCGTGGTTGCTTGCAATACTTTAATTACCACCATAATGTCATTAATAAGTTTATTGTAAGAATAATTTTTAACATTAATATTTTTTTTGACTTTATTTGTTACACCATTTAATATTTACTATTCTGATTAATATTACCCATAATAATAAGATCACTATATATATATATATTTGTGTGTTATATTTATTATTATTTTATTTATTTGATTATTCACCTTTATTATATGTAAAAATATTTCTATTAAGAAATACATTTATTTATATTTATTTCATTTATTTTCATTAAAGTAAAAGATAAAACTCCCATTTAAAATAACAAAAGAATGTCTTTTTTTTTAAATAATAATGTTAGTAAAAACCTCATTTATTTATTTTTTTACTTAAATTAAAACTTTTCCCCACACCAAGGAAAAGTAGTTTCTTTATTAAATGAATATTAAGGAGACTATTTTATGTAGAAAAAAATGGACTTCATGAGGAAGTATACGTGGGCCCTAAATGAGGACTCCCGCTACATTAAATTTATTTGCTAGATTCGATTATTTTTATAAACTTTGGTTTTTTTTCCAATCATTGAGAGGCATTTTTCATTTAAAAAAATAATAATCATGTTATAAAGCACCACTACAGCTATTCGACGCATGCAAAATGTTTACTCTGCATCACCATAAATACTGCCTTTAAGTTTCACTCCACAAAGCCTTAATTCATGGTAAATATAATACACTCCCACAAATGGGTACAAATCTAGATATAATTAAAGTTATACTAAGGAAAACATTTAGTCTTTAATAGAAATAAAAGTTTCCATATTATTTAAAACTGTTGTAACATCCATTTTAATATTATTGGTATTTCTCTATATATTTTTTTAAAATAAGAATGAGAATCTAGATAAGAATGGAAATTGGAGATCTATCTTTTGTTCAACCCTACGATTTAATCATGCATCTAGAGGGTTCTCTATATGTAAAATTATGGAACATTATTTAAAGGGTAAAACATTGAATTACGGTGATTTAATTGGGTAAGAAATATTTTCAATAGGATACAATGAGACACCCCCATTTAGAATACACTCATTTTTTTTTAGATTGATAATGTAGATTACAAATATATTGTAGTGTAAAACTGCAAAAAAGCTTGCAACAACTGAGAAGACGAACAGTAACAGCTGAAGAAAACAATAAGTTCCATGACAAGAGAGCTGCAAGCTACAAATAATTACAACATAGAGCAGCAGAAGAGAGTTGTACGCTACAACAACCATATTATTAACATACTATATATCCCTTTAGATTATAATATTTAACAAAAAAAAAAGAATGACATATCATTTAATTTGTTGAAGTAATAGATACAATGAAGCAATACAATTATTGTATTTAGATGCTAGAGCCGTAGGCCTTATTAATGTGTGACCAAAAAAGATGCCATGTTTATAGCCTTTACTCTTTCAGCACACAATTCAAAGATAATGAAAGTTTACTCACTTCTATTCACAATGTTTAATGCAGTGCCATATTTCCCCTTGATGCTTTAAGGTGAAATGTGTAGCGATGGAATTTAAGAATTAATAGTGAAGTCATCCCAATTAAAATTTTCACTTCATCTGTTGATTTCATAGCCACTTCAAAGCTACATTAAAAAATGAACCCTCATATCTATATTAACTTTATTGCAACCACAATAACTACTGTTGTTGTAGATTTCAAATCAATACTATCCACCCTTTGGCATCCAATGTAACTCCAAATTGGTTGCCATTTAAGACTATGCAAGCAAAGTACTTATCACTGTTTATTTATTTATTTTTGCATGGAAGACTTCCCAGAAGGTTGTAGTTTCCAAGCGATGACAAATCATGACTACGAAGGGCAACCAACCTCGCCTACAAGCTGGTGGTGGATTAAATGGTTAGAAGTAATTTAAGTGGAGAAAGCAACAATAGTCAAGGTGCAGCAAGTACAAACCATCAACCAATCATCCATAAGTTTCCTATCTACTCTTTAGATTATATTGCTATTACACGAAGTGACTTTTGTAATAATGATTCCTGCAGCTGTTGCGAGTCTATGCTCCTAGGTGCGTGAAATCTTGAGGTAAACTACTTACCACGGTATGGCCTATGGTCTATGACAAGATGTGAGATTCAAGATAACATCACCATTTTGTAGAGGAGGTTACAAACTACACAGACCAAGCAGTTCAGAACATTGAAGGTTTTCATTTTAGAAATACTCTTCTATTGCAGTAGTACTTGAGGTGAAAGTTAGCTATTGTCAGATGTAAATCCTATCGTTGTAGGGAGAGATTTAACGTGAGTAGTTTGAGTAAGGCAGTAAACTTCACCTTCACTACAGATTGAGGGGTACCTTTGATAGATTTATTGGCACGACAATCTTGAACTAGAAACTGCATGTTTAAGCATATACATGGTGTTGTATGTACAAAAGTGTTGATATGAAAGGATCGGTTTCCATAAATCCACAGAGGGGGAACAGGTTAAGTGTTGTATCAATATCATGTTTTCTTTTGTTTTTATTGTTTTGTTTTAAATTTCTATTCATTTCTTAATGGGTCACGACCTGATAACTCATTACAAACACTTACACCAAACAACCATATAGTCATATGGGAGTCACGCTTTTTTCATGCTACTATTTATGTTATGCATTGTATATATGATCTCGTAAATAAATTTCTGCGCCGAAGAACTTATAACACCTATTTATAATGAAATCCTCAACAAGAGATTTCAAAACATGTAAAGACTACTTTACATAACCTTATCATATCACTGCAATAGTAAGTTGAACCCTAGCATAAATGTAAGCATAATCAAGGAAACAATCAAAGCACACACAACTCCTTTTTATTAATTTAACCTACATCAAAAAACATGATGTCACGTCTCATACTTTGATGATATCTTGACCATGACTTACTTTGACTTATTTTGACCATGACTTATCTTGACCATGACTTATTCTGACCATGGCATATTTTGATAATGTTTGACCATGACTTTATGAGATTTAATATACGAATGATGATATGTGTTAAAGCAATATAATATACTACAATGCTTTGATGTATGGGTATGTAGAAACAAATAATTGTTTTCTTTCTAGAATTATGAATGCATTTATATATTGATTAATTATTGTTTAAATTTATGTTTCTACAATGGTTACTAATACACTTTCGTTTTGCACGCATGAGTGCAATTGAGTGGCAGGTGATCGAAGGCCAAGAGTGTGATTGAGGAAAAGGAGGTTAGCTTCCCGACAGGGTAAAAGAGGAGAAGCTCTCGATTACGCACACACCACTTAAAGCATGTAGCTGCATTAGGTCATGTTCGTTTTTACAATGTGATTGCGTGAAAATGATTAGCATAGCAAATTTAAAATTATGGTTTAATTAAATTGTGAAATAATATGGCTTATTTTATTTTATTAATCTCCATTTTATTTGAGCAACAAAAAGGAAAAAGGATTCTGTTTTAAAAGAAATATGATTAAAAATAAAATAAGATAAATAAAATAGAATATTGTGGTTTCATAAATAAAAACTTAGAGTTAGCATAAAATAAGGATATAATTCAGTTTTGTATATAAATTTTCCAAAAAAAAAATATTGAAGAATGAACAGCCCGAGAGAACATTGGGCTCTGGAAATTCTGTCTCAAAACCAACAATTCACTGGGCATGTGGCAATCCTTGGAAACTGCTGTCATCTGGAAATTTTATGCATGATCCTCGAAAAAGAGGAAGAGGGCTTTAAGAAAGAAAAGAGAATTTTGGAATTGAATCATATCAAAGAGCTCTGGATGAGAGGCGAAGAAGGTATTGTGGAACATTTGCATTGGAAGCAAATTGTGCCAAGTTCTCTTCATTGCTATGCCTTCTATTAATTTTATTGTAAAAAAACTGCAGTAGGACATGTTTTATCCTCTGTTTAGAGTGCAAACATCTGTGAAATTTTTCCAAATTCGTTTTGAAATTTGGGTATCAACTTACTACTCTGTGTTGCAATTATAGAATATGCATTCCTTCTTCAGAGTTAGGGTTTTTGTTCTGTGGCAAGTCTGCATTTTTCTCAAGTGTAATTACAATTATATGTCTCCATATCTGGTTTGTTTAAAAATTATGTCATCTAAATAAAAATCAAAATGTCTTGAGATAAATCCGAATGTAGTTTATACTGGGCAAATGTATTTCTTTTTTTTTGAGTTTTGAAATTGATAAGGGATTAATTCCCTTGCCCTCCCCATGGGAAGGTCGTGGACTGTGGGAGGCTCGCGCCCTCCACAGGCCGCGACCTGTGGAGAGGGCGCGAGCCCCTCACAGCCTGTCCCCTCCCCATGGGAGGGGCAAGGGCTTCCCCTGAGCCCTTTAGTCGCTCAATGCCAGTAAGGAAACCATGGAAAATATCCTATTCTGTGTGCACGACCAGTGAATTCTTCAATCAGATTTTGAAAACCAAAATTTCTTACTTCAAAGTATACACAGCTATACATGAATTTTACACATACACACACATATATATATATATGTATACATATACAATTGACTACATACACATACACATATATATATATATATCTATATATAATATGTATACATATATATATAGTTATCCATGCACATATGTGCCAGAAAATAGTATGAACTTTGTTTAATTCATTTCCAGAACAGAAAATAGTATGAACTCTGTTTAATTTATTTCCAGAACAGAAAATAGTATGAACTCTGTTTAATTCATTTCTAGAACAAGAAAATAGTATGAACTCTGTTTAATTCATTTCCAGAACAGAAAATAGTATGAACTCTGTTTAATTCATTTCCAGAACAGAAAATAGTATGAACTCTGTTTAATTCATTTCCAGAACAGAAAATAGTATGAACTCTGTTTAAACATCATTTCCAGAATAGAAAATAGTATGAACTCTGTTTAACTCATTTCCAGAACAGAAAATAGTATGAACTCTGTTAAACTCATTACCAGAAAGTAGCATGAACTTCTCAGATTTGTTAAACCTGAAACAAGAAACAGAAATGTTTTTGAGACACCATCTTGATTACTTTAAAGCAGTACAATCCTGAGTAAAGGAATACAACACAAAAATCTGAATGAAAGTCTATCTTTCAAACCTTAGAATTACTAAATAAATTGCACTGTATCAGTATATTATTATTATTCTGTAACCTGCATTGAATTTGGGAATTAAACTGTCTGTCAGCTTGAGCTTGGAAAGAAAAAGAAATGCATACTGAAAACAGAAAAACACTGTTCTTTCTTTCTATTAGTACACTGAAAAGTATCAATATATACATGTTCTTCTTTAAAACAAAACCTTTATCCAAATCAAAAGGGTTACTTTTCAAAGAATAAATGATATCTTACAATTGAATTACAAGGGATGTTCTGAAATTCGCATTTGAAATTCTTTGAAGAATTAATTATTGAAAACATGTATGAAAATGTATAAAGTTTTTGCTTTAGTATTTATACTTCACTATGGTAACTTCCGGGACAGGGTGCCGAAGGTGGGAAAACAGAGATGGTAGTATTACCTTTTCTAATCTACCATTTACTTGTATTATTTTGCTTGGCCAAGCGCTGTACCATTGAAATAGATGGGTTGTTTGTTTTAAAAGCCTAGAAATTTATTTGAGTCTCTGCCACCTCCTGTTGCAAGAAATGTGTTTATTTCATGTTAGAAATACATATAGGCATCAGGCACGCACCGAGAGTTCCCTCCTATTTTACCGTTTCGGGTTGCTAGGCTCCTTTATGCAGGGCCGGGGATTCCTTCGAGTTAGGAAGGGACCCGGGGAAGTCATGGACTTCGTGGTTGGGTGGAAAAGGCGCCTGAATCACATTCTTGGCCCCAGCTCGCAAGAAGACCAAGGTGTCACGGCGGTTGGTGGTTCCAAGATTTATTTGCTATTGATGTACTTATGTATCATTCAGATTTGGCTTGTGAAGCCCATTGTAAATGTATATGCATTTTGACATTCTTGTTGAAACTTGAAATGGAAGTATGTTTTGAAAGTATTTAATGTAACATTGATTGAGAGGTTAAAGTTTTATAACTTAGCATAGAAAAGATGTTCTATTAGAAGGTTGATTCCTCCAAGTGAGATTGAATACATGTATATGAGAAAGTCATTGAAATACTTATGTTTTGATACATTACATTGATGATATTATTATATGAAATGCAATTTAAAATTCTCTTTATTTCATTTGGAAGTGTTATGAGAAATGTTGACTTTTTGGAAACCTATTTATAATGGTTTGAATAAATTTAGAATACTCTTAATTTCTCTTTAATGCTGAGTTAATTGGTTTGAAAACACTCTTAATTTTCCGAGCGCTACATCTTGGTATCAGAGCCATAGGTTCAACACTCGGACCTTAAGACTTCTACGCTATAGGTTGCAATGTGAACCTGTTGATGACCTAAATTTCTAAGAGCATCGAGTGAATTAGCACCCTATCTTGGGTCGAAGATTTCTTTGATGGGTTGGAACCTCAATGAGTCTTGGATGTTTAAGTTGAGAACCAAGAAGATTAGACATGGAGTACTCATCAGTTTAGTGACATTTTCAAAAGAATCCTTAGTAGGAAAATGTCATGGACGAAGCAAGGATTGGAGATTGTACCTTTAAAAAAGGGTTGAGATATTGTGATGGACATAACTGAGCCAAGATGACTAAGACATGATGACAACCCGTGAAGTGATGATGTAGAATAGAGAAATATTGAGAAAAGAGGTCTCTTGAGGACATAAAGGGTGAATGACTATGATCTAAAAGGTTAAGTTACAAGGTTACTAGAGGTAAAAATAAAATATGCATATATTAAGACAAGTAGAAAGAACAATCACCTACGACCATTAATGATTAGATGATGCTTTAAGGAAGAAGAGAATCCAAGAAGGATGTCTGCAATGGTAAAGGTATTTGATTATGAGTAAGCTGATTTTTAAGTGATGTTTGTTCTTTCCTAATCGGGATGTGTGTATGATCCTTGTGATCTTTAGTAAATGCAAGTTAAGCCTCCTTAGGAGTCTTCGATATGGTCCTAGGAGAAAAATGTTGTTAAGATAAGTTATCATTGTTAGCCTTATTGACAGGGCATGAGTTTTGATCTTGTGAGACCTTATAAGTCCTATATGCTGGATTTATATAAATGATATATTTACAAATATGCACTTTGCATATATTGTGCGAGTAATGCACTCCTGTTTGATTTATATTTGGTGTGATTAATGCATCGTGTGAGTAGGCACTTTGCATATATACATGAACAATGTGAGAGTAATGCATCGTGTGAGTTAGGCACTTTGCATATATATACATGTATAATGTGTGAGTAATGCACTTATGATTATCTATGGTTAGTGTGAGTAAAGCACTCAAGCTTGTTCTTCATATTATGTTAGAGACGGTATACTTACCTTGTGTGAGTGACACACTTGAATAATTTTTGTTTTCATATCCCGTGTGTGTGTGTTTTGGCATATTTATTTGTGCGAATGAGAACTTCAGGTAATTAATGTGTGAATGTTGTAGTAATGCGTTATCCATATGAATGGTGTATATCTATAAAGTGGGAATTGGTAATTGCTTTTCATTGTGAATGAAGCATTTGGATACTTTGGGTTGTGGATGTTTGCTAGTGTTTGACCATGTGTGTCATTACGTGGCGATTGAAGTTCCCTTGAAAGGAATGCAATTTTTGTTGTATGGCATCTTCAACGATGCTGGATGATGAAGTAGAATGGATCTCTTGTTTTGTGTGACTGGGTCTTAGATGACTCACTGCACTCTATAATTGAATGTGCTCTCTTACTTACTTCATATTTTGAAACCTAAGTATGGTTGGGTATTGTACTCCCTCTCTGGTGACTAGAGTTAGTCACCCAGTTCATATGTTATGTAACTTGAAAAATTTGATATCTTATTTATTTATTTACTTATTTATTTTATTATTTTTGTTCAATTTATTGAATGGCGTATAGGCCAAAGTTGAATTTTTATTTATGTGCATGAGTAAGTATGGCCATCGAATTTTTGATACTTATTTATCTTGCGACCATTATGGTCATGTGTGAATTATTGTTGAAATGGTGCACATTTTATGCCTTATTGTTGAAATCGACTTTTCTTTTCCTTGGATTTGATTTAATTTTTCTAAATGGTGGCTATGCTTGAATGTTTTAAATTGATGGTCAAGTTTCATGTTATGTGCTCTATCATGTCCATGATGGACCTCTGATAGATCGTATGAGGGGGTATAATACAGAGAGTGCTTCAGTTCCTGGTATGTATGTTGATAGAATTACGATAGATTGAATTCCTTAATACGCTGTCTGATACAAGTATTTAATTTTGAAATAATAAGAAAGTTTTGAACACTGGTGTTGTTACGGGCCTATTATTTTTGTATATCTTGTTGGTATTACTATATGAGAGGACACTGTGTCTAGATAGTACAAAGGAAATTTGAGAACATGCTTTATGGAATGATTCCTAAGTATATCCCTTGAGTTTTGAGAAAAACTTGTTTTGGTATGATGATATATTAGGTAGTAGGATGTTAGTTGGGAAAGAAAAGTGGTTGTGTAGTAAGCTTCAATTAAGGTGAATGTAATGGAACACAAATGGAAAGTAGGGAGGTGTTGCAGGTGGTGAAAGGGTAGAGCAAAGAAACACTTGGGCAACATGTATTGTTAGATCAGAAGAAGATATTTTAGGATGGATAAGGGCATAGGAATGGAAATTTCTCATAGCTATGTATTAATTAATAAAATGTGAGATGTTGTGGTAACATAAAGTTCGAATGTAAGAATGAAAGACTAAAATGACAATAAAATAGCAATGAAAGTTGAAAGGGAGGAGAAACCCTTGAGATAAGAAAAATAGTGGGGGATGAGAAGAGAAAGGCAAGATTGGAAATGTTGATTGAAGTTTGATATATAGAGTGAATTGTTTAAAAAAGGGGGATAATAAAAGTGTTGTAGAACTAAAAATGGATGAGGAAGTTACTCAAAGATGTTCTAAACTAGAATAAACCAATAGATAGTAATGGAAAGATGAAAAAGATGAAATCAATGAAGTGTAATTCAAGTAAGATGAAGGGCACTAAATATATATAAGAAGAGAAAGTTCAAAAAAATCAGAATTGTCAAGGAATGGATTGCAAATGTCCTAGTCTCAGAATAGTCGGTGTGTATGATGGTTAGATTGGACCTCGTTGGAGCACCTTTGCAGTTGTTTTTCTATTTTGTAATTTATATGTGAGGTAAATAAATTGGATAATAATAGATAATCTTTGTTGAGCCTTCTCGAAGGCAGGAAACCTAAGAAGGGATGTTTTAATGGAAAGAATGTTCATTATGGTTCTAGACTTTGGGAAAGTTGATGATTGAGGATATGGGTCTTGTAGAATCCACAATATTTTTGAAGGACAAAAGGTTGAGATGCCTTAAGGGGCCTTCAATGGTAAGGATGTTTAGATAAGTTTTGTCTTGTAGACAAGGTATGAATGATTGATAAGGTGGATCCTCTATGCCTGATTGTTTTTCTTTTAGTAAAAGTACTTACATGTGTATGATATGAGAATGGTGCTTGTGCAATAATGCACTTCTCATGCTTTGTGCAATGACATTTATGTATGGGTGTTTATACTCATAGCATAGAAAATTGTTTCCTTAACTACACTGATACTTATGCTTGAACGAGAAATGTTCTCTATACTTATACTAATGAGAGTGAATAAATTCTTAAGCTCGAAAGATGTGATGTTATTCTTGTAAGCTCTGGTGCAAGAGCTATTTGTTACTTGGATATATAATTGGATGGTAGTAATACCATATGTGTGGTGTACATAACTAGCACACTTAGCAGGATTCAGGGTTGGTGCTAGCGGAGCCCACCAGGATTTTGGGAGGCGCAATGTTAAGTTGTGGAACCATGATATTGTGGAGTGCAGGGTCCAGTAGGACCAATATTCGATGGATAATACCACCTAGGAAAATGCAGATGACATTAACAGATCTTTTCCTCATTTGAGCTTATAGCTTACTTTTCTTTTTATGCATATTGTGACTATGATACACTGATACTTCAAACTCTTTTGTGTGGATTTGCTTTTAGACATCGAGACGATGTCTCTTCTCAAGAGGGGAAGGATGTCACGTCTCATACTTTGATGATATCTTGACCATGACTTACTTTGACTTATTTTGACCATGACTTATCTTGACCATGACTTATTCTGACCATGACATATTTTGATAATGTTTGACCATGACTTTATGAGATTTAATATACAAATGATGATATGTGTTAAAGCAATATAATATACTACAATGCTTTGATGTATGGGAATGTAGAAACAAATAATTGTTTTCTTTCTAGAATTATGAATGCATTTATATATTGATTAATTATTGTTTAAATTTATGTTTCTACAATGGTTACTAATACACTTTCGTTTTGCACGCCTGAGTGCATTTGAGTGGTAGGTGATCGAAGGCCAAGGAGATCGAAGGCCAAGAGTGTGATTGAGGAAAAGGAGGTTAGCTTCCCGACAGGGTAAAAGAGGAGAAGCTCTCGATTATGCACACACCACTTAAAGCATGTAGCTGCATTAGGTCATGTTCGTTTTTACAATGTGATTGCGTGAAAATGATTAGCATAGCAAATTTAAAATTATGGTTTAATTAAATTGTGAAATAATATGGCTTATTTTATTTTATTAATCTCCATTTTATTTGAGCAACAAAAAGGGAAAAGGATTCTGTTTTAAAAGAAATATGATTAAAAAAAATAAAATAAGATAAATAAAATAGAATATTGTGGTTTCATAAATAAAAACTTAGAGTTAGCATAACATAAGTATATAATTCAGTTTTGTATATAAATTTTCCAAAAATATTGAAGAATGAACAGCCCGAGAGAGCATTGGGCTCTGGAAATTCTATATTAAAACCAACAATTCACTGGGCATGTGGAATCCTTGGAAACTGCTGTCATCTAGAAATTTTATGCATGATCCTCGAAAAAGAGGAAGAGGGCTTTAAGAAAGAAAAGAGAATTTTGGAATTGAATCATATCGAAGAGCTCTGGATGAGAGGCGAAGAAGGTATTGTGGAACATCTGCATTGGAAGCAAATTGTGCTAGGTTCTCTTCATTGCTATGCCTTCTATTAATTTTATTGTAAAAAAATTGCAGTAGGACATGTTTTATCCTCTGTTTAGAGTGTAAACATCTGTGAAACTTTTCCAAATTCGTTTTGAAATCTGGGTATGAGCTTACTACTCTGTGTTGCAATTATAGAATACGCATTCCTTCTTCAGAGTTAGGGTTTTCATTCTGTGGCAAGTCTGCATTTTTCTCAAGTGTAATTACAATTATATGTCTCCATATCTTGTTTGTTTAAAAATTCTATCATCTAAATAAAAATCAAAATGTCTTGAGATAAATCTGAATGCAGTTTATACTGGGCAAATGTCTTTCTTTTTTTTCGAGTTTTGAAATTGATAAGGGATTAATTCCCTTGCCCTCCCCATGGGAAGGTCGTGGACTGTGGGAGGCCCCTCACAGCCCGCCCCCTCCCCATGGGAGGGGCAAGGGCTTCCCCTGAGCCCTTTAGTCGCTCAATGCCAGTAAGGAAACCATGGAAAATATCCTATTCTGTGTGCATGACCAGTGAATTCTTCAATCAGATTTTGAAAACCAGAATTTCTTACTTCAAAGTATACACAGCTATACATGAATTTTACACATGCATACATATATATATATATGTATATATATATATGTATATATATATATATATACAATTGACTACATACACACACACACACACACACACACACACACACACATATATATATCTATATATAATATGTATACATATATATATAGTTATCCATGCACATATGTGCCAGAAAATAGTATGAACTCTGTTTAATTCATTTCTAGAACAAAAAATAGTATGAACTCTGTTTAATTTATTTCTAGAACAGAAAATAGTATGAACTCTGTTTAATTCATTTCTAGAACAAGAAAATAGTATGAACTCTGTTTAATTCATTTCCAGAACAGAAAATAGTATGAACTCTGTTTAATTCATTTCCAGAACAGAAAATAGTATGAACTCTGTTTAATTCATTTCCAGAACAGAAAATAGTATGAACTCTGTTTAAAATAGTATGAACTCTGTTTAACTCATTTCCAGAATAGAAAATAGTATGAACTCTGTTTAACTCATTTCCAGAACAGAAAATAGTATGAACTCTGTTAAACTCATTACCAGAAAGTAGCATGAACTTCTCAGATTTGTTAAACCTGAAACAAGAAACAGAAATGTTTTTGAGACACCATCTTGATTACTTTAAAGCAGTACAATCCTGAGTAAAGGAATACAACACAAAAATCTGAATGAAAGTCTATCTTTCAAACCTTAGAATTACTGAATAAATTGCACTGTATCAGTATATTATTATTATTCTGTAACCTGCATTGAATTTGGGAATTAAACTGTCTGTCAGCTTGAGCTTGGAAAGAAAAAGAAATGCATACTGAAAACAGAAAAACACTGTTCTTTCTTTCTATTAGTACACTGAAAAGTATCAATATATACATGTTCTTCTTTAAAACAAAACCTTTATCCAAATCAAAAGGGTTACTTTTCAAAGAATAAATGATATCTTACAATTGAATTACAAGGGATGTTCTAAAATTCACATTTGAAATTCTTTGAAGAATTAATTATTGAAAACTTGTATGAAAATGTATAAAGTTTTTGCTTTAGTATTTATACTTCACTATGGTAACTTCCGGGATAGGGTGTCGAAGGTGGGCAAACAGAGATGATAGTATTACCTTTTCTAATCTACCATTTACTTGTATTATTTTGCTTGGCCAAGCACTGTACCATTGAAATAGATGGGTTGTTTGTTTTAAAAGCCTAGAAATTTATTTGAGTCTCTGCCACCTCTTGTTGCAAGAAATGTGTTTATTTCATGTTAGAAATACATATAGGCATCAGGCACGCACCGAGAGTTCCCTCCTGTTTTACCGTTTTGGGTTGCTAGGCTCCTTTATGCAGGGCCGGGGATTCCTTCGAGTTAGGAAGGGACCCGAGGAAGTCATGGACTTTGTGGTTGTCAGAAAAGGCGCCTGAATCACATTCTTGGCCCCAGCTCGCAAGAAGACCAAGGTGTCACGGCGGTTGGTGGTTCCAAGTTTATTTGCTATTGATGTACTTATGTACTATTCAGATTTGGCTTGTGAAGCTCATTGTAAATGTATATGTATTTTGACATTCTTGTTGAAACTTGAAATGGAAGAATGATTTGAAAGTATTTAATGTAACATTGATTGAAAAGTTAAAGTTTTATAACTTAGCATAGAAAAGATGTTCTATTTGAATTGTTGATTCTTCCAAGTAAGATTGAATACATGTATATGAGAAAGTCATTGAAATACTTATGTTTTGATACATTACATTGATGATATTATTATATGAAATGCAATTTAAAATTCTCTTTATTTCATTTGGAAGTGTTATGAGAAATGTTGACTTTTTGGAAACCTATTTATAATGGTTTGAATAAATTTAGAATACTCTTAATTTCTCTTTAATGCTGAGTTAATTGGTTTGAAAACACTCTTAATTTTTCGAGCACTACACACTAAGATGCAGGAAGCCTTCAAATGAATATAGTTTCTAACTTTCTTCATTTATTGTTAAGTGGAAATGATGTTTTGTATACAACAGAAGAGTTTGTGAAACCTTCAACAAGATTATTGGGAATTAAATATTTAGTAACAATACATAACCAGAAGATCTACCATGCCCCTATACATATTATTTTGCAATATATTGTATAATACAGTGACAAATATGAAACCCATACTTAACTTACAAGGTTACAACTAAAATTAAAGAGGTAAATATTTTTCCATGCAAATGAATATTGATTTTTTTTTCTTTTATATAGGGCCTTCTCTCCACCCTACCATAATGGCATCATGGAGCCTCATGGGCTATAGCCATACCCCCGAGCAAGGAAGTCTTTTAGCTCCAAGATGATGAATGGAGTCTTTTCTAGTTCATACAAAAGAATCAGAATAACATAGTGCAAATCTCATGCATTTAGGTTGTCTACTCTCTACTTTTAATCGTGATACTTACAACATGCCACTTTCTTACCACAAATGAACACATGGGAAATGGAAGTAGGGAAAACTTATCTCTTGATTTAGGTGTTGGTCTTTAAATCCTTTATCCTTCATTCTTCTCCAACCAAGCCATCTTGATCGCTATCTCCCCAACAGGACTCCTCCTCTCATCTTCTCCTTCTTCTTTCGATATTCACTAAATTTATCCAGAAGGAGAAGTGGGTAACACCCCACTGCTTCTTACACTCCAAATATATAGAAGTCTCACAAGTTGTAACTCTTGGATGGGAAGGTGTGGAGTGTACCTATCCCCATGAATAAAGGTCATATCCCCATTAATGAGAACATGCATTTGGACAACTACCCAATCTTTCCACCCCATCTTTTTCCTCAAAATTCGTCACTCTCCATTATGAGAGATTTTCAGGGGTCAAATCATGTTGTAGGGGAACTATTGTATGCCCAATTGACCCCTACCACTATGCTATAGACCCTAGGGGGTTTATTTATGCATCCCAACCCAAGAAATAAACCAACAACCCTATTTAAAGGCTCATTTAAGGACCCATCCGAAATTCAAACTTGGATAATGGTTTTTAACCTTAACCCCAACTTACATATCACATGAAACATAAATAAATACCCTCACAACCCCAAAAATAAATTAGCCATTCTATACAACCCTCACAACCTTAGTCTTCCAATACATTAACTCTACCTATTTCTAGGCCCCAAATTGGGTCAATTTTATATCCTCAAAAAGAAGTCTTTTGATTTTCTCTCGATGGTTCCCCCTCCTCATTCTAACATCATTACATTCCTACACATTACCAACATGATCATAAGTAACAATTGTATATCACATAAATCTGTTAAATCGATATTCTAAGCCTTAACTACAAAATAATCCATTTAAAATTTTAATTTGTATTCTATAGTATACAAGTGCATTCCACCTTCAACGTAATGTCAAAATGAAATGTAAGAATATTTCTTAGAGATCACCTTATTTATCATCTGCATTGTATCTAAGCATTGATTCAAGAAAAGCATATAAAAAATTAGGGTAGTATCAAGTACCTACGAGGCGGGGTCTTACATTTATTCACATGAAGTTTCAAAGGTTTGCATGAAGATTTGATTGAGTTATGAGTATCTGTGTTGTGAAGCTTGTTTTATTGCTTTAGTTGGTGTTCTTGAAAGGAGATGATGTGATTATAGTAATTTGAGTTTTTGTGAAAGCTTCTGTGGTGATTCATGATGCTTGTGGATGTTTGTATATCATGCTCTATCTATGTTATTGGTCCACATTGATCGTTGTGATCGTGATTGGTGATTTTCTTCTATGAGTTCGTGTTTTTCATGATCATGGCCGACAGGGTAATTGTAGCATGTTGCAGATCTTTGACGCATAATTTTTGAAGTTGTTCTGTATTCAAGGCATGTTGTTTTGGGTCCTTACTATGTTGTTGTCGACATTGTTTGGTTCACATTGATAAATTGTTTACTATTTTGGGCTGATAATTTGTACACATTTCATATTTTGTTGGGCTGACATGTAGTTGATGTTATCCTTGGTTGTGGATAAATATAATCGATTGTTTATACCATTTGAGGGCATGGTGTGCGATGTATGCTCTATGTTGTGTGCAAATAATGCTCTAATCTTTCGAAGGCAGAAGTAAAATCTGAAGAATATTTTATGTGCTTAATTGGAATTGTAATCAAGCATTAGAAGATGCTATTTTCTCAGTTCAAAATCTTTCTGATGTAATCTGAATGTGACTGTAAGAAAGTGAGTCTTCTTTTGGGCATTAAGCCTTTTGTATTTGAGCATTGAGCTCTAGGTAGTGTTTCTGAATGCATGTGTATTCCTCATTTATATTACTTTTATACTTTTAATAGGGTATAATCTTGTGGATTAACCTCCACCGTGGTCTTTCCCCTAATAGAGTTTCCACACAAAAATTCTTGGTGTTATGAGTGTTTTTGAAGTGGTGATGGTTTAAGCTTTCATATTTTTTTATCAAATATGAGAATAAGCTTAATAAGTGTAATTTTTGTGAGAACTGATTCACCCCTACAACTCTTAGTTGTTTTCCCTAGTGTTTCCAACAATTACATCATAGGTTTCAGCTACACATAGCAAACAAGATAATGTATGTTCATATACCAATATAGTCATCATAATTTCTCAAAATAGAAACCTAGTTCTATGTACTAGCATCTTATTTATTCCACAAAAGTATCCCTTTCCAATAAAAAAATCTTACATCATGTAATGAAAAACTTAATCACATAAATTTACTTCCAAAATACATTATAGCAATCACAAAAGATAGACAATAATTCATTTATAAACTACCTACATACTTTTCCTTAGTCTTTTCTAACTACCCTTTTACATGTAGTATATTATTAACATTATGAGAATGCACCTAACTACACAAAGCAACATCTTATCATAATGCACATTTAGTCAAATAAAATAAATCCACATGCCAACTAGTCAGCTAAATAATTTGAACTATACCGCCCCTCTGCTTTTGGCCCTTCGTGGCAGGTGAGTAAGGTTTTTATTTCTGACTTGTGAGGTCATGTTGACTTTCTTGTTTGACATTGTTTTAATTTAATGGTATACTTGTTCTCGGTGTGTTGAGTTTTAAATATCATTCAAGTAATGTGTTAGTGTTTGAAGTTCACAAGTATTATGTGACTTAAATAAATTATCAATTATTAAGTGAACGTTGTTGATTAGATAATTATTAAATTAAATTATTAAAAAGAATGTCGATATTTAATTATTCAATTAATTAGTTAATTTATAATGATTCAGTTGTTATTATTATAATTAAATGATCATATTTAAATAAAATGTAATAGAATATTAATGTATTTATAAATAATGTTTATTTTAAATTTAATATAGTCGATTATTATTCCACTTATTAATGGTGTTTATTTTTAAAATTTAGATATCATGGATAATTAGATATTGAATAAAATATCAAATTGAATATTTGAAATGGATATTTTAATTTGATAACAATAAATTTTGGAAAATGTAATTAAATAAATTACGTTGATAAAAGTCATTATGATAACAATTAAGATTTATCAAATTTAAATAGTGTGATTTAATGTTTAAGGTATAAAATATTAATAAATGGTAAAATCATATTAAAAGTGTTAAAACTATTAGCCATAGTTTTTAATCACATAAAAATGGAAATAGTTAGATTTATAAATTAAATAAAAGTATAAAGACTTTCCTACAGGTGGAAAGGGACGAAAAGAGGAAATGAAGGGTGTAAGTGCATGCATTTTGAAATTTAACACCTATACTTTTTTTATGTTCTCGAAAATCAAAAGAGGATTTCTTAAATGAAAATTAAAAAAAGTTGGGGAGATGGGAGAAAAGATATGCGAGTGTGGAGAATTAAGCTGGGGAAACTGATAAAGAATAGACTAGGAAATTTTCACGAGGTTCTCGAGAAACAATCAAATGCAAAGGTAAGAAATAGTGTACCTCTCATGATTGTTAAGGCATTTCAAAACTTACAGCTACTATCATAGTATCTCTCATTGCCTGTTTTCAACACTGAGAAAGAGGGGAGGAATTTGGGCATTTTATTTTATTTAAAACATTTCTATTGTTGTTTGGTAAATGAAGGCGATGGATTTGTGAATGTTTTTTTTTTTTAATTTCCTGTTTCAAATTCTTCCTCTTTATTGTATGCATCTATGGAATTATTTTGTCAATTACAATTCATGTGCCTTGTCTAAAATTCTAAATTCTATGTATTGTGTTTGTTTGATAATTTCTGATGACTTTTCAACAAAAACCATCTTGTGCATACCCTGTAGCCATTCGATCCCGAGACCACATATCTTTGATACATTCTATCAATAAGATTTGCATGCCCTGTAAATGCTATTACAATTTACGTACAATTCTGTCAAAGCATTTCCAAGCTCGACATCTAATATATATCCACCCTATGTTAGTCTAGATGGATGCATACCCTGTTCCAAAACTCCATTTTATTATAGGAAGGGGGGGAAACACTGGAAAAGTTGGTGGAATTTTGGCTATACACCCACCAATAGCATCTGCTTGAAAGCTTCTTAAGTTGTGTCATCAAATCCATCTTATGTTTAACCTGTGATTATGGTGTTCCTTGAGATCACATTTACTTGAGGGAAACTGTCAAATAGTTTATGCGCCTTTTCCACGCATCCATATTTCTTTTCCTGCATATTCACAGGGAAATCACAACTTCATCATCTAAAAAAATTCCCCTATCGTTCTTGATTTGATAGATGGCCATAACTTGTGCCAAAGCTTTCATTTTGGCATAGGAAGTTAGGATATTGGCTAAGGTTGTGAAATCGGGCTTTACACCTGCCAATTCCATTTGATTGAAATTTTCTTAGCCTATTTAAGGATACTTACCTCTTCCTCTTGCAGTAGGTGCCTTCCATTCTCTCTCTAAGCACAAAAAACCTATTCTTACCTCAGCCTATTTGGACCATTCGATGCCTTGCAATTTGCATTCTAGAAATTTTGTTGGAATGTTATTCCTTGTAAATGGTTGTGGAGTGCATTGTCCTTTCAAGCTTTAATTAAACTATACCCAAGGCCCCTTAGCTTCCAATCTAGTTTGAAGATTCATCTTTGTTTGCAGCTCTTTGACTAGAGTATTTTATTGCACGAGATTAATATTTCCGTCTGTGTTTAAATTTTTTAATGAATGTATATTTATAAATGTGTGTGTGCTTTATGCACTTTCATTTATTATGGTTTGATTCAATATTGAGGTTGCAAGGTATTATGCTATTTGATTTAGCATAGTTCATTCAAATGGTAGTGTATTGAGATTTAGTTTTATATATATATATAAAAGGTGGTCCTCTATAATGATATATATGTAATTATATGTGTGAATAAATGTGTATAAATAATACACAATTTAAAGTAAAAAGGAAATTATTTTGAGATATGTATATTTTTAGCATATGTTTATAGTCTTATTAATTATTTTAATAATTACATAATGAATGTAAATTGATTAGTTAGATTGTTCTTTTTCAAATTATCATTTCAATTGGGTAATGAAGATTGAAGGAAAATAATTGATTTATTTGTATTTGGGTATTTGCATAGTTTGGTTTAAATTAATAGACTAGGTTAATCATGTTTTGAGAATTATGCTTTTAAGTAAAAGAGATTATATAATAAAGAACGAATAAATGGTTGTCTTTATATAATCTCTATTACTTATTATTTGGTTTTTTTGTTAAGGTTGTTTGAGGAATACCAAAAAAAAAATTATGATATTTAATTATGTTTTTTTTAGAAAATAGAATATAATAAAATAGTTTAGGATAAATGTTACATATAATAGTGGAATATGAAATGAAATAGATGAATTAAGTGGTTTTAGTAAATAAAAGAGTACCTGAATTAGAAATTAGAGGTTATTGATATGGATAAATGAAAAGTAACAATATAGTAAGTAAATTTGAAATTATTAGAAAGGAAAGAATATGTTTTCTTTAATTATTTTATTTTGTATAATTTCAAAATGAGTGTTTAAATAAATGTAAATTGATTGCTTTAACTTAAATATGAGAAAAATCCTTGAATTATGTTTTGGAAAGAGTATGTTTATATAACTATCTTTAATTATTTAATGATTTCATAATAGATGTAGAAAGATAATTAGAGATATTAAATTTAAATCATGGGAAATTCTATTATAAAAGAAAAGGATAAGACAAGTTAACAAATACATCTATATGCTTATATAATTTGTTTGTTGGATTGCTACCCATGGTAATGCATATATGAATATATTTATTTAGATACATGTGGATGGTAGCATGAAAGAGTTATCGGGTTATAGAATTTAAATAAGAATATTGACCAAAAAACGTAGATTGAACTGTTAGGGTTTACCTTTGGTTATCGTTATTTGTGATTATAGTCTTTTAATTTGAGTAAGTAGTTAAAGTGATTGGTAGGTTGTTTAACTTAAATAATTGCGATTTATTTCTTAAATTGTCAATAACCTCTTAATTGAAATATGGATTAACTATGAATTAAAAGACCAAGTTAGGATAACTTGTTGGAAGTGTCCTTAGGCCCTTTATAGAAGTAATATAAGTAATATATATATATGTATGTACGTATGTTCTATATAGTATTTTATGTATTAGTGCAATGTGTGAAAAGGTTATATCTGATGAATCTCTTTTATTTAATATAACTATTGTACATCATAGAGGAATTTATGAAGTCGGAAACTATTGAATGGAGAAATACTTTTAAACATTATACAAGTAATTGTGTTAGATGAGAAAATGGGAACTTTTGATTGTTGGGAAGTAGGGGCATCATGTTGCTAAGTTCCTATGGAATTGGTTTAAGTGTTTGAGTTGATGATCTTCTTCATGTTGTTTCTATTTATTGTTCCACACTTGTTGTTTTGTGATTGTGGGTTTTAATAGTCATTTTGTGATCATAATAATGTTGTTATATTCGATGGGTAAACATTGTGTACTTAAATGTTTGAAAGGAAAATCTTGTTTTGTTAGTAAATAATCATGTTGACAATGATTTGTTATTGATTTTAAATGTTCCTTGAAATTATTATTTTGGCATTCATGGTAAAATAAAAGATTAATTTTTTTCAATGGTTCCCTGAGGTTGTCTTCTTCTTGTAGTGAATTTTTGGTTTAAGGGTTTTTATGTAATGAATTTCTTGGGGTCATGTTTTGAGGTTGTTGGGAACTTGTAGTGTTTGAGTACCCTTAGTTGAGAGTTTATGGGTTGTTGGTTTATTGCGCTTCCAGAGGAAATGGTGGAAAAACTTGCTTTATGATGGATTTCCATGATTGGATCTTTGTGAATCATTTGATTTTAATTTGGATTTAGATCTCTTGTAGGTTTTACCTTGCACCATGGTTTTATCTTTTGAGGTGGTTTTTTTCAGGAGAGAAGGTTCATGCCTCACATATGTACTTGGTTTTTGTGATTTTGTTGTTTTGTGTGATTTGGTACACCCTTACTGTTTAGGGATTGTTTTGATACTACTAGGGAGAGTGGATCTTCATAGGGGTCAGTGCACAAAGGGAAGCCTAGATAACCAATGGAATAGTTTGTTTAATAAGTGATAACCTAATAAAATTAACTTGTGGGTCTGGGTAGGTATACACTAAATAAGATGAGCAAGATGCCTCATGCATGTTGTTAGTGCTTTTGTAGGCTAAAGATGAACATTGAAGGCCATGGTCAGAAAGATCACTACCTTGTCCTCACAAAAGGATAGTGGTCCCACGTGTGTCACCCTATGGGGTCGGGGCCAAGTGAGAGGCAACCAGGATGATTACAGATGGGGGCTTGCACCTATTGAGAGGAAACAAAGATAACACATGATAGGGTTGTGTGATGACACTCTTCCTATAGTATCCCTAGTTATTCTACTACCTTTTTGTACCTCTGGAAGTAGTCATCTTGTAATTTGTCATTTGGTGTTGTTATTTATGTTTGTTGTAACCCTTGTGGTCAAGTCTTGTTGCTTTTCCTCATGTCATTTCATGGTTGTGGATATTTCTTGTCACCTTCAATGTATGGGGGGTGGCCCTTCAGGTCCACATGGTTGGGTGGAATGTGCTTTGCACCCCATTGGGTTCCTAGTCAATGTTTGTGAAGCGTGGAGTTTGTGTTGTTATAGATGTTCTAGAGCTTTGCCATAGTTCAATTATATCAAGGTCAATTTTGTATTTACTAGTATTTGATGTATCTTTTCCTCTATGTATCCAGATGCACTGATGTACATATGTATTCCTGAAATGATGTAATATAATGAAATGGATGTAATGTATTATTTTACCTTTGTAACTATTATTGGATGTGTTGTATCTGTGGAAATGTGCTCCATTGAATTCACATGATGATAGTATGTTTATGGTTATCGAGAATAACTTAATCTTGTTTATGTTGAGTTATCATCTGTGGATGTATGATTATTGTAAAATTATACTATATCATGGTTTATAATATAATCTTGGAATTCATTCGTTAGCATTATGGTATTAGTTTAGGTTTTTGTAATGACCATCTTGTGTACCCTAGAGGATGTAGTTGATATTGTAATTGTGCAATTTCTTTACATGTAATGTATGTTCATGCTCATCTTATGTAATGTTCTTCTTTTAAAAAAAATAATTTGTTAGTTTTAGTTGTCCTTTGGGGTTAACACGGCAAGGTATTATAGTTTGGTATCAAAGCCAAGGTTTTCCTATGCTAGGTACTCTAGGTTAATTGAGTCTGTTATGCTAACCTTACATTTAGACTCTGGAGTTTAGGTTTTCACTGTCCTATCATTCTCTCATAGCAATTTGGGCTGGCCCCTAGGTGGTGTTAGTTCTATGGTGCTGAAAATTAGTGGAAAGGACAATACCTTTTGTGTAGTGCATAATGCACCAATATTCTTCCTACTAGGGATGCATTATGGACCTTTGTGTTAACTTGTGATGTAACTTCTGGTGGTGTAGGTTTGGGTACATATGCAGAAAATGTGTGTTTTAACCTAGGAATTTGTGCTTCTGATGTGTAAATTTATGTTATCTATTATGTAAAGGTGTAGAAATTTTTGTATATTATGACTCTTGAGCTTACATTGTTTTTGTTCTGCCACCCTTGCTTAATCATTGTGACTTTTCTTTGATGGTGTGTGTAGGATTCCTAGAGGTCGAGAGTGAGGTCGAGGTAGAGGTTGCCATAGTGACCCAAAGGTTGACTACTAGAATACTTTGTCTCCAAGTTCCCACGAGCCTGAACATGGGGAACAACTAGGTTCACAGAACAACCTAGGAGGCATAGGACATAACCCAAAACAACCAATGTTTGAGGGTGAGCAGTTATGTTCCAAGCTCGAGGAGCCTCTTGCCTACCTAGAACATGGTTTAGTGGATAACCCACAGGTTGCAAGGGAAAATAAAATTTGGTTTACCTATTAGAGGAGGAGCAAAGTCAGCTCAGGAAATCCTATGAGTATTAAGAGTTAACTAATAGCTCCTAAGAAAATTTGTGTTACAACTCCTGATTATAGGCTCATTTCCTATAACTTTAGTGATCAGGAGGCACCTATCATCGATAGTAATAGTGATTTTGAATCAATTTTGTGTTGATCTTGTCACTGGATGTTATAGTTTCCTTGTAAAATATGTTGTTTGTTACTATATAGCTTTCTCTAGACTGATGCTAACTTTGATATGTTAAGTATTTTGAGACCCTATTGGCAATTGTTTCACCATTTTGATTTGGTTAGATGACATGTTATCTAACTTGAAAACTTTGACACTTGGTATTAATGCTTATGTTATATTGATGCATGGAGGTTGAAGTTGTGTTTGGATTAAATTGGTTATGTTTATCATGTGGGCTTGTACTATGCTTGTTATGTATTTGACTTGTGATGAATTTATGATGTTGCTTATAATGTGATTACTATGTGAAGCATTGGATTTTGAGTAAAACTTTAGGATGCAATTTAGACAAGTTTAAGTGCGAATTGGTACAAAAATCCAATTAATTAAATCTTTATTTTATTATTATTTTGGGATAAGAATGAGTTTATTTACTCAATTCAAATGATATAGAATGATTATATTATTAATCAAGCTCTAATTTTAGATATTCTTTTCAAGAACTAGAATTCCTAGACTATTGTTGTAAACTTATCAAATTGTTTTCTTTGATATGGTTTATCATATTAGGGTTTCCTTGTTCATCATTGTGGAAAATTATTCACATTTTGGAAGAACTGATCTTTATTCATAGTAATATCATACTAAGCAGTATTGGTTAATACTTTTGTTAACTAATCTATCTTTCAATTACTTGTTAGCCTAATTGATGGATTTATAATATTAATAACTTTTAGAATATTTCTTTCTTCATATTCTTTTACCATAGTGGCCAAATATTTAAGAGGTATATTCAAAATAAGTATGTTTGTAGAATCCTTCATATGATAGCTAATAAATATTAACTATAATGCTAATTGTAGATCACTATTTTTTTAAAGATCATGATTAAGAAGATAGTGTAGATGATAATTAAAACATGTGAATGAAGGTAGTGCATCTCGTGTGTTGTCACTATTCTAATACTTTTTCATGTTATGTTGTGTACTTTGAGACTATGATGGCGATTGTTTCACCAGTTTGACTAGTTTGGTTGACAATTTAGTTTGCTTGGATGATTATGATACTTCTAATGTTTTTGATATGATGATACATGGTGTTTGGATTTAACTGATTGTGTTTACCATTTGAATGTAGTACTATGTTGTTATGCAATTGTTTAGTTATTACTTTATGATAATTATGATGATGGGTTGGCTAGTTGGAGTCTTGGTGAGAGGACGGTGTAGCGTCACTCATTTGTGAGCATCCTACTACACTACGAGACCCTCTCATGGTGTGCTTGTGATTGCATATATATATGTTGCTTGAATTTTGGTCAATGTAGGATGCAGGTACTGAGCATCAACTCCATTGCCATTGTTAGGTTTGAGTGTGCCCTATAAGCCCAATGGGTATGATGTGGAAACCAAAGTTGACAATAAAGTACCTCATCCTAGTCTATCACCTCGTCATTGTATTTGACAATGCCATCTTTTTGCAACCCCATTTCCATTTTGGTAACATCCCATTTTGAGTATTTGATCTTAATTGTGTCATTCATGTTGTTTTAATTTTGTTTCGGTGTAGTTGTTAGTTCATCGTGTTGATGTGCTTATTATTGCATACATTTTTCTTCACCTTGTAACTTCTAGGAGTAAGTTGATGCCAAGAGGGGTAGGATGTAGTGCCCCTCCACTTTTGGCCCTTCGTGGTGGGTGAGTAGGTTATTCATTTGTGACTTGTCAGGTCATGTTGACTTTGTTGTTTGATTTTGTTTTAATTTAATGGTATAGTTGTTCTCGATGCGTTGAGTTTTAAATACCATTCAAGTAATGTGTTAGTGTTCAAAGTTCACAAGTATTAGGTGACTTAATTAAATTATCAATTATTAAGTGAACGTTGTTGATTAGACAATTCTTAAATTGGATTATTAAAAATAATGTCCTTATTTAATTATTGAATTAATTAGTTATGTTATAATGATTCAGTTGTTATTATTTAATTAAATGATGAATAATTAAATAAAATGTAATAGAATATTAATGTATTTATAAATAATCTGTAATGCCCTGTCTTGTAACCTAAGGAATGTTGCATTGTCTATGAAAGTGTAATAATTTTTTTTTTTATAGTATTAATATTAACTTTATTAGTTGCATACATTCTCTAAGTTACGTGATGACACACTATTTGAGAATCCCATAGATGACTTTAGTATTTAGCATTGCATGTATTTAGTTAACATAAACTTAAAAGTAAACATTGCATAACATTTGAATTCCATTCATGAAAGTATATAGTTCAAATAAGATTTTTACATTGCATTTGAAATAACATTACAATACTCATTCTCCAGATGAGGTAGATCAAATATTAGTTTACAATTACATATTACAAATGTTCACCTCATAAACACTTGAGGTATGTTACAAATACAAGATTTCCAATGATACAATTTAAGGAAGTACACATATATCCAAATACGAGCTCTCCATCCATGAAGCTCTTATTGCCACGATCAAGAACTGGGGACCCAACAGAGTAAGGTGCACGTTCCACCCAACCATGTGGTACCCATAGGTCCACCCCCCATGCTAGGAGATAGTAATAAGGTTCCCTAGACATAACCTACAAACCCTAGACACAAGTACACACTTAACTTATTGGTTACAATGCTTCCAGATTTAGGATAATCAAATATACTAAGCTCACAAGGTAATCTATTATTTTAGGTGGAGTGTCATCACAATGTTGCAAAGGTTACCTTGGTGTTTCTTCCTAGGTTTTGGCCCCCAACTTCGGTTACCCTGGTAACCTCTTACGAAACTTGGCCCCATATGCAAACTGTTCTGGAATCGAATATATTTTAAGACAACAAGACTTTGATTTACCATTTCAGGCCTTCTTGACTTATTCTCAAGACTGTAATAGCCCTTGATTCTATAAGCGAGGCTAAATAATCTAAATAAAAAATTTTAAACTATCTAATGTGTTGTTTTAGTTTTCACTAACTTACTAGCTCTACATGAGTTACCCTGGCACCACTTTGTGTGCCAGCCCTCACACAAAGCCACTCCCCTAAGAATAACATAAGGAAACTAAGTTCACTAACTAAGGTAAACAAGGTGTACAAGAATCATCATATAGTACCAAACAAATCATAACGGACATCAAATCTTTGTTCATAAAACTAGGTGTCTAAACACCTTACAAAACCATGTACAATACCTTAGTCAACACAAGGATTGTATTTAAACATTTACAATTCCCACATTAAAGACAAACTAATCTAGAAGACTTGTACTTCTAATACATTCCCAATTTTCCCAATAAAAGGAACACAATTTAAAACAAATCGAAACAATAGGAATCTACATTAGGATTTACTAAATCCAGTCAATCAAAAAATGAAGTAAAAAAATAATCATCTAGGATTTAATTCATCTTCCATTCAATACGAAAATCAAATCTATAATTTTTCCAATTTCATAACTACATAATATAATGAAATCAATATAAGCTCAAGAAATCAATTTAATTCAAGCACAAAATAACTTTGTCATAGTAAATTAATTATTTACATATCTATATCTAAATGTTTAATAAACTATTTTCTTTTAAAAATATCCCATTAATAGCATAAATATACTTTCAAATTTTCTTAACATTAAATAAATATATAATTATAAATATTATATATATTAATGCTAAAAATTTAAAAATAAAATATATATTTAAAATCACATAAATTTTAAAATAAATGTTAGGGCTTTAAAGCCCTAACCGTACTGCAGGCCGTGGCTGTGGGTAGGGCTGCCTTCGCAACCCGCCCCATAGGGCTCGGCCGTGGGAGGTAGAGCCAAGTGGTGCCTGTGAGGGCAGCGCTGGGCTCGACCCTCACTACCGACTCCCCTACGGGGTCGGCCGTGGGTAGCCCCCCCCCCCAAGCGCTACGAAATTTCTCAATATATTTCTAAATCAAAATTTAAATAACTAAAATATGGAAAATTCATTCCATTTTAATTTTAATATAACAATCTCACTTGTATGGCGTATTTCAAAAAAAGTTTCTTTTTTTTATTATAAGATTTACACAATTCAATTTATATATGAATGTTTATATATATATATAAATATATATCTATATTTATACATACATTCATAATAAAATAATAATTAAAATAGTATAGTAAAATTTTTGGATTTGATTGTGTTTTAGTTTTTCACATCAACGTTTTGAATAAAATTTATATTTAAAATCGCATAAATTTCAATCAGGCCATTAAATTTCAACAGGGTTATTCAAAAGGGAAATTAACGAATTTAACAGTACTCACAATTTTTTCCCCAACAAGTTCTAATTTTAAACACAGAGGGTTTCAATCTCTTTTTCCAATCAAATGATTTCCTTCACAATTTATTTACTTAAACTATTTTCTACAGAGACTGTAACAAATCTACAGATGTTTTCTTTTGAATCTCTTCTTTCATTTTTTTTATTTCTCTACATATCCATGATTTCTTGAAATTTACACAGAAATCAACAAATCCTTACAGAAAGATTACAGTGAACAATTTCTTTGAGAAGAACAAGGTTTTTAACAAAATAAAATTTCTTCTACAGGTAATATTAAGTTTATTTACATAGACAATCTTTTCCAAAGTAGAAAAATTAAAATACACAAGAAAATACATGTACTCCTGAAGCTTTGAAAATAATACTTGGCTATAGAAGAGAAACTTTGTTGCCTGTTGCGTACAATCCTCCAAAGCTCCTCCAGAAAACCAATACCCAGAAGAAAACAAATACTAAACAGAGACAATTCCAAGACTACTTCCAGAAATATTTTGCAAATCACAGAGGAAGTCACAAAATTTCACAACTTAATATTTTTTAACAAAACCCTATTCTTTTCATTTTCCGTGAAGTAATTTCCTGTTTCCCCAAATCCATAAAAATCTTTTGAGAGAATCCTCAACAAGAAGCAATTAATTTAACTACCAAACATGTCAAGAAGAAAATATCTTCTAACCACCTCTCGGATGATTCTTTCTTTCTTCCTTATCAAAAATTCATGCATTTAAAGAATTTAAAGAATTCAAATTTCAAAATACAATTTCCCCTTTTCCTTATTTAATTAATTTATTTAACAATTAAAATACCATTTCCCACAAAACAACGAATTTAAATTTAACCTATTCACACAATTAAAGTAACTTTAATTTAATTAATTAATTAATTTAATTAAATAATTTTAATCTCAGTGATTAAATTACTTAACCAAACAAACTAATTTAATTAATTAAATAAAATTTAAAGCTTTTTTTTACAACATTTAAAAATTAATTTAATAAACATTAAATTAAAAGAATATTAATCTATCATTAATTTAACAAAATTTGTTTTTCATAACAAATAAACCAATCAAACGCAAATGAAACCACCAAAGACATCAGACTAAAGCTGATGACATACTATGACTGGGTTTAAGACTAGACTAGGATGAACCTTGTTACTAACTCCCAATCAACATTTCCGTTGAGTCTTGACACGCTCAGACCTGAGTAACTAGGTGGAATCGGTGTCATGTACCTGCAATCCTGCAATCAAACAAATAACATACATATATAATCCATTATACAAACACACCATGCAGAGAAAATCACAGAAATCACAGGGCACTCGCAAGCAAGTGATGCAACTCTGTTCTCCACACCAATACACATCACATCAAACTGACAACAAAATAACAGTTAAACTACCATAAACATATATATATATATATAGCAATAACATATGAAGGAAACATCTATGCTAATACAAAGCATGTCAAAAATTAATTATCACCATACAATGTATCATCACATCACAAAATAAACTTAGCATCGCTCAAATGTCAGTGATCAAAATATTCAAAACAAAGTACCAAAGTCTATCAATTGTGAAAACATGCTAATAGAAAACATAAGCAAAATGGAGGGGTACTACATCCTCCCCCCTAGGATCAGGCTTGCTCCTGAAAGCCTGCGAACAGATAGGGATAAATTTCCCTCATGCGTGTTGCATCCTCCCAAGTAGCAGAAGCCTCATGGCTAGGATCCCATTGGACCCTCACCTGATCAACGTCTTGACCCCTGAGACTGAGTGTCCGGCACTGTAGAATGGCCACGAGCTCCAAAGCCAGCTGCCCATCCTCTACTTGTAATGCATTCCAATCAAGTACATGAGAAATGTCGTGATGATATGGTCTAAGAACTGATACATGGAAAACATCATGAATACGTGACAAACTAGGTGGTAAGGCGAGTCGATACGCCACATGACCAATCCTCTCTAGGATCTCAAATGGACCAATGAAACAAGGCGCAAGCTTAGAGCATTTTCCATAACTGATTGGACTCTTTCACAATCGCACTCAAAGAAACACTCTATCACCAACTGCAAATTGTCGGTCTATTCTATGTGCATCGGCATACTTCTTTTGTCTATCCTGTGCTACTATCAAATGTTCTCTAATACGGTCAACCTATTGCTCCTTGTCCCGAAGCATCTTAGGACCAAGTAATACTCTATCCTCTAGTTGATCCCAACTCAATGGAGTTCGACAAGGACATCTGTATAATGCCTGAAATGGTGGCATACCTATGGAACTCTGATATCCATTGTTGTAAGCAAATTCTACTAAATACAGATAATCCTCCCAACGTGATTGTTCATCCATTACATACATTCTAAGCATATCCTCTTATATTTGATTAACTCTCTCTATTTGTCCATCTGTTTGAGGATGATACGCTGAACTGAAGTTCAACTGTGTACCTAGAGCATGTTGTAATGAAGTCGATAGGGCTGATGTAAATATGAGATCTCTATCAGATATAATCCTATGAGGAATCCAATGCAATCTAACTATATCCTCCATAAATATCCTAGCTACTGATGAAGCATTGTAAGATGATCATACTGGCAAAAAATGAGCTACCTTAGTCAATCTATCAACAGTTACCATAATGGCATCATGTCGACGTGACAACATAGGTAACCCAACAATAAAGTCAACATATATAATATCCCATTTCCATTCAGGAATGAGATGTGGCTGTAATAATCCAGCAGGATGTTGATGCTTAGCTTTGACTCACTGGCACTCAAGACATTTCGATACATAATTAGCAATATCACATTTCATACCAGGCCAAAAATACAATTGCCGAAGATCTGCATGCATTTTCTTAACACCTGGATGAGCTGAGTATGGAGCTCAATGTGCTTCAGTCATAATTAATATACGAAGACCATCAGAATGTTGTACATAGATACGATCTAAATGCCGTGATATACCATCTAGTTCAAGGATATACCCTACAAATCGACCTTCTAAAGGTCTACTGGATTCAATCTCTGACTTCACTTCCTGATACAATCTATCAGTAGGAAGTGTTACTAAAATTTGACCCCTCAAATCCACTTCGAGAGTAATAGTAGAGATCTCATGTCGATGATGACTAAGAGTGTCAGCCACTAAGTTCAAAATGGTGACCCAATAAGAAATGCCTCCATCGAACTAATGCATGCACAACTGCAGCAAGTTCCAAATCATGAGTGGGATAGTTTAATTCATGATCCTTGAGTTTGCGAGACTCATAAGCAATCACACGCCCATCTTGCATCAACATTGCTCCCAAACCCTCTAAGGATGCATCAGTGCAAACTACAAAATCCTTAGTAGGATTAGGAACAATCAATATTGGCACATTAGTTAACTTTTCTTTAAGTGTCTCAAAAGCCAACTGACACTACTCTATCTAGACAAATTTCTTCCCTTTTCTCTGAAGAGATGTATTAGGATGCCCAATCCTAGAAAATCCCTGAACAAACCACCTATAGTAACCAGCCAGACCCATGAAACTATGAACTTCACCTACGTTAGTAGGCACGAGCCAATCAATAATAGCTTGGATCTTTGAAGGATCCACAACAATACCCTTTCTAGATACAACATGACCAAGCTATTTCACCTCAGTCTGAAAGAAGTCACACTTCTTGTAGTACCCCTCCTCTTGCTAGTTGGATTTATTACTTTGCTATGCGCTCGTTTGCTACTTGTGACTATGATGGTACTGTTAGTATGTGATTTGGTTAGTTAGACTTTTGATGATGATGTTATTCCATTAGTAGACATGATTATTTTATATGACATTGTGGTTGGTAATGTTAGTTGATTTTCAGAATTATGATATGATGCAGTGATTTAATTAGATATGTTATAAGATGATTGTTAGTTAGAAATGTTGATTTATTGGTTATATTAGAATTGTTAGATTAGATATGATGAAGGACAATATGGCATCACTCGTTCGCGAGTGCCCTGCTATGTTGCGATTCCTTCTCACAATACAATACTTCGATTTAATGTTTTGATGATTATGTATATATACGTATGCACATGTACACAACTTCGTTTGTATGCAGGATTTGTAGGTACAAGTCTCGATTCCACCTGCTTCGGCAGGACAGGGCGAGCACCAATAACCCAATGGTTAAATGTTGATACAGAGGTGACGATGAAGTCCTCCCATTCCATGATGTCAGGTCGTCTCATTTGTTTGGTATAGTTGATGTTGTGTAATTGTCATCATTGTCTGTTGTGTTATGGGTTTTGTCTTAGTTATTTTGAGGGCATTTATAATTATGATTTATCTTAATGATTGAAATAGATTATTTATTTTAATGTTGGATTAAATGATATTTAAATATTTTAATATTTTAATTATTTTTGAAAGTCATATATGGCAATTAAATAATAATTAAATATTAAATATGCTTAATTATTTTAATCAATTAAATTGGTGGTGGATAATTATGTGAATAAATCATTTAAAATAAATATGTAATGTGAGGTGCAAGAAAAGTTGAAAAACAAGAATTAAAGCAATAAAATAAATAAAAGAATAAAAAAGACAGTGTGAGCCAATAGAAATTGAGAGTTGGGAAAAAGCTAGTTTTAAAGAATTGATTTTTTCTTTTAATCTGGGATTTTTGGAGAGCTTTGAAGGGATGAGCATTATATTTTATTTAATTATGAATTTTTAGAGGCTCTCACACACACACAGAAGAACAGAAAGTTGAAGTGCTCTAGTGATTGTTGAGTTCGTTCTGGACTAAGGATTGGAATCAGATTCGAGGGCATCAGAGTCAAGCAGGCATCTTCAAATTTGCATTGGACTCCAGGTTCCTCTCGTAGTCTTCTTCTCGTACCCTTTTTGTTATCTATCTATTTCTGAAAAGAAAAATAGATTTAATCAAAAAAAATTTTTGTGAATATAGAAAACTTTTGTTGAAAACTGAAAACTAGGGCAATTTATTAAACTAGAAAACAAAGAAAATCATAGCAACTATACTGTCCATTTTTTTGTCAAATCAAGAACCCCGATCTTCTGAACCATACAATCTATCAAAATAGGATTTTAGAAAAAGATGATTTAGTTTTTGAAGAAAATAAAATTTGGGGTTTTCTCAGTATTTTAATATATGATGGATCTATGTTATTTCTCTTATTTTCCTCTGTTTTTTGCTTAACAGTTAGGAAAATCTATTTCTCTGTATTCTGTCTCTTTTTTTTATATTTACGAAAATAATATATATATATATATATATAATGTTTATATATATAATGGTTCTACTATCTTACTGTCCTCTGTGCCTGTGACTAAAATACTTTTTCCTCTCTAATTTATGAGTAGTTATATTCTACAAATATATATATATATATACATACAAATTCGTATATATATATATATATATATACATATAAAATTATATATTAGTTAAATTCTATGCTCATAGTATATATTCGAAATATTTTTGTTTAAAATTGTTTTTAGTTTATGGGCGAATAGCCGTCGGTTTGTTTTTTCGTACCGGACGGAAGTTTAATGCCTTATAAATTAAAAATTTGTTTTTTATTAAAATAAAATAAAATGTATATTATAAATGCAGGGGAGGGCGAAGGGACAGCCGAAGCCGTACCCTCGGCCCCCGCCACTTGCCATACTGTACTGCTCACAGCAGTCTTTAAGACTGCTGTGCGCAGCAGTCTAAAGACTGCTGTGTGCAGTAAAAGGGCTACAGCCTTTTTGTTTATTTATATTTATGTTTGTTTTTTTTTAGTTTATTTTTATTTTTATTTTTGTTTATAAAATTTCGTTTGATCTGTATAATATGACTTGTTTACTTTTATTTTATTTTATTTTTATTGTTTGGTTTTAATATATGTTAGATTAATAAATTTTTTTTTATTATTTTATTAAAAATCTTTATAAGTTATTTTCAATGAATTTTATTTGTTATAAATAATTTTATATGTAATTTTGTTTAGAAATAGAATATTAAGTGATTTTTTTTGTATAATAAAATTTAAGTTGGTATAAATGATATTAAATATAAATGATGAATTATTTTATTAATATTTGTTCAGTAGGATTATATATATTTATATATATATATATATATATATTGTCTTATTTTATTTTAAATAGGAATATTAGGTTGTATGACTTATTTGGGATAAAATTTAAATAATAGTGTAAAATTATTTTATTGTAAAATAGTTATGGTAGATTTGATCGTGGAAACTGAGTGCATGTAATGGATTTTATACGTGATTGGTCGAATCGTCTTCTCGAGTTAGATAATTGTGTGATCTTGTTATTGTCTTCTATTTATTGTTATTGACCTTTATCTTGTGATGTGGGATCTCTGTTGTGTTTTTGAACCTCATTGGATTATTGTAAATCTTGGTCTTCCCCAGAGGCCTGTCTTATATCTTTGATGTTTATACTTGTATCTTTGCGATTAGAGTATTACATGCTTTTGAGCTTTATTATTTGGAATGGTTGTACGTGGTTGTAGTCGTTGTGATTACGATTTATAGCGAGATGGATTTGCCTCGTATATTCTTGTGTTGAGTTTTATGCTTTAAATGTTATCCTCGTTTGGTTATACTTTTGGAAATTGATACTAGATGATTTATGTTAGGAAGGGTTGAACGGTTTGTTAAGACTTTTGGTTATGAGATATCGCGAGAGGGTTAATGCCTCGCATGAGCTTGTTTTGAGTATTATGTTTTATATGTTTTAGTTCAACCCTTGCCTAGTTTTGATTCATGTTAGGGGTCATAGGGAGAGTGGCTCTTCGTGGGCGCCGGCGCCTCAGGATGAGGAAGGGCTCAGGATAACCCACGAATGAGTAAGCTAAACAAGTGATAACCTAAACAATAGATTAGGGGGTTGGGTAGTTAAAAACACAAGATAATAAAACATTGGATTCCTCGGCTATGCATTAGGGCTACCTTAGACTAGTGATAGACTGAGAAGGCTGTGGTCGGCATAGTCATAGTCTCGTCTTCACGAGAGACTATTGGCTCCGCATTAGCTACCCTATGGTGCCGACGCCTCAGTTAGGAGGAAGGGCCAGGATATCCGTAGATGGGTGCCGACACCTCAGTTGGAGGAAGGGCCAGGAAATCCCATGAGAGCTATGCGACGACACTCTCCACTTGACACCCTTGTGCTTTGTGTTGTTGCCTCTGGATGTTATCTCTTTGTGATGTTTCTTTGAATTCTTGTGAATTGATTCATGATTGTTAAGTGATAGTACTTCATGTTATCGTGATGGTTTCTTAAGTTTTATCTTGTCTTGTGGTCTGTGAAAGTTGATGGTTGTTCTTTGTAAGTTTTGAGTTGTACTTGTTTGTATCATGTGGTTGAGTCAGTTTGACATTCATGGTCGGGTTCACTTCCTCATCACCTCTGAGCACGGGGGGTGAGTTACTTGTAATTCACATGGTTGGGTGGAACGTGCTTCGCACCCGTTGGGTTCCCCATCAGCGTCTTGTATTCTCAGCTTTCCGCAGTGCAGATGTTCCAGTGATCAGTTGTACTTCATATTCATTATTCTTGTATCAATCCCCATGTTGGGAAATTCAATGTAACTCATGTATCAAAGAAAATTGTAATGTAATATTATTTCAATGATGTAATAGTTAGGTTTGATTTGGATCTTGTTAAAAGGTTTATCATGGATGTAATTATGCGATGTTATCATACTCGCATCATGGCTATTAGTGGTATCATTGTATATGGTTTTCATAAATTAAATGGTTAAGTTGTTTTCGTTATCTTTATTTTGTTTTGTGGTTGCAATGTAACCTCGCGTGCCCCAGAGAACCAAGTGTATTAATGTTATGTGTTATGCTATGTGATTTTGGTTTAATGTTGTTACATGTTACTTTTATTATTTAAAAAAAAAAAAATTATTCGCATTATGTGTGTGTTCTCTGGGGTTTGCACGACGGGCGTTACAACTTGGTATCAAAGCATAGGTTCATACACTGGGCACTATGTGTGCTCACAATGTAACCTTGCGTTTAGTCCCTAGAGTTTAGAGTTTCATTTATTTTGTTGTGTTTGTTGTGAACTTAAGTTTCTTCCTTTAGCCGGTCTCAGGGCAATGGTGCAGGAAACTGATGGGAATGGATAGGACCCTCGGTGTAGTGCACAATGCACCGATATCTTTCCTATCAGGGATGCACTATGAACCCTTGTGTCATTGTGTGATGTGGTTTCCAGTGATGTGAGTTATGTGAGTGTGGTTTGCGGCATGTTCTTTGTGTGGTTGTTGTGTGCTTATTCTTATCTATTTTATGGCTTCCTGGAGTAAGCCATATCCTTGGGGGGGAGGATGTAATACCCCCATATTATTAATACTTGTTAATATTATTTGTTACTCTTATGTGTGAGCTTGATTCTAGTTTCTAATGGGGTTGGTTCACCGTCTTGGTGTGTAAGGATGCCTCCTGTATTGGGGAACCTTATTTCCTCTTGTTTACCGGCTTCCAAGAGTAAGCTGATTTTATGGGGGGGGAGGATGTAGTACCCCTCCTCTTGCTAGTTGGATTTATTACTTTGCTATGCGCTCGTTTGCTACTTGTGACTATGATGGTACTGTTAGTATGTGATTTAGTTAGTTAGAATTTTGATGATGATGTTATTCCATTAGTAGACATGATTATTTTATATGACATTGTGGTTGGTAATGTTAGTTGATTTTCAGAATTATGATATGATGCAGTGATTTAATTAGATATGTTATAAGATGATTGTTAGTTAGAAATGTTGATTTATTGGTTATATTGGAATTGTTAGATTAGATGTGATGAAGGACAATATGGCATCACTCGTTCGCGAGTGCCCTGCTATGTTGCGATTCCTTCTCACAATACAGTACTTCGATTTAATGTTTTGATGATTATGTATATATACGTATGCACATGTACACAACTTCGTTTGTATGCAGGATTTGCAGGTACAAGTCTCGATTCCACCTGCTTCGGCAGGATAGGGCGAGCACCAATAACCCAACGGTTAAATGTTGATACAGAGGTGACGATGAAGTCCTCTCGTTCCATGATGTCAGGTCGTCTCATTTGTTTGGTATAGTTGATGTTGTGTAATTGTCGTCATTGTCTATTGTGTTATGGGTTTTGTCTTAGTTATTTTGAGGGCATTTATAATTATGATTTATCTTAATGATTGAAATAGATTATTTATTTTAATGTTGGATTAAATGATATTTAAATATTTAAATATTTTAATTATTTTTGAAAGTCATATATGGCAATTAAATAATAATTAAATATTAAATATGCTTAATTATTTTAATCAATTAAATTGGTGGTGGATAATTATGTGAATAAATCATTTAAAATAAATATGTAATGTGAGGTGCAAGAAAAGTTGAAAAACAGGAATTAAAGCAATAAAATAAATAAAAGAATAAAAAAGACAGTGTGAGCCAAAAGAATTAGATGTGATGAAGGACAATATGGCATCACTCATTCGCGAGTGCCCTGCTATGTTGCGATTCCTTCTCACAATACAGTACTTCGATTTAATGTTTTGATGATTATGTATATATACGTATGCACATGTACACAACTTCGTTTGTATGCAGGATTTGCAGGTACAAGTCTCGATTCCACCTGCTTTGGCAGGACAGGGCGAGCACCAATAACCCAACGGTTAAATGTTGATACAGAGGTGACGATGAAGTCCTCCCGTTCCATGATGTCAGGTTATCTCATTTGTTTGGTATAGTTGATGTTGTGTAATTGTCGTCATTGTCTGTTGTGTTATGGGTTTTGTCTTAGTTATTTTGAGGGCATTTATAATTATGATTTATCTTAATGATTGAAATAGATTATTTATTTTAATGTTGGATTAAATGATATTTTAATATTTTAATATTTTAATTATTTTTGAAAGTCATATATGGCAATTAAATAATAATTAAATATTAAATATGCTTAATTATTTTAATCAATTAAATTGGTGGTGGATAATTATGTGAATAAATCATTTAAAATAAATATGTAATGTGAGGTGCAAGAAAAGTTGAAAAACATGAATTAAAGCAATAAAATAAATAAAAGAATAAAAAAGACAGTGTGAGCCAATAGAAATTGAGAGTTGGGAAAAAGCTAGTTTTAAAGAATTGATTTTTTCTTTTAATCTGGGATTTTTGGAGAGCTTTGAAGGGATGAGCATTATATTTTATTTAATTATGAATTTTTAGAGGCTCTCACACACACACAGAAGAACAGAAAGTTGAAGTGCTCTAGTGATTGTTGAGTTCGTTCTGGACTAAGGATTGGAATCAGATTCGAGGGCATCAGAGTCAAGCAGGCATCTTCAAATTTGCATTGGACTCCAGGTTCCTCTCGTAGTCTTCTTCTCGTACCCTTTTTGTTATCTATCTGTTTCTGAAAAGAAAAATAGATTTAATCAAAAACAATTTTTGTGAATATAGAAAACTTTTGTTGAAAACTGAAAACTAGGGCAATTTATTAAACTAGAAAACAAAGAAAATCATAGCAACTATACTGTCCATTTTTTTGTCAAATCAAGAACCCTGATCTTCTGAACCATACAATCTATCAAAATAGGATTTTAGAAAAAGATGATTTAGTTTTTGAAGAAAATAAAATTTGGGATTTTCTCAGTATTTTAATATATGATGGATCTATGTTATTTATCTTATTTTCCTCTGTTTTTTGCTTAACAGTTAGGAAAATCTATTTCTCTGTATTCTGTCTCTTTTTTTTTATATTTACGAAAATAATATATATATATATAATGTTTATATATATAATGGTTCTACTATCTTACTGTCCTCTGTGCCTGTGACTAAAATACTTTTTCCTCTCTAATTTATGAGTAGTTATATTCTACAAATATATATATATACATACAAATTCGTATATATATATATACATATACAATTATATATTAGTTAAATTCTATGCTCATAGTATATATTCGAAATATTTTTGTTTAAAATTGTTTTTAGTTTATGGGCGAATAGCCGTCGGTTTGTTTTTTCGTACCGGACGGAAGTTTAATGCCTTATAAATTAAAAATTTGTTTTTTATTAAAATAAAATAAAATGTATATTATAAATGCAGGGGAGGGCAAAGGGACGGCCGAAGCCGTACCCTCGGCCCCCGCCGCCTGCCATACTGTACTGCTTAGACTGCTGTGCGCAGCAGTCTAAAGACTGTTGTGTGCAGTAAAAGGGCTACGGCCTTTTTGTTTATTTATATTTATGTTTGTATTTTTTTAGTTTATTTTTATTTTTATTTTTGTTTATAAAATTTCGTTTGATCTATATAATATGACTTGTTTACTTTTATTTTATTTTATTTTTATTGTTTGGTTTTAATATATGTTAGATTAATAATTTTTTTTTTATTATTTTATTAAAAATCTTTATAAGTTATTTTCAATGAATTTTATTTGTTATAAATAATTTTAGATGTAATTTTGTTTAGAAATAGAATATTAAGTGATTTTTTTTGTATAATAAAATTTAAGTTGGTATAAATGATATTAAATATAAATGATGAATTATTTTATTAATATTTGTTCAGTAGGATTATATATATTTATATATTTTTATATATATATATATATTGTCTTATTTTATTTTAAATAGGAATATTAGGTTGTATGACTTATTTGGGATAAAATTTAAATAATAGTGTAAAATTATTTTATTGTAAAATAGTTATGGTAGATTTGATCGTGGAAACTGAGTGCATGTAATAGATTTTATACGTGATTGGTCGAATCGTCTTCTCGAGTTAGATAATTGTGTGATCTTGTTATTGTCTTCTATTTATTGTTATTGACCTTTATCTTGTGATGTGGGATCTCTGTTGTGTTTTTGAACCTCATTGGATTATTGTAAATCTTGGTCTTCCCCAGAGGCCTGTCTTATATCTTTGATGTTTATACTTGTATCTTTGCAATTAGAGTATTACATGCTTTTGAGCTTTATTATTTGGAATGGTTGTACGTGGTTGTAGTCGTTGTGATTACGATTTATAGCGAGATGGATTTGCCTCGTATATTCTTGTGTTGAGTTTTATGCTTTAAATGTTATCCTCGTTTGGTTATACTTTTGGAAATTGATACTAGATGATTTATGTTAGGAAGGGTTGAACAGTTTGTTAAGACTTTTGGTTATGAGATATCGCGAGAGGGTTAATGCCTCGCATGAGCTTGTTTTGAGTATTATGTTTTATATGTTTTAGTTCAACCCTTGCCTAGTTTTGATTCATGTTAGGGGTCATAGGGAGAGTGGCTCTTCGTGGGCGCCGGCGCCTCAGGATGAGGAAGGGCTCAGGATAACCCACGAATGAGTAAGCTAAACAAGTGATAACCTAAACAATAGATTTAGGGGGTTGGGTAGTTAAAAACACAAGATAATAAAACATTGGATTCCTTGGCTATGCATTAGGGCTACCTTAGACTAGTGATAGACTGAGAAGGCTGTGGTCGGCATAGTCATAGTCTCGTCTTCACGAGAGACTATTGGCTCCGCATTAGCTACCCTATGGTGCCGGCGCCTCAGTTAGGAGGAAGGGCCAGGATATCCGTAGATGGGTGCCGACGCCTTAGTTGGAGGAAGGGCCAGGAAATCCCATGAGAGCTATGCGATGACACTCTCCACTTGACACCCTTGTGCTTTGTGTTGTTGCCTCTGGATGTTATCTCTTTGTGATGTTTCTTTGAATTCTTGTGAATTGATTCATGATTGTTAAGTGATAGTACTTCATGTTATCGTGATGGTTTCTTAAGTTTTATCTTGTCTTGTGGTCTGTGAAAGTTGATGGTTGTTCTTTGTAAGTTTTGAGTTGTACTTGTTTGTATCATGTGGTTGAGTCGGTTGGACATTCATGGTCGGGTTCACTTCCTCGTCACCTCTGAGCACGGGGGGTGAGTTACTTGTAATTCACATGGTTGGGTGGAACGTGCTCTGCACCCGTTGGGTTCCCCATCAATGTCTTGTATTCTCAGCTTTCCACAGTGCAGATGTTCCAGTGATCAGTTGTGCTTCATATTCATTATTCTTGTATCAATCCCCATGTTGGGAAATTCAATGTAACTCATGTATCAAAGAAAATTGTAATGTAATATTATTTCAATGATGTAATAGTTAGGTTTGATTTGGATCTTGTTAAAAGGTTTATCATGGATGTAATTATGCGATGTTATCATACTCGCATCATGGCTATTAGTGGTATCATTGTCTATGGTTTTCATAAATTAAATGGTTAAGTTGTTTTCGTTATCTTTATTTTGTTTTGTGGTTGCAATGTAACCTCACGTGCCCTAGAGAACCAAGTGTATTAATGTTATGTGTTATGCTATGTGATTTTGGTTTAATGTTGTTACATGTTACTTTTATTATTTAAAAAAAAACAAATTATTCGCATTATGTGTGTGTTCTCTAGGGTTTGCACGACGGGCGTTACACTTCTTCAGGTTTGCATATAATTGATTTTCCCTTAAACATTACAATACCTATCTCAAGTGCTCTTCATGCTCCTTCATGTTTCTCGAATAGATCTAAATATCATCAAGAAACACAAGGGCAAAGCGATCAAGGCATGTATGAAAGACACTATTCATTAAACTCATAAATAGTGATGGTGCGTTCGTTAACGCAAATGGTACTACTGTGAATTCGTAGTGCCCATAACGAGTTCAGAATGCAGTTTTATGAATGTCTGCTTTTGCAATATGTAATTGATGGTAACCATATTTCAGATTGATTTTAGAGAACACATTAGCTCCCTTGATCTAATCGAAAAGATCATCGATTCTAGGCAATGGATATCGATTCTTAATCGTTACTTTGTTCAATTGACAATAGTCAATGCACAATCTAAGTGACCCATCCTTCTTCTTTACGAAGATGACAGGTGCTCCCCAAGGAGAAACACTTGGATGAATAAAACCCTTTTCTAATAGTCCCTCTAACTAGATATGAAGCTCCTCTAACTCCTGAGTAGTCATTCTATATGGTGCTCAAGATATAGGCTCTGCTCCAGGAACTAGGTCAACTCTGAAATCAATATCTCTTTTCGGTGGCATTCCAGGTATATCATTAGGAAACACGTCAGCGAATTCCCTAAGGATAGGGTGATCATTAAGAGAGATATCTCTCGACTCTCACCTTCTTCAAAATTAGTAACTATTGTTGCAAACAGCTGACAACCTTGATGAAGACATCTCTTTAATTGCATAGTAGATATCATCTGCAAAGAGATAGGTCTTTGAACAACCTATGATTTCTACTTTTACACCTAAATCATTAATGCAACTAATTGTCTTAAGTCGATAGTCAATCATAGCATGTTGAGATTCTAACCAATCCATTCCTAAAACTATGTCATATGATCCTAACGGTGTAACATGTAGATCCATGAAGGTAGTTAACGTACCAATCTTAAGTTCACAATTATCTACAAGGTTCTCTACCGCTATTTTCACCCCAGAGGAAAATTCTACCTGCCACTTACCGCATTGCTTTACCACCACAAGACCACATCGTTCAATGATGGTAGGTGAAATAAAAGAGTCGGTAGCTCTGGAATAAAAAAGAATAGAAACACTAACACCCTATAACTTACTTGAAGTCTCGACCACCATGTTCTGGTGATCGGCTTGGTGGTCATTAACCACAGAATAAACTATATGAGATCATCCTACATCACCAACTGTAGGCTTAGAAGCTCTAGTTTGTCGCCCGAAACCTAAAGAACCTCTCATTGGACACTGCCTAGCAATGTGTCCCTACTAACCACATGAGTAACAACCAGTGCCTCTACAAAAATATTACAGTGAATAGTTTTTTCGAGAAGAACAAGGATTTTAACAAAATAAAATTTCTTCTACAGGTAATATTAAGTTTATTTACACAGACAATCTTTTCCAAAGTAGACAAATTAAAATACATAGGAAAATACCTGTACTCTTGAAGCTTTGAAAATAATACTTGACTGTAAAAGAGAAACTTTGTTGCCTATTGCGTGCAATCCTCCAAAGCTCCTCCAGAAAACCAATACCCAGAAGAAAACAAATACTAAACAAAGACAATTCCAAGACTACTTCCAGAAATATTTTGCAGATCACAAAGGAAGTCAAAAAAATTCACAAATCAATATTTTTTAACAAAACCCTGTTCTTTTCATTTTTCGTGAAGTAATTTTATGTTTCCCTAGATCCATAAAAATCTTCCGAGAGAATCCTCAACAAGAAGCAATTAATTTAACTACCACACATGTCAAGAAGAAAATATCTTCTAACCACCTCTCAGATGATTCTTTCTTTCTTCCTTATAAAGAATTCATGCATTTAAAGAATTTAAAGAATTCAAATTTTAAAATACAATTTCCCTTTTTCCTTATTTAATTTATTTATTTAACAATTAAAATACCATTTTCCACAAAACAACTAATTTAAATTTAATCAATTCACACAATTAAAGTAACTTTAATTTAATTAAATAATTTTAATCTCAGTGATTAAATTACTTAATCAAACAAACTAATTTAATTAATTAAATAAAATATAAAGCTTTTTTTTTTACAACATTTAAAAATTAATTTAATAAACATTAAATTAAAAGAATATTAATCTATCATTAATTTAACAAAATTTGTCTTTCATAACAAATAAACCAATCAAACGCAAATGAAACCACCAAAGACACCAAACTAAAGTTGACGACATACTGTGACTGGGTTTAAGACTAGACTAGGATGAACCTTGTTACTACCTCCCAATCAACATTTCCATTGAGTCTTGACACGCTCAGACCTGAGTAACCAGGTCATGTACCTGCAATCCTGCAATCAAACAAATAACATACATATATATATAATCCATTATACAAACACACCGTGCAGAGAAAATCACGGAAATCAAAGGGCACTCGCAAGCGAGTGATTCAACTCCATTCTCCACACCAATACACATCACATCAAACTGACAACAAAATAACAGTTAATCTACCATAAACATATATATATAGCAATAATATCTGAAGGAAATATCTATGCTAATACAAAGCATGTCAGAAATTAATTATCACCATACAATGTATCATCACATCACAAAATAAATCTAGCATCGCTCAAATGTTAGTGATCAAAATATCCAAAACAAAGTACCAAAGTCTATCAATTGTGAAAACATGCTAACAGAAAACATAAGCAAAATGGAGGGGTACTACATAATGTTTATTTTAAATTTAATATACTAGATTATTATTCCACTTATTAATGTGTTTATTTTTAAAATTTAAATAACATGGATAATTAGGTATAGAATAAAATATTAAATTGAATATTTTAAATGGATATTTTAATTTGATAACGATAAATTTTGGAAAAACTAATTAAATAAATTACATTGATAAATGTCATTATGATAACAATTAAGATTAATCAAATTTAAATAGTGTGATGTGATGCTTAAGGGATAAAATATTAATAAACGGTTAAATCATATTAAAAGGGTGAAAATTATTACCCATAGTTTTTAATCACGTAAGAATGGAAAAAGTTCGGTTTATAAATTAAATAAAAGTATAAGGATTTGCCTATAGGTGGAAATGGATGAAAAAAGGAAATGACTGGTGTTAGTGCATGCATTTTGAAATTTTGCCACATGTACTTTTTTTTATGTTCTCGAAAATCAAAAGAGGATTTCTTAAATGAAAATTAAAAAAAATTGGGGAGATGTGAGAAAAGATACGCGAGTGTGGAGAATTAAGCTGGGAAACTGATAAAGAATAGATTGGGAAATTTTCATGAGGTTCCTAGGAAACACTCAAATGTACAGGGAAGAAATAGTCTACCTGTCATGATTGTTAAGGTATTTCAAAACTTACAGCTACTATCATAGTATGTCTCATTACCTGTTTTCAACACTAAGAAAGAAGGGAGGAATTTGGGCATTTTATTTTATTTTAAAAAAAAAAATTGTTGTTTGGTAAATGAAGGTGATGGATTTGTGAATGTTTAGTTTTTTTAATTTCCTGTTTCAAGATCTTCCTCTTTACTGTATGCATCTATGGAGTTATTTTGTCAATAACAGTTCACGTGCCTTGTCTAAACTTTTAGATATTGTGTTTGTTTGATAATTTATGATGTCTTTTTTGTGCATACCCTGCAGCCATTCAAGCCCGAGACCACATCTCTTTAAGAAATTTTGTCAATAATATTTGTGTGCCTTATAAATGCTATTACATTCTACATACAATTCTATCAGAGCATTTCCAAGCATGACATGTGAAATATATCCAGCTTCTGTTAATCTAGATGGATACATACCCTGTTTGAAAACACCATTTTAGTACATGAAGGGGGGGAATTGCTTGAAAAGTTGGTGGAATTCTGGATGTACAACCACCAATAGCATCTACTTGAAAGCTTCTTAAGCAATATCATCAAATCCATCTTATGTATAACCTGCAATTATGGCATTCCTTGAGAGCACGTTTGCTTGAGGCAAACTGTCAAACAATTTATGTGCCTTGTCCATGCATCCATATTTCTTTTTCTTGCGTATTCACCAAGGAAATCACAACTTCATCTTCTAAAAAAATTCCCCTATCCTTCTTACTTTGATAGATGCCCATAACTTGTCCCAAAGCTTTCATTTTGGCATAGAAAGTTAGGATGATGGCTAAGTTTGTGAAATCAGGCTTTACACCTGCCAATTGCATTTGCTTGAAAGTTTCTTAGCCTATTTAAGGCTACGTACCTCTTCCTCTTGCAGTAGGTGCCTTCCATTCTCTCTATAAGTGCAGAAAATTGGTTCTTACCTCAGCCTATTTGGACCATTCGATGCCTTGTAATATGCATTCTAGAAATTTTGTTGGAATGTTATTCCTTGTAAATGGTTGTGGGGTGCATTTTCCTTTTTTATCTTTGATTGACCTATACCTGGTGCCGCTTAGCCTCCATTCTAGTTTGCAGATTGATCTTTGTTTGCAGCTCTTCGAATAAGGCATTTTAGTGCATAGGATTAAAGTTTCAATCTGTGTTTAAATTTTTTAATGAATGTATATTTGTAAATGTGTGTGCGCTTTATGCGTTGTAGTTTATTATGCTTTGATTCGATATTGTGGTTGCAAGGTATTACGTTATCAAATTTAGCATAGTTCCTTCAAATGACAGTATATTGAGATTTATATGCATATTTAGATATAATGATATCTATATATACCTATAAATATAGGTGGTCCTCCATAATGATATATATGTAAATATATGTGTGAATAAATGTGTATAAATAATATCATGATTTAAAGTAAAAAGGAAACCATTTTGAGATATGTATATTTTTTAGCATATGTTCATAGTCTTATTAATTATTTTAATAATTACATAATGAATGTAAATTGATTAGTTAGATGGTTCTTTTGCAAATTATTATTTGGAATGGATAATGAAGATTAAAGAAAAAAAAATTGATTTATTTGTATTTGGTTATTTGCATAGTTTGGTTTAAATTAATAGACTAGGTTAATCATGTTTTGAGAATTATATTTTTAAGTTAATCTCTATTACTTATTATTTGGTTGTATTGTTAATGTTATTCGAGGAATATAGAAAACTAAATTATGCTATTTAATTATGTTCTTTTAGAAAATAGAATATAATAAAATGGTTTATGATAATTGTTAAATATAATAGTGGAATATGAAATGCAAATAGATGAATTAAGTGGTTTTAGTAAATAAAAGGGTAACTGAATTAGAAATTAGAGGTTGTAGATATGGATAAATGAAAAGTAATAATATAGTAAGTAAATATCAAATTATTAGAAAGGAAAGAATATTTTTTCTTTAATTATTTTATTTTGTATAATTTCAAAATGAGTGTTTAAATAAATGTAAATTGATTGTTTTCACTTAAATTTGAGAAAAGTCCTTGGATTATGTTTAGGAAAGAGTGAGTTTATATAATTGTCTTTAATGATTTAATTATTTCATAATAGATGTAGAACTAGAATTACAGATATTAAATTTAAATGATGGGAAATTCTATTAGAAAAGAAAAGGATAGGACACTGAGTTAACAAATACATCTATATGCTTATATTTTTTTTTTGTTGGATTGCTACCTATGATAATGTATAAATTAGTGGATGGTAGAGTGAAAGTGTTATCAGGTTATTGAATTTAAATAAGAATATCGATTAAAAAAAAGTAGATTGTTGTTAGGGTTTACCTTTAGTTATTATTATTTGTGATTATAGTCTTTTAATTTAAGTTGTTAAAGTGATTGGTAGGTTTTTTAACTTATATAATTTCAATTTAATTCTTAAATTATCCATAACTTCTTAATTGAAATATGGATTAAATGGGAATTAAAAGGCTAAGTTATTATAAGTTTTTGGAAGAGCCTTTAGGCCCTTTATATAAGTAATATATATATGTATGTATGTATGTTGTATATAGTATTTTATGTATTAGTGCAATGTGTGAAAAGATTATATATGATGACTCTCTTTTATTTAATCTAATTATTGTATCATAGATGAATTTATGAAGTCGACAATGGTTGAATGGAGAAATACATTTGAACATTATACAAGTAATTGTGTTAGATGAGAAAATAGGATCTTTAGATTGTTGGGAAGTAGGGGCATCATGATGTGAAGTGCCAACGAAATTGGTTTAAGTGTTTGAGTTGATGATCTTCTTGATGTTGTTTCTATTTATTGTCCCACACTTGTTGGTTTTTGATTGTGGGTTTTAATAATCATTTCATGATCATAATATTGTTGTTATATTTGATGAGGAAACATTGTGTACATAAATGTTTGAAAGGAACATCTATTTTTTTAGTAAATAATTATGCTGACAATGATTTGTTGTTGATTTGTTTGAGTAACCTTAGTTGAGAGTTTATGGGTAGTTGGTTTATTAGGCTTCTAGAGGAAATGGGGGAAAAAATTGCTTTATGATGAATTTCCATGATTGGATCTTTGTGAATCATTTTATTTTACTTCCTATTTTGAACTCTTGTGGGTGCTACCTTGCACCATGTTTTTACCTTTCCAGGTGGTTTTTTTTCGGTGAGAAGTTTCAAGTTTCACATATGTACTTGGTTTTCATGATTCTGGTGCTTTGTGCGATTGGGTACACCCTTACTATTTAAGGATTATTTGGAAACTACTAGGGAGATTGGCTTTTTATGGGGGTCGTCACACAAAGGGGTAGCCTAGATAACCCATGGAAGAGTTTGTTTAATATGTGATAACCTAATAAAATTAACTAGTGGGTTTGGGTAGGTATACACTATGTAGTGTCCCTCTAGTTGTGACACTCTATCTTAGCTTGTTCATTTTGGATGATAGTTTCTTTATTTTCTTTTGATACTATGTTGTTTATTTTTAGTTATGACTCTGACATTATGTTTACCATGTTGATGATACATTTGACATCCTAATCATTTTTTTATGTTCGTGTGATGACATTATGATAGTCATGTGTGTGTATTATGGTTTATGTTGATTTTGAATTACTATTGAGCTGACCATGACAAAATGGTTGTTTATGATATATTGATGCTTGTTAGTCTTGGTAAAGAAGACAATGTAGCACTACTCACTCATGAGTACTCTGCAACGCTTTGATTCCTCTTCACAACACTTGTTTTTTTTATATACGATGATATGTTTAACAATTGATGTTTTATGTAGTTACAGGTATTGGTTATTGGCTCCACCTACTTGTCAGGTTTGAGTGTGCCCTAACCTAATGGAATTATGTGGTTTTAGAGATAGTGTCAAGTCTGTCATCATTCTTCATTGAACAAGTATTTGCTTGTTGCCCATTGTTGTTTACCGTCTGGTCCCATCGTGTTGATCTTGTTTGTGCTATTTTGTTTGGGAATTAATTATTTATTAATTTAGTTAAATTGATTGTTTGTTAATATATTTAATTAAATGTAATTTTTTTTAAATATTAGAATAAAATGTTTATGTTTATGTTTAAGGTTTAATTTATTAATTTAAATTCAACAAGTCATTTAATTAAAAGAGAATGTTAATTTTGTGAAAAGGTATTTAATTAAAAGAAATTGTTGAATTACATGTACAAATAGGATTAATGTGAGAATAGATATTTTAAAAGATGTTGTTTTCAACATGTTATGGATTTTGGATTTGGAGTTGAAAATGTGATTTGGAGTAAAATGGTTAAGTTAGAACTGATTGATCAATTTTGAATGCATGATTGAAAATTAGTTAAGATTTATGAATTTGAGTTAATTAAATGCATTAAAAATATTTTTGGGTGTGCAATTTCATTCATGATAATGTTCTGGAACAATTTCTCATGGTAGTAGTTTTTACGATTTTTTTCCATGGCAATTGTTCTAGAAAACCTTTCATCTTATTTGATTGCAAGCATATTATTGGGTTGGATTGTTTTAGATTTCTTCATCAAGCGCTGGTATTTTGAATGGGATAAACGAAAGCTTCAAATTCTATTTCAGCTCAGCTATCAAGTTTTACTAGGTTTCTTCTTTGGGTTTTCTCCTTTGGGTTTTCTTACAAATGCTTGAGTAAATTTTGTGGAATATAATTTCTTTATCAAACCTGCACATGCAACAAGGAAATAGTTAGCAGAAGTTTTCAAATCTCAAAAAAATAAAGTGGAACAAGGATAAGGAAAACTCTAAGAAATAGGGTAATATTCAAAAATTTATCATAAGATATATATATTTTGATATTTTCATTAAAAGATTTATTATGGATGTTCTTTGTTTTAGTGTCGACCTCTATTATTTTCCTGTTCTGAATAATGCATTTATAGTGACTTTGATTATATAGCAATTGTTAATCACTTAAGTATGCATTGACCTGGTATTCAGTTCTCCTCCTTCTCTTCTCACACGAGATCTACTCCCAGCAAAACATCCTCAATATTTTAAACCCTTATCAAATATCTTTGTGGATTCAAAGCTGTGTAAGTTTGATGATTAAAGGATACAATGTTTAGAAGGGCACGTATCTTCTTTTTTCTCATTGTTTAGCTTTCTCTTAAAGCTCGGTATTAGCCTCCCATTTTGACATAGCAATCTGGTGCTATGAACTGCTATGGAGATTGAGTTTTGACACACTTAATTTTCTACTGTATCTAATTTCTTTCCACCATACAACCTAGGCCCAACTCATAATCTCTTAGTATTTTACCTTCCTGTAACTTCCAGTAGTGATGGTAATGAAAGTCAGTAGATTAAATTTTTACATATTTAATACTCTTCTTATTTTTCTTGAGCACCCTATACCTTTTTTATTTCTGAAGTCAATTTCTATACCATTGATTTCTTAGAATGTTAACTGGTGCTCAATACTGTAATCCGTCGTATATTTACTCAACCTTTTTCTTGTATATATATCGCATTGATCTTCTCTCAATATTTGTTTGAATCATTCATTAGTGAATGATTCTATTCCCTTAGTTTAAAAGATATCTTTGGAGGCCCTTCTTGTTAATGTCGTCACCTCTCTCTCTTTAGATAATTTTTGTTAACTGTTTGTATACAACTTTCGGGATGCCAAATCTCCTTTTTTTACCTCAGCTTTGGATTACTTGATTATTCCAAAACTCTTACATGCTTAGCTATTTTTTTAAGCTGCATGGTGCAAATATTACAATTGAAGATAATTGCATGTTAAAAGATATCTATTGTGCATGGCGTAAATCCTGTTCTCTATGGTTTTGCATGCTAATCAGAGTCATCATGCGTGACATGATTTGTCTCAGTTCAAGTGAAACTATATATTAATAGCTTGTTTATTGTTTTGAAAGAAAATTTGATTAAGCCTTATTTCTTTAAATGAAAGTTAAAAGAAGAGTTAATCTTATATGGCTTTTGGATAGATTATTTAATTTATGTTTTTTTTTAAATTTATAGATTGATTTTGCAATAAATAAAACAATCTATATTTACTCTTATATAAGTTGGTAATTAAGTTTATGGTGTTTTTGATATCTATTTTAATTAGTAAACAATTCTTAAAATTTGGTTTAAATGGATATGGATTTACTTTGTAAACTAATAGATTATTATTATTTTTTAAATATATATTTATTTAGTATTGAGTTCTATTAAGAAAGCCTTCATGGTATTGATTGTATGAATTTGTCAAGTGGAATTTTATTGTTAAGTGATACAAAGATCTTAACATTCAGAGGTTAGGAAATTGACCTTGTGATATAAGTTTTAATTCCTAACCTTGTGATATAAGTTTTAAATGGTTGTACTTTGATGTACTGTTACTATGATTTTATTTGGGTATAGCCTTGCACAATTTGTTGTTATTATGTTGACATTATGGATATTTTGGTCTATGTCATGATAGAGATGTTTATTTACCTAGTTTTTTTCTATGTACTTGGTGGCTATCCCATATAATTGATGTTGTGTAATGTCTATAAGAAGAGTGGCTTGTGATAGGGGCCAGAACCTTAAACGGTTGCCAAGGTAACCTATTGTGGGTTTTGTAATCCAGTGGAAACCTAACTAATGTACTAGGGGTTGGGTAGTAATTAACATTAATTCAGATAATTATATGCCTCGCCTATTACCTTAATTCTTGTTTAGATTAAGGTGTGGTTTAGAAGGCCTAGAATTCCTTAGTCACCTATCTTGTCTTCTTGAAAGATGGAACAACTCCACACTAGTTTGTATATGGGCCAGGAATTGGTAGAGACTGCGAGTAGTCTGGGAAGATTCACCAAGGTAACCTATCCCAAACTGTGTGATGACACTCTTAACCTATTGCATGATTGTGGTCTCTTGTGTAGAGTAACCTTTAGTTGTTTTTTTTTCCCTTTGGTAGTTTGTTTTCTATGGTTTTGAAGTCATTATGTCATTATGTGAATGTTAGCCAAGTAAATTTACTATTTTTTCTTCTTGTTTGTTACTCTTCTAGACTTGGCATTATCCCCTAGCATGGAGGGAGTGGACCTTCAGGTACCACACAGTTGGGAGGAAATAATGCTATTTTCTCCATTGGGTCCTCTTATAGATGTTGCTATACTTGAAAATCAATTTTTGTGGAATAGGATCTTGATCCTACATTGTTCATGATGTTGGACGCTGAACATACTCATGAACAAGGTTGATAACGTGATATATTCTTTATCTTTATTGTATTTTCTCTTGATGATCATGAGAGAACTATTGTATAGACATTATGATGTATCAAGATTTATTATAATCTCACTTGATGTAATTTGGTTATGTAACTTGACATTATAAAAGTTTATGAAATTGGAGCATTCATGAATATGATGTTTCTTTATGATTCATGACTTTGGTATTATGATGTGATGTTCTTATTTGTAATGATTAAATAACATTGTCTTGGAATCCTTAAAACATTTGTGTAATTGGATGACTCTGGAAAAAATTATTCCATTAATTTGTTACTTTATGCTTTATTTTATTGGATTCCCTGGTGAGGCATTATAGATTGGTATAAGAGAACAAGGTTCTAACACTGGGTACTCTAGAAATTTGTGAGCCCATTAGGCTGTCCTAGATGTTAGACTTTGTAGATGTGTTTTTTGTTTGTTTTGTTTGTTTTGTAACTAAGACTTGCCTTGATTTTGTGTAGGATCATGCCTAGATGTCGCGGTAGAGGTTGTGGTCAAGGTTAAGGTTGTGGTTGTGGGGATAACTACTAGGACACTCCCCCTCAGAGCTTTCATGAGAGTGAACATGCAGAACAATTGAATCCTCAATTGGATTAAGTGAGTGGGGAACATATTCCAATTCAGCTAGAGGTAGAGGAGCATAATTACACCCCCTACTGGAAGAGGTTCTTGGTTGACTTGGACCTAGATAAGAAGCTAAACAAGAAGTGGTTAGAGAATGAGATATATCACCTAGGAGAGTTATTAATTATGTTGAGAAGGATGCCATTGTTCCAGGGCATATGAGAGACTTATTGAGGGCATGCCCTCCCACATTTGATGGTACTGGTGGTGGTCTAGAGGCAGAAACTTGGTTGATAGACTTGGGATGGTGTTTTTCTATGCATCCTTATGGTAGAAACACCAGAGCTAGATGTTTCATTATCCATCTTAGAGGTTTTTCCTCTACATGGTGGAAATTGGGGGAGAAAAGCTCCATCTGAAGATTGGTTCAGTCACTTGGGACATATTTTTGGAGAGATTCAAAGTGTGTTTCCTATCAGAGCATTGGAGATAGCGACATGCAGATGAGTTTCATTATCTATGTCAGATGGATTTGTCTGTTGAGCAGTATGAGTGCAAGTTCTACGAGATCAAATAGTATCTCAGAATTGTGGATGATGAGGTGATGTTGGTAAAACACTTCATTAGGGGCTTAAACACCTATATTAGTGGAGTTAGAGTCTTCAAGTCAAAGACTATGGAGGTGGTCATAAAGAAGGCACGTATTGTGGAGGAAAATATGACTATGGCTTTGGGTGGACACACATGAGTTCACATAGGTAGTGCACCTACTCTAGGTTTTGGTTAGTGAGGTGATCGGATTCATACTAGATGTTCCTCTCGATTCAATAAGCACCCATTAAGGGTGGACAATAGAAGCGTAACCCACCAAAGAATAAGAATTCTCAAGCTCAGTAGGGTAATAGTTCATAGTCTGGAAAGAACCATAACTGGTGGCGCAATAAGCACAATCGTCGGGATCATCCAACTCAGAGTTCACAGTCTATAGTTAGTAGAGGCAATTTTCAACAATCCAATGCACCTTCAGGTGGCAAAGGATTTGGCAGAGGTATTGGTTTCTTTTCTTGTGGTCAGTAGGGTCACATTGCTAGGCAGTTCCCTATGAGAGGTACATCAGGATTTGGAGATGTAGGCTATTCACATATAGTCTTTGTTATGGTAAATAACCACCAGGAAAATCATCAGAATACTGTGGTTGAGTTTTTAGGTCAGTTATAGGGTACTAATGTTACAATTCTTTTTTATTCTGGAACTACTAATTCATTGATTTCACCTATTGTTGTTGAGCAATGTGAACTTGTGGTAGTAAAGATAGGTGATAGGTGGTAGGTAGAATTCACCTCTGGGGTGAAGGTAATAGTAGAATCCCTTGTTCACAAATGCAGACTAAGGATTGGATTGTTATCTACCTCAATAGATCTTTGTATCACACCTCTTGGTTTGTATGACATTGTTTTGGGAATGGAATAGTTAGAATCTCATCATGCAATGATTGATTGTCGATAGAAGACAGTATGTTGGATAGATGATTTTGGTGTAGAGGTTGAAATTTTTGGTTTACAAAGACCCATCTCTTTGAGGATAATTTTTGCTATGTAGTTGAAGAGATTCCTTTGTCAGGGTTGTCAGTTGTTTGTAACAATATTTAATGACTTGGATTTAGGGCAGAGTTGAGAGATATCTCTTGATGATCACCCTATTCTTGGGGAATTCACAGATGTTTTTCCCAGTGATATTCCTACTTTGCTGCAGAAATGTGACACTGATTTTAGAGTAGACTTGGTTCCTAGAGTAGAGCCTATATCTCAAGCCCCTTGCAGAATGACCACACAAGAATTGGAAGAGCTTTGTATCCAGTTGGAGGAACTTTTTCCTAAGGGTTTTATTCATTTGAGTGTTTCTCCTTGGGGAGCACCTATCATCTTCGTTAAGAAGAATGATGGATCTCTCAGATTGTGCATTGATTATTGTCAATTGAATATAGTGACGATTAAGAATCAATATCATTTACCCAGAATCGATGATATTTTCGATCAGATCAAGGGAGCCAATGTGTTCTCTAAGATTGATTTGAAATCAAGTTACAATTAGTTGTGCATTGTAGATGTGGACATTCATAAAAAATCATTCTGAACTCGTTACGGGCACTACAAGTTCATAGTAGTATCATTTTGGTTAAGGAATGCACCATCCATTTTCATGAGTTTGATGAATGGTGACTTTCACACATACCTTGATCATTTTTTTCTTGTGTTTCTCGATGATATTTTTATCTATTCGAGAAATATGAAGGAGTATGAAGAGTATTTGAGACAGGTATTGCACTGCTTAAGGGAGAATCAATTGTATGAAAATATGAAGTGTGAGTTCTTTCAGTCTGAGGTGAAATACCTTGGTCATGTGATTTCTAGAGAGGGTATTGTTGTAGATCCTTCAAAGATCCAAGCTATCATTGACTAGCCCACACCTACCAATGTAGTTGAGGTTCATAGTTTAATGGGTCTTGCAAGGTATTACAGATGGTTTGTTCAGGGGTTTTCTAGGATTTCTCATCCCATTACTTGTCTTCAGAGGAAAGGGAAGAAATTGATCTAGACAGATTAGTGCCAGTTGGCTTTTCAAATACTCAAGGAAAAGCTAACTAGTGCTCCTCTTAGTCGTTCCCAATCTTGCTAAGGATTTTGTTGTTTGTAGTCATGTGTCTTTGGAGGGTTTAGGAGTTGTGTTGATGTAGGATGGATGTGTGATCGCTTATGAGTCTCACAAACTCAAGGATCACAAATTGAACTATCCTACTCATGATTTGGAACTTTATGTAGTTATTCATGCTCTAGTTCGCTAGAGGCATTTCTTGTTGGGGCACTATTTTGAACTTCATTGTGATAATCATGGTTTGCAGCATATTTTCATGCAACCTAATTTGAATTCTAGGCAGAGATGGTCGATGGAGTTCTTACATGAGTATGATTTTGAGATAAAATTTGTTCAAGGAAATGAGAACATAGTGGTTGACACTCTCAGTTGGCAAAGACATGAGATTTTAGCATCACTTCCTATAGATGAACTATATCAGGAGGTTAAGATGGAGATTGGATCAGGTAGACCCTTGGAGGCTAGATTCACAAGATATACTCTTGAGTTAGATGATTTTTTGTGACAATTGGGTCATATCTATGTACCACATACAGATGGTCTTCACTCTCTGATTTTTACTGAGGCACATCGACCACCTTACTCAGCTCATCCTAGAGTTAAGAAGATGCATGCAGATCTTTGACAATTGTACTTTTGGCCTAGAATGAAGCATGATATTGCTGATTTTATTTCAAGATGTCTTGAGTGTCAAAGAGTAAAGGCTAAGTACCAACATCCCACCAGACTATTGCAACCACATCTCATTCCTGAATGGAAGTGGGATATTATATCAGTGGACTTCATTATTGGATTACCTATTTCATCACATCGACATGATTCTATTATGGTTACTATTGACAGATTGACTAAGGTAGCATATTTTTCTCTGATTCGTTCATCCTATAATGCTTCCTCTGTGGCCAAGGTATTCATAGAGGATATTTTTCAACTGCATGGAATTCCTCATAGAATCGTATCAGATAGAGATATTATGGTTACATCAGCCTTATGGACATCATTATAGTATGCTTTAGGTACTTAGTTGAAATTTAGTTTAGCTTATCATCCTAAGACTAATGGTCAAACCGAGAGAGTCAATCGGATTCTTGAGGACATGCTTAGAATGTATGTGATGGATCAACAATCACATTGGAAGATTATCTATATTGAGTGGAGTTTTCCTACAATAATGGATATCAAAGTTCCATAGATATACCTCCTTTTCAGGCATTGTACAGACATCCTTGTCAAACTCCATTGAGTTGGGATCGACTTGACGATAGAGTTCTACTTGGACCTAAGATGCTTCATGATATGGAACAATAGGTTGATCACATCAAAAAGCATTTGATAGTTGCACAAGACAGATAGAAGAAATATGCCGATGCGCAAAGAGTAGATCGTTAGTTTTTAGTTGGAAACTAGGGTATTTCTATGAGTGCTACCAAAAAAGAGTCTTATCTGTTATGAAAAAGGCTCTAAGCTTGCACCTCAATTTTTTGGACCATTTAAGATTCTAGAGAGAATTGGTCCTATAGTGTATCGACTTGCTTTACTGCTCAGTTTGTCATGTATTCATGATGTCTTCCATGTGTTTGTTCTTAGACCTTCTCATCCTGATATTTAACATGTGCTTGATTGGAATGCATTATAGGTAGAGGACGGGCAACTACCTTTGGAGCCTATGGAAAATATTCAGCATAGGAGGCTCGTCCTCAGGAGTCGAGACGTTGAATAGGTAAGGGTCTAATGGGATCCTAGTGATGAGGTATCAGCTACTTGGGAGGATGTGAAACGCATGTGTGAGATTTATCCTTATCTATTTGGAGGCTTCCAGGAGTAAGCCTTATCCTTGGGGGGAAGGATGTAGTGTCCCTTTAGTTGCAAAACTCTGTCTTAGCTTGTTTAGTTTGGATGATAGTTGCTTTAGTTACTTTTGATACTATGCTATTTATTTTTCAGTTATGACTCTGACATTATGTTTACTATGTTGATGATACATTTGACATCATGATCATTTTTTTATGTTTGTGTGATGACATTATGATAGTCATGTGTGTGTATTATGGTTTATGTTAAATTTTGAATTACTATTAAGGTGATCATGATGAAATGGTTGTTTATTATATATTAATGCTTGTTATTCTTGGTGAAGAAAATAGTGTAGCACTACTCACTCATGAGTACCCTGCTACACTACGATTCATCGTCATAGTGTGTTTGTTGATATATGATGATATGTTTAACAAGTGATGTTTTATGTAGTTATAGGTACTAGGTATCAGCTACACCTACTTGTCGGGTCCAAGCATGCCCTAACCCAATGGAATTATGTGGTTCCAGAGATAGTGTCAGGTTTGTCATTAGCCATCATTCTTCATTAAAAGAATATATGTTTGTCACTCGTTGTTTGCAGTCTGGTCCTGTTGTGTCAATCTTATTTGTGCTATTTTCTTTGGGAATTAAATATTTATTAATTTAGTTAAATGGCTTATTTGTTAATATATTTGATTAAATGTAATTTTTTTTAAATAGTAGATTGAAATGTTTATGTTTATGTTTAAGGTTTAATTTATTAATTTAAATTAAACAAGTCATTTAATTAAAAGAGAATGTTAATTTTGTGAAAAGGTGTTTAATTAAAATAAATTGTTGAATTACATGTGCAAATAGGACTTATGTGAGAATAGATATTTTATAAGATGTTTTCAACATGTTATGGATTTTGGATTTGGAGTTGAAAATGTGATCTGGAGTAAAATGGTTAAGTTAGAATTGATTGATCAATTTTGAATGCATGATTGACAATTAGTTAAGATTTATGAATTTGTATTAATTAAATGCATTAAAAAACTTTTTGGGTGTGTTTTGGAAAAGCTTTCATCTCAGATTTTGATTGCAAGCAAATTATTGGGCTAGATTGTTTTGGATTTCTTCGTCAAGATCTAGTGTTTTGAATGGGATAAACAAAAGCTTCATATTCTATTTTAGATCAACTATTAAGTCTTACCAGGTTTTGGGTATGTGCAGGATCATCATGGAAAAAGCAAGCCCTTAAGTGGTAAAAAAATTCAGAAAAATCAGAGTTAGGCAACTTGACATAAATTTTTGAATAAGTTATCTATATTATTTCAAAAATATGTAAGAATAGAATTTGTAGCAAATTGAATGTAGTTTCTAAAATACTAGGTTTATTTATTATTTTTTAAAATCTATTTGGTGAACATTTGAAATTTCAATGCAGTAGTACTTAAATTTTAGGGAAAAAATAAGAAGTAGGTGTCTGTCTGACCACCCTAACCACAATAAAATGATAATATTTTTTAATAAGATTTTAGATATAAGTAGATGACTCATGTCTAGATGTGATGCATATTTTTTTGTAATTTTTTTCCAAGTAAATAATTAATTATGAATTTTTTATTACAACTTTTTAAAAATATAAAAAACTCATATGTCTGACACCTTAACTTGGTCAAAACTTCATGAAATTCAATTTTTTATTTTTTTAATCATTTAAAAACCCTTTTTGTTTCATCAATTTTGGGTAAAAAAAAGGTCGTCAGCCACATACCCATCATATTGCCACTTCTTGGCCCATCATGATCCTGTAAATACCATTTTCTTCTTTGGGTTTTCTTAAAAATGCTTGAGTAAATTTTGTGGAAAAGAATTTATTTACCAAAATTGCACACACAATAGGGAAATAGTTTGGAATTTTTTTCAAATCTAATAAAAATAAAGTGGAATAAGGATAAGGAAAACTATGAGAAATAGGGTAATATTCAACAATTTATCATAAGATAAATATATTTTGATATTTTCATTAAAAGATTTATTATGAATGTTCTCTATTTTAGTGTCAACCTCTATTCTTTTCCGCTTTTGAATAATGCATTTATAGTGATTCTAATTAAATAGTGATTGTTAATCACTGAAGGATGCATCAACCTAGTATTTAGTTCTTTCCCTTCTCTTCTCACATGAGATCTACTCCCAACCAAACATCCTCAATATTTTAAACCCTTATCAAATATCTCTGTGCAATCAAGGCCGTGTGAGTTTGATGATTAAAGGATACAACGTTTAGAAGGGCATGTATCTTATTTATTTTTCTCATTGTTTAGCTTTCTCTTAAAGTTCAGTATTAAGCTCCCATTTTGACATAGCTATCTGGGTGCTATGAAATGCTATGGAGATTGAATTTTGACTCACTTAATTTTGTGCTATATCTAATTTCTTTCCACCATACAACCTAGGCCCAACTCATATTCTCTTAGTATTTTAACTCCCTGTAACTTCTAGCAGCGATCGTAATTAAAATAAGTAGAGTAAATTTTTACATATTTAATACTCTTCTTATTTCCGTTGAGTACCCTATACCTTTGTGTTATGGCCAGTGACTTATTCTATATGATTCGACAACCAATTGTTACCTTTTTTTATTTCTGAAGTCGATTTCTATACCACTAAATTCTTAGAATGTTAACTAGTGCTCAATACTGTAATCTACCATACATTTACTCAGCCCTTTTTTTGTATATATATAGCATTGATCTTCTCTCAATATTTGTTTGAATCCTTCATTAGTGAAAGATTCTATTCCCTTAGTTTAAAAGATATCTATGGAATCCCTACTTGTTAATGTCATCACCTCTCTCTCTTCAGATATTTTTTTTAACTATTTATATAGAACTCTAGGGATGCCAGATCTCCTTTTTTAACCTTAGCTTTGGATTACTTGATTATTCTAAAACTCTTGCATGCTTAACTATTGTTTGAAGTCAAGGATGGTGTGTGTATTACCATTGAAGATAATTGCATGTTAAAAGATATCTATTGTGAATGGCGTAAATCTTGTTCTCTATGGTTTGGCATGCTAATTAGAGTCATCATGTGTGGCATGATTTGTCTAAGTTCAAGTGCAACTGTAGATTAACAAGTTGTTTATTATTTTTATTTTATTTTTTTGATTAAGCCTTATTTCTTTAAATGAAAGTTAAAATAAGAGTTAATCTTATATGGCTTTTAGATAGATTATTTAATTTATGATTTCTTTTAAATTTATAGATTGATTTTGCAATAAATAAAACAATCTATATTTAATTTTAAATATTTACTCTTATATAAGTTGGTAATTAAGTTTATTGTGTTTTTGATATCCATTTTAATGAGTAAACAATTTAAAGATTAAAATATGGTTTAAATGTATATGGCTTTACTTTGTATACTAATAGATTATTATTATTTTTAAATATATACTTTTTTAGTATTGAGTTGTATTAAGAAATCCTTTATGGTATTAATTGTATGAATTTGTCAAGTGGAAGTTTATTGTTAAGTGATACAGAGATCTTAACTTTCAGAGGTTAGGAAATTGACCTTGTGATATAAGTTTTAAATGGTTGTACTTTGATGTACTATTACTGTGATTTTATTTGGGTATGGCCTTGCACATTTTTTTGTTATTATGGTGACGTTATCGATATTTTGGTCTATGTCATGATAGAGATGTTTGCGTATGTGGTTTTGTTCTATGTGCTTGGTGGCTATCCCATATAATTGATGTTTTCATGTCTATAGGAAGAGTGGCTTTCAATAGGGGCCAAAATCCTAAGCAGTTGCCAGGGTAACCTATCATGGGTTTTGTAATCCAGAGGAAACCTAACTAATGTACTAGGGGCTGGGTAGTACTTAAAATTAATTTAGATAATTGGATGCCTCGCTTATTACCTTAATGCTTATTTAGATTAAGGTAAGGTTGAGAAGGCCTGAAATGTCTTAGTCACCTATCTTGTCTTCTTGAAATATGGAAGGACTCCACACTAGTCTGAATAGGGACTGAGAATCAGTAGAGACTACCAGGGTAACTCTTGAGGAGGGCCAGTAGTCTAGGAAGATTCACCAAGGTAACCTATCCCAAACTATGTGATGACACTCTTTTACTATTACATGATTGTGGTCTATTGTGTAGAGTAACCTTTAATTATATATTTTTTTCCTTTGGTAGTTTCTTTTTTGTGGTTTTGAAGTCATTATCTCGTTATGTGAATGTTAGCCAAGTAAATGTATTGTTCTAGCTTCTTGTTTGTTACTCTTTTGTACCTATCATTATCTCCTAGCATGGAGGGAGTGGACCTTTGGGTACCACATGTTTGAGAGGAAATCATGCTATTTTCTCCATTGGATCCTCTTATAGATGTTGCGATACTTGAAAATAATTGTTCGTGATGTTGGGCACTAAGCATACTCATGAACGAGGCCGACAACGTGATATAGTCTTTATCTTTATTGTATTTTCTCTCGATGTCCATGAGAGAACTATTGCATTGACATTATGATGTATTGAAATTTATTATAATCCCACTTAATGTAATTTGGTTATGTAACTTAACATTATAAAAATTTATGAAATTGGATCATTCATGAATATGATGTCTTTATGATTTATGACTTTGTTATTATGATGTGATGTTCTTATTTGTAATGATTAAATAATGTCTTCTTGGAATCCTTAAAACATTTGTGTAATTTGATGACTTTAAAAAATAATATTTGGTTAATTTGTTACTTTACGCTTTGTTTTATTGGATTCCCTTGTGGGCCATTATACACTAAATAAGATGAGTCAGATGCCTCGCCTATGTTGTTAGTACTGTAGCATCCCTCTATTAAACCTCAAAGGCTAAGAGCCAAATAAGGACAAGATAATTTTTTTTTTTAAACATAAAGGATAACATACACAAAAGAAGTTTCCAATACATTAAAATGACAACATACAAGGCCAAGTATCACCTAATGCAGCCCAAGGGAGAGGCTTAATCTACCCTCCAAAGAAAAATTGGACAAAATAAAACAAGATAGCTCCAGGAAAAATGCTTTGGAACATTAGCAGTTATGCTCAAGAACCTTAACAGGGCTGCTTCAGAACCTTTAGCGCTACTCTGGAACTTTGGCAGCAACCACACAAATTATTAGAGCAGGTTGAATTGCACCGGAAACTTAACAACATGATACATAAAGAAAGAAACTACATCCATAGCTCTAATTTTACATGAAATAAGAATGAAGTAATAAAATAATTATCATTGAACATGCGATTCTAATGCCAACAAAGAACTCGAAAGCCAAACATAATCATCACATATCTTCTCATTAGATTTTTGATTTCTTTCACTCTTAAGTGAGTACAACGAGCATAAAGAAATGAGTTTGAATACAATGGCATTTACATGAATAAAATAAATCATATGAAAGATAAATACGGAAGAGAGGATGAATCCAATTGGTGCTCCAATAACCTGTACATCGGTCTCCAATGGCGGTGGCAACGCCTCCCTACCATGTGGAATCAAAAGAGGCCACTCCACCATGCTTAGAGATAGTCACAAGGCCCAAAACAGAGGGAGAAAGACAAAGGAAAGGTAAGGACGACACTCACATCAATCACGAAGCAATCAAGGAAGGCAATGCACATAATCAAGGTCACAACAAGAAATGCTCATCCAATATCATGACGGGTACTACTCACATCTACCAAGGGCTAGATAATAGAGTGCATATCAGATGGACTGTCATCATCTGTTCTCGAAGGGATGGAATGGTCCATGGAATCAAGTACTCCTCTCATAGGGATGACAAGACTTAATCATGCCTGAATCCACGCCCCGCATACAGATGGGCCTTCTCGAGTGCATCCTTAGCCTTTACAAGCGCTCAAGGCCATGCACAAGGACTCATTATATTATTAGTGTTTTACCCCATTAATTTTATTTATTTATCACTTGTTTACACTAACTCTACTACTAGTTCCCCTGGCAGCTACTTGTGGGCCCCGAGCCCATAGAGAGCCACTCCATATGACCACTCTATTATCTAGACCTATGCTCATCTCGTTTAACCAAACGAGGAAACCAAAGACTACTTGAAATAAGAGGAAGGGCCACAATTTATATCAAAGAAACCAATTTAAAACAACCAACTATCACAGCTGTAAAAGACATTTAATGGTTGAAAATCAGCAAAAAATGAAGGCATAAAAACAAGTGAAAATTCAAAGTGACCGGATTACGAATCTAAGTCTGACCCAGTTCATATTTTGGAATTTCAAGTGTAAATACAACTTTGAATTTTGAGTTCAGGACCAAAATAAAGTTTGTTCTGAAAACGGTTTTTTTTCCAAACTAGGCAAACAAGAAACACAGAAAAATAAAAGTGCACAAATTTCAAATATGTAAAAACCCAGTTGAGGTATTGACATCCCTACATGAAATCCACTCATTATTTTTCATTTTTATCAATAGGGTAATGAGCAGCAATTAAAAAAAATGTTTTTCTTACAAATTGGGCAAAAGAAAAGAAATAAGAAAGAGCCCATGAAATAGATTTTTCCCATAAACCCATTTCAAGTTTGCTAGAGATCTACAAAATCAGTCACACAAAAACCCCACACAGCAGCAATAACCAATTAAAAAAAAATCAACATTCAACTCCAAGCAATACAAAACAAAGACATAAAGGAATTCCTCAATTTTCAAGAGACAACAATAACCCAAATAAGAAAGAAAATTTACCAGCCAAGCATCAATGAAGAACCATAAAAAATTACCTAGGATTGCCCCAAAACCGAAATGGTGAATTTTCTCAATGGAGAAGGCATGACCAAGTTCCAAAACCAAACAGTAAGCAAGATCTGGCAAGTTGGTTTCAATAATTTACTGCTCACAATTTTCTTCTCTGAAAACTTTCACAATCTCCCAACTCAATCACCCAAATCATAGGGTTTCTTTCCCATGCAAAACAATAATTTATCTCTCCTTTCTCCAAAATAAAGTCCTCTTCCAAACAAAGCTCTCTTTTCCTTTTTATATTTTCACCCAAAACCCTCCAAAAGAGAATAAAACACTTTTATTAAATTATGCATTAAAGCTCCACCAAAAGGAACAGCTAATTAAAATCACAAAATAAGCAATATTAAAATACACATGAAATATTAATGAAAACCAAAACCAAATACCTCAAAGAGACAAGTAGGAAAGTCACATGGAAGAAGGGTGCTCCAATCGTTACCATTAGGTAACTGGATGGAAGACAACAATACGGAAACATTGCCTTAACAGGGTACAATGGCTAGGGTAGGGGATATTTGTCCTGTGACTACCTCCAGTAATCACCATCGAGGAAAGAGAGTAGACTTAGGCCTATAAATTTAGGCTAAGTTGATACTCAATACCTGCATCACTTCAATCAAACATTAAAGTACTTGTGCATGAATCATATATCATATCTCTAAAGCAACATCAACCATCAGGAAAAAGAGTCATAATATCGTAAGCCTCTCGGTTATGAGTGTGATGATATCATGTTTTTCCTATCCATGTAATCATACAAAAGTAAGGTCAATGATGTATACATAAAATATAAGCATGTAATCCAGCATAATATCTAGCCATGTAAGCATGAAATCTAGCATGAACAATAATCATGCCAACAACATAACAACATATAGACTGTAACGCCCCACCACGCAACCCTAGGGAAAGTTGCAATTTACTAAACAAATGAACTAATTTTTTTTTTTGAACAAGAACAATTGACATACAAGTTCACTTAACCATTGCCAACCATTTCCCTAAGGCTACGAGACTGTGTTATTGAAACCAAACACGGAACATGAATTAAAACCATATCATATAATTACTTAACAATTAAAGTTCAAATACATTCCATTCATAATAAATTTACATCCAAGAATATGAAGTGCCACATGATTCCAAACAATATAGCTTACAACATGTTTACAATAAGATTACAATACTCATTTCTCGAATGAGGTAAATCCAAAAAATATGATAACATATTACAAATTCTGCCTCAATAACAAGTGAGGGGTAATAAAATACAATAAGTACTAAGAGAACAAGGCATGAGAAGAAACTAATTCCCACGAGCTCTTCATCTGGAAATCTCAACCACATGAACAAGAAGAAGAACCAATGGATTAAGATGCACACCACCTGACCACGTGGAATCCAAAAGGTCCCACTCCCTCCGTGCTAGAAGATAGTAACAAGGAATTCCTACACAAGACCATCTACCACTAGACACAGGCTAAAACATAATTGAACAGAAACAACTACAATCACAAGGTCACTTAACATCCACAATCACAATGACACTTAACCACTACAGACACAATATCACTTAACCACTACAGACACAATATTACTTAACACGAGGTTACAATGCTTCCAGAGAACAATGATCATGTACATCGCACAATAACTGACTGACTGTTGGCATAGGAAGAGTCTCATGCATAAATTGCCATGAGTTACCCTGGCTCAACCTTCCTAGGCTACCGGACCCCCATCCTGGGTTACCCTAGCTTGCCTCTACCAGTTGTCTGACCCTCATGCAAAACTATGCGTCCCATCTCATCTCGAGCCTTATCATTCACTTGCTTCACGAGAGAGACATTCTTTATCTTTATTAGTGTGAAAGATCCCCATTAATTCTTTTAGATTATCACTTAGTTAAACTCTAGGTGAGTTACCCCGATGCCCCTTTGTGTGCCGAACCCCCACAAAGAGCCACTCTCCTATCGACAACACACAAGGTACAATACCACAATAGGTAACAAGACAACATAACCTCTCCAATCCAAGGAGGAAACAAAACAAGGAAAATCACTCCGAACACTGGAGGAAACCAAATACGAAAACACACTCCTTCCAAAGGAGGTATAAATCTCATTACCCTCTCCTGTTTCCCAAGAGGCACAAATCCTCGTTCGTGGAAACCGGGTACATCATAGTACAACTCTACACTATTCCCAAGGCGATTCACAAATTGAACCTCTACACAAAACATCCCACTCTAGAGAACTTCTCTGGAAGACTTACATAGACCCTTAACCCCATTTGTCTGACATGGAGAATGAAAGAAACATGATAGAAAAGCATTCCAGGCAACTCAATATCTAACATTAGGGTTTCCTAAACCCAATCAAACACAGTTTTCAATCTTGCATTTACTCAATCAAATACACCAAATTCATTTCTCAACATTGAAGTATTTACAACCCAATCATTTACTCTAAAATTTCACAATTAACTTCCCTAATCAAAGCGTTCCAATAAATAAAGTCATCTAAATAAAATAATCAACCCTTACTCTACGTTTAACAGTTGTATTCATAATCGAGGTATTATAATAAACAAATTCATCTAGTTAAAATAAATCATTCTCATATCTCTAAGTTTCACGAATATATTCAAAATCAAGTCATTTAATAAATAAACAATTAAACTAAATCGCTTAATCCATATTTCAACCATAAAATAAATTAATTAATCAAAATCAATATTTTAAATAAAACGTTTGGTCATACATCAATTATATTTCCTCTATACAAATGAGATAATCATTTTAATGCTCCTCTTTTAACTATTAAAATATCATTTAATCATATGCCTTTAAAACATTATTTTTATATTTAATGATTTCCTGATTATCTATAATAATTCGAAAAATAGAAATTTCTAAATAAAGGTAATTGATTTTAAAATCATATTTTTAAATAATCATTAAATTATCTAATACTCACTTGGCACCATTGAGGAATTTAAATTTAATACTTTAATCCTATTTGTTCAATCAATTTACTAATAACCTTATAGCATATCCCTGATTTCCTTAATTAAACTATATTCTTATAATTTATAAAAATAATCATATTAAAACCATTATCACAATATATAAAATCTTTTATATAATAAAATCATATTCACAAATTCTAAAATATAATTTACCTATATATATATAAATATATCAATATATATACACAAAATATATATATCAATCTATATATACATTAATATATACATAAAAATATTTTAAATTTATAAATTTATATAAATATAAATATATATATATATATATTTATATTTATATCTTTACATATATATATATATATATATATATATATATAAACGAAAATAATAATATAAAAATGAAATAAATAAAGGCCCAGACCTCCACACAGGTGGAGGTACTACGTACCTCCCCTATGGGGAGGTCGCAGGGACTTCCTGCCAAGTAGCATCGGCCGACCTCCCTCCCCTTTAAAATTTTAAATTTTATTTTATAAATTTTTTTGTTTTAAAATTTTATTTTAAGTAAAACTTCTATTCTTTTTTTTATTACTATTTTTCTATTTCAATTTTCAAATCAAGTTAAAAATGAACCTTAAAGCACATAACCTATATACATATATTTATTTTATTTTAAATTTTCATTTTCAAAGAAGACACGAAATTCAAGAACACAATTTGTTTAACATAATTTATTTTATCTAATCATTTTGAAATCTGATCAATAGATTTATTTATATAAAAACTTTTTTTTATAAGAAACCAAATATATATATATATATATATACAACCAAACCATAGTAACAGATGATATAACTAATTTTATTTATCAAAGCAATAATTATTAGGCATGGACATATCAATGAATTTCACAAATTATTTTCTTTCAAAAAGATAATTTCTTCAACCAACTCAATATAGATCTGGGTAAACAAATTTCAACTAATAAAATAATTTCCTTTTCAACACCGTTATTTCCACCTCTATATTTTATTGAATAATTCTTGAAGGTTTCTATAGAGGATTCGAGGGTTTAAGTACAAAAAAGTTTTCAATTCACAGATTCATTTTCAAAGAAATAAAGGAATGGATTTTCAAACTCAATAAACCAGATTTTACTTACAGAACAATAAAATATTAATAAATTTACATAATCAAACCTGGAGTCCTCCATTCGATGAAGAATCCCCTTCTGTAGCCTCCTCTCGATTTCCTCCTACAACTCTCTTTTCCAATTCCTGTCTTTAGCTCACTTTTGAATCTATCTTTTTTTTCAACCCCAATAATTTTTACCCAGAAAAACACAAAACCCAAAACTGTCTTTTCCTCCCTTTTCTTTTCTAGATCCCAAAAACAAAGAGAAAAACCTTGTCTCACTAATTTCCTCATCAAAATAATAAATCAAAAAGGAAAGAATCAATAAAGCTCTTCCGCTTTCTTTTCTCAAAAATCATCTTCCCTTATTGGTCCTTTTTCCAGCTTTTAAAAGCACAACTTATCTACAATTTTAATTAAAATAATTTATTTAATCAAGATATTATCTACACAAGATTTGCTAAATTAATATTAATTTTAAATAATTATTTACATTTTCAATTAATTAAATCACTTTTTAATTTACAATATATTTAAATTTGACTTTTAACTAACTCACAATTAAATCAAGTAACAATGCAATATTAATTAATTATTTTATAAAATAAGATTAATTAATTAAGCACTAACCATAAATTAAATAAATACATAACAATCAAACTATATAATGACAAGGACAACACTTCAGTCATGACACCACAACTTACAACAAGATGACGGACTTGGGATGGAAAACCTAGCTACTATCTCTCAATCGATTACCGTTGGTAAATGGACATGCCCAGACCTATGAAGCCAGGTGGAGTCGATGTCATGTACCTATCAACCTGCAACAAAGAGCATGTCGAACGTGCAATATGTATATAATATGGTCAAACACACTATGAAGAGGAAATCTCAGAATTGTAGGGCACTCGCAAGCGAGTGATACAATCTCGTCCCCTTCACCAATACAGTATCACTAACTGACGCATCTAACATCAATAATATGATCAATAGCATAAACATCATTAAATCAAATATCTTCTATGTTAATCCAAAACACGGCATAAAGATAACATCAGAATAAAATAAAATTACATCAAAATATAACTTTCACATCATTTAACAATTGCAATCAAAAGCAACCAAGTTCTAAAGTCAAAGAATATTCAGACACCATCATCAAATTATAATATAACATATGCATCACTAATCAGTTCATGATCAATTGATCACCAAGTTCCACAATCACATCATAAGCATAACAAAGCATTACCAAGAAAACATTGTCGATCCAAATATCCAAAATGGAGGGGTGTTACATAGATATGTAAGCATGTAAACATGTGATCCAACATAATAGTCACAGAATTACACCTCTCAGGTGTCAATACAAAATAGTCAAGGGACAAATAGAGTAAATACAAAATATACAGTTATCGAAATCCATCAAGGAAAAACCACAATAAAATACAAACATGGGGGTTGTTACAAATACTTCAATAGACTAAGGATGGTAACAAAAGGCCATAGTTGGCAAGATAACTACCTTGTCCTCATGAAAGGATATTGGTTCCACATGTGTCACCCTATGGGGCTGGCACCTAGTGAGAGGTAGGTAGGATAACCATAGATGGGAGCCGACACCTATTGAGAACCAACTAGGATAACACATTATAGGGCCATGTGATGACACTCTTGCTATAGTATCCATGGTTATTTTGTTGCCTTTGTGTACCTTTGGAAGTAGTCATCCTGTAAGTTGTTGTTTGGTGTTGTTATTATTTATGTTTTTTGTTACTCTTGTGGTTGAGTCTTGTTGCTTTTCCTCTTGTCAATTTATGGTCATGGTTATTTCTTGTCACCCTCAATGCATGGGAAGTGGGCCTTCAAGTCCATGTGGTTGGGTGGAACGTTCTTTTCACCCCATTGGGTTTCCAGTCAATGTTCATGAAGTGTGGAGTTTGTGTTGTTGTAAAGGATCCAAAGTTTCACCAGAATTTAGTTATATCATAGTTAGTTCTGTATTTACTCGTATTTGATGTATCTTTTCCTCTATGTGTCAGGATCCACTGATGTGCATATGTATTCCTGAAATGGCATAATGTAATGAAACATATGTAATGTATTATTTTACCTTTGTAACTATTATTTGATGTATTGTATCTGTGAAAATGTGGGTATGTGTGGGATCATCATGAAAAAAAGAGGCCCTTAAGTGGCAAAAAGTTTGAATAATTTATCTATATTATTTCAAAAATATGTAAGAATGGAATCTATAGCAAATTGAATTTAGTTTCTAAACTACTAGGTTTCTTTTTAAAAAAAAATCCATTTGGTAGAAATTTGAAATTTCAATGCAGTACCACCCTAACCACAATAAAATGATAATTGTTTTTTATAAGATTTTAGATATAAGTAGAGGACTCATGTCCTGATGTGATGCATATTTTTTTGTAAGTTTTTTCAAGTAAATAATTAATTATGAATTTTTTATTACAAATTTTAAAAAGTATAAAAACTCATATGTTTGATCACCTTAGTCAAAAATTCATGAACTTTTTTTTTTTAAAATCCTATAGTATGTGAAGCATAGAATGTGACGCATTTTTTGGATTCAATAAAAGTGATACCGTTTGAAAGCTATAAATGTTTTTCAATTAACCTATCAATCAAGACTTTAGTCGTAATTCAAATAGAAAATGAATAATAGTTATTTATTAAATTCAAATTAAAGCATAATTTATATTGGTGAAAAGCTCTGAATCTCCTTTAAAAACCCTTTTTGTTTCATCAATTTTGGGTAAAAAAAAATCATCTTTCATATACCCTACACATACCCATCATATCGCCACTTTTTTGCCCATCATGATCCTGCACATACCCATGTGCTCCTTTGAGTTCAAATGATAATAGTATGTTTATGGTTATCAAGAATAAGTTAATCTTGTTGATGTTAAGTTATCGCCTGTGGATATATCTTATTGATGGATTATAATGGATGTATGATTAAATTGTAAAAGTATACTATATCATGGTTTATAATATAATCTTGGAATTCATTTGTTATCATTATGGTATTAGTTTAGGTTTTCATAATGACCATCTCATGTACCCTAGAGGATGTAGTTGATATTGTAATTGTTCAATTGCTTTACATGTAATGTATGATCATGTTCATCTTATGTAATGTTCTTCTTTAAAAAAAAAAAACTGTGTGGTAATTTGTTAGTTTTAGTTGTCCTTTGGGGTTCACATGGTGGGGTGTTATAGTTTGGTATCAGAGCCAAGGTCTTCCTAGACTTGGTACTCTAGGTTAATTGAGCCTATTATGTTAACCTTGAATTTCAAATCTTGAGTTTAGGGTTTCATCCTCATGTCGTTCACACATAGCAATTCAGGTTGGCCCTTGGGTGGTGTTGGTTCTATGCTATTGAAAACAAGTGGAAAGGATAGGACCCTTAGTGTAGTGTGCAATGTACCGATATTCTTCCTACTAGGGATGCATTATGGACCTTTGTCTTGAGTTGTGATGTGACTTTCGATGTTGTAAGATTGGGTGTCTATGTGGAAAATGTGTGTTTTAACTTGGAAATTTGTGCTTCTGATGTGTTAAATTGTGTTATCTATTATGTAAAGGTGTAGAATTTTTCATATAATATGGCTCTTGATCTTGCATTGTTTTCATTCTGCCACCCTTTCTTAATCATTGTGACTTTTCCTTGGTGGTGTGTGTAGGATGCCTAGAGGTTGAGAGCGAGGTTGAGGTAGAGGTTGTCATAGTGACCTAAAGGCTAACCACCAGAGTAATTTATCTCCAAGTTCCCACGAGCCTAAACATGGGGAACAACTAGGTTCATAAAACAACCCAGGAGGTAGAGGACAAAACCTAGAACAACCAATATTTGAAGGTGAGCAGTTCTGGTCCAAGATTGAGGAGCATCCTACCTGCTTAGAACCTGGTTTGGAGGATAACCCATGGGTGGCAAGGGAAAATAAAATTTGGTTTACCTATTAGAGGAGGAACAAAGTCAGCCCAAGAAATCCTATGAGTATTAAGAGCGAACCGATAGCTCCTAATAAAATTCATGTTCCAACTCTTGGTTATAGGCTCATTCCCTCTTACTTTAGTGATTAGGAGGAACCTATCATTGATAGTGATATAGTGATTATGAATCCCTTTTGTGTTGATCTTGGGTATGTGCAGGATCATCGTGTAAAAAATAGGCCCTTAAGTGGTAAAAAATTCAAAAAAATCAGTGTTAGGCAACTTGACATAAAAATTTGAATAATTTATCTATATTATTTCAAAAATATGTAAGAATAGAATCTATAGAAAATTGAATGTAGTTTCTAAAATACTAGATTTATTTAAAAATAAATAAAATCTATTTGGTGAAAATTTGAAATTTTAATGCAGTAATTTAAATTTGGGAAAAATAAGAAAGGGTCTGTCTGACCACCCTAACCATAGTAAAATGATAAATTTTTTTATAATATTTTATATATAAGTAGAGGACACATGTCCAGATGTGATGTATATTTTTTTGTTATTTTTTTCCAAGTAAATAATTAATTATGAATTTTTTATTACAATTTTTTAAAAATATAAAAAACTCATATGTCTGACCACCTTAACTTCATCAAAACTTCATGAAATTTAATTTTTAGTTTTTTAATCCTATAGTATGTGAAGCATAGAATGTGATGCATGTTTTGGATTCAAAAAATATTATACCCTTTGAAAGTTATAGATGTTTTTCAATTAGCCTATCGATCAGAACTTTAGTCGTAATTATAATAGAAAATGAATAATAATTATTTATTAAATTCATATTAAAGCATAATTTATATTGGTGGAAAGATAAGAATATCCTCTAAAAACCCTTTTCATTTCATCAATGTTGGGTAAAAAAGAAGTCGTCAGCCACATAACCTACAAATACCCATAATATTGCCACTTTTTGGCCCATCATGATCCTGCACATACCCTCTTGTCATCAATATTTATGGCTACCTTGTAAACAATGTTGTTTGTTATTGTATGGCTTTCTTTGGAACAATGCTCACTTAGATATGTTAAGTATTTTGAGACCCTATTGGTGACTATTTCACCATTTTGATTTGGTTGGATGACATGCTATCTAACTTGAAGACTTTGAAACTCATTATTAATGCTTATGTTATATTGATGCATAGAGATTGAAGTTGTGTTTGTATTAAATTGGTTATGTTTATCATATGGGTTTGTACTATGCTTGTTATGTATTTGGTTTGTGATGACTTTATGATATCGCTCATAACGTGATTACTGTGTGAAGTATTGGATTTTGAGTAAAACTTTAGGATGCAATTTAGAAAAGTTTAAGTGTGAGTAGGTACAAAATACCAATTAATTAAATCTTTACTTTATTATTATTTTGGGATAAGAATGAGTTTATTTACTCAATTCATATGATATAAAATGATTATATTATTAATAGAGCTCTAATTTTAGATAGTCTTTTCAAGAACTATAATTCCTAGATTATTGTTGTAAACTTATCAAATTGTTTTCTTTGATATGGGTTATCATATTAGGGTTCCCTTGTTCGTCATTGTAGAAAATTATTCACATTGTGGAAGAACTGGTCTTTATTCATAGTAATATCATATTAAGCAGTACTGGTTAGTATTTTTGTTAACTAGTTTATCTTTGAATTATTCATTAGCCTTATTGATGGATTTATAATCTTAACAAATTTTAGAAAATTGTTTTGTTCATATTTATTTACCCTAGTGGTCAAATATTTAATAGGTATATTCAAAATAAGTACGTTTGTAGAATCCTTCATATGGGTTTGTCGTTTGGAGTCCTGGTGAGAGGATAGTGTAGTATCACTCATTCATGAGTGCCTTGCTACGCTGCAACTCACTATCACGATGTGCTTGTGATTAGATATATATATATATATATGTTGCTTGATGTTTGGTTGATGTAGGATGCAAGTATCAGGCATCAACTCCACTTGCACTATTAGGTTTGAGCGTGCCCTATAAGCCCAATGGGTATGATGTGGAAACCAAAGTTGACAAGAAAGTCCCCCATCCTAGTCTGTCACTGTGTCATTGTGTTTGATGATGTTAATTGTTTGCGACCCCCTTTCCATTTTGGTAACATCCCATTTTGAGTCATTTAATCTTAATTGTCTCATTGATGTTGTTTTAGTTTAGTTTTGGTGTAGTTGTTAGTTCATCATGTTGATGTGCTTATTATTACATATTTTTTTCTTCACCTTGCAACTTCCTGGAGTAAGTTAATGCCTAGAGGGGAGGATGTAGTGCCCCTCTAATTTTGGCCTTTCATGGTGGGTGAGTAAGCTGTTTATTTGTGTCTTGTGAGGTCATGTTGACTTTGTTGTTTGACATTGTTTTAATTTAATGGTATAGTTGTTCTCGGTGTGTTGAGTTTTAAATATCATTCAAGAAATGCATTAGTGTTTGAAGTTCGCAAGTATTATGTGGCTTAATTGAATTATCAATTATTAAGTGAATGTTGTTGATTAGATAATTATGAAATTAGATTATTAAAAAAATGTCATTATTTAATTATTGAATTAATTAGTTATGTTAGAATGATTCAATTGTTATTATTTTAATTAAATGATGAATAATTAAATAAAATGTAATAGAGTATTAATGTATTTATAAATAATGTTTATTTTAAATTTAATATACTAGATTATTATTCCACTTATTAATGGTGTTTATTTTTAAAATTTAAATATCATAGATAATTAGGTATTGAATAAAATATCAAATTAAAAATTTTAAATGGATATTTTAATCTAATAACGATAAATTTTGGAAAAGGTAATTAAATAAATTACGTTGATAAAACTCATTATGATAACAATTAAGATTTATCAAATTTAAATAGTGTGATTTGATGTTTAAGGGATAAACTATTAATAAATGGTAAAATCATATTAAAAGGGTGAAAACTATTACCCGTAGTTTTTAATCACGTAACAATGGAAAAAGTTAGGTTTATAAATTAAATAAAAGTATAAGGATTTGCTGACAAGTGGAAAAGGAAAAAAAGAGGAAATGACAGGTGTAAGTGCATGCATTTTGAAATTTGTCACCTGTAATTTTTTTTATGTTCTTGAAAGTCAAAGGAGGATTTCTCAAATGAAAATTAAAAAAAAATTGGGGAGATGGGAGAAAAGATACTCAAGTATGGAGAATTAAGCTGGGGAAACTGATAAATAATAGACAAGGAAATTTTCATGAGGTTCATGGGAAACAATCAAATGCACATGTAGGAAATAGTGTACCTGTCAAGATTGTTAAGGTATTTCAAAACTTATAGCTACTATCATAGTATTTCTCATTACTTTTTTTCAACACCAAGAAAAAAGGCAGGAATTTGGGCATTTTATTTTATCTAAAGCATTTTTGTTGTTGTTTGGTAAATGAAGGTGATGGATTTGTGAGTGTTTATTTTCTAAATTTCCTATTTCAAGAACTTCCTCTTTACTATATGCATCTATGGAGTTATTTTTTCAATACGAGTTCACATGCCTTGTCTAAACTTCTACATATTGTGTTTGTTTGATAATTTCTAATGTCTTTTCAACCAAACCATCTTGTGCATACCTTGCAACCATTCAAGCCTGAGACCACATCTCTTTGAGACAATTTTTTCAATAAGATTTGTGTGCCTTGTAAATGCTATTACAGTTTACATACAATTCTATCAGAGCATTTCCAAGCATGACATCTGACATATATCCACTTTTTGTTAATCTTGATGGATACATACCCTATTCCAAAACCCTATTTTATTATAGGAAAGGGGAGAAACGGTGGAAAATTTAGTGGAATTTTGGTTCTACACCCAACAATAGCATCTGCTTGAAAGCTTCTTAAGTTGTATCATCAAATTCATCTTATGTCTAACCTGTGATTATGGCATTCCTTGAGACCATGTTTTCTTGAGGAAAACTGTCAAATAGTTTATACGCCTTATCAACACATCCATATTTCTTTTTCCTATGTACTCACCAGGGAAATTGTAACTTCATCATCTGACAAAATACCCCTATCCTTCTTGATTTGATAGATGCCCATAACTTGTCCCAAAGCTTTCATTTTGGAACAGGGAGTTAGGATGCTAGTTAAGGTTGTGAAATTAGGCTTTACACCTGCCAATTGCATTTGCTTAAAATTTTCTTAGCCTATTTAAGGCTATGTACCTCTTCCTCTTATAGTAGGTGTCTTCCATTCTCTCTCTAAGCACAAAAAATTAGTTCTTACCTCAACCTATTTGGACTATTCAATGCCTTGCAATTTGCATTCTAAAAATTTTGTTGGAATGTTAATCCTTGTAAATGGTTGTGGGGAGCATTGTCCTTTTGAGTTTTGATTGACTATATTTGACACCCCTTAGCTTCCATTCTAGTTTGCATATTGATCTTTGTTTGTATCTCTTCAACTAAGGTGTTTTAGTGCACAGGATTAAAGTTTCAATCTATGTTTAAAAATTTTCATGAATGTATATTTATAAATGTGTGTGTGCTTTATGTGTTGTAGTTTTTTATGGTTTGATTCAATATTGTGGCTAGAAGTTATTAGGTTATCAAATTTAGCATAGTTCCTTCAAATGGTAGTTTATTGAGATTTAGTTGTATATTTAAATATAATGATATATATATATATATGTGTGTGTGTATAAATATAAGTGGTCCTTCATAATGATATATATAATTATATGTGTGAATAAATGTGTATAAATAATATACGATTTAAAGGAAAAAGGAAACCATTTTGAGATATGTATATTTTTAGCATATTTCTATAGCCTTATTAATTATTTTAATAATTGCATAATGAATGTAAATTGATTAGTTAGATTGTTCTTTTGCAAATTATTATTTGGAATGGGTAATGAAGATTAAAGAAAAAGAAATGATTTATTTGTATTTGCGTATTTGCATAGTTTGGTTTAAATTAATAGATTAGGTTAATTGTGCTTTGAGAATTATGCTTTTAAGTAAAGGAGATCATATAATAATGAACGAATAAATGGTTTTATTTATATAATCTCTATTAATTATTATTTGGTTATTATGTTAAGTTTATTTGTGGAATACAAAAAAGAAAAATTATGCTATTTAAGCATGTTCTTATAGAAAATAGAATATAATAAAATGGTTTATGATAATTGTTACATATAATAGTGGAATATGAAATGTAAATAGATGAATTATGTGGTTTTAGTAAATAAAAGAGTAACTAAATTAGAAATTAGAGGTTGTTGATATGGATAAATGAAAAGTAACAATAGAGTAAGTAAATTTGAAATTATTAGAAAGGAAAGAATATGTTTTCTTTAAATAATTATTTTATTCTGTATAATTTCAAAATGAATGTTTAAATAAATGTAAATTGATTGTTTTGACTTAAATATGAGAAAATTCCTTGGATTATGTTTAGAAAAGAGTAAGTTTATATAATTATATTTAATGATTTAATGATTTCATAATAGATGTAGAAATAGAATTAGAGATATTAAATTTAAATCATGGGAAATTCAATTAGAAAAGAGGATGATAGGACAAGTTAATGAATACATCTATATGCTTATGTAATTTGTTTGTTGGATTCCTACCTATGAATATGTATATATGAATATATTTATTTAGATAAATTAGTGGATGGTAGATTGAAAGTGTTATCGAGTTATAGAATTTAAATAAGAATAACTACAAAAAAAAAGTAGATTGTTGTGAGGGTTTACCTTTAGTTATCGTTATTTGTGATTATAGTATTTAAATTTGAGTAAGTTTTCAAAGTGATTGATAGGTTGTTTAAGTTAAATAATTTTGATTTATTTCTTAAATTGGCAATAACCTCTTAGTCGAAATATGGATTAAATGGGAATTAAAAGACTAGTTTAGTATAACTTGTTGGAAGAGTCTTTAGGCCCTTTATATAAGTAATATATATATATATATATATGTATGTTATATATGTGCGAACCCCAGCCTTGGTACCTGCAAAAAAATAAGAATAAACAAGTTAGATAAGTGATTGCAAGCCAAAACAATGATTCCCCATGAAATCCATTTACAACATTCAAACTAGGAAAGAAAATGACAAAGAACACAATGAAAATGATAAAACAAAGATCAAATCCTAATTAGTTGTGCAAACTCATGATCTCATGGGGGAATTGGTGCCAATTTGATGTGAAAATTGGCCCTTTCCCAATTCCTATGATGTAAGATTGATGGGTTGAAGATGATTGATCCACTTTGTTGGTGAAGAATGAGAGCTCCAAGCCAAAATCTGCAAAAACCTAGCTATGACTCAATGATAATGGATGAAATTCAAGAGATATTTGAGCATGGTAACTTTTCCTAGATTGTGGATGATGAAATGAGGATATGAGCTCTTTATTTATAGAATTCCAAGATGGATGAATGCCCAAATTTGAGCAATGTGGGACTAACATTCATCCAATGGCATGATGCCACTTTTCAAGCTATGAATGGATGAAGGATGTGCAAGATTTGAGGTTTGTGCCAATAAATGCATAATTTTGAATTTAAAATTTGTTGAAATGACATGTAAGAGGGAAGGGAAAATGCAATAAATGCCACTTGGCTCAAGGAAAGGGACATGTAAGATGAATTTATTGCCTTGTTAGATGTACATGTTGACTTGGAATTTTTGAATTCAAATTGAGAGAATATTCCAAAAGATGCCTTGTGAGGAAAATAGGGATTTAATAAATGAATTAAATCTATTTTCATGTGCAACTTGCATTATCTAGAGGATGGGACATGAGATGAGATTAAATTAATCAAAGGTTAATTAATTTAATGAGAGAGGTTAGATGATGTGACCTATTTGACTCAAATTTATGGATTTATTTTAAATCAAATAAGAGAGGAATATGATAAGAGATTAATTAAATAAGGATTTTGATTTATTTAATTAAAAGAGATAGTGTTAGGTTAAATCAAATAAGGTTTTAATTTATTTAATTTAATGGATAGACTTTAGAGATTTAATCAAATAAATTGATTATTTAATTAAATAGGGATAATTAGATCAGATGGATTGATTTAATTAACAAAAGAGATTGACTTAATTAGATAAAATGATTTATTCAATTAAGAGAGGACTATTGATGAATTTAATCAGAGAGGGGAGTTTGATTAAATGGTTAGACCGAGGGATGATTCAGGAAGAAACGATGTTAGTAAGTTAGGATCAGATGCATAATGTCATTCAGTATATTTTACATGTCTACATTTTTCCCCTCTTTGAAGCAATGCACTCATTGCGTTGGTTCAAAGAATAAATGATCTCAATCAAAGCCAAAAAAATTTGATATTTAAAAACTTTCCACACTGATGCATGGTGAGATAAAACATTCCATTATAATGCCCCCTCAAGAGATTGAACGAAAATTCCAATTTTTGGGTGATCTCATGAAAAAAGATGACAAAGTACCCACTAGGTCTGAAAGGGGTTCGGGAGGCTAAAAATGTGTCTAAACGCAATAAAACAATGAAAAATAAGCCTCAATCAGACAAAAGCAGGTTCAAGGGTCCAAAAACCTAGTAGGTCAGCCAAACAAGGTGAGAAAACCCTAATTTTCATGCTTAAATGGGGCCCTAGGGGTCACTTTCAAGTCCTTTTCAAACACCCCCAATAGTGACCTTGAGATTTGAGCTCAGAACTCCTGTCGATATGGTGCAACGACAACTTCCCCTACACATTTCAGATCAAGTTCAGACATACCAGCGGCCACTTGGCATCGGGGCACCGGTATCTGACCCTTACCCAAGCTTCATCTTTCATTTAATGGTTCATTTAATGCTTTAGAGAGTCGGTCTGTTTACAACGGTGCTATATGGTGTCGCTTAGAAGAAAAATTGTGCCGCTTGGTGTTTAATAGCATCGTCGCGGTGCAGTTTGGAGTTTAGAAACTTTGACACTGACCTCAGGGCCGACATTTGGATTGAAAAAGTGCAATGCAGCATAGCCCATTTTGTCCAAAGTGCACCGCTATGAGGGAAACTGCACCGCGACGGCGCTATTTGGCTCTTTTTACCCCTAGCATCGGAGTTTGATTTAAATCAAACTGTGACGCCATCATGAGTTGCACCGCTGGGGAAGTTTTTTGAACACTCGATAAAGAATTTTTCAAAATTTTTAACATGATGACCTTCCTTGATGCAGAATGGGGCGAGGGAGATCTACTCTCGAGAGCACAAGTCATAAGACTTGGCTGGTTACCTGAGGGACTTGAGCGATCGGGACTAGGACCGACTTCAGATTGCAGGTTTGTGGCATATTGCATACACGGCGCTGATCCACACTCACTAAGGGATGGTGCCAGTGCTAGTAGAGAGATGGCACAACAAGACGTCATTGTTCCATCTTCGTACTAGTGAGGCCACCATCACTCTAGAGGACATTTGGTGCATTCTATGATTTCCTATTCATGGATGATGAATGATCTTTGATATGGACGAGGGACGCAAGGCTTGCTTTTGAGTCCTTGCCACATATGAGATTATCTTCTGCGAGGGGCAAATAGAGCTTGAGTGCCATTGGATCTTGGCCCCTCCTTACCACTGGGTGGTGTTTGCTATCATTTCAGGGCTTGTTGCCCCTGACAGATGAGGGAGATACTTCAGTCTTGGCTGGGGATCATGTTGGGAGCAAATGGTCCAAGGTAGACTGACTCATTTTGCGTGGGGGCTTGTTCTTCTTGCTTCACTTTATAGAGACCTCCATGAGTACGTTTACATGGATGGGAGAGAACTGGGAATAGGGGTGACCCTTCTTCATGTATGGGTGTGGGAGCACATTTCTGTGCTACGTCCATGGGTCATTCTAGTTCCGAAGGGGGCAGATGATCCCCTTGTGGCATGATATAGAGGCGGTGTGTCATTCACCCATACCGGCGAGCATGGGATCCCTTACTGGAGGAGGGTTCTGGATGAGATGTAGGTGTTTACTTGGTGCCCCTACCTCAGTCAGCTTGGATGGGCCCACAATACTACCAAATGTTCTTCTACTGTGAGGATCGGTATATGCAGGGGCGGGAGCACACGATGATTGAGAGATATCTACCTGGGCACGTGCAACATTAGTTTGGGGAGCCACAGGATCGGCCAGATGATGCTTACATAGCTATCTTCTCTCACACCATGGCACAGGTCACATGGGGGCAGTAAATTCCTGCCTCAAAGGCAATAGACAGTTTCAGATAGCTGGTAGCCCAACCATGGGATTATGATCAGGGGCTGGCAGATCAAGGCACCACCCAGGCCTACAAAGACTGGTTTCGACCTCCACTTTAGCTAACCATTCTAGGTGAGGACCCAAATGTGCAGAGAGTCAGAGGTAGAGGGGGAAGTTGATAACAGAGAGATGTGGTTCGACAAGATCCGTCATTTGTGCCCCCAGTCCCGCCAGGGCAGGAGGATGTTCATATGCAGGATCAGTAGCAGGTGCCACTAGTTCCACCACCACGAGTCGAGGGTGAGGATCAGCCCCATGTGCAGCCACGGGTATAGCTAGCAGGACAAGTAGATGCACAGGACACCTTGATTGCATAGCTGCAGGCCCAGGTTCAGGCAGTGACAGTGGAGAGTGACCAGGCGAGGGATTAGGCTGTGTAGCAGAGATAGGCTGCAAAGCTACAGGAAGCCACTAAGCTAGGCCACAGACAATAGATAGAGAGCATGACAGCCTCCTCCTCCCAGGGTATAGTGTCAGTTTGATCCTACAAAGATGTTATCCGAGAGGCAGAGTACTACCGACGGGCCTAATACGAGACCATACCTAGAGTAGCGTGGGTCCTAGAGTATTCAGAGTGGGCCAGCCATAAACCAGTAGAGGGTCATGGTGACAGAGGTGAGGGAAGCATTCACAGAGACCGAGCTTGATTGAGAAGTGATGATATATTTTTCTATGCCTTATGGGCTCATTTTTGATAGCCCGATGGGCGTTTTGTACCGATTGACATATATGTATAGTGATCCAATTTATTCTTTGTACTATGACAGTGACATTATTGATGATATATATATATATATATATATGAGCTAATTTTGATGTGATGAAATGCATACTCTTTATTTGTGCATGGATGGTTTATTTCTATATGCTTTGCAATGATGTCCCTATGGATGCATTTATTTCTAATGATGTTTAAGCAATGATTATGACTAACAGATCTATATTATGCTAGCCTATGATATGCAAATGTGATGGTCTATTTATGATAATGCAAATGCGATGGTCTGATATGTGAAATGATATGATCCATTGTGCACATGTGAAATGATATGTAAATTATTCTTATGAAATGTTAATGAATGTTTGCATATATGAATTATTTGTAATGAATTTTTATACGTCTATGTCTATGTGGAATGATTTACACAATGAATGTTTTATGATTCTATCTATGAGATGATATGGATAATGAAATATGAAATGTGATGGTCATAATATGCTGCAAATGAAATGGTGTTAATGCATAATGAGATGGTTTTATGAGATGCTTAGAATAGCAAATGTTATTATTCTAAACGTAATAAATGATGGTGTATGTGATGCAATGATATGTTCATGCATATTGTAATGTGAACGTAAAGTGGTGAGATGATGTCATTAATGTTATGCAAGTATGTATGCCTAATGAATTAAATGCTTATATACCTATTGATTATGCGAAAAATTATTATGAAATGCTTCTGTAGATGCTTATGTGATGATTTATATGATAAATGGTAATACAAAATGGTTATGAAATTCCAATGAATGTTTATGCAATGATTGATATAATGTCATGAGATGCAATGTAATGTCCTAGATGCACCTATCTATGAAAAATGTTTTATGATAAACTATTTATATGATGATGGATATGCGATGCGTATGTTTCCTATATGATATGTTTATGCAATATGCCAATGATTTGTGGATGCAGGATCAATGGCGATGATGGTGATAATGATCAATTGTCATAGTACCTTGTTAGTATGGTTAGTAAGAAAAGAAGAAGTCATTTCAACAAGACACAAGATGATGCAAAATACAAATGATGATGATGATGATTACTTGCTGAGGAATTGGGATTTTCAAAAGGCCAAATTTTCTTATGTTTGATAACACACATGGTATGATGCATCAAGTTATAGAAGACTAGAATGGCATTGCACCTAGTGAGATGAACTTTGACTTGACTAGCAAATAGGAGTATTCTTGTTCACACCTAACATATGGAAACCTTGCTAGGATGCACTTTAGAAGTTTCAGACACCTAGGATCAAAACACGGAAAGGTAAACCTATCCACGTAATAGTCAACAAGTTTCCCTAGACCTCTTCCATACACACCTAACAAAGCAAGTATTCGCCAAGGTTATATTACAAAAACATCCAACAAGCATTGCAGACAAAAGATAATGATCGTTGCCCCATTCCTATTTCTCTAAATCCTATGTTTTTAGGATATCATCGAGACATCCTTGGAATGAGTGCAAATAAGATAAGTCAAAAGATAAATACCAAGTAAACAAACAAATTGGTGTTCTTCAATACCGCTAATTGAAAGAGGATGTGCTTTCTAAGGATGATAGACAAAATTTATTGCCAAAAGATAATGCCCATTGTAGGAAAGATTCATCCTAGGACATGTTAGTGGATGGTGGCATGCCATTTCATTTATCCAAAGTGTTCTAAGGGATGATTGATATGGGACCAATTCAGATGATGAGTTACCAATATGAAGAGATGACCAACTTGCTTATGCATTGACCTAGACTTAAGACTTGACGTTTTTGGGTTTTTACTTTTAAGCTATTAGACTTGTTTCCAACTGTTACACCAAAGGTTGAGGATGATGATCAGTTTATTATGGGTGGTGTTATTGAAGGTGCAAGTGAGATGAGGCGAATGGATTTTTTTAATATTTTGAATGTTTTTGATGTTTTACAATGTTTTGAGGCTATTTTTGGTATTTTCAAGATTTTCAAATGTTTTGATTTTTGATTTTCCAATGTTTTGGGGTTTTCTGAGATTTTGACCAAGAGACTAACCTAAAGAACTATCCTAGGGGTCTCGAGGGCTAATCAACAGATGAGCCTTGCCTACATTATACACATAGAGACCATGTAGTTCGACTGACGACTTGATAGATTTACAAATGATGATATACATGATGAGATGTCAGTTTATTATGACGGACTCCCAAAGGACTGACCTAAGTGTCTCGGGGGATGATCAAAGATCAACCTTGCCTACGTTCAAGCTCAGAGATGACGTAGTTCGACAAGATGACTCTGTTTTTGACTTTTGATTGACTTTTTGACTTGTTTTTGGATTTTGATATGTTTTGATGTTTTTGGATTTTTGATTTTCTAATGTTTTTGGATTTTTGATTTGAGGACTTTAAGAATATACATGAATCCGATCCAATGAGAACATGCCCCCAGCGTGATGCAATAGACTATTCCAATAAAGGCAAGACAAAATGACCTTGAGAATGGCTCAAGTAGTACTAGGAGGGATCATGATACGAACATAGGACCAAGCTATGGTATGGATGCGAGTGGATGAGTGATGGATGGCGACTTGAATGCGATGGATGATGGAAGCGAAATGGTGAGATGATGTCGAACAAGCTGCAAAGATCTTGGTGGATGGAAAGTGCTTATTTATGCAAGGCGCCTGTTTTCCAAGTTTTCACCAAGGTACTTGCCCAAAGTGCCACCGAAGTGGTGTTCACTAGAGGATGATTTTTTCTCTTTACTATTTTTTATCATTTTTCTGATTTTTTCTTTTTCTGATTTTTTTGTTGTCACCAAGACACCTGTTTGCCAGGTTTTCGCCGAAGTGACCATTTTTTTAGGAATTTTTCTATTTTTTTGGATTTTTTGGTTCTATACCTTAAAAGATTTAGGCATAAAGCTTTTTGAGATGGGAGCTATTCATGGGCTCCTGCAGAGGTTCCCCTTCGGGTGTTGATAACTGATATGCCCCTGATTTGTAACTTGTTGTGATGATGAATGGTCCCAGCCAATTAAGTTCAAACTTGCCTTTGCTAGTTGGGTTTGGGACATTCTTTTGATTTTCTTTTAAGACTAGTTCTCCAACTTGGAACATCCTGCTTATGATTTTCTTATTGTAGCTCCTTTTGAGTCTATTATGATAGACTTGCAAATGATTCAAAGCATCTATCTATCTTTCATCCAGTAGCTCTAGCTCATTTAGTGTTGATACCCATTATTCTTCATCTATGATGAGGTTCTGCAGTGATATGCCGACGGATGGGAGCTCAATCTCAATGGGGAGTACCACTTCTAATCTGTAGACCAAGGAAAAGGGGGTGGTGTCGGTGGGTGTGCGGATGCTGGTTCAATAGGCCCAGAGGGTGGGATTAAGCTGTAAATGCCAGTCACGACCTGTGTCATTGACTATTTTCTTGAGGATTTTTATAATGGTTTTGTTTGTAGCTTATGCTTGGCCATTGCCTTAGGGATAGTATGAGGTGGAGAAGTGATGTTGGATTTTGAATTTCTCACACAAGTCATAGACATCCTTATTTTTGAATGGTGTCTCATTATCTGAGATAATGGCTTGTGGGACACTGTACTGAAAAATGAGGTAGTTTAGGATAAACTTTGAGATCTGCCTCCTAGTTATATACATCATGGGTATGGCCTCCACCCACTTAGTAAAGTACTCAGTTGTGGTTATGATGAATTTGTGGCCATTGGATGAGGTGGGGGTGATTTTCCCAATGAGATCGAGTCCCCACTACGAAAAGAGCCACGATGTGATGATAGGATGAAGCTCTTGAGCTGAAGCATGGATGAGGTCCCCATGTTGCTGACATTGTAGACACATTCTAGCATGATCATGTGCTTCTCTTTCCATTGTGGGCCAATAATACCCCATCCTTAGTAGTTTCTTGGCTATGGTCATTCCACTCGAGTACGAACCACAAATATCATTGTGTACCTCAGTTAGGGCGGTTAATGCCTCCTCAGCATTTAGGCAATGTAGTAGGGTACCTTCTATGCTTCTACGGTATAGAGTATCTCCTAGGACGATGAGTTTAGATGCCTTTTTTATGAAGGTTTGCTTTAGTTTTGAGGGTTAAGTGGCGGGTATTACTCCTATTTGAAGATATGTGTAGATGTCATCGTACCAAGGATCACCGGGACCAACGATTTCACACATGAATTATGATTCTGGTACCTCAAATGTGGGAACGAGAAGCTTCTCAATCAAGAATTCATACTTTGGAATGTTGTTGGGGATGTCTAGTAGGGACCCAATTGTTTCCATGGCATCCATTGCTCTGTTGTTGGTTCTAGGAATCTGTTCAAATGTTATTTCTATAAAAGATTCTTTGAGAGTCTCCACTAATTTCTTGTGTGGAGTGAGCTTGTCATCCTTTGTCGGATATTCATTATTGACTTGATTTATGATTAACTGAGAGTCTTCGTACACTTTGAGAGCTATGATGTTCCATTGCACTGCTATCCTGAGACCTATAGTCAGCACCTCATATTTCGCAATGTTGTTGGTGCAAGGAAATGCTAGTTTGTATGACCTTGGTATGCAATCCCCTTGTGGGGTGATGAAGAAGACACCAACTCCTTATCCATGTTGCGTGTATGAGCCATTGAAATATAGTTTCTAGTGGTCAACTACATTGAGGTTAAAAATGGATTCATCTAGAAACTCTGAGACAAGAGGGCTCTCAGAATAAATAGGTTCTTATGCTAGTTGATATGCAATAATTTGGCCCTTAATGGCTTTCCGCTCTACATACTCGATGTCATACTCTGACAGTATCATTACCCATTTTTCCATTCTTCCTGTGAGCATTTCCTTTGATAAGAGATACTTGAGGGGGTCAATTTTGGTGATGAGCTTCATCTTGTGTGCCAACATGTAATGTCTAAATTTTTGTGATGCAAACACTACAGTGAGGCATTCTTTCTTGATAAATGAGTAGTTTATCTCATGACTGACCATTGTTCTACTGATATAGTAGATAGCCCTCTCTGTTCCATTTTCATCATGCTAAGCTAGGAGAGCTCCAAGGGCTGTTGCTATTGCTAATACATATAAGATCAATGGCTTTCTTGGGATGGGTGGCATTAAGACTAGTGGTGTTAGTAGACATTCCTTGATTTTGTTGAATGCCTCTTCACATTTTGTATCCCATTTGTATGCTACCCCATTGTGGAGTAGGTGAGAATATGGGTTCTGCTTCTCTGCCAGTTGTGCTATGAATCGTCGGATGGATTGAAGTTAGCCTTGGAGGCCTCTTAATTTTTTTAATGTCTTTGGTGTTTCCATCTCGAGGATTGCTTTCACTTTTTCTTGATCCACCTCGATACCCCTCATAGACACTATGTATCCTAGTAATTTACCTGATTGTATGCCGACGATGCACTTCTTGGGATTTAGTCTAACTTTGTATTCCTCTAGTCTGTCAAAGATAGCACTTAGGGTTGCTTTATGATCTTGTCTTGTTCTTGACTTAGCTAGAATTTCATCGACATAGTCTTCAACTATTTTATGAATCATGTCATGGAATATCAATGTCATGGCCCTTTGATAGGTTTCTCCTACGTTCTTTAAGCCGAATGGCATTATGTTCTAGTAGTAGGCCCCCCATGGACAAGTGAAAGTTGTCTTATGTTGATCTTCTTTTGCTATCATGATTTGATTGTATCCCAAAAATTCATCCATTAGTGATAGCATCTCATGTCCTACTATCATGTCTACTATCATGTCGATATTGGGGAGAGGGAAGTCATCCTTTGGACATGCCTTGTTCAAATCTCTGAAATCTATGCAGATTCTAATGGCTCCGTCAGGTTTTGAAATAGGTACCAAATTTGACACCCATTCTGGATAATCGATTGGTCGGATAAATCCTGCATCTAACAACTTTTTGAGCTCCATTTTGACCAATAAGGTGATTTGGGGATTCATTTTTTGAAGCTTTTGTTTGACTGGATTTGCTTTTGGATACTTGCTAAATGATGAACCATAGTCTTTGGATCAAGTCCAGGCATGTCAGCGTAACTCCATGCAATGTTTATTTGCCTTTCCCTTAGGAAAGCTGCTAGGAGTTGTTGCTCTTCTAATAATAGTGATTCCACATAGAATGTAATATGCAGGGTCTCCTTGGTTCCTAGGTTGACAGGATTGCATTTTTCGTCCAAAACTGTTGACTTCTCCTAATGAATAACTCTTAAAGGAAGATTGAATCCTTCATCCTAGGGTTCCTCAGAGAGGTTTTCACCATTGGATACATCCTTTCTTTTTACTATTTTCTTGTCAGAGAGTGCCATAGTGTGGTTTTCACTCAAGGACTTAGATATGATTCTTAGTTTCTCACTTTTGCAATTGAAGGATTCAATCATTTCCCCATAATAGGCACGTGTGTCCAACTCCATTGTAAACCCTACCTTGTGATCCCCATCTGGAATGTTGTCCTGCAATCCCATGAATTATGAGAGCACCTCATCATTTTCGAATGTATCAAGAACCGGTGGTCCTTGTTGGTCATAGTCGATGAGTTGGGGATATACTAAGTGGATCTCATGATTTTGATGGTCTGTTTCAAAGGAGAGGGTGTTAATCATGCAAAGGGCGGTATCCTCAAATAACCTAGGTAGATTGGTCATGGTATCCTCATCATCACTACTAATATAGGCCTCAGTTATAAAGTTATGTATGTCTCTACCTATGGATATTGGTGAGCGTACTTCTGTTACTATTGGCCGAGGAGAAACATTAGTCATTCTAATCGAAGGACTTCGTCCATGTATGGCTATACTCAGAGGAGTACATCCAAGGCCAATATTTGTTATAGGTCGTGTCTCTGGCATGACAGGTATTATGAGCCCATTGTCATTTTGTCCCAGTCTTTGATTTCTATCGTAGCCCATCGCAAGCATCATTTGTAGGCCCTTGCTTGTCTCATCCATTGGTAATTCAGGTGTCAGTCTTTCATCTTGATATAACATGTGTGATGGATCTACTTCAATAACCTATTGGCCAAGGCCTCCCCATCTTCTGAATTTAGGATAGTCTTCAGGAGACGTTTCTGATGTGGAAGCTTGGTTTTCTTGCGGACGTCCCCATGATCTAGGAGATTGTGGTAACTCTCCTATCACAAAAGAATTGTTAGGGAGCTTGTAGCTTCCACAACCATCCTCCTGGTTGATGAGCTTGATGTCAGAGATGGTGGGAATTGTGGGAGTGGATGGTGTCTCTATCGTAGAAGTGGACATGAGAGTGGTGGGGTCGATGTATGGTGTGGATGGTCCCTCATCATTCTTTGGTACTTAGGGGATTTTGTAATACTTTGTTTCAAGATTTTTTCAATATGAAAACGGTTCGGGATCTCCATGGATAGTAACCTCTTGTCCATTATGTGTAAATTTCACACATTGGTGGAAGGCTGATGCTACGGCTCTCATCGCATGGATCCATGAGCGTCCTAGGAGGATATTGTATGGCAAGTCGAGGTCCAAGACCTGACAAGTGGTTTCCATGAGAGTCGGCCCTACTTGAATAGGGAGTTTAATTGTGCCTTGAGACAATCTTTCTTGGTCATCATATGCTCTTATAGTGATGCCCTTTCCTTTGTCGATGAAATCTTCTGATATTTTCAACTGCTTGATGAGGCTTAGGGAACATATGTTCAAGCCCACACCTCCATCCACCAAGACCCTTTTGATTTTTCTCTTGTGTACAATGGCTTCCAAGTGAAGTGCATGGTTGTGAGATGGTTGGGCGGGGAAATCTTGGTCAGAAAATGTAAGGAGATTAGGCATTATGATATTTTTGACCATAGCTTGGAATTGCTCTGCATCAAGATCTACGGGGACGGTGGATGAGGCTAATGCTTCCTCAAGGATATTTTTATGAGTAGATGATATTTTTAACAACTCCATGATGGAGATGTGTGTTGGTGTTCTCTTGAGTTGATCTAAGACATTATAGCCATTAGGAACAGATCTAGATGCAGGGACTCTATTTGGTTGGGATGATCCTGTGATGGTGACTTTGTCTCCTCTTGTGGTGACTCCACAATCTTCGACATGGGGGCCCTTGATAGTGATGACCATGCAGTCTTCATTTAGGGAGGCAACGACTATTTCATACACGTGATTTACACTTCCCTTCCCTTTATCATTTTTATTGCCTTTGTTGCCATGATTCAGCATCGGATTCGTATATATCTTAAGATGTTGATTTCCTGTAGGTTGTTCCATGTTTATGATTTTCTTATCGATGAGATCTTGGATGATGTTTTTGAGTCTCATGCAACTATTTGTGGTGTGACCTTTAATTTTATGGAATTCGCAAACTTGATTCTCACTATACCAAGGAGGTTTGACATCGGGTTCTTGGTAATTCTCAAATGTAGGAGGCTTGATGAGTTTTTCATTGATCAACTTTTTCATTATGTCCTCAAGTGGTTCCCCCAAAATGGTGTATTTTCATTTGGGATAGCTTTTTCATTGGAGTGGTCCTCTTTGGTCATTGAGATTATTGATAGTTGGATTATTGTTGGGTTGGTGTGTTGTGTGATGGTGGTTTTGGTGTTGAATTTGGATTTTTGGTGCGAGTGTATGTTGGCATGGGGCACTAATTACCACCTTGGCATTGACGACACCATCATTAGTAACATTTTTGTTTCTTTCCCACATACGAGGTTTATCATTGTAATTGGATGGTGGGCGGTTGTTTTGTTGTTTGTGGTATGATGTTGATTTTGTGGGTTGAGTCACAAGGGATCTTTCGATGCTAAGTGCCTTGGGGATAAACTGATCATATGTGGTGATTCCTTGAACCTTGAGATGAAATTCCAAGTGGCCTTCAAGATTGGCTGTGATGGTGCAAACTTGTTGTTCTTCTGGCATGGTCCAATTGCTCCAATTGGCCTTGGATTTCCATCATTGTAGGAATGAGGTGAATGACTCACCCTTTCCTTGTTTTAAAGTGTAGAGTTCTTCTAGATTAACATCCATTGCAATGTTGCATATGTAATTTTTAATGAATGTGTCCCTAATTTCTTGGAATGTTCTAATGCCTAAAGGTAAGTGAGAGAACCATTCTATAGCATGACCTGCCAAGCTCCTAGGAAATAGCCGCATTAGATAAGTATTGTCATATGCGACCTCCATGCAATGAACCTGGAATTCCCTAATGTGATCTTCAAGGTTTCCCATCCCTCGATATTTGTCAAATTTGAGGATTTCAAATCCCTTGGGGAATGGTTTCATTATTAAGCTCTTATCAAATGGGTAGGGACACAAGTTGCTTGGTGTTTTGGTTGTTCACCCTGATTGAAGGTCGAGCACTTGTTATGAGAGAAACCTGAGTTGTGTCATCACATTATTTTGTAGATCAGGGGGTGGGATGAAAGTGTTTTGGGGTATTTCAATCATGGGTTGGATGGGTGGGTTGGTCAGTGCATTGTTTGATGGTATCTATATGTTCTACTGAGCGAGGTAGGCTTCTACCTACTTTTGTATGAACAATGCTTGTTGTTGATCTTGTTGTTGTTGTGCTAAGATCTGTGCTTGTTGTTGTGTGTGTTGTTATACCAACAACACTTTTTGTTGTGCTTATTGTTGTTCCAACAATGCTTGTTGTTGGGCTGCCAATTCTGCTGCTTCTTGTTGCTCTTGGTATTTCTTTAATGCTTGTTGATATGCTTGCAACTGCACTACTTGTCTTTGTGCAAGAATTTGTGCTTGATATTGAGCTTGTTGTACCTGATATTGAGTTTGTGCTTGATCCTGCACTTGTGTTGCTTGTGCTTGTGCTGTTTGTTGTTGCAATAGAAGTTGTGCTTGAGCGACCTTTTGTGCTTGCAATGCTTGTGCGGCTTGTGCAGCTTGGGCTTGTTGCACTTGTAAGGCAGCTTGGGCTACTTGGGCAGCTTGTGCAGCTTGAGAAACTTGCTTAGCGACTAGTTGTTTGACTTTTAGTTTTTGAACTTGTTGGTATCCTCTTTGGAAAGTAGCTTGCAATGTCACATCGTATTGCCTTGATGTGGTGGAATTTGGAGGTGGTGGGGGTGGTGGTGGATTTGGAATGGTGTTTGTGAAGGTGGTGTTGGTGTTTTTCATGATGGATGGTGTTGTTGATATGGTTGGTCCTTGGTAGACCATGCTCTGTGATGTTAAGGGGGTATTTGATGGTGTTGCAATTGCTTGTACGTTTGTCATTTGTTGTTGCGATATCAATGAAAAATTTTGAGCATTTGGTGTAATGCTCTGATTGTTGGTTGGGATATAGGTTTGATTGATATTTGATAGAGGGGGAAGCCCTAAACCAAGGAGTGGTGTGGATGATAATGGCAATGGTGGGAGAGGTGGAAATGTAAGGGGGGTGAGTTGTTGCAAAAATGGTGTGGTGTCGAATATGCCCCCTGATCTGAACATATCTCCCTCTTCTTGAAAATTTGTGAGAAGAGGTGTTTGAGGTGTTGCATGAAAAAATGATGATGATGGATCATGATGGAAGGTGAGAGGAACATTTTTGTGTAATTATTTTTGGGCTACGTTTTGTTCCAAGGTGGTGTTTGCATCCAAATTTTGATTATTAACAAGGGGGTGTGTTTGAATTGCATTGAGAAATGCACTTCCCTTATTAACATTGGGTTGGGTTGGAGCCAACGATGTGATTTTCGGAATGTTTTGTGTGATGTTTTGAGATGGGGATGTAGATGAAATTGGGATGGTGGATGAGATTGGAGGAAAAGATGTCTCCACTATAGTACTCACATCAAAATCTGAAGGTAACTTGGCCCCTTGTTTTGCTAGCTCAAGCATGTATAATGAAGGGTTGAGCCTCATCATGATGTTGATGATCCTATGGTTGTCTAGATTTTGGAGCATTTCAGTCATTTCCTTGCGAGACATTCCAAAAGTAAGGTCCTCTCCTTGGTTTTCTTCTTGCGGATTTTGCGATGATGAGAGGGTCAACAGATTACTTGATTCAGTGGGATTCATTTATGCGTTTGTTTGGCTAAGATTGCTTGAAGCGGGTGTTTCTTTGTTGGCTTCCATACTCTTCTTGTATTGAGATCTAGTTAGAACCATAAAACAAGGATCAATCTTCGAGAATATGGGAAATGAATCTCTTGATTCTTTGGATCGATCTTTATGGTATGCTCAAAGTAGAAATTTTTTTAGGATTCCTTGAGGATCAAAGGTGATGATATGATGATGATGTTGGGGATGGATGATACAAATTTTTTTGGCTTTTGATAAATCTTGAATGAGATACTAGGCTTTTAGGACTTGCAAATTTTGATTTTGTTTTGTTTTTGGATTTGAGATTTTTTCCTTGATTTTAATTTTCTTTTGATTTTGAACAAAAAGACCCTAAGATGTTGGATGATGATCTAAGGGATAGCTTTATTCAATGGATGATGATTTGAATATGTGCGAGGAGAAGGATACATCTACTATCACCTATCCAAACAAGATGATTGTTTTACTAAGTATATGAAGAAGGATTCATCTACATACACTAAGCTAGACAAGATGTTTTTGATAACTTTAACTAAGCATATGAAAAAGGATGCATCTACACATACCTAGACAAAGGTGATTTTGATAATGTTTTCAAGGATTTAGTCTCAATGATTTTGGTGATTTTTGATTTTGCCAAAAAGCCTAGTATTAAGGATGATTTCAAGATTTTCCAAAAGGTGATGATGAGATGATATTGTTTTGATGTTTTGGAGGATGGATGAAAAATATTTTGATTTGTTTTGATCCTAAGATGAACCTAAAAAAGACGCTTTGTTCATCTAGACCTAGGTATTAAAGAGCATGCAAATGCTTCCTAAAGACCTTTGTAACCAAGATATGATCTCATTTGAACATTCATTTTTGGATTTCCAACCAATGATTTTTGCTTTGGGATTGTGAGTCTTCAACACATATGAAAGTTCATTTTGCTTAACTTTGCTTAATGTCTTTATTTTACTAAAAACACTTTCTTCGATTAGGTTTTCAAACTAAGATGTCCAATGTCTTAATTTCTTTAAACCCCACAAGATATTTATGTGGAAATTCAATGAATTTAAGGCAAGGGTTTTCCTATTGTTTACTTAAGGAGACAAATCGAGATATAATCCAATGTTTAGAAACCTCTAAGGATGTGAATCCCAAGGGAAAGCAATAAAATATGGATTGATTCAATTGTATTTGTCTTTAAAAGGGTTTGAAATTTGGATGATGTTCAAGTGTTTATTTCTATGGTGTTTTCGATCAAGAAATTTGTTTTGTAACCCAAAAATAAGTACAATCCTATGGATGTGTAAGACAATATTTGTTGGATTCCCACTTGGACAAGTCCAGCTACACTTACCTTTAGCGAATGGTTAGATGCTTGACCCAACTGGCTCCCCTCCATGACACTCACTTATAGGGGTAGCCAAACATCAACACCCATGAAACTCCCATGGCATGTTTTCCATTTCTACTAGAAGACCGTAAAAGTGTGGGGTGGCTTCAGAACGACCGTTCTTGCACCAACAAATAGATTAAAGGATTTTGAAAAATTTTAGCACATGGGTTTTAATAAGGACTTTCCGTTTGTGGAGATTGACCCATATAGAAAGAGTCCCCTTTCGGATCCATCTTGTTAGAATCAACCGCGTGATATTGGTGTTTACTCGAATACCCACATTTATATACTGGTTGGAAATACTCTTTGCTTTAGAGTGTTACTGGTTGAGTCATTCCCTTGGGTGAGTACATTTAACCCAAGGCAGGCCCTCTAGGATAAACAAAAGCGAATGAAGAACAATATTCATAACTCGATCAATCCTTGTTGGCAACAAGGAGAGAGAATATACGCAACAATTCCCCCACTCACACTCGCACAAGATGTTGTTCAAATTTTAAACCCAAACCGAAGTGTGGAGGTGATTTCTTTGTCCCACCCTAAAGTCATGAAAAAGGCCTTTTGATTCTCAACATCGCTATAAAGTGTGAGAGAAGCGCATACATCCTTTTTCAATGGCTTTAGTTTAAGTAAGCCCTCACAAAAATAAAGTTACACTTGTTCTTTTTAAATCCCCAAAGAAAAATGTGAGTTCATTTTAAGCACCAAATGACAAATGAGAGACACTTTCTTCAATTGTTAATCCAATAAACAAAATCTAGTAAGTTTTGATCCGAAAGTTTTTTTTAGCCTTTGCAAGAAGAAATTGAAAAATTATTTTTAAGCCCAAATGAAAATTAGTGTCCTAAGAAAGAGGAGATAACAAATTCTTAAAGAAGTGTTAAACAAACACTAAGGTGTTTAAAAACACTTTGATTTCATAAGACATTGTCCTCATGTTCCACCTTCCTTTGTTTTCGATTTCCACACTACAAAGGAAAAAAATAGTTAGATTTTGGATAAACACATAAATTAAAAAGCAAAAAACAAAGGATAAATTAATCATCAATCAAAAGCATGTGCTAAAATTAAAGTTTCCCTTTTTACTGTCCTCCAGCGTCGCAACTCGTAACTGTGTTTCTATTTTCACCCTATGTCACAATTTTCATCCCACATCGGAGTTTAATATTTTTAAAAAATTTATGCAGGTCAGCGAGTCCAGCATCGGAGTTTGAAATTCAAATTTTCTTGGCGGGACGAGTCCAGCGTTGCACTTTGAGTCTCTCACGGTGCTATATAGCGAAGCTGAAGAGACAGTGGTGCCAAAACAGTGACGCTGAGCTCCCAGCATTAGAATTTCCTGTGTATGAAAGAAAAACATGGAATTTTTAGAAAAAAATGAGAAATAATGATATGTTGGCCTCCTTCTAGCACCAAATGTGCAAACCCCAGCCTTGGTACCTGCAAAACAACAAGAATAAACAAGTTAGATAAGTGATTGCAAGCCAAAACAAGGATTCCCCATGAAATCCATTTACAACATTCAAACTAGGGAAGAAAATGACAAAGAACACAATAAAAATGATAAAACAAAGATCAAATCCTAATTAGATGTGCAAACTCATGATCCCATTGGGGAATTGGTGCCAATTTGATGTGAAAATTGGCCCTTTCCCAATTCCTATGATGCAAGCTTGATGTGTTGAAGATGATCTATCCACTTTGTTGGTAAAGAATGAGAGCTTCAAGCCAAAATCTGCAAAAACCTAGCTATGACTCAATGATAATGGATGAAATTCAAGAGACATTTGAGCCTGGTAACTTTGCCTAGATTGTGGATGATGAAATGAGGATATGAGCTCTTTATTTATAGAATTCCAAGATGGATAAATGTCCAAATTTGAGCAACGTGGGACTAACATTCATCCAATGGCATGATGCCACTTGTCAAGCTATGAATGGATGAAAGATGTGCAAGATTTGGGGTTTGTGCCAATAAATGCATAATTTTGAATTTCAAATTTGTTGAAATGACATGTAAGAGGGAAGGGAAAATGCAATAAATGCCACTTGGATCAAGGAAAAGGACATGTAAGATGAATTTATTGCCTTGTTGGATGTACATGTTGACTTGGAATTTTTGAATTCAAATTGAGAGAATATTCCAAAAGATGCCTTTTGAGGAAAATAGGAATTTAATAAATGAATTAAATCTATTTTCATGTGCAACTTGCATTATCTAGAGGATGGGACATGAGATGAGATTAAATTAATCAAAGGTTAATTAATTTAATGAGAGGTTAGATGATGTGACCTATTTGACTCAAATTTATGGATTTATTTTAAATCAAATAAGAGAGGAATATGATAAGAGATTAATTAAATAAGGATTTTGATTCATTTAATTAAAAGAGATGGTGTTAGGTTAAATCAAATAAGGTTTTAATTTATTTAATTTAATGGATAGACTTTAGAGATTTAATCAAATAAATTGATTATTTAATTAAATAGGGATAATTAGATCAGATGGATTGATTTAATTAACAAAAGAGATTGACTTAATTAGATAAAATGATTTATTCAATTAAGAGAGGACTATTGATGAATTTAATTAGAGAGGGGAATTTGATTAAATGGTTAGACCGAGGGATGATTCAGGGAGAAACGATGTTAGTAAGTTAGGATCAGATGCATAGTGTCATTCAGTATATTTTACTTGTCTACAGTATATAGTATTTTATGTATTGGTGTAATGTGAAAAAATATTATATATGATTACTTTGTTTTATTTAGTATAACTATTGTATCACCAATGAATTTATGAAGGTTACAACTGTTGAATGTAGAAATACTTTTGAACATTATACAAGTAATTGTGTTAGATGAGAAAATGGGAACTTTTTATTGTTGGGAAGTAGGGGCATCATGTTGTTAAGTGCCCATAGAATTGGTTTAAGTGTTTGAGTTGATGATCTTCTTGATGTTTTTTCTATTTATTGTTCCACACTTGTTTTGTGATTGTGGGTTTTAATAGTCGTTTCGTGATCATAATACTATTGTTATATTTGACGGGGAAACATTATGTAGTTAAATGTTTGAAAGGAACATCTTGTTTTTTTAGTAAATCATCATGTTGATAATGATTTTTTGTTGATTTTAAATGTTCCTTGAAATTTTTACTTTGGTGTTCATGGTAAAATGAAAGATTGATTTTTTTAATGGTTCCCTGAGGTTGTCTTCTTCTTGTATTGAATTTTTCGATTAAGGGTCTTTATGTAATGAATTTATTGTGGTAATGTTTTGAGGTTGTTGGGAACCTCTAGTGTTTGAGTACCCTTAGTTGAGAGTTTATGGGAAATTGGTTTATTATGCTTCTAGAGGAAATGGGGGAAATACTTGTTTTATGATGTATTTCCATGATTGGATTTTTCTGAATCATTTGATTTTACTTCAGATTCTGAGCTCTTGTAGGTGTTACCTTTTGAGGTAGTTTTTTTTGGGCGAGAAGGTTCATGCCACACATATGTACTTGGTTTTCATTATTTTTGTGCTTTGTGTGATTGGGTACACCCTTACTTTTTAGGGATTATTTTGATACTACTAGGAAGATTGGATCTTCATGGGGGCCAACACATAAAAGGGAAAATTGGATAACCCATGGAAGAGTTTTTGTAATAAGTGATAACCTAAAAATTTTAACTAGTGGGTTTGGGTAGGTATACAATAAATAAGATGAGTAAGATGCCTCCCCCATGCCATTAGTGATTTTGTAGACTAAGGATGGGTGGAGAAGGCCATGGTCAACAAGATCACTACCTTGTCCTCGTGAAAGGATAGTGGTCCCATATGTGTCACCCTATTGGGCCAATGCCTAGTGAGTGGCAACGGGGATAACCATAGATGGGGGCCAACACCTATTGAGAGGTAGCTAGGATAACCCATGATAGGGCCATTCAATGAAAATCTTCCTATAGTATCTTTGGCTATTCTATTGCATTTGTGTACCTCTAGAAGCAGTCATCTTGTAAGTTGTTTGTTGTTACCCTTGTGGTCGATTCTTGTTGCTTTTCCTTTTGTTGGTTCATGGTTGTGGGTCTTTCTTGTCACCTTCGATGCATAGGGGTGGGCCTTCAGGTCCACATGGTTGGGTGGAACATGATTTTCACCCCATTGGGTTCCTATTCAATCTTGATGAAGCATGGAGTTTGTGTTGTTGGAGAGGATCCAAAGCTTCGCCACAATTTAGTTATATCATGGCCAATTCTGTATTTACTAGTATTTGATGTATCTTTTCCTCTATGTGCTAGGATGCACTAATGTGCATATGTATTCCTAAAATGATGTAATGTATTATTTTACCTTTGTAATCATTATTTGATGTGTTGTATCTATGGAAATGTGCTCTGTTGAATTCAAATGATGATAGTATGTTTATGGTTATCGAGAATAAGTTAATCTTGTTTATGTTGAGTTATCATCTATGGATGTTTCTTATTGATGGATTATAATTGATGTATGATTATTGTAAAATTATACTATATCATGGTTTATAATGTAATCTTGGAATTCCTTCGTTATCATTATGGTAATAGTTTAGGTTTTCATAATGACTATCTCATGTACCCCAGAGGACGTAGTTGATTTTGTAATTATGCAATTGCTTTACATGTAATGTATGTTCATGTTCATCTTATGTAATGTTCTTCTTTAAAAAAAATGTGCATTAATTTGTTAGTTTTAGTTGTCCTTTGGGGTTCACACGACAGGGTGTTACATGGACCCACACATTCATTCCAAGACTAAATTTGTACTTTTAAAGAAATGGATGTCATGGAAATGAAACAAGGTCACACAAGAAAGATCAACAGTTAGAAGCATCCAAGGAATCACACCCAATAGGAGAATACAAAAAGTGTCTAATCCTCAATCTAACATCTCAACTAGGTGTTTAGATTAAAACATGGTATCTAACACAAGGGTCCCTATGACCTGCTAGCCACCCAATAGACATCTAAGAACACATGCATAAGAAAAGTTACTATAACTAGACATGGGGGACAACATTAACCAAAGATCCTAGTGATGCAACACTAGCTTTGATAATCCCACTTAATTAAATAAATCAAACTATTTAATTAATACCCCTATGTCCTCTCATTGATTAAATAAATCTAATTATTTAGGAAAATGCCATAAATCCCCCAACTCACCTAAGATTAATTAATTTTGAATTAATTAGTCTTAAGTTGCCTCCTAATCTTCATTATCCAATCCTCTATGTTTTAACTTCACCTTGTTCAAATAAATACCTAGTTTATTAACCAAGTTGCACATGGAATTCATTTCTTTTAATTACTAATTAACCTATTTTCCCTCACAAAGGTATATTCTCTGGCAATATTCCCTCAACTACCCATTTATTAACTTTCCCTCCAAAGTCTTTAAAATCCTCTTACAAACTCCTTTAAGGCCTCTTACAAGATCATTTAATTCTTCTTACATTCCATCTTGTCTCTTGCAAGGGCATTCATCTCTCTTACATCTGCACCAACATTCCCTTACACCCTCATCCATATTCATTCACTTCTCTTACATTCTCACCTACATGCCCTAACTCATCCCTTCAAAAATTTTCTCACACATTTGTGAGTACATATCCCCATGGCTTTCATTAGCCTTGTGGCAAGTGTCACAAACCTATTGGTTCCCATCTTAGTCACACATTACCCAATTTTTTGCATCCTTCAACCATTATTTCCTATAAATAGAGGCTTCCTCTATTGAATATGGATCCACAACTTCATGCATTGTTACTCTACTCAATTTCATCCATCAACTACATTCTTTTCATATCATTTTAGATTGAATCTACTAAAAAATTTCATCAAAATCATCATTTTCATCAAATATATTGGAGCTTATACACTTGGGATTGGGAAAGGGCCACTTTCCACATCAAAGTGACACCAATCCCCCTATGGGATGGAGGTTTGAGCTATGTAGATAGGTTTACATGCTTTCATTTGCTTGCCTTTCATGCTTTGTTTCATGTTTCCATTTCTTAGTATGATCAAGAATCTCATATGGAATGATAGTTTATGCTTGCTAATGTGAGTAACCTTGTTTGTTTTATCTATGATTAGCTAGGTGAAAATTATCATTCACACATCCATTGTACATCTATCCCATCATTGAGACATATTACTAGTATAATTTTTTGTTTAACACAACACTACAAAATGCATCATCTCAAAAAGAGGAAAAATGTAGACACCTAGAAATGACTAATGCATTTTCATTTATCATTTCTTCAATATTTTCATCAATTCTTCTATGTATTTTAATTAAAAAAAAATTAATTATTTGATTAAGATTATAATTTCCCCCATCTATCCATGATAATTAAATAATTTTTTATTATTTTTAATTTATCTTAATTTTTTATTGTATTTATATTATTTTTAAAAAATTATTATTTATTTAATTCATCACTTATATTTTTCCCTCCAACATTAATTAAATTCAATTTATATTTGGCATTCTATAATTATTTTTTTATAAAATTAAATTAGCTAAGACTCCTCTTTTGAATAAACTAAAAATAATTTATTTAAATTAAATGTTTCTTATAAGATAAATAAATCAATATTCATTTATTTCTCCAACTGGGATTTTGAATTCAATAACATTATTTATATAATTCTCCTTTTCTCCTTCATCAAAATTCAAATTATAGGTCCTACCCTATCTTGATTTTTTCTATTCATTGATCTTTCTAATTAATCTCCAACATTAATGAAATATCAAGTGAGGCATATAAATGGAAAAAATTCATTCAGTCATAGCCCCTATGTCACATCTCATACTTTGATGCTATTTTGACCATGACTTACTTTGATGCTATTTTGACCATGACTTATTTTGATAATGTTTGACCTTGACTTTATGGGATTTAATATACGAATTATGATATGTGTTAGAGCAATATAATATACTACAATGCTTTGATGTATGGGAATGTAGAAAAATAATTGTTTTCTTTCAAGAATTATGAGTGCATTTTATATAAAATAGGAATGTTGATTTAATTATTGTTTAAATTTATGTTTCTACAATGGTTACTAATACACTTTCGTTTTTGCACGCCTAAGTGCATTTGAGCTGCAGGTGATCGAAGGCCAAGGTGATCGAAGGCCAAGAGTGTGATTGAGGAAAAGAAGGTTAGCTTCCCGACAGAGTAAAAGAGGAGAAGCTCTCTATTACGTACACACCACTTAAATCATGTAGCTGCATTAGGTCATGTATGTTTTTCAATATGATTGCGTGAAATTGATTAGCATAGCAAATTTAAAATATGGTTTAATTAACCTTAGAAATTGTGGAAATAATATGGCTTATTCTATTTTAATTAATCCCCATTTATATTTGTGCAACAAAAAGGAAAAATCTGTTTTAAAAGAAATATAATTAAAAAAAAGAAGAACAAAACAAATAATGGAAAAGAATATTGTGTTTGCATAAAATGAAATAATAGGTTTGCATAAAAGGGGATATATTTCTGTTTTGTATATGGTTATTTTTCCAAAAATAATGAGGAAGGAACAGCCCGAGAGAACATTGGGCTCTGGAAATTTTATCTTAAAACCAACAATGCAGTTGGTATGTGGCAATCCTTAGAATTTGCATGAGAATTTTATCTGTCATCTGGAAATTTTATGCATGATCCTCGAAAAGAGGAATAGAGCTTTAAGAGAGAAAAGAGGACTTCGATTCAGGCATATCGGAGAGCTCTAGGAAAGAGGTGACAAGAAGGTATTGCTGGGCATCTGCACTGGAAGAAAATTTGTCAGGTTCTTTTCATGCTTTGCCTTCATTTAATTTAAAAATTGCAGTAAGGAAATTGAAGGAATGAAATGCATCATTCCATGATATGAGTACAAACAACTGAGAAATCTTTCCAATTTCATTTTTGAATCTGGGTAACAGCTTACTTCTCTTTGTTGCAATATAGAATACACATTCTTTTCTTCAGAATTAGGGTTTCATTCTGTTGCAAAATCTGCAATTTATTAAACTGCTCTCAAGTATAATTGGAAATATATATATATATGCATATAATGACTGCATAAAAACTCTGTCATCTAAAATAAATTCAAAATGCCTTTGAGATAAATTTGAATGCAGATATACTGGACGAAATGTCTTCTTATTTTGAGTTATGAAATTGTTATCCATAGGAATGACGAAGGGATTTAATCCCTTGTCCTCGCCATGGGAAGGATGCGGCACTGTGGGAGGCTCGTGCCTTCCACAGGCCGCGGCATGTGGAGGAGGCGCGAGCCCCTCACAGCCCACCCCCTCCCCATGGGAGGGGCAAGGGCTTCCCTGAGCCCTTATGTTGCTCAACGCCAGTAAGAAAACCCTGAAAAATGTCATGTTCTATGTGCACGGCTAGTGAACTTTTGAACAGTTTTAAAAACCAGAATTTCTTTCTTCAAAATTACACGCAGCTGTATATGAATTTTTACACACACGCACACACACACACACACACACACACACATATATATATATAGATATCCATGCATATATATACCAAAATGCAAGTTGAAACAGGAAAAACCATTTCCAGAAAGTGGTATGAACTCTGTTAAATATACACAAATATCTCAGAAATGTTAAACCTAGAACAAGAATAGAATTGTTTTTGAGAAACCATGTAAACTGGAAAGCATCTTGATTACTTTAACATATACTTACTTACAAAAGTACAATCCTGAGTAAAGGAATACAACATAAAATTTGAAGGCAAGATTATCTTTCAAACCTCTGAATTTCTGAATAAATTGCACTGTTTCAGTATATTATTATTACTCTGAAACCTATATTGAAATTGGGAATTACACTATCAGTCAGCCTGAGCTTGGAAAGAATAGAAATACATACTAAAAATAGAAAACACTGTTCCTTCTTTCTAATAGTGCACTGAAAAGTATTAAGACATACATGTTCTTCTTTAAAAATAGAGCCTTTATCCAAATCAGAAAAGGGTTACTTACCAAAGAATAAACGAAATCTTACTACTGAATTTACAAAGGATGTTCTGAAATTCACATTTGAAATTCTTTTAGAATTAATTGAATGATTGAAACATGTACGAAAATGCATAATTTTCTGCTTTGGTATTTATTCATACTTTACTATGGTAACTTCCGGGACAGGGTGCCGAAGGTGGGCCAACAGAGATGGTAGTATTACCTTTTCTAAACTACCATTTACTTGTATTATTTATGCTTGGCCAAGCACTTGTACCATTGAAATAGATGGGTTTGTTTTAAAAGCCTAGAAACTTATATGTATTTGAGTCTCTGCCACCTCCTGTTGCAAGAAATGTGTTTATTTCTCATATTAGAAATGCATATAGGCATCAGGCACGCATCGAGAGTTCCCTCCTGTTTTACTATTTCGGGTTGCTAGGCTCCTTTATGCAGGGCCGGGGATTCCTTCGAGTTAGGAAGGGACCCGGGGAAGTCATGGACTTCGTGGTTGGGCGGAAAAGGCACCTGAATCACATTCTTGGCCCCAGCTCGCAAGAAGACCAAAGGTGTCATGGCGGTTGGTGGTTCCAAGTTTTATTTGCTATTGATGTACTTGTGTATTATTCAGGATTGGCTATTGAAGCCCATTGTAAATGTATATGTATTTGACATTCTTTGTTGAAACATTGAAATATAAGTATGATTCAAAAGTATCTAATGTAACATTGATTTGAGAAGTTAAAGTTTTATAACTTAGCATAGAAAAGATGTTTCTATTAGAATTGTTGATTCTTCCAAGTGAGGTTGAATATATGTATATGAGAAAGTCATTGAAATACTTATGTTTTGTATAATCTTGATACATTACATTGATATTATTATTCTACATGAAATGCAATTTAAATTCTCTTTTATTAAGCTCATTTGGAAGTGTTATGAACAATGTTGACTACTTGGAAAACTTTTATAATGATTTGAATAAATTGAAAATACTTAATACTGATTTAAACGGATTGAAAACACTCTTAATTTTCCGAGCGCTACACCCTAGAACTTTTCCTATTAAAAAATATCTCTATAACTATCATTATCAAATCCTTTATGCAACAAACCATGCAAGTTGACACTCTTGAGATCAAATCAAGAATTATAAAGTATTTATCATTATCATTGTCAAGCATATGTATCATTTATGTTTGAGAATTTATCATTATCATTCTATTATATCATTACTATTATTTCATAGTTTGTTAATTTCAAGAGAAAACAAAATGGAGAAAATCAAGATCTTTTCTATGATAAATTTAGTTTTCATCGAAATTATAAATTTTGAGCCAAGTTAATAAAAGTCATCGACTAATTGTTGAAATGTGAATTTCGTATTTTCATCGAATTGTTACTATTTGTGATTAACATTTTCATCATCCACACCATGATTACTTTCCGACTATTTGAAAGCACTTTTTCTAAATAAAATATGGAGACTAAATAAACCATATATAGAATTTATCTTTTGAACCAAAGTTAAATGTAGTGAAAGCTATCTATATCATTTTATTGGGGTATGATTATGAGAAGTATGCATATACAATTTCCCATCCTTTTACCGGGTCTTAGTAGAGCACACTAAAGTTTTATGACTTTTTTAGAAGTCATAGCATTAATTATCATTTTGAAGGTTTCTTTGTTTGAAATGTTAAAACTGAACAACTATATGGTATATGACCAAGAGAACCAAGAATAATAAACGCGAGAATATAAATCTTGGATACGCTAGATTCCTTCTAAAATTTAATGGAATTATTTCAAGAATTATTAGCAATAGATTTATTTTGAATAGAAATGGTGGGAGGTCGTCATAAGAATTAATTATTAGTTGATAAATATATCACTTTTAATCCATCCCCGCTCCATATTAGGTATGGATTTTTGGTATCTAAATCCTTCTAGATACTCTTGGAAACAAAATTACTATTAATTTTTACGGGGATAAGATATATAAAAAATGAATATAAACTAGAGTCATTCTAGGTGGTTACCACATATATTGAACCAAACATAATATAATTTTACAATATAAAAGTTTAGGCTTCATTTACATCACAAGTTCTAACAATGCACTTGGTTGAAAATGTAATTACTTTTTGGTTGATATCAATGAGCCCTAACCTTCTATTTTCTAGAAAGAACAAATATCACAAGCAACTAAATGAAAACCTATATTATAACTTGAATTGGCCCCAAGGAAATTATGTAGAAGCTTTTAAACCTTATGAAAAAATAATTTCCAAGGAAATATAAGGGATATGCTTACTTAACCAATTACATAGCATGCACATTCCTAGAGTACTAGAATAAAGACCTCTAATTTTAATTCTATCCTCACATTTACGTTTTTGATAGCCTCTATGCATAAACTAGTAAAATTAAAATACCTCCTTATTTTACCATGTATGCTATGTACCTACTTTTGGATACATTTTTATATCCATTGATTATTTCCCTCCTAGTAACCACAAACACTACCAATACCTACATATAACTTAGAACTAGTTTTAATTCCTAAATCATGCAATCAATCCACATAAGAGGAAACCTAGATGAGCTATGAAACATATGCAATCCCATAAAATCATTTAATTTAAAACCATTTAAAAATATGAAACTCACACCCTTGCCACACCAACTCTAAAATTGAATCTCCTTGGTATAAAATATCTAAAATATATTATACATATTAATATAATTTATAATGGAAATGTTTAAGAGATACCTACTAATTCAACTAGGTAGGGTCATGAAAATTATGAAAGGGTGTCTCATAATTAGTTTTAGGAAACTTGGATAGGATTGTAATAAACCAACATGACCTTAGTGTGAATATTTTTTTTATTTTTTAACTATTTTTAGATAATAATTTTAATTAGGCTCCCCATATATTATGAGTTTCTAACAAAACATAAGATTATGATGTGTTAAAAACTATTTCATGACCTTAGCAATACTTGCATAATAAATTTAGTTTTGTTTAACTAACTTATGTTCATTGATTTGTAAAGGAGTAGGAATACCACTTCTAAATGCCCAAGCCACTTTTTCATATTGTTTTTAGAAGTATTCAAAGATGGGGGACCAAAACATAGACATAACCAAATTTTGAACCATGTATGACATAGCACAAGTGTGATATAATGTTATCATGACATGCTAGATCTTTTTCTAATATTGATTATTAATGTTGGGCTCATTTTAATTGGGCCTCTCAACACCATACAACAGAGAAGAAGCCAAGGAGAGTACACACACAATTTTTATTTGATCAAATCACTACCAAAATGCTACCATGACATTCAAAAGGTCAAGGAGATAGGTAGTGCATTATTTCTTTAGTTTAAAAATTTAACTAAATAGCAAGAGAGATTGCTTTGACCTTTTTATTTTTTTAGGAATTCAAAACCCCCCACCATTTCATCGAAACCTTAATTAACCCATTCACAAAAACATTATTGAATAAAAACCTAAAAAAACTCCAAAAATGCCCCAAAAATCTCCAAGGATGCAAAAAATATCCTAGGGAAAATAGAAAATAAGAAGGAACTTGGAACATTAATTGAAAAGTTGAGAAATTCAAGTGGAAAAAACTCTCATTGATCTACCACTTTGCTAGAATCTATTGTCTCTCACATATATTCTATGAGTGAAAAAATCAATGGCTAGTCAAACAAGAGGGAAGAAGCAAGAAAATTTTATACCAAGAAATTATCCCATGAATAAGTAAAATAAATATTAAAATCCAAATTGTGTGAATTTTTCACTAACCCACACACTAATACACTCCTACATAGTAGTTAAAGGACATTCCTTATCCATTAGTGATAAAACAATGGTACGAGTAATAAGTTTTGGCATATGTGATAGATATATTTTTACCATCCTCCATGCAAAAAAAAAAGGTACCCTATGTAATATTTTTTTTGGAAACTTTATTGTGAGTTTGTCCTTAAGGAGATCCCAAACTACATTGACATATGAGAGTTTTAAGATAGAGGTGGGGTTTCTACATAGCATCTATAGGGGGAACATTATGCCCAAGAATAGGAATGTAGAGTACTTTCTATTATATAAATTGAGCCCATCATATCTTCTTCCATTATGAAGGAGAGTGTTGAGGTCAAGACCGTATAGTCCATAAACCCACTCACTTAGAACCTTTTACTACACACTAGGCCTTTAGTGAAAGGTGATGAGGGAAAAGATTCAAGATCTTAAGATTCACCTCTCATATCTCAAAATGGTGGGTCTCTTTGTGATTATGGGTTTAAGGATGATTAGGGTGCACATGGATAGTAGTAGGGCACATCCATATTAGATTTTGTGGCGCTCACATATGACATGGTAGATGAAAATTTGACATTGATAAACAAGTAAATTTGAACATGGTTAAGATCTATTTACTATATTTAATTTTGAAATGTGAGATATACTTTAAATTACTAAATTGATTATATTAAAATTTTAGGGTCAAAGTGTTCACCTTGCTTTTGGTGACCCTTTAGTTCATAATCACATGATAATTTCAAGTCCATAGGTATGCAAGTAGTAAGAATTATTAAATATAGTACATGTAAATAATTTTACCTTATATAATGATAATATTAGAATTAAAATTGGATGTTGATGGGATTTTGACATTAGGACTTGTTAGTTAGAGTGGAAATATATCTTTATGGAGGTAAGATTGGCTATTTTTAAACATTATTTTTATAAAATAATGCTAGATGGATTTTGGTAATTTGATAGCGTTATTTCATTTTGAGTTAATGAAATTAAATAAAAATCCCAGTATCCATAACACAGTGGAGGGTATTGTTGTGGTATTATTATCTATTATACCTTTGATAGAGGCATGAGCCAAATATATATATATATATATATATATATATATATATATATAATTTTATTTGTTGTTTTATCTTACATCTATTAATGCAAATTTGAATCAATATTCATTCACTGTTTATTTTTATTCTTTATTCTTTTTAGAGGTCACAACTTGCATTCATTTCCCTTAGATGGATGAAGCAAGGCAATTATTATTTCATTATATGTCATTATTTAATTCATTATATATAAAATTAATTTATGTATATTATTTACTGTATTAGGTGGAGCTCAAAAATATTAAGAGGTCCATTCAATAGGTTTGAAATAAACCATCATTGCTTGTCTCCCCATCCACTCAATAGTCAAAGGTGGTATGTTATCTCTTCCCTTCTCCTAGAGGAAAGTGATTACATTAGAACTTAGTTGTATGCCTATATGACAGTTTTGTACATATATTTTTGTATTATAGATATGTGACATTATATGCCTATGTGACATTTTACTAATAATATATGGTTGTCTTATACATATATTTTAATTTTATTAACATAGCATTGTATTCAGGCTATATGTATTTTTAGTTACTAGAAATTTTCTTTACCAATGTTGTTCATATTTTCTATAAATGATTAACTAAATAAATCAATAATTACATAAGTAAATTAAAGATATTTTGATATGAGTAAGTGAATAGATTCCTAATAAATTTAGTCTTTCATCTTGTCCAATGAGTTAGTTCCTAGTCTATGTTCTGGTTGGTCACTTTTTTTTTGTTATGTAGAGGCTTGATTCAATATCATTCCTTATATGAGTTTTTTTATCATAATGGAGTGAGTTTTGTTGATTGATTGACTTGTCTCTGTTGTATAATAACTTTTACTAGACAAGAATGGGATTGATTCTTGGTGTATTTTAATAAAGATTTCAAGTGCGATCATCTTATCAAGAGCATTGACCTCCTCCATAACGATCTTAGAATATTAGGTTGTTTATAGTATCATATTTATAGTTGCATACAAATGATCTAAAGGCTTCTATTTTGATGGTAATAATACTTATTTGGGTTTGTACCCTAGCTTGGTAGATTGAATTTTGATTTGGTGATATGTATGTATGTATTGATATTATGTTTATAGATGGATGTCATGTTTAGGATTATGTACCTCATTACATAATAAGAATAAAGGTTTATATTATATTATAATAGTAAATATTTTAAGTTGTGTCAATTCTATTGAGTATTTCTAGAGGCATTGTGATTGTATATCATGTAAAGAATACTTATTCAAGGTTAAAATCTAAGTGTTTATATTTTTAGGGGTTTACATGATCTTTTTCCACCTTTAATAAACTATAAACCCTTTAATAAGTCCTAAAAATGCTAAGAGGAAATTTTTGCACCAAAATTGAATTCATAATAGAAAATAAATAAAATTTGAACCTATTTTAAAATTAATTCTATGAATAAAATTGGTTACCTATATCTAAATACCAAACCCTTGTTTGGTTGAAATAGGAATTACCATCTAGTAATCAATATTTTTGATATTTTTAATAGTTTAATGTCATATATTAGGTTCCCAACACTTTACTGAAGACCTATTATACATGTGGCTACATGGAGAAGCTTCTTCTAACACTTATTTTATCATTCTATGTCTGATTTATGACTTATTTTATAGATATAGGGGACGAGTTTCTTTTTTATTTTTTTGGTTACTCTTGGGCATGCATATATTTGGTTTTCATTTTCATAGAGACAAAGACATCATGTTTTGATTTATTTTGTATAATTTTGGAGTAAAAATAATATTTGAGGTTCCATTCCAAGTTTTTATTCTAATATGAGGGTTTGGTTTTGGATTTTTTTTTGGATATGATGATTAATAGAGTGTTGTTGACTAATAAATAATTTAAAATATAATGATTATATTTTTCTTCTGATATATTACAATTAGGATAACCAATGAGATGAATATTTTTTATTTGGTTTATCATGGAAACCCACTAAACCTTAGAGGATTGTTTTGGTCAAAAGGGAATAATTATGCCATGTGACTTTATTTCATAAAATTACAAAATGCTTCTACAAAAATGTGAGATTACTAGCTAGGAATTTATCATTCATTTTCATTATCAATATTTTTTAAACATTATTTTACATCATGTAGGGATATTAGTACAATCATACAGAAGATTTTTGATATTCATCATTTCATATATATGATAAATATGCAATTATTTCATAATAGCATCCCTATAGGTTTTCATGTCATTCAAACTTATCCAGATCTTGTGTTACAAGAAAGAAGGCATATGCAAGTAACTAAAAAATTTCACCTTTCTATCATTGATACCATCACATTATTAGAGTCATATCCTTGCATATTGATGCTTTTTAATGTAATTTAATGAAGGGTAATCCTGTGTGGAAGGAATAGATCTTCTTAAATGCCTTGAGTTACAAAAGGGGAAATGTTTATTACTATCATACCAAAATTATATGAAAACATGGCCTATAATAGTATTGAACCACCCAACTCAATTATTTGGGGCAATTGTTTGGGCACCATGACACATGAAATGAAAAAATGCATATTTCCATATTTACACTACTCTTTGTTAATTTTTTCCATAATAATGCATTAATTGTTAGAATGCTCACATAGTGTTGTGTTGAATAGAATCGAGATAGGGTACTGTAGAGGTACCCCATATCCACATGTAGGTGTAGACAAAACATTCCTAGGTGTTAGAAGGTCTGAGAAATAGTTCATCATAGTTTGGTAGATTTTTTCTCTTAAAATTTTGAAGCCACTATGCCAAAATAGTGTACCTAAAAATTATTGAGATGGATGGAGTGACAAAAAAGGTATTTTTTTAGCATAAAATCATCCACTTTGATGTGTTGGAATAGTTAGTTGGTCCCCATGAAACATGTAATTCAAAAAATCTCTATTTCTATGTTTACACTATTCTCAATTGATGCTTTTTACAAGAAAGAATTCATTGTTAGAATCATCAAATGTTGTCAATTTGACTAGAATAGAGTGAGTGCTATAGAAGGACCAAATATTCACCTACAAGTTTTGATAGATAATTCCTAGATGAAAGGAGATTTGAGAACTACTTGTCCATAGTTTAGTAGTTTTTTTTTTGTTCTAAGGCTATTAAAATACTATGTGAGAATAGTGTATCCTGAAATGTTTGAGATAGTTGTTACATGAAATCATACCCTATTGAACACAAGGTTCAACATTTCATTCAAACAATGGAAATGACCTCAATTTGTGGGACCTTGCGTGTATGAGGTTAAATATTTGGAAAAGGTTGGATTCCTCTTCTGATCCAAGTGTAATGTGTTGGTCCAACTCAGCACATGAAATCCTACCACTACCCTACTCTAATAGCTCATAGGGGAAAATGGGAAGAAGGAAAGAATGAGATGGAAATAGGAGGTGGTACATCAAGATGGAAAAGTTGTTTCTTCATGATTGAGATTGCACAAAAAAACCATTAAAGAGGGACCAAGGGACTCACATAGATACCTATTTGGTTGATTCCTAAAGGAAAACATGGAGGTTAGGGTTTGACAAAGTGCTAGAAGAAAATGGATATTCTCAAGCAACATTTGTAAACAATTTAACTCAAACATATATGCATGGAAATATAGAACAAACACTTTGATATATAGGTAATGAACTTACACACATAAACAAGATGAGAAGAGGGAAGATTAATTGATTTTATTGATGTAGAGGAAATAATCAATCTTTATAGGTGTAAAGATCGAAAATGTATAAGTTTGCTAAAGAAAACCCTAGAGGAGCTAGAGGAATAAGTATTAAAAAGAACAAAAATCTTTCCTTTATCAATTAGGTATAATTTGGAACCACAAATCAAACCCTAACCCTAACTAGGGTTAGCAATGAAGTTTTTGTGTAAAGGATGGAGCCATCCTATGAAAATCATGATTAGGACATGGATCAATCAAAATGGTCAATAGTAGCAATAAATGAACATGGGAACCCATAAAATCCACTTGAAAAAGGAAAGGGGAGCAATAATTGTCATCCTTGAAGTCTAGAAATTGAAAGAGGTCACTCAAAAAGGCATCTTGATCATTAATGGCATCATCATGCAAAAATCATCAAATCCTCTAAATAACATGGCTTCGAGCCCAAAAGGATATATTTTCTATGCATTAAATGGTCTAGAGCCATGAAAGATAATCTTTTTTGAGAATCAGACATGGGGCCTTCTTCATACCTTGTTCTTCATTGGCATCATACCATGGGGGATTAGGTTTCAAGTGTTTTCCATACCACTTATAGAAGGAAGGAAGAGAGAAGGTTGAAGGAGTGAACCGTGAAGTCTAAAAAGGTCACTCTTGTTAGGTGTTGGAGGTTGGTTAGAAGGCTTACACCTTATCACAAAGATAGAAAGAGTAAAGGAAAATCCCAAAGATTTATGCTCAAAATATTTAGCCTTAGTCAAAACTTTGAAGGAAATGTCAAAGATTGTGGGGTAGGAAGAAGAGATACCTCTTACCAAATAAAGGTAGGAGGTAAGGAACAAGGTTGATGCCTAATGTTCAAAAGGTACTATCAGATGTCGAGGGTCATGAGGGACGATTACCTTTTACCAAAAAGGAAGTTAGAGTTAAGGGAGGAAACTTCTACCTAAAGCCCTAAAAACTTGACACTTAGATGAATTTTGGGAGGAAGGAGTCAGGGAGAAGGAAGGAAGGAAAAAGATGAAGGCCTAATGCTTATAAGTCAAAAAGATATTTTAGGGATTAGGGACCAGGAGGAAATCTTAATGCCTAAGATGAAAACATGGAAGGAAGAAGAGGGAATCCTGACCATTAATGTTTGATAAATAAAGGCTTAGATAAATCTTGAAAAACCTCTTTGGGACTTCTATGATTGGAGGTAAGGCTTAAGGCTTACCAAGAGAGAGTGGTAAGGGCTAAAGGGTAATGCTGATGCAAAAAACCTAAAATGCTTTGTAGAAAATAGAAAGAAGTAGAAGAGAAGGAAGATCAAGAGCAATGGAGAAGTTATTCCAGAAGAGAGATATGTGTGTTGTAATTACAAAGCCTTGCAACATAAGCATGAAGTGTAGATGTTTTTTGTTGGTTGTTCCTATGTTGTCATTGATTTCAACATGGTGACAACTATATGGGAAGTTTACTTGGTTTATCGGAAGTTGTTCTCTACTTGTAATGTTCTTTTGTGATGAACGAGTACATTAGTATTTGAGTCCAAAATTCACTACAAGAACTTATATGACTCTAATCTCTTAACCATGTTATCAGGTCTTATTTAGACAACTATATCCTAGATCTTGAGAAGTTTCAGGTTGTGAGCATAAATTTATCTCTAATAGAGTTCAACTCTATATTTTACTATTGTTCCTTGCTTGAATTATTAGTATGGGAGACACCACATTTTCTTAAGGAGAACATTCTTATGCAACAGTTCTAATGGTAGTCTCTACGATGGTAGTATGATGATAAATTGATGTGATCTCAAATCTGAAAGGAGTTTTCTTTGGGGATTGTATGTTGGTTTGGAGATTCTATGAATTATGTTCTAGTCTTGGCCAACCTAACTTATGCAATATATTAAGGAGACTAGTTATGATTTATGGATGTTAGCCTACTTGGTATAAAACACTACATGGATAAAATGTTTTAAATCATATATGGTTCTAAAAAGAGTGTTTTGATTATTTTCTTTTCATCTAGTTAGGCTAACCTAATTGATGAATAATATATACTTGTATATATAAGATGTTTTGAAGAGAGTTGAGAAGAGATATTAGTGGGAGTGTGGAAGAAGGGTGCAAAAAGTATTAAGTGTATTTGAAGATCTAAGCCTAAATTCTTTATCAGTTGCGGATCATAGTAGATTTGATTGAGCGACTATTGTGTGAGGTAGTACTTCATATTCTGAGTTTTATTGGAACTGAACCCTGCACATTGAATGTATATTCTATCAGTTTAGACTTTTGGTAGTAAGCCACAATCTTTGTATCTTAGTGGTTAGCCATCTTTTCTATTCAGGCAGTGAGCCTTGAAAGGACAGTGAGTCCTGGTAGTGAGCCCTATAATATCTTGTATCTAGATATAATATATTGTGAGTTAACCCTCACCATTGTTTTTCCCTTTTTGGGTTTTCCACATAAAAATCTTGGTGTTCATGTGTGTGGTTGCATTTATTTGTTTCTATGTTCTCTCTTCTTGATTCAATCATAATTATGATAATGGTTAGAGGGATTTTATTAAAATGGTTTTATGGAATGTTGATTCATCCCCCTTTTTTAGTATTTTAGATGTTCGAAAATTAGTATCAGAACTTTGTTCCTCTGAAGAAGCCTAATAGCTTGAGGAAGGTCCCAAAATTTGAGTATAAGAAATTTTTTCCTCTAGAAGTGATCTCTGCTAGATATTTAGAATAAATAGAAGATCTAAAGGACAAGTTGATGAAAGAAAATGAGTATCTTGAAAAAATACAAAGTAAATGTGAAGAAGCATGTGATTTATTTGATAAGGCAGACGAAATTGTCTCTATCCTGTTGCAACAATTGGATGAGAAGAAAAGAATTGAAGATTGTTAGAAAATTGAAATTCAAAGGAAAGTGGATGAATGCACAAATTTAAGTTAAGCTATGTAATGCTTGATGAGTTGATTACTTAGAATCTAGTAATGGATAAAATTAGTTTAGGGTTTGAAGAAGGTCAAAGTTATAAAGTGAAGAAATCAATCGACAAGAAGACTCAGTGAAAAGATTGATGAATCAAGAACCTAAGAAACAATTCTAGATGAATTCCCATCAAACAACCTAATGCTAAAAGGTATTCATCTTTCAATGGTGTTTGTCATTCCTACAAGAAATTTGGTCATAAGGAAGAGGACTAAAAACATAAACTGAATGATACTTTATCATTCCCCGACAAATGTTTTGAGTGCAAGAAGGTTAGACATAAACCTAGTCTATGTGAAAATAGATTGAGTAAAAGGAAGAATGGAAGGAATAATGTTGTTTGTTGTAAGTACAACAATCCAAAACATCCTATTAATAATTGTAAAAGAAGAAAAAATAACTATCTAATGAAGAAACATGAACTGTAGTGTCCCTCCAGTTTTGACAGTTGGTTTTAGTTTGTTTTTGTTCAATTGATAAGTTACTTATGATATTTGGTTGGTTGTTTTTATTTATGTATCCAACATTATGGTAGACATGTGTGTGACATGGTTCATGTTGTAATGATTTCTTATGATTTATCATGCTCGTCTGTGTCGGTGAAGAAGACAGTATGGCATTACTCATTCGTGAGTACCCTGCTATGCTGCGATTCTTATTCACGGTGTGTTTTCTAATATGAGTATATGTATGTTCTAACGTTGATGTTTCCTACAAATACAGGTACCGGGTAACGGCTCCACTTGCTTGTCAGGTCTGAGCGTACCCTAATCCAATTAAATCATGTTGATTCAGAAATAGTGTCTAGTTCTTGTTTAACCATCATTCTTCGTTGAATGAGTATCCTATTGTCGCCCGTTGTCATTTGTTGTTTTGTCTTGTCGTGTCAATTTTGTCAGTGTTATTTTATTTGGAAATTAATTATTGTTTAATTTAGTTAAATGACTAATTTGTTGATATATTGATTAAATGCAAATTTGTTTAAATATTAGATTAAGTGTTTATGTTATGTTTATTGTTTAATTTGTTAATTTAAAATTTAAGCAAGTCATTTAATTAAAAGAGAATGTGTGATTTTTGAAAAGGAATTTCTTTAAAAGTAATTAATGAATTACTTGTGCAAATAAGGTTTTATGTTAAAGGGTATGTGCAGGATCATGATGGGCCAAAAAGTGGCAATATTATGGGTATTTGTAGGGCATGTGGCTGATGACTTTTTTTTTACCCAAAATTGATAAAATGAAAAGGGTTTTTAGAGGAGATTCCCAAATTTCCACCAATATAAATTATGCTTTAATTTGTATTGAATAAATAATTATTATTCATTTTCTATTAGAATTATGACTAAAGTCCTGATCAATAGGATGATTGAAAAACATCTATAACTTTCAAACGGTATCACATTTTTTCAATCTGAAACATGCATCACATTCTATGCTTCACATACTATAGGATTAAAAAAAGAAAAATTAAATTTCATGAAGTTTTGATCAAGTTAAGGTGGTCAGACATATGAGTTTTTATATATTTTAAAAGTTGTAATTAAAAATTCATAATTAATTATTTACTTGGAAAACAATTACAAAAAAATATGCATCACATCCGGACATGAGTCCTCTACTATATATAAAATCTTATAAAAAGCTACTATCATTTTATTATGGTTAGGGTGGTCAGACAGACACCTACTTCTTATTTTTTCCCTAAAATTTAAGTACTACTGCATTGAAATTTCAAATTTTCACCAAATGTATTTTAGTTATTTTTAAATAAACCTAGTAGTTTAGAAACTACATTCAATTTTCTACATATTCTATTCTTACATATTTTTGAAATAATGTAGATAACTTATTCAAATTTTTACGTCAAGTTGCCTAACACTGATTTTTTCTGATTTTTTGCCACTTAAGAGCCTGTGTTTTCCATGATGATCCTGCACATACCCAAAAAGCAAGTATTTTAAAAGAGTTAATTTTCAAAAGTTAAAATATCTTTGATATTTAATGTTTTTTTTACTGCATGAGAAATTTGAGGAATGCATGTTTACAAACAGATAAGATGTAACCTGAGATAATAAATTTGCATTAATTTGCCTTGAGGGGTTGCATTTTGATGCACGACATCTCTTGGGAAGAATTTTCACGGCAGTTGGAGAAAATGTTTACTTCTTGGTGTTTCTAATTAAAAGATCTGTAGGGAGTGGTTTTTTGAAGGAATTGTGTATTTTGAAGAATTTAGATAAATTGTGGGATATCAGATTTAGGATCAAAACTTTGTTGGATTCAAACTTCTTAATCAGGTTTTCCCTTTTTATTTTGCAATTTCTCTGTTTAGAAGTTTCTGGAAGATTTTCCTAAAAATTTAATGGATGTAATTTTGTTTGCATGAGGGAAAGAGTTACTTTGACAAACCTGCACATATTCAAAACAAGAAAACAATTAGGGGAAACTATCAACATTAAAAGTTAAACATAGCAAAATAGTTAATAAAGGAGAATAAACGATTAAAGGAAAAGATTTATAGTTTGATAATGTTTCTTCTAGCATGTCTAATATTCTATTGCATAGAATTATATAGAAAGATCTGCTTGTAATGGTGGAAATGATATACATCTAATAGAATAGTTTCTCTTGCAATAATCTTGGAAAGAAAATTTAAGGCAGTGTGTTTATAGATTTATCAATTTAATGAGTCTACTGGTAAATCTATTTGTGCTTTCAATCTTTTCTCCCCGATGTCATGCAAAATGTTTTATAGATCCTCTAACTTGGGCACCACCTAGTTGATGATTGATCTTGTTATTTTATAATAAAATCTTAAGTCTCATGCTAATTTATGTCTAGTTGCATTAAGCCACACCTACCCTCTCTGCATGAACTACCTTTCCGATATTGTAACTTTTTGAACTCAACAAAGATTGAGTTCGTCATAGCGCTATCTGTTTCAGCCAATTGATTCAAATCTCTTAAGAATCTTTGCTTAGCTTCCACACTTGATAAGTGAAGATCAATAGTCTCTCCTTTGGTAAATCTAGAATGATTATGTCTTTTATTATCCTTTATTTGCATGCAAGGATTGAATGTGAGGTTAGGAAGGATAGCTGAAATCTTAGTAATATCAGTAATATGTCTTTGATTTGAATCTTAAATCTTCCTATAACCAATGCTGTCAATTGTAAATGAAGGGAAAAGTTTATACTTTTCGAAACAATCTTATTATTGTTTCCTCATTCCTACGCGCAAACTATATTCTATAGACTCTTTGCCTCAGTATCTTACAAGATCTGTATAATGTAATTTGCGTTGTTATTTTATTTGACATTTGTTTATTTTAACATCTCTCGAGGAAGAAATGCTGTGATTTCTGTAAAACCCTTGTTGTGTATAAAATAAACTCATCAAACTGGTGATAACTCGCTGATATTAAATAATCTTTTTGATTCCATCCGATGTCTGTCATAGCAGCTGTGCTTGAGCATGTTAGGGGGTATAGATTTAAATGGTCTCCCTGATTTAATTCGCAATCTCTCGCAGTTGTAGTGCATGAACATGGAAAACTGTACATTCACCTGAGTCATCTGCGAATTCCTCTTTTCCTTGTAACCTGATTCTTTCTAGTTGTAAGTCATCCGTGGGAATTAATCATTTGTACCATGTGTATACTGCATATTGTGTTCTTGATATGGAAGAAATCTTTTTAAACTTCGATCTGTTTAAAGTATCAACGTTGATATGGTCTTAGCTTTAAGCTGCCACTTTAGGCATTGTAGATTATTCATGTATTTATGGAAGTTGTATATATCCTTCCTTTTATCGACTTGTAAACTCTAGATGGTGGCTGCATGAAACAGAAATATGATGCTTTATTAACTCGCAGTCTTCCCTAATTCCATCTGCTATCTGCCTTTATGGTAACACCAATGCATGGGATGTATAGTTTTAAAATAACCTCTTTGATTTCTTTCTCAGCCTGTTATTTCTGTGGCCCTTGAATATTTAATGCTATAAAAGATATAAAAGATTATTTTGGATTCAATGACAACCTGGTTCAGTCAATATAGCACTTCCTTAGTCGCCCTTTTTATTGAAAACTTATTGGTCTACTTTGTCTTGTTGGCAGGATTCGCTTTTAGAAGTGGCTACAATATTATTCCATTGTTTCCCTTATAATTTTATTAGTGAGACCTGCATTATCTACTATTCTTATTGTATCTATGTTTCTTATACCTTGCTTGCACCGACCCTTTTTAGCCATATTATCACCGATCACTAAGTTTCCGGAAGATTTGCATGCTTAGTTGATCACTGTTATTTGGTGTGTAATTTCCCTAATAAGGCATATAACTACCTAAACATGAGGAGTTAACTGTACTTGATCATATTTTGTTGCATGGCGCAGATTTTTCCATTTCCACTTTGTCATAAGCTATAGATATCTCTCATAAAATTTGAATATGTTAAGTTAGTTCTTCTATGTATGACATGTATTTTTCCTATACGTGCATGGCAGTGGACTAATGATTTGTATAATTTATTAAAAATGAATTTAGTCCAAGCTTTAAATTTTATAAATTTAAGTAGTAGATGTAATGAAATTATAATGACCTTAATAATTAATTATTAAGATTAAGAATAGATGGTAATAATCAATAAAGGGATAGATTTATTTATAGTTAGTGAGATTGAAGATTTGGTAATTTGAGTTGCTTGATAAGAAATTTGATTTATCTTTTATTAATATAGGACAAAGTTGTTTGTTTTATGAATTTAATAAATAACAAAGAATGTAGAGATATTGTATTGTTATGTTGTTATTTAATCTCTTGTTGTAATCTCATGTTGGATTTTGAAATAGGGAAACTCTTTGAATGATTTGTTAATCTATTTTAAAACATGAAGTTCAGAGAAGAAGTTTATTTTGTAAGATCAAGGAATTCGTACTAGGATGATTTAATTTCAAATGTTTAATTTGGGACTTAGCTAGGCATGATTTGATGTTACCTCTAGGGTATTAAGGAACTCATATGGTTCATGTCATGTTGATGTTGTGATCATTCATGATTTTTCATTTTGTGCTTATTAGCCTTCCTTTGTATCTAATTTTTGGGATATGTGTACCTTTCATCCAGAGGTGTAAGGGTTGATTAGAGGTATGATTTTTTTTGTTATGTTTGTTTATTGTTCTATTAAATACCTTGATCTATTTTTGGACTATGCCTTGCTAGAAATAATTGTTACCTTTGAGGTGTTGGAACTATTCTATGAATGGGCCATGAATGAGATATGTTTTAGTATGGCATTGTTGTATACACATGTGGGTAGTCCTTAGCATTTTGATTTTTGTGTCTTGTATCTAGGAAGAGTGGCTTGCAATAGGGGCCGAAACCCTAAGTGGTTGCCAGGGTAACCTATCGTGAGTTTCTTCTAATTCATTGAAAACTTTAATAAATAAACCTGGTGTTCATTAAATAATAAAGATAATCAGAATACCTCACCTAGCACCTTGATGCTCGTTTAGATTAAGGGTAGGTTGAGAAGGCCTGGAATGGCTTGTCGAACACCTTGTCTTCTTGAAAGGTAATTTCGACTCCACATGAGTTAATCTAAGGGCCAGGAATCAGTAGAGACTGCCAGGGTAACTCTGGAAGAGGGCCGGTAGTCTAGGAAGGTTCACCAGGGTAACTTAGAACAACTATGTGATGACACTCTATCCTGATGCATGATAGTAGTCTCTTGTGAAGAGTTAACTGTTTATTGTGATCGTCTCTAGAATCTTATATTGTGAATACTAAGGTTTGATGTGGTCATGTTGTTATGTGTAGTCATCCATGTAATGTAATGTATGTTCTTTGTTGTGTATTTGATTTTCTTCTAGACCTATCACTATCTCCTAGCACGGAGGGAGTGGACCTTCGGGTTCCATGCGGTTGGGTGGAAACCGCACTACACTTTCATTGGAATTCTCTTATAGATGGCACTATATATTTGTAGCAGATTCCTATTACTTCTTTGTTCGTGACGATGGATGTTGAATGTGTTCAGAGATGTGGATATTTGATATGAGGATATCATTACCCTATTTGTATAATTACCTCATGTTTATGAGCGTACTCTTTGTAACATCATTATGATGTATTGAAATTTATGAGAATCTCACTGGATGTAATCTGAATATATATAAATACCTTGATTATTTAAGTTTTGAATAGTGGATCATTTAAGAATGTGAAATGTATTCATTCTTTATTAATTTTAATTTATGGTAAGATGTTCTTATTATTAATGTTAAAGTAACGTCCTCTTGGAATCTACTTGACATTGTTTAAACGAATGACTTTCTAAAAAAAAAAATTCATTTAATTCACTAATTAATGCTTTTTCCTTTGGATTCCCTGTCAGGGCATTACATGAACAAATCATTGATCCAAAAGAAGTAAGAAAAGGAATGAAAAGGATCTAGAGAAAGGAAGGAGAATTCAAGTAAGATGAATCAGAATAATCAATCTTATCTATGCTGACCTCTGATGTAAACATGCCCATTAATTTTTGAGTCTAGAAATGACTAAGGGGAAGCAATTATCAGAAAATTTAATAAATCCCCTTCATTGGTACTTATGTCACATCATGGTAGAAGTATATTTAATGTGGTAATGAGTTTAAGGAATTTCTCAGTCACATGTGTGAAGAATGAAATTTGCAGAATTTTAAAGAATGGAGGTGCACACAATTTTTGAGGTAATCTACCTATAATTTGAATCATTCCAAAAGTATTAGGAATGAGATAAATAAATTCAAATATTTCAAGAGGAATATGTATTTTCAAAGAAGTGTGCAAACGAAATTTAGAGAGTAATTTTGAGTTTCAGGGTTTGAAGGAGAAATGAAGTGGATTCAAAGTGTGGTCTGGAAGCTAGATATCTATCCTTTCCTTGTTGGCATTTACATAGGTATTCCAGTTTTCACAATCTTTCATTTTTATTGCCATGGATAATTCAAAGGTTGTGAATAGTGAAATTAGAGTGCAAGTCAATTTAAGAAAATATGTGAAGAATGTATCAGAAGAGTTTGTTGGTGCACTCTTTCACATCCCTCCTAGAGTGTTTCCCATAGAAGATATCTATGCATTTTTTTACAATCAAATAGAGGAATTTCCACCACTCTACTTAATCATTATTTGGAAGAGTGAATTGGAAGAGAACCATGATGCCTACAAAGTGTTAGTTGAGACGAAGTTGGATGTTTAGCAGAAAGCCCTTTTGTTTGAGTTTGTCAAGAAGTATATTCAAATAGTTTTAAGCAAAATTCATGATGAATCTTTGTGGATTGATGAAGCACATTTGATTACTAGAGAAGAAATCAAAGATGTAACTAGTTTGTGTCCCTCTGGACCATTTCCCAAATGGAAGGTTGTGAATGAGCAACAAATAATTGAGGTAATCGGTGCAACTCTTGAAGGGAAAGAGATTAATTTGAGATCAATTATGGATCTAATCATTAGGTATGCCACAATGGTCAATGGTCGCAAAGTTTTTTTCCATGGCAATGACCTCATAGTTTCTACTATTGTTGTACATATTGTTGTTGATATGGTTAATGGAGATATGGGTTATGACCTAAGTGAATTACTTCAAATACATATTTTGAAGAATTTAAAGGAAATCAAGAGGAGTAAGAAGAATACATTCTGGTATGGAAATTTGGTTGTTTTCCTACTCTTTTACTTTTTGAGAGAATTACTAGTAATAGGAAGAATGGAATGGTCAAACACAAAGCCTATTTCCCATAAAATCAAGAAATTCATGATAAATATTGGTAATTTGGATGCTCAAGAGACTGCTATTGCTACATTCTTTAGAACATTTCAAATGAGGATGAGTAGAAGGTCAAGGATTCCAGTAAATGTTATTGAAAGGTACTATAGAAATATCAATTTTTTACTGTCTATAGATTTCTATCACATGGAAATACTTGAATCAAGGTTGGTATGGATATCTGAGTTAGATTATGAAATGTTAGAGGCTGAAATTCCTTATTATGCAAAAATTCTTTTGGAAATCCCTAAGAATTCTAGTGTAGAAGGTACCACTAGTAGTGCAACCAGAATAGGGAAGAAAAGAAAGAGTGTTGTCAAACAAGAAGTTGTAAAAGGAAGTGAGATAAAGAGACCTCAACATGAGCATGAAAGAATAAACATTCAAGGAGCTTTGGAAGAATTGTAGAAGGTTATTCCTGGTGCTAAATTTTATTCATCTATTTCTATTGTGGAGAATCTCATAAAGATGATTAATTCTTTCAATGTCTACATCTCTAGACTAGAAGTGCATGTTGGAACTAGATCTTTGAAAGAAAATATTAAAGATATCAAGGAAAAATGTGCAAACGCATATATTCAAGTGATGAAGCAATTGGAAAGCGTACAATATTGTGAGGAAGAGGCACATGACCTTCTTTCTTTTTTCCTAAATTGGTCTGGCAATATGCTCAGCATAAGAGATGAGATAAGGAAGAGTAAAACCCAGATGGAAACTCAACCAAATGCATACAAATTGGAAGAAGATAGAGATAATAAGAGGTAGTCCTACATTGTGCATGGCTTTAGGACAATTTATTTTCCTTGTAGGACCAAATAATAGAAGTTTTTAAGAATTTTGTGGCACTCAGAGACATGGTTAAACTTAGGCACATTCCCATTTCTAATTCCCTTGATAGTATTGGTGAATTATCAGATATTAATCTTATTCCCAATACTTTAGTAGATTGTATAGAGTCCTTAACTAAGCTTGGATTATTACACAAGACTCTTGTAAGTGTAAAATATTCATGGGAAGAAGGTAACGTGTCATGGAAGGTCATCCTAGAGAATCTCAAAGGTTCTTCTTCTTTAGGTTGATTCTATTGGTTATTTTTTAAGAGCAAAAATTAATTGCAGTCCTTAACTATGAATATGCCAAAAATAAATTATTAGTAAGGTTGAAGATTAGCCAACACTTAAGTGAAACATTTAGAACCTCACTTCCTCTCTTTGGGCTCTGTGAGACCTAGGAGGGTAGTCCTACTTATACTCATAACATCTCAACTTGATCAAGAGCACTTCCTCATAGATATATTTCTTAAGGAAACAACCTCATCTAAGGCTTGGTAGACCTCATATGAAATTGCTATTTGTTTAAGGGAATGCATTGATACTTAAAGTTTGGTGTAGTGCAATTTAAAGTATATTTAAATAATTCATTTCCACTTCAAATCCTCGGCCAAATTCATTACTAGCTTAGTTAACAATGAGATAAACTAATAAAAAAAAAGTTGCCCTATATGAGGGAATAATGGAGTCATAACTTGCAATCAATCAGTAATACAATTATGATTAAATATTAGAAATTAGTGGACTATTAGGATACCACTTTGTAGCAGCTAACTCACTATATTTTTAAAATATTGCTTCCTTACCAAATATTATATCCCTCTCCCACAAACTAATGGCCTTATTTTAGCATTTAATCAAATCATTAAACTAAAGAAAAATAAATAAATCTCATTCATGTGGTACAAATGACAAAGGAAAAATGAAATTATAATTAACAACTTCAATTATAATTTGAAAGAAAGATACATAGGAGAGCAACATTTTAGAACTAATATTCTCCTTCATTATTGATATTACTTTGTAAAACTATATTTAAGATCTTCATATAGTATAACTTTCACCCTAGATTGGCTTTTGATATATTTACTACTGTATCTATTTACATTTTATTTTCTCTGAGAGCATATCATTCACCTTGACCTATTCTAGACTTCAAATTTCTGAACTCTCTTAACTTCAACATGAAATCCCCTTTTATAAATAGGGGAGCAACAAGCATCTGGCTAAGTTACAATTTCATTTTAATTTCATTTCATTTCAAAAACCTAATTTCAACTACATCTTCAAAGAACTTCACAGATAGTTTCAGAAAATCATTAGAGAACATGGGAGGACAAAAGACAAAACAAATGTGTAGAATATCAGTCGTTGTCACCACATTCATGTTTGAAAACAAAAAAATTGTATCAGCCAGAGGACCTCCATATCAGCATGGAAGAGTAAAAGACCAAACCTAGGGATGCATTGAAACAAATACCTCCTATGCAAAGACCATGGTGTCATCAAAAACAAAAATAAGGAGAAGACCCTATTTAGAGTTGTCAGCATCAGAGGATGCTTAACTACTCTTTGTCCTCGATGAAATTGGAGGGACCATCACCACATCATCATAAAAGCTACTATATGACACCAAATAATGAAGGTAATAGCCATATCCTAAGTCAATGTCACCTTTAGTGTTCGAAGGAATATTAAAGAGCACAATGGGAGAATTATGTTTTTCTAGGCAAGCTCTATGACCCTTATCTTTTTCACTGGCTAAGCCAGCTCCTTGCCTTTAAACTTGATCATCTCTTTAGGAATGGTCTTGTTTCTCAATTTTCATGTACTCTACACAATATCCTTCTTCTTATGCCCTCAATCCCTCTAATTACCCTTTGAAACCTTAGGTGAAGGCTGGTTTGATTGCTTAGTTATACACATATCCTCATAGCACTCAAATGCATTCAACTAACTAGACCTCCTAATAGGCTAAATTGGCACACCCATCTTTCTCATCTACAAAATGAACAGAAGTTGACAATTCAATAGACTCTAAATCAAAGTTGTAGGGAAATGCACCTACAAACCCAGACAATTACATCCCATACTATAAAAATAAAATCATAATAGGCTAGAGCACAACCAAGAGAGATCCCAATTGAAAACAAACATACCCCAGAAACGAGCATTCACTATTCAACTTGAGGTGAATTAACACATTCACAATCTTCACTAACCTACACCTTACATTCACTGCAAACTTAGAAAGATGGTGAAGATGAACAATGATCAATTTGCATTAAATAGGCATTTTGAAGCATGCAAAAATTAATGATTCAAGAACTCCTCGTCTGAGTGACTTGATAACTTAGCAACTCATCTTTGAATCTGGGTCATCGATCTTAAAGAATTTAAAACTTCATCTATGGTGACCATGAGCATCATTTTTTGACCATTAGCAACTTGTTCCTAGAAAACAACAATGCCACCTCAAACTTTTCCATGTCCTCCCTTAATCTTGATTAATGATACATGATCTAACAATCAACATGCATCGCCAACCTAATCCATGCTCCTCCATTAATATTGGAAAAGTACATATGACCTACGTTTTGAGGAAAGCAATTCCTTATACACTTCATTGCTCATCACTGGACTCACCAAAAATTTAGGGTACAATCAACGATGAGAATTCTTCTATGATGAAATTTAGTCTATTGGATCATCTTGTTTTAAAAGATAGATCAACAATTCTCCATCCATCTGCTACTTTACTCTTTTCTTTATCCGATGTCCTCAAGATTCTTCCACGTTTCCTTTTTCAGCACTAGCTATTTATCATTGATATACCTCATTCTTGATCATCTCCACTAGCAATGCAAGTATTTCACATGATGAAATCTCTACCCTTGGATATATGGCCCATCCTTTGATCATTTTCATTTCCCATTGCATGTCGCTAATTCAAACCTTTCAACTTGAATCCTATTAGCAAAGGGAGATGTAGTGAAGAGACCAGATTGAGATATGTACACCTGCATGAAAAAAAAAGGTACAAAAGGCATTGCACATAAGATCTTTTCAAATTAGCGAAATAAATATTTTAGAGAATCTTATCTCTCATTGCTATTTTGGAACTTAAGCCTTGAAGTGGATCCATGATGAGCGATAAATTACAAAAATATTAGGCCATCACTCATCGCTAATTCTCCTCATACAATTTGCAAGCAATTAGCTATGAGAGATCTTCATAGTGACATTTGTGTATTGTGCATCACTAATGTGGAACCTCACTCTTAAAACATACCTATGATACGTGATGTAATGGAAACCCATCCTATTTCTCATCACTAATTTAAATTTATCATTTCATAACATATCTGCGATGAGCGATAAAAGAAGAAAATAAGGCCAAGGGGCATCGCTTATTGCTATTGCAATATTGAAGGCTCAAAAGCCATTAACAATAAGTGATCCCTCAATAATAAAAAGTACATCGCTCATCGTGCATTGAAATTAAGAGCTCTAGTAGCTATTCGTGATGAGAAATATCAAAGAAATACCACTTCATCGCTCATCACTAATTTGAAACATGCACTTTTGAAGTAATCAGTGATGAGTGATAAGGATAAAAGGGTGATAGGACTTAAGTGAAAACCATTAGATACATGCTCAAAAGTTGTTCTAAAGGAGGGGACCCTCTTAGGATGACACGATATAAAGGACTTAAAACTCCTAAGTCATAGCAATACAAAGGATGTAAAGGCCAAAAAGGTCCTTTATTTAACCTTACAAAAATTAAGACATTTAGACCTAGGCGTGAGGGACTGGTTACCCGATGATAGTGAATGACATAAGACACTATTAAGTGAATGGAAATGGGAAATAGGAGCTCAATAGTAAAATAGATTGTTCTTCAAGTATTTAGAGCCAAGGGTTTCATAAGAAAGGACTCCAAGCTACTACAAGAAACCTTCAATAATGATACAAAGTAGAACCCTAAGCCCTTAGATGTTAGCTCAACATTCAAATGAACAAGGACTTGAGATGGAACATAAAATTTTTGCAGGTTTCATCAAATTCAATTTTGTGTTCATATCTTTTTGGTTACATTTTGATGCATATACATATTTAATGAATCCCATCCTTTTCAATTGATGTCAAAGAGGGAGAGATAGAGATTGGTAGAGAATTTTTTTTTAAGATGAACAATTTTTATTGGGGGAGTATTCAGTTTCCATATATTGTAAAAAAAATTTGACATGCATGTCACCATCAATGCCAAAGGGGGATATTGTTGGAAGTATGGAGTATTGCAACATGAGAATGAAGTGTAGATGGTTTAAGGTATTTGTTTTTTTGTTTTCATTGATGTCAACATGGTGAAAAATATATGGGAAGTTTACTTGGTTTATCAAAAGCTATTCTCTACTACTAATGTTCTTTTGTGATGAACCAATCCATTTTTATTTGAGTTTGAAATTCATTGCAAGAAAAAAATATGACTCTAATCTCTTAACCATGTTATCATGTCTCATTTAGACAGCTATATCCTATGTCTTGAGAATTTTTGGGTTGTGAGAAGAAATTTATCTCTGATAGAGTTCAACTCTATATTTTACTATTGTTCCTTGCTCGACATATCAATATGGGAGACTCCGCATTTTCTTAAGGGGAATATTCTTATTCTATGATTTTAATTTTAGTCTCTATGACTATTGTATGATGAGAAATTGATGTGATATCAGATCTAGAAGGAGTTTCTTTGGGTATTGTATGCTAGTTTTGAGATCCTATGAATTATGTTCTAGTCTTGGCCAACCTAACGTATGCAATACACTAAGGAGACTAGCTATGATTTATGGATGTTAGTCGACTTGGTATAATGCACTACATGGATAAAATGTTTTAAATCATATATGGTACCAACAAAAGTGTTTTGATTTTTTTTTGTCTAATTAGGTGAAACTAATTAATGAATAAGATATACTTGTATATATAAGATTTTTTGAAGAGTGATGAGAAGAGAGATGAGTGGGAGTGTGGAAGAAAGGTGTGAAAAGGATTAAGGGTATTTGAAGATCTGGGCCTGAATTCTTTATCAGTTAAGGATGATACCAAATTTGATTGATCAATTGTTGTGTGAGGCAATACTTCATATTCTAAGTTTTATTGGAACTGAACCCTGCACACTAAAGGTGTATTCTATAAGTTCAAAATTTTGGTAGTAAGCCACAATCTTTGTATCTTGGTGGTTAGCCATATTTTGTTTTTAGGAAGTGAGCCTTACAAGAATAGTGAATCCTAACAATGAGCCTTGTAATATCTTGTGTCAGGATATAATATATTGTGAGCTAACCCTCACTGTGGTTTTTCCCTTTTTAGTTTTCCACATAAAAATCCTAGTGTTTATGTGCGTGGTTGCACTAATTTGTTTCTATGTTCACTCTTGTTGATCTAGTCCAAATTGTGATAATGGTTAGATGGATTTTATTAGAATGGTTTAATGGAATACTAATTCACCCCCCTCTTAGTATTCTGGATGTTTAACAATGTGAAAACCCAAAAGCTCAAAAAACCTAAGACTTAGCCAATTTTAGGAACCTTCTCAAGTAAAACTGATGAAAGATGGCCCTTTAGGATCTTTCAGATTATCAATGATGGGTCATCAAGGATGGCATGAAATGTCAACATTTTATGGGAATTTTTGTGGGATGATTGTTTTCTAATCATAAAATCTAGGGACCTTATTAGTCCATTTGACATAGAGTCACAAGGGAAAATATTCAACAACTAGGCCTCCTTGGAGAAGAACAAAACATGTGTAAGCTACACTTAGAGGAAAACAAGAAGCTAGAAACATACATTCCATAAAGGAGAATGTGGGGTGAGCAAAATAACTTCATGGAAAGTAAGATAGCTACTTAATATGTACATGAAACTAACAAAAAGAAAAAAAAGTAAATTTCCATTTGTCAAAGATAAATCTTATGATAGAGATGATCCCCCTCAAACCATAGTTGCAGACCTCGCCTAGTTGTAACCACTCAAAAATATTTCTTGCATGCAAAGAACTACACAAAATTCTTGCAAGGTCATTGTAAACTTTTCTATTGTAGGGGAACCATATGACGCAAGTGTTAAATTCATCTAACACTAGTGCCTTAGGTGAAAATACATCAAAAGGGATGAAACTTTCTAAAGATAGGTCAATATTGAAAAGAAAACCTTTTGTAGAGGAAAGATAACTCTCCTCACAAAAGGATAGGTCAATGTTATGATTGTTGATCTCCTCATTGCATGAACTAAAATAGAAAGAGAAATTTTCTAGCTCACATGGTGATGCAAAATATGGTGAGCCTCTTTTATTATCTACATAAGGAATCTCTTCATACACCTCAAATGAAAATATTTGAAGCTTAGAAATAATATCAAATTGAGCAATAGGAGCATCACTCTCCAAGCATATGTGTGGCTACTTAATGGTAGATTTTTTAGCATGTAGGTCGCATGTGAAGCATTCTAACCTAGTCACATTATCCCTAATGTTGAAGGTCGTCACATCTTCATATTGAATGAAGACCTCATATTAAACATTACTACTTTTAGGGATAGTAGAAAACTAGCATACAACATAACTACTTGTATTGATGCACACTTCAACACATACCTTGAATTTTTGAGATAGTTCATGTGAAGAACTAAATTATTTAAATTTTCTCATTGTGTTCATTTCTTCTTGGAAATAGGCTACAATAAAATAAAACTCCTAGCATGGAATGGTTACCACATCCTCTGTTGTCTCCTCACTCTTATGCTACCTACAAGTCACCTCTTTTGGGGATGACGGTATAACATCAAAGATAACAAAAAATATTCTAAGTCAACCCAAAAGAGGTCCTCCACATCATAAATATAGACCTCAATAGATAGGGGAGTTTCCTCCACTATAATAGGGGCTACACATGTGTACTCCTACTACTCTGAAACCTTGGATTTGTCTTCATTCATCAAGTCAAGCTCAAGATCTTGTTTAGAGGCCTTTATTGGTATAGGTATAAGTAATCTTTCCTCCTCATTTTCAAGAAAATAAGGGAGGGCATCAAAAGAGAGAAATGATTCATCTATTACATCAATTTTCTCTACCATTTTAGCATCTTTCTACTACAACTAGTTATCTTCAACCGTTTCTTATAGTAGACCAATTTGTATGGATCATAATAAGGCTCTTTAGGAACAACCTCCTCACCCCTCAAATAGAAAAAAATCATTATTTGTTCCTCTGACCAGATTGGATCCCATAAAAATGGCCCACCTTTGCAAACTGAAATAGCAATGGTAGGAGTAAAATGGTTAGGAAAACATTAAAAATTTTGTCGAATCTCTAAAGGATACTATTTGATAGGAGAAAAAAATTGAGCATCCCTACGAATGAATTCTTGTGAGGAATGGAAGCTCTTAAAACTTGGTATCTACAACATTATAGATCTGGTTGAAGGAACATGGGATTCAATAGGGGCTTCAAGAGGTCGACTAGGATTCTTGAAACTCTTGAACTTATGTTTACTTAGCTCCTGTGCAAGGGGTTGTTCTAGAACAAGTAGAGGGATAATTAAAGTGTCAAGAGACCTACTAGGGTTCTTGAAACTTAGAAATATGTGTTTACATACCCCCTCCTTAGACGGTTGTTCTAGGACTAATGGAGGTTCCTTCCTAAAAATAGGCACACAATGTGATACTTGAGTTTCAGGGACTTATGCAAGAGCAATTGTAAGCCTAAGTTTCTCTTGCCTAGAAGTAGAATCCTTCACTATATACTCCTCTTGATACTACCTTCTTTGTGCCTATAATTATTGATCATACCTTTGTATAGGAGGAGATTTTCTACCCTTGAGTCTCAAGACAATAAAGATTTTTCAAGGATAAAATGGTCCTCAACTACCTTAGACTACCTAATAAGCTAAAAAGGAACAAAGCTCAAGTGGTGGGATAAATAGGTAATAGTTCTAGAATAAAAAATAGTAGGCCACATAGGTTTTTTTCATAGACTAGCGAGCTCTCTACCAAGGATGACAACATGAAACATGGATGAAAACATGACATTGTGGTGTCCCAGAGGTGCTCTAGCGTCTCATATGGGTCAAAAATTGAGAGTTTCACAAAAAAAAAAGATGCCTAGTTCTATCCTAACTGCTAAGAACTCTTAAAGGGTGGGAAAATAATAAAAAGTGTCATAACTAAGATTAAGTAAAGTGAATGAGGTAAAATATAAATGAAAAAGCAAGAGAATAAGAGATGGAAAATTATGATAATAGACCAAGCAATGAAGCCTCCTACAAATGAATGTCTTAAATACCTCCACACATAAGATGAAGGAAAATTTTCAGGATTGTTTAGGGGCTTGCCTTAGTGAAAACCCTATTTCGATGTTCCCACCTCCACAAATAGCTAGAAAGATAGATAAAGTAATAGACACTGAAATAGATAAATAGATGAGATAGATAAAATTCATAGAAAAGGGATGTGAGAGATCCCAACATGCTCAAAGACACAAGACAAGAGAGATATCACTTGGAAGGCTTGAGGAAGCCAAAGAGAGAGACAATAGTGAGAGCCAAGAGAGTACTAGATAATGTTATGAGAATGTGAGAGTGTTGTAACAAGAAAGAGAGATGTTCAAGAAAGATAGCAAGAGAGAAATACAAGAGAATGTCCAAGAGAAGAGAGGAGAGACCCAAAGAGATCTAAAAGATCAAATTAATTGGAAAGAAGGATTTTAAAGAGAAAATAGGAGGGAAAAGAAGGTCCCAAGCTGTTATAAAGCATCTTGAGCCATTACCACCAATAAAGGTAGGTGACAAGTGGAAGGCACTCAGGAAAAACCATTTGAACATCAAAATAGTGTGGGACACTAGCCCAGCATGTGAACATCCATGTGGTGCACTAGTGTCTAGACAAATCATGCTTGAAAATGGCAAAAACAAGAAAACACAAGGTTTTGACACAAAGCTAACACATAAATATATCTATTGAGAAGAGGTACTAAGCATACTCTAAGGGGAAAAATTTGATGCAAGGGATAAAATGAACCTACACAAATACTAAAGGAGTTCACACTAAAGTGGATAGAAAAATGTATGTGAAATTGAAAATTTTCCCCCACTTTAGAAAGCTTATGAATTTATATTAATATGCATGTTAAAGAAAATATACTAAAATTGAATAACATCATGATGCCAAAAGGATATTTTAAAGGAAGTAGATAGCTCTTCAAACTAAGGTAGCATACCCATAGGCTTAAGACCTACAAAAATAAATATTAGATAGGAAAGATCTACATAAGACAATAATGTTAGAACATAAAAAGATATTGCATCATGAGGTTAGAACATGTAGATATTTAGGAATAAAAACATGGATTACACATACACCTAGGCTCATAACAACCAAACTAACAAGATGTGAGTCAACAAAGTGAAATCGACCTCAGTGTAATAATTTTCCTTAGTACAATATCATCCCCAAATTAAGAAATAATACATAGAATAATTCTTAAGCAGAGAGGAGGTAAGGATTGATTGATTCAAGATAAAATGCATACAAAAGATAGGGAAGCAACTAGTGTTAGAGATAGAAAAAGAAGTATGTACCTTGGATGAAGAATATGTAAGTCTTTGATCTTATATCCTACATAGTTGATTGCAAATTTAGCACAAACATGTTTTCTATAGACAAACAAGTTGGGGAAAAAATCTAAAAAATGATAGACACCATGAAAATTTTCATAAGATGCAATAAGACACAATTTTACACAAGCCAACATAATAAGGAACCATCTAATTAGGTAAGACACAAGACAAGATTTGAATATATAATAGTTAATCTTACGGTTGTTACAAAATACATTGCAGGAAAATCACAAAAATGATATGACTAGTTAGGTTTCCCTCGAGCTAGACACCAAGATATAAGATAGGTCTATTTAAGCTACCCCCAAGCTCGAAACCAAGATATAATACATCAGACAGCAAGACACAAGATGTCAAATATCAAATAGAAGAAACAAATTGTAAGACAACAAAGAATTCTTTTGAAATAAATTTTAAAAATAGGTTCCTTAATCAAGGAATCATTTTCATAAGGAATCAAGACACCAAAGAACCATTTTCAAAGAACACTCCTTTTAAAAAACAAAAAAAATTCTGCAAGTGATTCTATCATTAAGGAATCATTTTCAAAGAATACTCATTATTGAAAATTAAGCCAATATGGTGTTTCCCTTAGAATGATGTGTTCTACATAGAGGATCACATTTCATTCTAAGGAGAAGAAAAAAACATAGAGACAAGAGGGGGTCCTCAAGAAGGACACACAAATCTAGAATGAGTTATCCTCACCCCCAACATATATGATAGAATAATCCTGCTAGATAATAATGTGTCACTATAATAGAAAAAGTATGGTTTCACAAACTATTATATGACCATGAATGAAAATGAGTAGGAAAAGCTATGAATGCCACATAACAAGCATTGACATGATAGAAGGGAGGTGTAAGAACATCATGAGGATATGCTTATAATGGAAAGATAGAGGTAAACAAAAATATCACTTGTCATGTGAATAAAAGATAGGTGCATCAATAGACTAAAGAGTGATGGCACTTGAATTGAGAAGTTTTTGTATTTTATCCTTTAAGGCCTTACATTCGCTAGTGGAATATCTTGGCACTAAATGGTATGCATAGAAATAATTTTTTCCCTTATCATTTTTATGGAATTTCTTTTGTGTAGGAGGAGGAGGAAAAATCAAGTGGGCTTTGAGAAGTCTCAAAAAAACATTATTTTTCTCAAATAAAGAATGAGAAGGAAGAAGCAACCCTTTCTCTTGTGAAGAAATTTTTGACTACTCACAAGAATAAGACAGAAGGATAGTAGACAATGGGGGAGGCGATGAAAAAAATGAGAAGGATTCTAGCCCAAACCTCTTATAAAAGAGTGAGGTATCAGTTCCAAAGGGATCTTTACTCCTTTTCCATGTACCCAAGACCATTTCCTTTGTACCCATGCTTAGAAGGAATATTAAATGCAAATCCGTAACATGATTGCAACTCATCATAATGGGGAGGATCAACACTATGGACATTATAATTTTCCTCATTATCCTAGGATATAGGAGAATACTCATCTTCAATATCGGGTGTAAATGATATTGTAAAAATGTTTAAGTAGATTAGGTCTACCTTTTATTCATCAATAAAATATTCAGTGAATTCTAGGAATCCCAAATCATCATTGAAATATGCATTTAATTTAGAAGGAGGAGGAGAATGAGGATACCTAGGATTTCTTTCTTTGGGATGATCTTCTTTAGGGGCATTTTTCTCAAGATTATCCTTTGTAACAAGTACTACCAAAGAAGATGTCGATAGACTGAAAGATATTGGAGGGATAATATTTTTAAGAACCAATGCAAAAAGGGTTGACTGATAGCTGCCATCTCACATAAGTTTATAGTATCAGGGTCATCCTTAATTTTAATCACCTCATTACTAGAAATTAATTTTATAGAATGATGCAAAGTAGAGGTAACCACTTTGAAAGCATGAATCCATGGACTTCCCAAGAGAATATTATATGTTAATTTTCCTGACATAACATATACAAGGGTGGGTATGGAAATGGGTCCCAACCTTAAAGGTAGGAATATTTTTCCTAAGGCTTGTTGACCAACATTATTGAATTTACAAACATATAAAGAATAATTAGTAAGAGAATTTGAATAAATTTTTATATTATGCAGTAGATCAATGCTACATACATTGAGCACTAAACTGGTGTCAATGAGAGTACATCTAATGCCAGTATTATTAATGTTAACTATTATCATCAAAGGGTTTGTTTGCTTCAGCACTTTCGAACGTGAGAGTTCTTGTGGATATAACGTACTATTCAATTAACCTACACAAATATGATATATAAACACATTAAAATCTATCATCCTATTGAAAGAAGGAAAGATAATCTTTTCCAAGGCTTCTTGAATCATACCTAGTAAACCAGAGCAGTCCAAATCAAATCCCAAAGTGAGATCTTGGTAGGAGTAACATGAAGTTGCTCGAAAAGCTCATACTCACTTGACCACTTAGCTATAGGTCTAAATTCTTGAGGAATGCTTCGTTGAGAAGGTGGTAAGGAAGTAGGTTGATCAAAATTTAGTTTATTCTTTCTAGTATTATAAGCATGATCTACTATATTATAAAAATAATATTTAAATGGAACACCATGAGTAGAAAAAATCCTTTTAGGAGAAGGAATAGCTAGAAGCATATAGATGGCCAATCTGTTAGGAATTTGAGGGGTGGTCAAGAATATCAATACATTTACATATGTATCATGACTAATAGATAATTTTTTTGAAGAAATATTCTCAATATTGATCTATTGGGGATTAGATATGAGATGAGACTCCTCATTCACTAATGCATCATCTCTAGAAGAAAGTGCATTGGAATTAAGATAAGGTAGAGTAACATTAAGAAAAGTATCAATGATGTCATCCTCTTACACAAAAATACCCTTACAAGGAATATTTGGAGATGGATCAACAAAGAATAATAAGAAAGGAGAAAACAACTCCCTTTCACATAGTTGGAAGAGAACTTATTAAAGTTTCTTAAAAAAATTGGAAAGAGATAGAAGGAAGAAAGATAGAAAGTGAATTATGAAATAGAGATAGAAGGATTTTTTTTGGATTTGTCCCTTTTTTGGATGTAGTGTTCATATTGGGTTCACAAAAATGTGGAGGAGGACATTTTCTACCCTTGAGTCTCAAGAAAACAAAGATTCTTTAAGGAGAAAATCATCCTCAGCTACCTCAAACTACCTAATAAGATTAAAAGGAACATAACTCAAGTGACAGGGTAAAAAGGTGAGAGTTCTAGAATCAAAAAGAGCAAGTCATAAAGGTCTTCTACATAGATTGGTGAGCTCTTGACCAAGGATAGAAATGTAGTACACAGATGACAATGTGGCATGATGCCATCCAAGAGGCACATTGGCATCTTGTATAGACCAAAAAAATGAGTGTCATAGAAAACAATAAGATGTCTACTTCCATCCCTACTATTAGGAACTCTTAAAATGTGTGAAAATATTAGAAAGTAATAGAATTAAGATAAAGTAAAGTAAATGAGATGAAATATAAATGAAAATTTGAGAGAATAAGAGATATAAAATGCTCCCTATAGACCAAGCAATGAAGCCTCCAGTAAATGAATATCTTCAATACCTGCACACATAAGACTGAGGAAAATTTTTGGGGCTATTTAGGGGTTATCTCAATCAAACCTCTATTTGGGTTTTCCAACCTCCATATAAAACCAAATGGATAGATAAAGTAATAGAAATTACAATAGATAAATAGATTATGTTGGTTATTTTTTTAGAACCAAACTTAATCTCACTAGATATGCCTATGATTTTTCCATAATTCAATAATTAGCAAAGGCAAGGATTCACCAACAAACAAGAAAATTATTGATAGGCCTTTACTTCTACTCTTTGGGCTCTGTGAAACCCAGGACGATGATCCAAATAATGTTTATTTAATACTCTTGAGCCATTTTATCATGAACATTAAAACAAATAGATACATTCCTATTAGATGCAAATAGATAAAATCCTTTAAGGATTTGGCTAACCCTTTAATGAATTGTTACCTAAAGAAAAGAATGAGTGATACTTACTATCACTTTATTGCAATTATAGGTGTGTTAGATATTTTCATTAAGATTTATGTTCTTTGTCAAGCATGATCAGGCTCACTTACATTTAGGATAACCCAATTAATAGATTAGTGCTTTATCTATGGGTGACATAATCATATTTATAACAAACTATAATACATTAGCAATAAAAAAATTCATTTATATAATATTGATATATTGCTTTGCAATACACAAATCAATGTGTCCAGAAATGAAAACTTCTTATTGATCCTTGAATTTCATCTCAAAAACCTATGATCTCATTAAAAAAAATTAATAAGTTCTTTGAACTAAAGTATAAATAAATCATTCATTCAAACAAAGCGATTAAAGAAAAATAAAAGATCCTTGATCATATTATTCATAATTTGAGAGATAAAATACATAGGAGAGAATTTGATCAAGAATTTGCAATTTTTATTTATATGCCATTGATACTATAAAACCATTATGCTCATTACAAACTAGAATGCACACCTAATACTCAACGCTATTCTATTTATATGTTCTTGAAGTACAACATTACTCTTGCATGAGCTAAAAATTGCTTCAACATCAAAAGACCCATGTAATCGGACCTGAATTTCCATTTATAGAGAACATGGGAGCAACAAGCATTGGGAAAAATTACAATTAAAGTCACATTTACATTTGACACACATTTCACTTCAAATAAAAATTCCCTAGATGGTTCTATTTACAACTTTCAAAGTGGGGGGAAAGAATTTAAAAGAAAATTCATTCTATTTGTTGAAGAAGATACACCTGCTTTTCAAAAGGAATATTTCATTCATTACAATAGCATCATAATATCTTCCTCACAAGCTAAAAGTGTTATCCACATGCGCGCTTGGTCAACCAAACTTAAAAAGAAAGAAAAGAAATAAAAGGAGAGAGAAGGCCAACCCATCCAAGTTAGCATTTGTGCCACCAATTTTCATGTTAGGGAGTACAATATTTTGCAATACTTCAACAAAAGCCTAAATTGTATGAATTCAGACCTGCATTGTTTCTCTTCCATCCATTAATCACCATTGTTTAATATCAATTTTCATAACATGGCTTAATCTATAAACTTTTCTATCCAAGTGTTATACTCATCCTCAATGGGCCAATTTGCATCCAACAACTTTTGTATCTTTGTACTATGCTTATTATACCTTGCATCAATTAAGGCTCTGGTCTCTTTAATAAAAGTGTCCATTCTCATTTCAACTCTAGCCATAATATCAATATTTGGATTCAACATGGAGTAATCGGTAACTCTTAACATCATCATACCCTAAGGGAGAAATTCTCCTAACTCATCCTTATTTTTCAATATTTTAAGCATACCCAACCCTTCCATCTCTTTGAACATTTTCAATTTTTTTTGGTGTTGAATTACTAACTCTCCATGGAAATATGTTATTTCATTTACCAAGTCAATGGCTTGTAATATTTTAGTAACATTAGTAGGAGCTTCAAGGTCTTCTCACATCTTAGAAATAATTTATTTTAGTGTTCCTCCACTAGTGCTCCATTTCCTCCACTTAGTTTGGAAAGCCTCTTGAACCTACAGATACTTGATGTTTCCCTCATGGATGTTCTTATAAGTAGACCACACATTATTAGCTCTGTTCACTGGCTTCATTAATCTATATTTCAATACATATTCAAAAATATCATTGGCTACATGAATTGTCTCCATTTTGGCCTTCTTAACATTGTCCTTCTTTGTCTTCAGCTGGTTATTCAAATATTGAATCCTTAAGGCCAATGTTTCCATGTCTTGTGTAGAAAAATATAAAGAAAAAGAGGATGGTGAAGATAATGCCTTTATTGATTGGCTATCCTAGACAATGGTTCTCATCTGATTAATCTCATCCAAATCCTTGTTGTAATCTTTCAATAAGGAATCATATTTCTTCTAAGATATTTGTGTTGTTTCAACACTGAGCATCACAACATGTATAGTTAACTTTGTTGCTTGAATAGGAGTTATATTTGTAGATCTTTTCACCACCATTGAACCAATGACCTCCTCTATAGGCTTGATAATTTCATGCTTCCCAGTGTTAGGCACCATAGACCAAATTGCAAGAATGTGTAATTTTAGACTATAAACAAACCCAAACACCTGGTTGTCAAAATTCTCCTTAGATACATAAGCCTAGGGTTCTCTCCTTATAATGTCAATTGCATTAGCTAAGGTTAGGGTACATCCTAGAAGTAACATAATTCCACTTTCTATGTTAATATTCCTAGCCTCAATAGTAGTAATAGCTACAATATCATCCATAATCTTTTCTTCCTCTAGCTTCTCAACTTCATCTTGTTGAGAGGGATTTACACTAGCTTTAATTTGTTCAATCCTTTCTTTTATTTCTTTTTTCTCTACTAAATAATGAATTATTTGAATTCCATAGTTTGCACAAATGCATCATCTACAAGGAACTCATCATAGGCCTTGATCCTTGGATCATCACTGGCCTTCTTATCATAATTCCACTGGACAATTCTTGCATGGGGAGTTTCCTAATCAAGAGCATCATCAATCTTAGGAGGATAGAATTTACTCTCCACTTCCTCACCACCAAGTACATGTTATTCCATTTCCTCTTCCCAATCATTTCAACATCTCCTCGCTATACCTCTATAAGTTGCTCTGGAATATCCATTGCTTAAGGTTGTTGTTCTGAGAGAGCTTGTGCTCTCTCAGCAACTTCCTTTACCTTTTCCTTAAAATCCCCACTCTGATACTCCTTTAATTTTATAAAATCCCTTTCAAAAGTATTCTTTATTATATCATATGGACTTACATAAAAGGCATCTATTTTTATGATGCTTTCCTCGATGTCACATATTGTTTTCCATTCCTTTTTCCTTTATGTAACAATTCCATCACTTGTCAAGTTCCTCAACACATCATTTGTATATAAGAATTGGTGGGAGAATCTAGATAAACCCTTACTTTTTCCTTTTTAATGCACAAAACCCATTGGGTCAAAACTCATAACCTCATCAATAGGTAACTTGGGGTTATTCACCATTATTCCAATTTTTTCATATGCCTCCTTAGTAGTAGTTGTTAAGGAAGCAAAAGAACATTGGGGCACTATCACAACACCCTTCATAGGATTTTTAAATAACTCTTGGTCCATAAAATAGAGTTATCACATCAAATCCATAAGTCCTAATCTATCAGAGACATATAAGGGTAGGAAATGTGGTGCTTCTTTGGCTCCATGAGCCCTGATTAGAGTATATTTTAAATGCAAAAACTAGTTTGCATAATTGTGCTTTGTATTTGTTCTTGCCACATCCTTTGGGAACATGATGTCTTTTATCACCTTTGATATCTTATAAATGGGTTCCACACCCAAAAAATCCAAGATACCAAACCTAATAACATTGCAAAACAAAAAATAATTGGAATGTGGACAGTCTTGATCCCAAATATAGGTCCACATTTGGACAGGTAAATCATTATTCTCATTATCTGTCTATCTTAAATTTAGATTGTTCTTCCATTTCTCTTGTCCCACAAACAAAATCATATCCATTAATAGATAATAATATGGAAAATATAGAGGGAGAGTTTCCTTCAAATTAATGAAATCCTTGTGCAGTTTTTCTCCAATGTAGGCAACATAGTCAAATACCTTGTTTGAATTTGGATTTTATACATCTACCACCACCACCAAGAAGTTAGTGGCTATTATAGCATCAAAATTGTGAGCCAAAACTTGATTCAACAAATATTATTTGTTCTTGAAATAATTTTTCAAATTCTTCACACTCAAAGGGCTCAATATCCTTAGGACTAAATCCTATGATGTTATCCTTTCTATGCCTTGCAATCACATTATTCATGAGTACAAGTCTATTGTAATAAAAATCACCATAAAATTTGACACATCTGATGTCAACTGTATAGAAAAAACTTCCATCCACTTTAGGGCTATGCTAGTTCTCCAATTTCACCAACCATGTCAATCAATCTAGTTGTTACATCAACTTTGGTGCAGGGGCACCAAATGCATCTTTTGTAAGGTTGAAGAATTTTGGTTTTGTGATAGGTCATTAGGTTTTTTTTTTTTTTTTCATGAATAAGGTCCATTGATTCCATTTTAATGCAATGAGTGTGGTTTGGGGTCATTTTAGCTAATATTGGAAAAATTGCAAAATAATGTAAAAAGTTGTCAAACAAAAGTTACAAATATTGCAAATATTGTAAAGTTAAAGAAGCCCAATGATCTTGGGAATTCAAAAGTAGTTTAAACTATTGTAATAGGTGGGTTGAGGGTTAAATATGTGGAGAAATTTATTATTTATTTGTTGATGATTTTGTGAAGGAAGAAACTCAATAAAGTGCCTTGTTTTTAATAAAACTCTGTGCTTTTATAGAAATTCTATGGTTTCCTAGGTTTGTATGGGTCTGTACAATAGGATATTGCTCTAAAGGTTTTATAAGTTGGTGAAGATCTGTTTTATCTTAATTTTGAATCCATTGTGGTGTGATTTCATGAGGAAATAAAGCTTTAATCACCTTTTTGCTATAGGCAGGTCTGAAACTTCAATTTCAAGGGTTTTGAAGGTTTAAAATGCACTCATGACTCATTCCACCTATTTTCTATTTTTTAGATAAATATAATGAGTCCATTAAGGTAAAATTAGGTGTAGGTGTTTATTTTTGGAGCAAGGGAGGCAGGTAGAGTGATTTTCTATGTTTCCCTAGTTGGCAATTTTGGGATTTTGGGTGAAATTTGATGGTTTTATGTTGGAAAAGGTTGTAAACCTTAGGGGCAGTAGATTTTGAATGAATTTTAAGTTTTTTTAGGTCATTTGAGGCATGTTGGTGGCTTTGGAAAGGTAATTTAAGTTGTGGAAGTAGGGTTTTCAATAAACCCTCCCTTAACCAAGTATATTTGAGGGTTTTATGGTTTGCAGTGTTAGAAGGTTTTCCCCTAGAAAAGAATATTAGACTTGGTGGTTTTAGATGCTAGTTGTTCAATTTCCAGAGTAAATTGGGGTTTTTGAGTTTTTTAAAGGGCACTTTATTTGAAAAATTGACCTAATTGGGGTCTAGGACAGTGTTGTTGCTTGATTTTGAGGGTCTTGGTCCAAAAGAGTCCTATGAAGTTTTGGAACATGTTAAAGATGTCTGCAATGAGTGTTTTAAATGGCTAATGATTTAGGGATTTGACAAGAATTTTGCAAGATAAGTCAACAAAATTAGGTCTACAAAACCACTAGTGAAACTGGATGGTTTTGAGAAGAGTTGATGAGATAGGTATTTAAGTGTTGCAAGGTTGTTTCAAAGGACTTTAATTGTGTTTGGAAATTGATTGCCTCCCTACTCTGCATCAAATTTTCCTAGTGGTTCTCATTCCAATTCATGACCCTCCCTCACTTATGCTAGTAGAGGGACCTTCCATGAATCTCTCCTAAGTCCTTTTCTCACCCTTTACCTTTGAAGAAACTGCAAGGAAATTCAACTTAGGATTAGATGCTTCAAGTGATTTTGGCTTAATCATGGATGTAACATTCTAGGTCTTAGGTCCTTGTACCCTCTTTTCCTTATCTTTTCTTTTAGGCCTTACATTGGAATCACTATTAGGCTCATTCATTTTTCATAATGTATCAAGAATAGGGTTTGCAATTTTTCAATTCACGGAAGGGTTTACTAGTTTGCACTCTTAAGAAACAAATTGCAGAAATAAAAACCATCCCCAAAATATACGAAATTCTCACTTATCCTAATTTGAAAATGCACAATAGATAAACCCTAGTGAACCCTAAACACTTAGAATTCTCAAACCTCCTACTACCCATACCAACTCAATTCAATTCAATTAACACAAAAAATATTGATTGCTTGCTTACCCGAATAGAGTAGGCCTCTTACTACCTTCTACAACTATTTTTTGGAGCTCTTCATAGTGTTCCCTTGAACTTGCTTAGCTCTTCTATTCTTGAATGATTTCAATTGTGTGAAGAAACAAGCCAAATTCCTTCTTTATGGCTAGGATATGGATTGTATCACCATTAATGGCTGATAGAAACCTCATGTGAGTAAGCTAACACTTAGACATTTGATTTTAAATCCTTACCATTTGATCATCTTGTTTTAAAACATATCAATGGTTCTCCCTTCGCTTTTATGCTTTTCCATTTTATTTTAAGGGATTCTCCCCAAATGCTACCATGTAGCCCATTAAAAAATCTTATTCACCTCTTGTCCCATCACACATCACTATTTTATTCTTTAGATCTTCATTTTTATCCGCTTTAGTTCATAGTGGCACGATGGGAAATAGACTTAACAGTCTATCACTCATCATAGATATACTTATTCTTTCTAGATTCCTATCACTTATGTGAACATTAGCACGATGAGATCTCGATTGATGGATCAAGGTCCACCTTTGACTACATTCATTTCACATCATGCATCACTAATCTATATCTCAACATCCGGTTCACATCAGTGACAGAAGAAGGGTGGAAATGGAACAAGATCAAGCCATGTGTACCTATTTCAAGATCAAAGGCACAAAAGGTATCACCCACATCAACACTTTAAAACAACAATAGAATATTAGAATAAAGGAGCTCATTACTCATCACCAATTTAGAAAAGATAAGTGCATAGCTATTCACAATGAGTGATGGAAGGAAATATAAGGAGCTTTAAAGGTTATCACACATCGCTAATTCAAGAACTAGAATTCATTTGTATTTAGTGATTTTGAAATAGCTAGCGATATAAAGAAAATTTCTCACATTGCTCATTGCTAGTTTGAAACATAAAGCTTACACTCTATCCACAATGAGAAATATGTAAGGCAATGAATGGGACTTAAATGAACCAATAATGCACATACTCAAGAGTTGGTTTGAAAAGGGGACAACGTAGGAAAACATATAATAAGGCCATAAAAGACTTAAACCATTAAATGAAAAGGATGTAAAGGCCAAACAAGGCCGATTAATCAACCTTATAAAATAAAATAATTTCTTGGACCTAAGCACGTGAAAATATTTAGCGATGAGTAACAAGAAATACTAACCACAAGGGGCTAGTTATTTCATGGACCTCAATAAGTGAAGTTGTTTTTAGAATGACCGAAAATGGGCCGCAACAAGTCAATGAAGGATTATACCAATAGAAAAAAGGTTTAGACATAGGAGAAAGATCATCAAAGTAAAGCAACTCCCCACATGAAACCCTAAACCCTAACCCTTGAAAGACCAAGAGGGCCTGAGGAAAATAATTTTTAGACCAGTGAAACAAGAAAATTTTGTGGGTTCCACCAATGGCTCCAACTGGATATGCATTCCTCTCATAGACATGGTGAGATTCCAAATCTCATTTGAACCAAACCAAGCACAAGGACACTAAATAGCAAGGACTTTCCCAAGCAAGGCAGGAGGACTAGACTAAAGTGAATCACATTTATACAACATTTACAGGACTATACAAGGTACATGGAAAAGAGCATATTTAAACATAAATATGGATTCAAGAACCTTCCATGTATTGGAAGTTAAATAAGTTCACCTATTAAGCTCTAAAGGAAGAATCTTTCGTATGTGTGTTGGATATCACATAAGGGCCTAACCACAATGCTTTAAAATTTCCATTATTTCCCTTATCCTGAGCCCTTACATTTCACATTAGTACCATAATGTCCACTTCAAATTTTCTAGGAGAAGATTTTTATCAAACACATACTTAACTTGTAGTTGCATCTTGACATTCTTGTCATGATCTTCTCTTCTAATTTCAGCTAGCTAAGTAATATTATCAATCCTTTGTTGCATATCATCACATATATCCTCATCATACTCCTAGGAAAACTTATACATCTTTAGCAAATTGTTTTGAGGGAGTCTAGCATCGAAGCCATAGACTAGACCAAATGGTGAGTGTCTAATATCCTTCAATACAGTAACCTTTCCATCCTATAATGCAAGATTTAACTTCTAGTCCTAGAAATTCTTTTTATTTTCAATCACTCATTTAAAAATCTTCATTAGGCTCTTATTGCTAGATTCAGCTTGGCCATTCCCTTAAGGATGGTAAGGATAAGGATATGAAATCTATAAGCCATGCTTGTCACAAAAATCCTTGAACACTTTTAACTTGAAACACATAGCATAATTTGATATAATACTTTCAGGAACTCGAAATCTAATCAAAACATTGTTCATCAAGAATTCTATCACAACTTTGTGTGTTTCCTTCTTTGTGTGGATTTCTTCCACCTAGTTTTTGAAATAGTCAATCGCAACAAGTATCCATGAATGAAGTCTATACCCCATTGCTGGAAATGGGCCTGAATAGAAATAGGCCTAAGTGGCAAAATCCTTGAGAACTTCAACTTCCCTACAAACCTCTAATAAGCATCACAAGTCTTGACAAAATTGTGGGCATCCATAAAAAATATTGGGCCACTATAATCCTACCCTCAAGATCTTATGGGTAGTTTTCTTAGCCATGTAATGGCCACCACACACTCCACTGTGCATTTCTTGTAAAATTTATAATGCTTTCTTTCCATCCACACATTTGACCAACACAACATCTGGTCTCCTCCACCATAATTCATTATCAACAATAACATACTTAATGGCATGCAATTTTAATTTTCTCTTTTCATTATCATTCATACCTTTTGGGCATTACGAATTTTTTAAATACTACAATATTCTCCAGTACTAGCCACAAGTTTGCATATCATAGATAGGTGCAACAACAATATATTCCACTTGATTTATCTAATTTTTCTCCAAGTTAGTCTTTTCCATTAGCTTCACTAGACCTTGTCCTCTGAATAGCTTGGTAATCTAGACATCAATGTTGAAATCCTAGATCCTGTTGATCCATCTACATGTCCTTCCTATAGTTTCTTGTTGAGTGAAGATATCCTTCACCGCAACACTTGGTAAAAATCATATAACTATGGATCCCATTAATTAAGTTTTGAGATTCTTTACAGCCTTGACTAAAGCATATGCTTGCTTCTTAGTCATATCATATTTAAATTATGCGGCCTATAAAGACTTACTAAAGAATGCTATAGTCTGCTCAAAGCCTTCATCATTTTTTTGCAATAACATAACAATAGTACATAGAGAAGCAAAAGATAAAATATGTATTGGTTTAGAAAAATTAGGAGACTTCAACACCAGAGCCTCTTTGATAGTGTACTTTATGCGCTTGAATTCCTAACTAGGCTCTTCACTCCAAACCACCTATTCTCCCTTCTTTGGAAACTTAGAGATGGGTCTTGTGACCTCTACAAAATTTGTTACAAATCTCCTCAAGAAGTTAATATACCCAAAGAATGACTAAATACCTTTTGCATTTTTTTTAGGGAATCTTGTTAATGGTAGCCACCCTCTCTGGGTCAATTCACACTCCCTCCTTGGACACAATGTGCCCCAACAATTTTCCTTCAATAAATCTAAAGGAACACTTTTTTTGGTTTAGTGAGATTTCATATTCTAATTCCTTGATGAATATCTTCTCAAAGTGTATGCAATGGTCTTCCTCTTTCTTAGAGTAATCCATCAAATCATCCTAGTAAATTGCCAAGAACAATTCAATGAAATAAATAAAAGGATACATCCATAGCCCTCTTGAATGTAGCACTTGCGTTGGCCAAACCAAATGGAATTTTGACATACACATAGGTTCCCCATGACATTGTAAATGCAATATTGTACTACTTAGACTCCGTCACTTTTACTTGATTATCGCTAGAAAAACCACCCATCATAGACAAAAACTTGCATCCAATTATCTTCTACAATATGCTTCCATGTTTAGTAGTGGATAGTTATCTTTTAATGATGATATGTTCAAATTTATAAAATCAAAACATAATCTTATATCATAATTTTTCTTCCTAACTAGAACTAAGTTACACAACCATGATTAATTCCTAATAGGATTTATAAAGATAGCATCCCTTAGCTTGACCAATTCATCCTGCATTTTTGGAGCTAAGGTTGGATTGATGGGTATTTTCTTCTGCTTGATAGTATTGTAACCTTCTTTAAGGGGAATCTCATGTTGGAAGAACTCCTCTATGTATGCTTTCAGGTCATCATATGACCAAGAAAACACGTGTCTATATTTTCTCAACAAGGAAATCAACATTTCCTTAATCTTAGGTTTCATCCTTTTACCCACATAAACCTTTTTAGGGGAATTCACAATCCCCAAGTTTACTTCTTCTAAGCCATCTAGATGGGTTGCAGTTGTTTTAGCATTGCTCTTGTCTTAAATCTCAAAAAATCCTTCTAATGTCACAAGGCCTTTCAAAATTTTATTTTTCTTCAGCTGAACCACTTCATTTCCAAATACTGTATCATTCCCATATATGTTTTCAAAAAAAAGATCCAAATTCAATCTTTTGACTCTCATATTCATCAACACACTTTAAAAACTTCAAAATGTCTTCATCATCATTGAAGATTTTCCAATTATATACATTATCAGGGATTGATGGCCTTGCTTGTACCTCAACCTTGTAGATACCTACAAAATTTATGTTATCAGGTCTAAGGGAAATGTTTGCAAGCAATTTTTAATCTTTGTTTTGACCTCTCTCCATCAAGTCAATTCTAAATGCATCAAATTACTCAATGGAATCCCAGACTACATTTCTATATTGTTTTAATCTTTTATTCTTACATTGATATCCAGATCTCACTTAGGATATAACTAACTTAGAATCACCTATCACCATTAGGTTCTTTATCCCATGCTTCTTTACTAGCCTCAAAATTTATAGCAATGCCTCATACTTTGCCACATTGCTTGTGCAAAAAAAAAAAAAGTGAAAGAAAACTTAAATGTGTTTCCACTAGGTGAAACCAATAATATACCCTCACTAGACCCCACTTTAGAACTTGCACCATCAAAATACATCTTCCAAAGTCCATCCTTATCAAATAATCTTGTAACTTCATTGTCTATCAGTGCATGCCACCTATCACTCTCTCTTGGTAATTCTTCCACTTTAAATTCATTGATATCAGTATCCACAAAATGAGTTATGTCATCCTTAGGAGCTTGCTCAATCATATGTGGTACTTTTGGTTCTCTAACCAATTTGACATATTTACCATTAGTTGGGAAAGTAGAATAAGTCATATCACATTGCATGCTATCCCCATGGAATCACTCCACTTCCTAGACAAGAACATTCCATAGTTGGGTGGGATATCTACCATAACCAAACTCATCTTGAACTCTTTCTCTAGGTATGAAACTATTCTATAGGGAAGATCATTTGTTACAATAGTCATAGGGACTTCCGTCAAGTCCATAGCATAGAATTTTCCATGAGTACTATCAAATTTTAATCCCATTGCCTCCTTGATCCTAGTTGACATTATATTGTTAGATGGTCCAAAATCAATTATATAATTCTTTAAGAAATTTCCCTCAACAATCAGTGTAAGAAAAAATGGGTCTATCTTTCCAAGACTAGTCATCCTTGAATTCCCTAGAAAAATATGAGGGATCTTAGATATTATTCCCTTAACCCCTTTCTCTTTCTTTTCCTTTTCACTCACTTTCGGTGGAGTGGGGACCACTATTTCATCACAAGTTGTAGTAGCACCATTGATACGGGCTACAACCTTTTGTTTATGCTCATCAATTCTCATCATTTCAAGCAAAGGAACATAAATTCTTACTTGACTAAGCAACAAAAACATATCAACAAGATTATATTTAGGCAAGTTGACTAGAATCATACCTTTTTCTATATTACTCTCCTTTTTTTGATCCCTTGTTGTTTTAGCTTTAGGCTTGGCATCCTTCTTTGTAGATTTAAATTTTTTTTTTTTTCTTTTGTATTTATAGTAGAGGACTTTTGTTCTCCATCTATTTTAGTTTATCAAATTTCTTGGACGAAATTTTGTCTCCCTTACTCTCTTTCACTTTGTGTCCCTCCCCTTTTCTATCAATTTTTTGTTCTTTTCCTTTCACATTTTTCTCTTTGATAAAGAGACCAGCAGGGCTACCTTGGTCACCACTCACTATTATGTTTCTCAGATGATATAAATCTTTGGCTTGTGCAGCCAAGGCCACTATATACCTTGCAATTTCCTCATTCGAAGGTCTCCCTAGAGTTGCATTATCTTCAGCTACTTCTAGTGCATACATTCCATTATAATTATCATCATCCTCATCAAAGAGAACTTGTTGGTGATATGTACTAGCTATAAGCATCATGACATCCTCATCAAATTCACTAGACTCCAAATCAAAGGAGCATTCATTATCAAAAAAATTAGACTTGTCCATGATCATATTTACTTCAACATCAACCTCATGAGATTAATCATAATTTTTTGGTACACATTCTTCAACTTCAACAAAGTATGCAATTGCACATTGATGAGGAGAATGTGAAATCTAACAAACCATGCACCAAGGGGTCTCTTTAGAAAAATTGCTTGAGCATTTCTACAAAGGATCTAGAGGAACCATGCTTTGTGAATTCTTTTGATTGTTAGGAATGGGCTTCCCATTTTTCCAATTTTTGTTATATGGATGGTCTTACAACCAAGGAGGTATCTCATTCTTGTGAAATTTGGACCTCTCATTTGACATACCTTTTTCTTTCTTAGCAAGTCTATAACTAATAACCTTCATAGAATTTGTAACACTGTCAATCTTCTCCTCAAGTGAACCTCCCTTAGCACTAGAGTTTTTATCCTCTCTCTTTGGGATTTTGAGGATTTTTACATCATCTCTTCTCCAAACCTTACCAATTTCTCTATTGATATTGTTAATATGGATGCCTATCATAAAATCTTCTCTCAATGTCTGAGGATTATTATTTAGTATACAATAGCTCATCTTTGCATCAAAGGCATTGCAATAATTCACTAGGCATACACTATCATTTAATTGTAAATGAGGGGGTAATTGTTTCATGGCCTTTTAAAACCTCACATTGAAATCAACCACAACATCATTTTAACCTTTAATAGTATTGTTAAAAATATTTAAAAGAAACCTTGAATCAATTTTATCACCACATTGCTTTGTTAACAACCTCTTGAATTCTTCCAAAGAATAATTACTCTCAGCAGGAAAACTTCTATACCATTCTCTAACATCCTCAGTGACTGACTACATGAATAGCTTCATCCTCACATCCTCAAATTCTACTTTAAAATCATTCATGAAATTACAAAATTCTTTAAGGTGTTCCTCACAAATTAAGGCATTGTTACAAGAGAATCTTACCAAGGTAGGCTAGAAGTCTTTAGGAAGCTTATTAGAATAACCAGGGACTCACGTAAAGCATGACTATTGATATATCTCAAATTTCATGGGTCTCCTACTGAAACAGTCTCTTTGAGTATTCTCAGGCTTTATATCTTCTTGGTCACCAAATTGATTCTTATTTTGTCACTCCCATCTTAATCATCACCACCACTTCTATTCTTCTTTCCACCCCCAACACTTCCTTATCCATCAAAACATGTGTTCTTATTTTTATGATTTATTCTAGCTCCACCACCTTGATCTCCACCACCACCTCCCTTAGGAGTGTGATCACTTCACTTATTCTTATTGGGATCAAGATTAGTATGTCTAGAGCTTGAAGCTATTAGATCATCTATTCTTGCCATCTCAACATTTGCAACCTTCATTTTACTTTTCTTTAATTCTTGTTGCAACTTGTCATTCTCTAGTTGCAATATCAATATCTCAAGATTAGGAGGTGCATTAGATGAAAATGAATTATCCTAAACATTCTTGGTGGATGTATTAGTTAATGTGTTAGTGGATGAGGTGTTTTTATTGGTATTGGTACTGGTGTTAAAGGTAGTTTTCTTTTGTGGGTCAATAGGCTTCTTCCTATGATCTAAAAATTGTGATTGCTTACCAGCAGCAAATGGATATAAGGTTTTAGTGTCTACAATAGATGTGGTGTAAGTACTTGTAGTATAGGTTCCCATTGGGATGGTTATTTTTGGAGGTTTAAGAGTTTTCTTAGTAGCAAAACTAGAAGAATTTTTAGTATTTTCCTTTTGCTTTGGAGGTTCTTTCATTTTCTCAATTCTTTTCTTCTAAGCATTTTAGCCTTAATTGTACCGTCTTTATCCTTCAACTCCTTTTTTTGTTTCTCCTTCAATTCCTCGAGTCTATGTTCCTCTTCTTCCTTAAGTTTGATCTCTTCCTCTTCTGAGGCTTGCATATCATTGTCTATGTCTTCTTCATCTTCCAAGACATCTCCAGACTCACTTGGCTCAGGGGTATAGAAAGTAATATTAGGTGTTTCTCCTTCAACAAAATGGTGCAAGGATATAGTAGGGTATTCACCTCTTGGCTTAAAATTACCACCATTAAAGACAAATCCAACTCTAGGAGTTGAAGGATCTGAAAAATTCTTATTCTTTTTCCAAAATTCCTGCCTATCTTCTTCTATTGAGACATCAAGTTCATTATCAAAAAATTCTTTAGTGAGAAAGCTCTCCTGATTTAAATTAGGAACGTCAAATTCATGTGTCTCTTCATAAAAATTTACATTACTTACATAATTATTTAAAGTAGGACATGCATCAGTAGGAAATTCAATGGACTTACTTCATTCAACATTTTTCTTTTTCTAGGTTTGTTGATTGTCCTTTGCAAGCTCAAACTCCTTCTTTTTCTCAAGATGCTTCTTCGTGTAGCTTCTAGTGTTCCTCAAAGTGTCAAATTGTCTTTCATAATTCTCCTTCTCACCTCCTCTTTGGGAATTTAATCTTACATTGACACAAGAGACTTCAAAGATGCCACCCAAGATACTGAGAAACATAAATTTATTACACTTTGGAGTTGCACTTGCAATCTTAGAGAAGATTTTGAACATATCCCTACACAAGATGGAGGAATGAGCCATAACTTGACGCATAAAACAAGACTTGAATTATGTGATGAAAACTTGGTCAAATTTCTTTCCAATTAGTGAAGAACAAAAAACACTTGGCTCTTACTATACCATATCTAACCTAGAGATGCTAGACTAGCAATGTCCTAAGTAGATTCACCAATCTGTTGGTTATTTTTTTAGAACTAAAATTAATCTCATTATTTTCCTATTAATTTATCATAATTCAATAATTAGCAACGGCAAGGATTGGCCACTAAACAAGTAAAAGTGTATTGGTCCTTTACTTCTACTCTTCAAGCTCTGTGAAACCTAGGAGGGTGATCCTAACAATGTTTATTTGATACTCTTGTGCCATTTTATCAGGAATATTTAAACAAATAGATGCATTCCTAATAGATGCAAATAGATAAAATCCTTTAAGGATTTGGCTGACCCTTTAATAAATTGTTACCTAAACTAAGGAATGAGTGATAGTTTCTATAACTTTACTCCAATTATAGGTGTGTTAGAGATTGTCATTAAGATTTGTGTTCTTTTCAAGGCATGGGTAGGCTCCCTTACATCTAGGATAATTAAATTAATAGACCAGTGCTTTATCTATGGGTGACAGACTCATTATTATAACAAGTATAATACATTAGCAATGAAAAGAAGAATTTATAGACTATTGATATATTTCTTTGCAATACACAACTCGATGTATCCAAAAACAAAAATTTCTTATAGATCCTTGAATTTCATCTCACAAATCTATGATATTATTAAAGAATTTTATCAGTTCTTTGAACTAAAGTAGAAATAAAATAATCCATTCAACCAAAGTCATTGAATAAAAATAAAAGATTCTTGATCATTTTATTCATAATTTGAGAGACAAAATATAGAGGAGATAATTTGATATAGAATTTTCAATTGTCATTTATATGTCATTGCTATTGTAAAACCATTATGCTCATTAGAAACTGGAATGCATACCTAAGACTCAACACTATTCTATTTCCTTGTGCTTGAAGTATAAAATTACTCTTACATAAGCTTAAAATTTCTTCACCATCAAAAGACTTGTGCAATTGGCCTTGAATTCCCATTTATATAGAACATGGGAGCAATAAGCATTGGGCCAAATTAAAATTAAAGTCGTGTTTACATTTGACACACATTTTATTTCAATTTCAAAATTTCCCATATCGTTATATTGGCATCTTTAAAAGTGGGGGGAAAGCATATAAGAAAAGAATCATTTTATTTGCTAAAGAAGATACACCTGCCTTTCAAAATGAATCTTTCATTCATTGCAATAGCATCAAAATATCTTCCTCACAAGCCAAAAGTGTTATTAACGTGCGAACCTAGTCAACCAAGCTTTAAAAGCAAGAAAAACAATAAAAAGAGAGGGAAGGCCGACACATCTAAGTCAACATTTGTGCCAGCAATTTTAATTTTGGGTAGAGAACAATATTTTGCAATACTTCAGCAAAAGGCTAATATGTACTAATTCCATACTATGCATTTTTTATGTCCCATCCATTAATCACCATTGCTTACTATAAATTTTCATAACACAACTCAATCTATAAATATTTCTATCCAAGTGTTATACTCATCCTCAATGGTCCATTTTTCATCCAACAACTTTGTATCTTTGTACTATGTTGATTATACCTTGTATCAATTAAGCTCTGGCCTCTTTAATAAAAGTGTCCATTTTGATTTTGACTCCAGCTTTAATATGAATGTTGGGATTCAACATGGAGTAATCAGCAACACTTAACATTATGTTACCCTAAGGGAGAAATTATCCTAACTCATCCTTCCCCTTTGCAAAATCCTTCAACTCATCCTTATTATTCAATATTTTAGGCATACCCAACCCTTCCATCTCTCTGAACATTTTCAATTTGTTTTGGAGTTGCATTCCTAACCTTCCATGGAAAGCTATTATTTCATTCACCAAGTCAATTTCTTGTAATATTTCAAGAACATTTGTAGGAGCTTCAAGGTCTTCTCGCATCTTAGACATAATTTATTTTTAGTGTTCCTACCCTAGTAATCCATTTGCTCCACTTAGTTTGGAAATCCTATTGAACCTGTTGATACTTGATGTTTTCCTCATGGATGTTCTTATAAGTAGCCCACACATTATCAACTCTATTCTTTAGATTCATTACTCTATATTTCAATACATCTTCAAAAATATCATTTGCTACTCGAACTATCTCCATCTTGGCATTTTTAAGATTTTCCTTCTACATCTTTAGTAGGTTATTCAAATCTTGAATCCTTAAGGCCAATGCTTCCCTATCTTGTGTAGAAAAATTTGAAGAAGAGAATGTTGAAGATAGTGACTTTATTGATTGGCTAGCCTAAATAGTGGTTCTCATCTTATTAATCTCATCTAAAGCCTTGTTGTAATATTTCAATAAGGAATCATATTTCATGTAAGATACTTGTGTTGTATCAACACTAAGCATCACAACATGTACAATGAAATTTCCTACTTGAACAAGAGTCATATCTACAACTCTTTTCACCACCATTGAACCAATGAAGTCCTCTATAGGCCTGGAAATTTCATGCTTCCTAGTGTTGAGCGCCATAGACCAAATTGCAAGAGTGTGAATTTTTGACTATAACCAAACCCAAACACCTAGTTGTAAAAATGATCCTTAGATAAATAAGCCTAGGTGTCTCTCTTCATTACATCAATTGCAATAGATAAGGTGAGGGTACATCTTCGAAGTAAAATAATTCCACTTTTGTGACAATATTCCTAGCATTAGTAGGATTAATAGCTGCAATATCAACCATAATATTTTCTTCCTCTACCTTCTCAAATTCATCTTGTTGAGAGGGATTCTACACCAATTTTAGCTTGTTCAATATTTTCTTTTATTTCTTTGCTTCTCTGTTGAATAATGAATTCTTTGAATTCTCTAGTTTTCCCGAATGCATCATCTGTAAGGAACTCATCATAGGCCTTGATCCTTGGATCATCATCAACCTTCTCATCATAATTCCATTTTACAATTCTACCCTAGGGAGTTTCTAAATCAAGAGCATCATCAATATTAGGAGAAGAAAATTTCCTCTCCACTTCCTCATCACTAGGCACATGCTCTACCATTTTCTCTTCCCCAATCATTTCAACATCTCCTCCTTATAACTTTGCAAGCTTCTCTAGAATATCCATGGCTTGAGGTTGTTATTCTAAGACAGCTTGTTCTCTCTTAGTAGCTTCCTTTACTTTTTCCTTAAAATCACAACTCTGATAATCCTTTAATTTTTTAAAAGCCCTTTCAAAAGGATTTTGTATTACATCATATGGACTTATATAAAAATAATTTATTTTTATGATGTTTTCCTCAATGTCACATATGGTTGTCCATTCCTTTTTCCTTGATGTAGCATCTCCATCACTTGTCAAGCTCCTCAACATATCATTTGTATATAAGAATTGGTGGGAGAATCCAAATAAACCCTTTCTTTTTCTTTTTGTAAGTAATGTGGTGCTACTTTGGCTCCATAAGCCCTGATTAGAGTATATTCTAAATGCAAAAACTAGTCTTCCCAATTGTGATTTGTTTTTTTTCCTACCACATCCTTTGGGTGCATGATGTCTTTGTTTACTTTTGAAAACCTATAAATGGGTGCCACACCTAAAATCTCCAAGATACCAAACATAATGACATTGCAAAACAACAAATAATTGGAATGGGGACATTCTTGGTCCCAAATATAAGTACACATTTGGATAGGTAAATCATTATTCTCATTATATTTATATCTTAACATCATCTTCTTCTTCCATTTCTATTGTCTCAGAAAAAAAAACATATGCATTAATAGAGAATAATGTAGAAAAGATAGAGGGAGAGCTTCATTCTTCAAATTAATGAAATACTTATGAATTTCATCTATAATGTAGTTATCATAGTCAAATCCCCTATTTAAATTTGGATTCTATATATCTACCACCATCACTCACAAGTCAGTGGCTACCCTAGCATCAAATTTGTGAGCCAAAACTTAATTCAAACAAAATTATGTGTTCTTGAAATAATTCACAAATTATTCTCACTCGAAGGGCTCCAAATCATTAGGGCTAAATCCTCCCTTTTTATCCTTTATATTCCTTTCAAGCACATTATTCCTAAATTTAAATCTATTCTACTCATACTCACCATACAATTTGACACACTTGATGTAAACTCTATAATTAGGGTTTAGCCTAAACACCTCCAAAATTTTATCCCTCGTTACTTCAAGAATCAGAGTTCCATTCTCACTCTTGATCTTCCTATTATTTGGATCATAATGTTTAGCCAAATACATAATTACATCTACATCCACAAACACATTAGGCACAACTAACCTCCTAAGGTTAAGGCCCCATAAGTATCTAGCTGGCCTTCTTGCATATCTCCTATTGAAAGAATATAGAAAAAACTACCATCCACTCTGGGGTTGGTCTAGCTCTTCAATTTCACCAACCATGTCAATCAATATGATTGTTACAAAAAAATTACTAGTGGTTATCTTTCCAATCTGTGACTCACCCTCATTTATGTTAGCAAACGAAGCTTCCATGAATCTTTCTCGAGTCCTTTTCTCATGCTTTGGCTTTGAAGATTTTGTACGTAAATTTGATGTAGGTGTAGATGCTTTAGGTGCTTCTACTTAATCATGGATGTAACATTCTAGGACTTAGGTCTTTTTACTCTCTTTTGATTAGGTTTTCTTTTAGGCTTTATGCTAGACTCACCAGGTTTAGGCTCACTCATTTTCACAATGTATCAATACTAGGGTTTGCAATTTTTCAATTCATAGAAGGGTTTACTAGTTTATACTTTTAAGAAACAAATTGTAGAAATAAAAACTATCCCTAGACTATAGGAAATTCTCACTTAGTCTAATTTGAAAATGCACAATAGATAAACCCTAGTGAACCCTAAGCACATAGAAATCTCTGGCCTCCTACTACCTAGACCAACTCAATTCAATGCAATTAACACAAAAAATCTTGATTGCTTGCTTACCGAGAAAGAGTTTTCTTGTTACTGTCTTCTGCAACTATTTGCTAGAGCACTTCATGGAATTCCCTCAAACTTGGTTAGCTCTTCTATTCTTGAATGATTTCAATTGTGTGAAGAAACAAGTCAACTATGGCCAGGAGATGGATCATATCACCATTAATGGCTGATAGAAACCTTGTGTGAGTGAGCTAACAATTAGCTATTTGAGTTTAAATTTTGACTATTTGATCATCTTTTTCTTTTAAATATCAATGGCTCTCCCTTCACCTTGCTTCTTTTATTTTTTTCTTTAAGAGATTCCCTCTAGATGCTTCCACATACCCCATTAAAATATCTTAGTCACCTCTTGTCTAATAGCCATTGCACATCGCTATTTTATTCTTTAGATCTTCATTTATGTCTATGATAGTTCAAAGTGGCACGATGGGAAATAGAATTAACAATCTATCACTCATCATATATGTGTTTCTTCTAGAATCCTATTAGGGATGTGACCATCAATGTGATGAGATCTTGACCATTAGATCAAGGTCCACCTTTGATAATTACATTAATTTCACATCACACATTGCTCATCCATATCTCAAAATTTGGTTGACATTAGTGACAGAAGAAGGTTGGTGATGGAACAAGCTCAAGCCATGTGTACCTACTTCAATATCAATGGCACAAAAGGTGTTGCTCACATCAACACTTCAAAATAATGAAATAATATTAGAAGAAAGGACTTCATTGCTCATCGCCAATTTAGGAAAGATAACTGCACAACTATACCCGACGAGCGATGGAAGGAAATACAAAGAGCTTTAAAGGTTATCACACATCATTAAATATAGACTTAGAATTCAAAGGAGATTAGTGATAGTGAAATGATGAGTGATATAAAGAAAATTTCTCACATTGCTCATCACTACTTCGAAATGTAAAGCTTAAACTCTATTTGTGATGAGTGATATGCAAGCCAGTGAATGAGACTTAAGTGAACCAATTATGCATGTGCTCAAAAGTTGTTTTGAAAAGGGGACCACCTAGGACAACGTAGAATAAGGCCATAAAAGAGGTAAACCATTAAATGCAAAGGATGTAAAGGACAAATAATGTTGATTAATCAACCTTATAAAATAATAGATTTTTTTGGACCTAACCACGTGAAAATATTTAGCTACGATTAATGGGAAATCCTAACCACAAGGGGATAGTTATTTCATGGACCTCAATAACTTAGGTTTTTTTTAACATGACTGAAAATGAACCGTAGTAGGTCAACAAAGGATTAGACTAAAAGAACAAGGGTTTAGACATAAGAGAAATATCATCAAAATAAAACAATTCCCCGCATGAAGCCCTAAACCTTGACCCTTCACAAACGAAGAGGACCCAAGGAAAAGCATTTTCAAACTAGTGGAAGAAGAAAATTTTCAAGGTTCCACTAGTGGCTCTGACTGGGGATGCATGCCTCTTATAGGAATGGCGAGATTCCAGATCTCATGGTTGAAGTAGAACAAGCAAAAGGACATGAAACATTAAGGACTTACTTGAACAAGACAAGAGGACTAGACCAAAGTGAACCACATATATATGAAATTTACAATACTGTACAACTTACATGGAAAATAGCATATTTCAAGAGAAATATGGCTTCAAGAACTATCCATTCACTGGAAGTTCAAGAAGTTCACCTCTTAAGCTCTATAAGAAGTAAGAATATTCCTCATGTGTGTTGAATAGAAGATAAAGGCCTAACCAAAATGCTTCAAATTTTACATGCTTACCCTTATCTTGGACCCTTACATTTCACATTAGTACCATACTGTCCACTTCAAATTTTCTAGGAGAAATTTTCTTATCAAACAAATGCTTAACTTGCAAAAATATATTGGCATTCTTGTCATGAGTTTCTCTTCTAGATTCATCTAGATGTGTAATATTATCAATCCTTTGCTGCATATCATCACAAATATCCTCATCGTACTCCTAGAGAAACTTTTACATCTTCAACAGATTGTTTTGAGGGATTCTAGCATCAAATGCATAGACTAGACCAAATGGTGAGTATCTAATAGCCTTCAATATAGTAACCTTGTTGGCCCATAATGCAAGCTTTAACTTCAAATCCTAGGCCTTCTTTTCAATCACTTGTTTAATAATCTTCATTAGGTTCTTATTGCTAGATTCAGCCTAGCCATTCCCTTGAGGATGGTAAAGAGAAGAATAAGAAATATGTATGCCATGCTTCTCAAAAAATTCTTGAACTCTTCTGACCTAAAACACATAGCATTATCTAATATAATCTTTTTGGGAGCTCCAAATCTGATCAAGATGTTGTTCATCAAGAAGTCTCACAAATTTTCTTGTTTCCTTCTTTATGGGAATTGCTTCCACCCACTTTGTGAAATAGTCAGTCGCAACAAGTATCAATGAATGACCCTTGCTATATTTTTATGATATTTAACCAATGAAGTTTACACCCCATTGCTAGAAAGGGTCCCGAAAAAAATAGGTTTGAGTGGAAAACACCCTAAGAACTTCAAGTTCCTTGAAAACCTCTGACAAGATTCACAAGTCTTGGAAAACTTGTGGGAATCTTTAAAAATGGTGGGCCACCAAAATCCTACCCTCAAGATCTTATGGGAAGTTGTCTTAGCCATGTAGTGGCCACCACACACTCCACTATGCATTTCTTGAAAATTTTCCAATACCTACTTTTCATCCACACATTTGAGCAACACACCATCTGGGCTCCTCCACCATAAATCATTATCAATAATAACATACTTAATGTCATACAATTTCAATGTTCTCTTTTTATTATCAGCTAGACCTTCTGGGAACTGCATAGTTTGTGTAGAATGCTATGCCTAAACTTGTTCAAACATGGACAAAGAAAAAAACTTTAGTCCTCAAACAAGTTTAAACGAAACATTCACCATGAAACTCATTCAAACACAAGAACAAGAAAACAAGGTAAATTATTAAATAAAATATAATGAAATCTTATTCAAAATGCTCAAACTAGCATCCCATGGGGGAATTAGAGCTTCTTTTATGTGGAAAGAATCCCTTTCCCAATTCCTTGATAAGCTTGAGGATGATTGATTGATCCTTGATAAAAAAAAATCCAATAACCTAGCTATGGATGATGAAATTATATACTAACATGGATAAAATGTGGATGAAAATGGATACTTTGAATTCAAAATGACTATAATAATCTTGCATAAACTTGTAAATGATTGTGGATTAAAATGAGCATAATGATCTTGTTTGATGTTATTGATGTGTTGCTGATATGTGGTTGTCATTGATGTCAACACTATTAGCATTTGGTGTACTAGACATTGTATATGTTGAGGATATTGAGAAAATTGCAAAAGAAAGTATTCCAGGTTCCCTATGGAACTATGTAGATCTTGAAGGAGTCCTGCTCTTTATGTTGAAGTACAACTGTTGTGGACTAAATGGTTTTCTGATGAGTGTATCTAGATCATCTACTAGAAGTTTCAGAGGTCCATGTATATATTTGATCTTGTTGTGGTCTAATAGTGTTTTTGTGGTCTCTATCAGTGTTCCTAAATGAAGTTTGTGTGATTTTGGAAATATCATTTGATGTGGATATTTCTCTATTGTTTCTTGGTGTTCTTTGATGTTTCTATATCGTGCTCTATCTTTGTGGTATGTCCACATTGATTGGTGTGCTCGTGGTTAGAAACTTTTCCTATGTATGTTTGTTTCTCTTGTTCTTGGACAACCTGTTGATGGTAGTGTGTTGTGGATCTTCAAGGTGAAATTAATTGAAGTCTCTTTGTGTTGGAGTTTTAAATTTGGGTCTCCACTATGTTGTGGCTGACCTTGGTGGATCTACATTAAAATTTTATTTGTAAATTTGGGCCGACATTGCAAATATATTTTATTTTCTCAGTCGACTAAGTTATTAATGAAATCTCATGTAGAAGATATTTAAGAGTGATTTTTTCATCAGTGTAGTGTGTTGAAAATGCGTTGAGTGTTCTCTTATGTGTGTATGTGTGAATATCATTTGATTACAGAGAAAAGTGTGAAGAAGGTCAAAGGAAGTTTAAAGTAGTTTGTGAAGGAGTTTTATGTGCTTAATTGGAACTGTAATCAGGCTTGTGGAGAATCTATTCTTTAAGTTCATACCCTCTGGATTTTAATCATATTCTATATTGTTCGGTAGTGATCCCCTTTTGTATTTGAGTAGTGAGCTCTAGGAAGTGTGCCTAAATTCATGTGCATTCCCCTTTTTATTTCTCATTATACTTTTAATAGAATATAATCTTATGGACTAACATTCACCATGGTTTTTCCCCTAACAGGGTTTCCACATAAAAAATATTGGTGTTCTCTATCTCTCTGATGTTTTAATTTCTTATTCATTAGATCTAAGATTAAGTTAAGTTTGAAAATTTTATTATTCTGTGACAACTAATTCACCCCCATCTCAATTGTTTGTCCTTATTTTTCCATTAATTGGTAACAAAGCAAGTTCCTCTAAAGAAGTCTAAAAGCTTGAGGTGATCTGAGATGGAAACATTCAAGAAGGACAGTCCAAGATTCAATGAAACTAACTACTCACTATGGAAAGTGAGGATGCAATGTCACCTAAGGTGTATTGGTGAAGCCTACTAGAAGATTACAAAAGATCCATACGTTATTCCTCAGATTGGTCCCTCCACTGCTGATGAGATCAAAGATGCTGAAAATAATATCAGGGCTATAGAAGCTTTGGTGAGTGTTCTAATAGATTCAGAGATGGCTAATGTGGGAGGACTGTAGACAACTCATGAGATTTGGACAAAGCTGGAAACTTTGTATGAAGGAGATACATAGGTGAAGATGGCTAAGCTACATAGTCTAAAAGGAAACTACAAAAATTTGAAGATGAGTGAAGATGAAAATATCACCTCTTTCATGCAAAGATTAAATGAAATAGTGATGGGTATTACATGTGTTGGTGGTTCTTTGGATGAGGATGAAATTGTGGCTAAGATACTTAGATCCTTGCCTCCCTCATACACAGTGAAGGCTCATGCTATTGAAGAGCTCAGACCAATAACAAAGATGTCAAGAGACACACTGGTTAGTAAGCTAGCTATTTTTGAATTAAGTGAATTTGGTGAATCTATTCCAAAGACTAAATCTAGATTTAAGGCTAATATATTCAAAAGTAACAAGCAAAGATATAGTTTGGGAAAGTGTTCTAGAAAGATATCCAAGTATGATGAAGAATTGAAGTAGCTTGAAGACAAAGAGAGGTAGAATAATTTGTAGCATTGATTGTAAAGAAAGAAGGCAGAGGGAAAGGTAAGTATGAAGGAGTGTTACCTATTAAATGTTTTTCATGCAATAAAATAGGTCATTTTTGCATCAAGATGTCTTGAAAGGGTCCCTAGAACTAAGCATAACAAGTCTATATTCCAAAAGAAATGTTACTTTGTTGAAGAATGAGTGACTGATGATGAGTTTGATAAAGATACTAGAAATGAAGATGAATTGGTTTTCATTGCTACCGTTGAAAATAGTCATGTGGCTACTGAGTCTACTAGATATGAGAAAGCTCTTGCAGCCCAAGTTGAAGAAAAGGATGAGTGGGTTATTGATAGTGGATGCTCACATCATATGACTGGTGATAAAAACATATTTGTAAGTCTAGAGAAACATGATGGTGGTGTTGTAAGATTTGGAGACAACAATGCTGGTGTGATTCATGACAGAGGCTCTATTTGTCTTGGTGGTAACAATAACACTGATGATGTTCTTTATGTTGAAGGCTTGAAGCAAAATATTTTGAGTGTTGGATAGATAGTGGGCAAAGGCTATGATCTACAATTCAAAAATGGAAGATGCAAGATATGTGGAAGTTCTGGAAATATGATTGCTACTGGTAAATAGACAAAAGGTAATTATTTTCACCTGAATATTGCTAGTGGGAGTTGTTTAATTGCTCAAGTAGATGAAAGATGGTTGTGGAATAGAAGGTTGTTTCGTGTAAATTTTGATAACATTGTTAAGGTAAGTGCCACTCAAGCAGTAAGAGATCTACCTAAGTTAGTGAAGCTTGCTAACACAATTTGTAAGGAATTTTAGATGGGTAAATAGACTCGAGTCTCTGTCTAGAGCAAATATTTTCATTCAAATGATTTTCTAGAGTTGCTACATACTGAACTCTATGGTCCCTCTATAATAAGAAGTATTCATGGAGAAAGGTACTTTATGTTGATTATTGATGATTATTTTGGAATGATATGGGTTTCCTTTTAAGAGAAAAATGTGAAGCACTGGAAAAATTCAAAAGTTTCAAGGCTATGGCAGAGAATGAGAAAGGTCTAAAAATCAAGTGTTTGAGATTTGAAAGAGGTGGTGAGTTCACATCTAGGGATTTCAACTCTTTTTGTGAAGAACATGGAATTAGAAGACAATTATCTTCTACCCAAACCCTTCAATAGAATGGAGTTGCAGAAAGAAAGAATAGAACAATTTTGGATGATGCTAGAATGATGATGTTAGAAGGAAATGTTTTCTAGAACTACTGGAGTGGAGCTATAAGCATTGTTGTGTATACTTTAAACTGGGTAAATGTTAATGGAAATTCTAGTAAGACCCCTTTTGAGCTATGGTTTGGTTACAAGCCTACTATTAAGTATTTCAAGATCTTTGGAAGCAAATGTTATATCTAAAGAGATGATGATATAGGAAACTTTGATGCATGAAGCAATGAAGGAAATTTTTTAGGTTATTCTACCAAGAGCAAGGCCTACCAATGCTATAATAGAAGACTAAGAAAGATGGTTGAGAGTGAAAATTTCAAAGTTGATGAGGATTCTGTCAAATCATCAAGATATTATGGATATGATTCTGATGAAGACAATACAAACAAAGGGAAGAATGATCAAACACATAATCAACTTCAAATTTTTCCATATGTTCCATATGTGCCATATGTTCTAGTTGTTTTGATAAAGTAACCTCAATTCATTCTGGCAATTCAAGGTAGTTAGGAAGCAGAGACAAGTGCAAGTACTAAAGGAAGATCAAAAGAATCAAAAGTTCAAGGAAAATCCAAAAATCCAAGGTATGTAAAGCTAAATCATTCTTAAAGTCAAATTATACGAGATGAGAATAAAAGAGTGAAAACTAGAAGGAATATTGTAGAAGAATACTACCTAATTTCCAAGATTGAACCTAAAAATGTCACTAAAGCCTCTCAAGATGAACACTGGATTGAAGCTATGAAGGAAGAGCTAACACAAATTGAAAAGAATGACACATGGATATTAGTTCCTAGACCTAAAGACAAAAATGTGATTGGTAATAAATGGGTTTTTTGGAACAAGTTGAATGAACAAGGTGAAGTGGTCCAAAATAATGCAAGACTAGTATGTAAAGGGTATTCTCAGATGGAAGGTGTTTATTTTGAAGAAAATTTTTCACTTGTTTCTAAAATCAAGGTTGTTAGATTATTTCTTTCTTATGCTACATACAAGGACTACAAATTCTATTAGATGGATGTGAAGTCAACATTTTTAAATGGAGAACTAGAAGAAGAAGTATATATTGAATAGCCGAATGGATTTTAGCTAACTAACAAGGAAGATATGGTATGTTTCTTAAAGAAAGCTCTATATGGACTCAAGGAAGCCCCCGGAGCCTAGTATGCTAGATTGGAAAAATACCTACTAAAGCTTGGATTCACTAAAGGTACTGTTGATAGAAACTTATATTTCAAATTGGCTCATGATAAAGAATTAATTATAGAAGTCTTTGTTGATGACATCCTTTTTGGAGGAGATGATGGTTTGTGCATGAATTTTGTTGATGAGATGAAGGATGAATTTGAGATGAGAATGATTGGAGAGATGAAGTTATTTCTAGGATTACAAGTGACCCAGTCAAACAAGGGGATATTCATATCTCAGTCCAAATATGTGAGAGAGCTACTAAAGAAATTTGGGATGGAAGATTCAAAGCCTGTAGGTATTCCCATGGTGACCAAATGCAAGCTAACACAAAATGATGATTCTCCTGAAGCAAATAAAACTAGATACAGGTCAATGATCAGTGTATTACTTTATTTAACTTAGACTAGACCAAATCTTATGAATGTTGTATGTATGATTGTTAGATTTTAGGCTAATCCAAAAGAATCACATGTACTGTTGTTAAGAGAATCTTCAAATATATGAAAGGAATAGTTTACTTTGGACTTTGGTATCCGAAGGATGATGATCTCCCTCTAAGTGCATATACTAATGTGGATTGTGCTAGTGATGTAGATGACAAAAAAAGTAATAGTGGTGGTGCTTTCTTCCTAGGGAAGAAGTTGTTGTCTTGGTTGAGGAAAAAGTATAATTCCATTTCTCTATCTACTATTGAAGTAGAATATATTACTGCTACAAACAATTGTACTCAAGTACTATGGATGAAAAAAATATTGAAGGATATCAGGGTGATATATGAAGAGCCTATTTCCATATACTTTGACAATTCAAGTGTAATAAATATTTCAAAGAATTTGGTACTACACTCTAAGACCAAGCATATATCAATCAAGTTTCATTTCTTGAGAGAGAAAGCAAATGAGAAAGAATTCAGATTGGAATATGTACCTACCAAAGAACAGATTGTAGAAATATTTACTAAACCATTGTTGAAGGATACTTTTGAGTATCTCAGAGGAATGCTAGGGGTGATTTCCCCTCTTTATAAGAACTAGAAGATGCATTTACTTGCATCAATCCATGAACTAAATTGCTATATTCTGATCTGGATTGATGTTTTTGTGGCTGCTACTCAGGGGGAGTAGTCAGATGTGCAGATATGTCATTCACAGCGTGTATATGGAAAGGTCATGGTTACCTTTTCCATTGATGTCAAAGGGGGAGAAATGCAATGTGAAAAATCTTTCAAAGGAAAAGAGCCTAGTGGGGAGAAGTACAGTTGAGAAGAAGAGTTAGTGTGTTGGGTTGCTAGTATTTTTCACATCATGTGTTACCATCAATGCCAAAGGGGGAGATTGTTGGATGTTGTGGATGTGTTTCTAATATGTGGTTGTCATTGTTGTCAACACTATTAGCATTTGGCATACTAGAGGCTATATATGTCAAGGATATTGAGAAAATTGTAAAATAAAGTATTCCAAGTTCCTTGTGGAATTGTGCAGATCTTGAAGGTGTCTTGTTCTTTACATTGAAGTTTAGTTGTTGTGGACTAAAGGTTTTTCTAATGAGTGCATCTAGATCATCTACCACAATTTTTAGAGGTTCATGTATATATTTGATCATGTTGTGGCCTAACAGTGTTTCTGTGGTCTCTGTCAGTGTTTCTAAATGAATTTTGTGTGATTTTGGAAATCTCAGTTTTTGTGGATGTTTCTCTATTGTTTCTTGATGTTCTTGGATGTTTCTAAATCATGCTCTATCTTTGTGGTATGTCCACATTGATGGGTGTGCTCTTGGTTAGAAATTTTTCCTATGTATGTTTGTTTCTCTTATTCTTGGCCAACATGTTGATGGTAGTGTGTTGTGGATCGTCAAGGTGAAATTAATTGATTTTTTTTTGTGTTGGAGTTTTAAATTTGGGTCTCCACTATGCTGTGGCCGACCTTGGTAGATTCACAATAAAATTTTATTTGTAAATTTGGGACAACATTGCAAATATGTTTTATTTTCCTAGTCGACTAAGTTATTGATGAAATCTCATGTAGCAGATATTTAAGAGTGATTGTTTCATCGGTGTAGTGTGTTGAAAAGGTGTCGAGTGTGCTATTATGTGTGTATGTTCAAATATCATTCAATTATAGACTAGAGTGTGAAGAAGGTTGAGAAAAGTGTAAAGTAGTTTGTGAAGAAGTTTTTTGTGCTTAATTGGAACTGTAATCAGGCTTGTGGAGAAGCTATTCTTTTAGTTCATACCCTCCAGATTTTAATCCTATTATGTAATGTTGGGAATTTAGCTCTAGGAAGTGAGCCTAAATGCATGTGCATTCCCCTTTTTATTTCTCATTATACTTTTAACAAAGTATAATCGTAATGACTAACATCCACCGTGGTTTTTCCCCTAATAGGGTTTCCACGTAAAAAATCTTGGTGTTATCTGTCTCTCTAATGTGTTAATTGCTTATGGTTAATTTCTTATTCATTAGATCTGAGATTAAGTTAAGTAAAGTTTGAAAAGTTTATTATTCTATGACAATTGATTCACCCCCCCTCTCAGTTGTCTGTCCTTATTTTTCCAATAGATCTTACCTAGATTGTGGAAGCCCATAATCAATAGACAAGGTCTCTATTTATAATGGAGAAGAGTTGAAGAATGAGTAATAGGATGAATATGGAATTAAAGATGGACCAATGGCATTATGCCACTTGTCGACATGCTAATGAAGGAGAGTGGAGCACATTTTGAACAATGTGCTTGTTAAATGCATGTAGGTGGAATTTGAACTTGAAGAAGTGACTTGTGCAAGAGGGGATGTAGGAGGAATTAATGCCAAGTTGGCTCAAGGAGAGGACATGTAAGATCCTTTAATGCCAAGTTGGAGGACAAAAATCCTTTGGGAGGGAGAATTCAAATAATTGGAATATTCCAAGAACATGCCATATTTGAATGGAAATAGGAGGAATTAATAAATCAAGTACATTGATTTACATGTGCAACTTGCAAAAGGTAGAGGAATGGGGGATTTAGGAGTTAATTAATTTCTAATTAATTAACTTAGATGGAATTAGTTTGATTTGACATTTGATTTAGATATTTATATTTATTTAGATCAATTGAGAGGATAGTTGGGAGATAAAATTAAATAAAATGATTTATTCAATTAAATGAAGAACATTAAATAAAGTTGATTTATTTAATCAAATGAAGAACATTAGGATTTAATTAAATAAATTTGATTTATTTAATCAAAGACGAATTTTGATGAATTAATGAAATAAAGATTATTCAATGAATCAGTTAGTAAAGAAATGGTCAAGGAAGAATCGAAGTTAGTAAATTAGAATCTAGTGCATGATATCAATCTGGATAATTTGAGCATCTACAGTTTGCTACTATTTGCAGTAATGTACTTGTTGTGTTGGTTCAAAGAATAACTTTGTAGAGGTAAAAATTCAAAAAAAACTTTTATTTTTTCGGATGCCCCACTGCTATGCTAGTGTGAAGAATTAGGCTGGTATACTTCCCTCTCGTGAGATCAGACAAAAATTTGGATTTTTGGGTGATTTCTCTAAAAAAGACAAGTTGCCTAATGGGTCCATAAAGGCTTCAAGATGGTGAAAATATGTGAAAATGTGAAAAAAAGATGCAAAAAAATCTTTGTTGGGAAAAAACCATGTTGGAGGTGCAAACCCTAGTTTGATGACTAAATTGGGGGAAAAAATCCCTAATTTTCATGCTTAAATAGGCTTGGAGGGGTCACTTTCCATTCATTTTTGCATTCACACTTTGAAAGTTTCAACTTTTTGAGCTCTGACCCTCCTGCAAAATGGTACAAAGAGTGCTTCTCCATCACATTTTCGTGTGAGTTCGTGTGTACCAGAGACCTCCAAGCGCAGGACCAGTGGTATGTGACCCAAACCTAACTTTGAGATTTTATTTTTAAGTGTATTTATTACGCTTCAAAGTGTTAGAGTCCCTAGCATTGCTATATAGCCACACTTTAAATGTTAAATCGGTGACATTGAGGCTTAAACAACATAACTTGTGTCAATAGTGACACTAATCATGGTTTGATATTAGGGTTCCAAATTCCAAATAGCACCACCTTTGTGAATGGTGGCACTTAGCCTGATTTAGGATTAGGTTTTAGTGGTCAAATAGAAACACTGATCATGATTTGAGATTAGAGTTCCAAATTCCAAATAGCACTACCTTTGTGAATGGCGACACTTAGCCCAATTTAGGATTAGGGTTTACCAATCAAATAGTGAGGCCTATGTTCATGGAAATGCTGAGGTCAATTTAGCATTTCCAAAGAGTCTAGTATTGTTGTTTGGAGTTTGAAAAATATTGACACCTTTGCAAACTATGTGATGCATTGATGGTTTCAAGGTCAAAAACTGCAAACAAGGTCAATTTTTTTTTACAAATTTTGGCACAATGGCTTTATGGGTGCAAGAGGTGATCCAACCTTTGTATTCACAAAAAAATCAACCCTCAATCCTACATAGATTGAAAGATCTATCAGATTTGCAACAAGAGAACTTGGGCGAGATTGGCCTATGGTACGCTGCCTATGTCCCTATTTTCCAAACCCATCTAGTGATGATGACTACATTAGTGTAGAGGTGACATAGTGAGACCTCATCATTTCATCTTCCCACTGGTGAGGTGACTATCACCTTGGAGGACGTATGGTGCATCTTGTGGCTTCAAATACATGGCGATTAGGTGATAGATGATGTAGATGATGGAAATGATGTGTGCTTTGAGGTTATGGAGGTCGAGGAGCTTGCACTTTTTGAGGGCCAGATTGACTTAGATTATTACAAAGGTTAGGTGCCAACTTTTAGGCTAATTGTTTCCACCATTATATTAGGGTTAGATGCTCTAGATCGATGAGGCAGACACATTATTCTAGGATGGGGCTTGGCCTGGGAGAGGATTCTTTTCTAGAGGACATAGATTTCCTAGGAACCAGTGATGTTGGCCTCATTATACCATGACCTACATGATTTTGTGTACTGTGATAGCCCGACTATTGGTTCCAGAGTGACACTGCTAGACATTTGGGCCTAGGAGTGCATCGCCATGCTCTAATTGATTTTCACTTTGGTGGATATAGAGCCTATTGATCTTGTGATTTGGCAATACAAGGGGTGATCACTTTGAGGCATACAAGATAGCTTGGTCTTCCTCACTAGCACCACATTTTGGATGAGATGACAGTTTTTAGTTGGTGTCCATGGTTATAGATGCCTACATGGTATGGTGATGTTTACCAACTATTCTATGCTTGAAAAGATAGACTAATGCAAGGGAGTGAGCATACCATTATTGAGTGGTACCTCCTAGATAGGGTGGCCCATTAGTTTGGAGATGTTCAAGATTAGCTAGATGAGCAATACATGACCATCTTCACCAAGTCATCCTGAGAGACTGTATGGGGATAGACGATTTGAATATTTGATGTTGTTGATAGCTTTTGATAGTTGGTTGTGAGGCCATGGGCCAATGCTTAGGGACCAATAGATCTAGGAATGACTCATGCATATGATGATTGGTTCAAACCCCCACACCAGCTTACAAATCCAGGAGTGGCACTTCCACAGGAGAGACCTCAGGGGAGGAGTGCTCAGAGAGAATAGGGAGGGCATGGCAGATAAGATTCTGGGGTAGCACCTAGAGATGGGCCACATCCAGGGTAGCCAGAGCAATAGCCAGATCAATAGCCACAATAGCTAGATCCAAGGGATGTCTAGATTCAACAACTACATGCACAGATATAGGGCCTACAAGATTAGTTTTAGATGGTTACAATAGAGAGGGACCATACCAAATAGTAGGTCTAGGCCATTACTATCGAGAGGGATCATGAGTGGTAGTAGAGGTAGGACATAGAGCTACAATTAGCCTAGGAGGTTGGTTGGAGGCAGCAGTTAGAGAGCATGGCTATCACATCCTAGGGAGTACCATGCCTGCACAAATGTACCATTAGGCCATCAAAGAGGTAGAGTATTATAGGATTCATTACTAGTTGGATGTACCCATGGCTACTTAGGTTCCAGACTATTCCCAGTAGACAAGGGCTTGACAAATAGATGAATGGGCAAAGAGGTAGGCCAGTGAGGGGAGTAGCCACTAGGGCTAGCAACTATGTACAAATTTTTATCAACAATTGATTCTTTTTGAGATAGACTCATAGGCCTCATTTTTAATAGCCCTATGGACATTGCATCTTGATTGATATACATACAAATGATTTAGATTTGTACCATGATAGTGATGATTTTTTGATATATGATATGAGTTCAATTGGTTTATGATGTGATGTGTTTACTTTATTTATGCATTATGGATGGATGCATTTTATATTCTATATGCAATGTGATGCTATATGATGTGATGTGATGTATGATTATGTAGATGTTCATGGATGTTATGGATGTATTTCCCTTTTGTATTATTTCTTTGTACTTTTATGTTGATGATGTTTGCTGTATTGATGTATGGATGCAAATGTTTCTGAAATTCTTAGACTAACAAATCTATATTATGCTCCTAATGGTAATGCAAAATGGATGATGTGATACAATATTATTATGAGATGTTGTGATATGTTATGATATGCTCTTTTTCTTTTCAGTATATTTTCTATGATGCATAAATGGATGATGTATGTATGGATGCCTATATGATTATGGAATGGATGCAAATGTATGGTTTATGAGATGCTTAGAATAACCAATCTATATTATGGTGCAAATGATGGAAATGCAATGCATGTGAAATGATCAGTGTTTCCTATTATGTATGTTATGGATGATATGCAACATGATGATGGTTTGTGGATGTTAGATGGATGGATTGGTGATGTTTGATTTATTGTCGTGGTACCATGTTAGCGCGACGAGAAGAAAGAAGAAAAGAGGATCCAACAATTCCATGATCTGTGAGACTTTATTATAGATAATGATGATGTATTGCTTATCAGAGATTGGGATTTTTAAAGGGCTTACTTACCTTATGTTTGATAACACACATAAGCACAATGCATCAAGGTATTGAGAACCAAGATGACATTGTCCCTAGTATGATGAACTTTGACTTGACAATCAGATAGGAGTATCCTTGTTCACACCTGACATAGGAGACCTTATTTAGAATGTAGTTCAAGTATTTCAAACATCTCAAACCAAAACATAGAAAAGCAAGCCTTCCTATGTGGTCAACAACAAATCTAAAAAACCCTCCCTACAAACCAAAAAAAACACACATGGCCAAAGTTATATTACAAGAATATCCAACAAGCACAACAAACAAAAGATAATGATTGTTGCCCCATTCCTTTCTCTCTAAATCATTTTTTTTGGAATGAGCACAATGAGATAAGTGAAAAGGACAAATATTAAGTAAACAAACAAGCAAATGATTTTCATACCTCTAGCCAAGACTAAACTATGGTGATGCCTAATGTTGTTGTCCATTGTAGGAAGGATCCATCCTAGGACATGATATTATCATATGATTTTTGGGATTGATTGGATGATAGGCTAATAATACCAAGAGTTTAATAACATGTTTACTTATTGACCTAGACTTGAAACCTTGACATTTGATTTTTCATTTTTAATCTGCTAGACTTGTTCTTGATTGTCGTACAAAAGGTTGGGGGTGACAATGAATTATTATGAGTGGATGTTTATTGCAGGTAATAGCAAGATGGGATGGATGAATTTTTTCAAATATTTGGAGGTTGTTTTTGGTATATTCAAGATGTTTTACAAATGTTTTGATTTTCAAAATTTTAATTTTTTTTGTGTTTTCTAATGTTTTGACCAAGAACCTAACCTAAAGATCTATCCTAGGGGTCTCAGGGGCTTATCAAAGATTAGTCTTGCCTATGTTATACATGCAAAGACCACATAGTTCGACTGACATAAACTTGTTTATTGATGAGATATGAACAAATGGATTGCTAGTTTATTATGATAGACTCCTAAAGGACTGACCTAAGGTGTCTCAGAGGATGATCAAAGATGAACCTTGCCTATGTTTAGAGCTCAGAGACCCATATTTCAACTAACATAGGCTCATTTATTGATGAGATATGAACAAATGGATTGCCATTTTATTATGAAAGACTCCTAAAGGACTGGCCTAAGGTGTCTCAAGGGATGAAGATCAACCTTTCCTATGTTTAGAGCTCAGAGACCCATTGTTCGACTGACACAAACTCATTTATTGATGAGATGTGAACAAATGGATTACTATTTTATTATGATAGAATCTTAAAGGACTGACCTAAGGTGTCTTGAGGGATGATCAAAGATCAACCTTTCCTACGTTAAGAGCTCAGAGACCCTTAGTTCAACTAGTATATACTTTTTTATTGATGAGATATGAACAAATAGATTGTTATTTTATTATGACAGACTCCTAAAGGATTGACCTAAGGTGTCTTGGGGGATGATCAAAGATCAATATTTCCTATGTTTAGAGCTTAGAGGCCTGTAGTTCAACTGACATAGACTCGTTTATTGATGAGATATGAACAAATGGATTGCTAGTTTATCATAAAAACTCCTAAAGGACTAACCTAAGGTGTCTCGGGGATGATCAAAGATCAACCTTGCCTATGTTTAGAGATTAAAGACCTGTAGTTCAATAAGAAGACACTATTTTTTTACCTTTTCTAACATTTTGACCTATTTTTGGGATTTTGATATGTTTTGAATATTTTTTGGTTTTTCCTAATTTTATGAATGTTTTTTGAATTTTCTAGTTTTAAGGAAGACTTCAAGAATATACATGAATCTGATCTAATTTAGGTATAAGAACACGCCCTTAGCATGTTGTGATGCAATATATTACTCCGATATAGTAAGGACAAACTAATCTTAGGAATGGGCCAAGTAGTACTAGGAGTGATCACGATACAAACACAGGATCAACCTATGATGCGAATGTGGATAGGTGACAAAATGGAGATATGGAATTCAATGGGTGAATGATGTAGGAAAATCAATAGAGATCATGGTGGAAGGAAAATTCTTATTTACACAAGGTGCCTATTTGTAGGTTTTCACCATGGTACTTTCCCAAAGTGTCACCGAAGTGGTTTTCACTAGAGGATGATTTTTTTCTTTACTGTTTTCAATCCTTTTTCTTTTTTCTTTTTTGGATTTTTACATTTTTTTATTTTTTTGTATTTTTTGGATTTATACCTTGCAATTTTAGGCATAAACTTTTTGAGATGGGAGCTATTGATAGGATCCTGCAGAGGCTCATGTTATGGTGTTGACAATTGATATGCTCCTCATATATAACTTGTCATGATGATGAAGGGCCCCAACTAGTTGGGTTCAAATTTTCCCTTGTTATTTGGATTTGGTACATTCTTCTAATTCTCCTTCAATACAAGCTCTCTGAATTGAAAGGTATGACTCCTAATATTCTTGTTGTAGGTTTACTTAAGATGGTTTTGGTAGACATGCAAATGCTTTAGAGCATCTATGTGCCACTCATCTAGTCGCTCCAACTGATTCAACAGTGAACATAGATATTATTCATCTGTAATGAGATTCTACAATGATACTCTCAAGGATGGGAGCTCGATCTCAATAGATAAGATGGCTTCTAATCTGTAGATAGGGAGAATGGGATTGCACCTTGATCCAAGACGATCCAAGAATCTCAAAAATATCACAGAACTGACATCATTGGATAGAGCTTCCTAACATGATCTTGATGCAACCTGTATTGTGTCAACAGGAGGTCATATGCAAGAGTTATGCTTGGTCAAAGGTTTGGTCAAACAAGCGAATCAAGAATTCAAAAAGGTGGAATTTGATTGTCTCACATCCAAGCAAAAATGACACCAAGTTGTAGTGCTTGTCGTACTAATTCTGGAACTATCCTCGGTTTCGAAAACTGAGTCCGTATGAGAAAAATAGAGCCAGTCAAAGTTTTAGTCAAAATAATGATGTCAACATGTGACATGGCAATTGACTAGATGGTGACGTAGAAATTTCAGGTGATGTGGAAAAAAAATCTCACAAAATTCACGTACCATGCTTTATTTTTGAAAATAAAGTGTGGAGGCTCATTTAATCTCACAAAAATCCATCAGATTTTGTTGGATCCCAATCGGATTTGGTGGGATCCAAATCTCCTAAAAATCAACAAAAAATAACTCGTGAAAAAAACCAAACCTCCTAAAATAACACTAAATTTTTATTTTATTTTTAAACTCAACCCCATTAACACAAATACCCAATGAATATAATAAGACAAGCGATTAAAAAACAAATTCCAATTGTTTTATTAAGGGGTTGTTTAATGTTTTATTTTTAATGGGGAAGTTATTGTTTTTATATCAATAGGTTAGTGTTTTTTGTAAGGCTTATAATTATAAAAGCCAAAGGAGGGGGGTTAAATTGTTATTTAATTTATTATGGTGGTTTTTAACCCCATATGCAAAATTTATGTATAAAAGGAGGTGATGTGATAGGGCCTTTAGGAATTTTTTGTGGAGAAATAATTCGAATGTGTTTTTGAGAGAAAATTATACTCTTTTTGAGGAATTTTTGCGAGAGAAATTAAAAGGTGTTGTTACACCAAGAATTGTAAAATTGTGAGTGAGAGATTATGAGTGATTAAAGCTTGGATATTGTAAGAAGGCTATTGAAGCTTGGCGATATCAATAAAGCGGTCCAATGTTGAGAAGTGGACCCGGAGACGTAGCTCAAATTGAGCGAACTTTGTTATCAACTTGTTTGTGTCTCTCTTCCATCTCTTTCTTGTTCTCTCAGTTATTTTGGTATTATGCTCTATCATGAATGTTATTATAGATAACTATTTTAAAGTGTTTGAAAGCATTACTCGGTTTCATAATTTTCAATGGGTAAAATACATAACCATGCATTACTGTTGGATCGGGAATTAAATCTATAATTTGATTAAGTTTTGGAAAACTTTAACGTCCTAGCTTACAGATGAAGTTGGTATCAAAGCAGTTTAATAGGAAAATTGCAAGTGGTGAATGTTAACCAAGTTGAAATTGAAGCAAGGAGAAGGTAAACTTACAGAATTCAACCCAGAGATTGGGAAAGGAAGGACTTTTCCACGATCAGAGATGGCAGATGAACAAAGTTCTATAGAGCTCGATGAGAAAGCTTTCCAAAAAGCTTTTCTTGAAATGAAAGCTATGGTGGAAGTTCTGCTACACCCTTAATATTATTGTACATCGGGTTATGAATAGTCGGCTTGTGGCTATCTTAACTCTCTATTAAGTCATATTATCATTAGTATATTGTTATTTAGTTGTTTAGGTCGGCCTAAGTCTTATATAGGTGTGTCTAAGTCGGCCTAGGTGATATCCTTGGCATAAATAGGTATATATAGGAGGTTGTGAGTCTTATTTCATCATCAAGTTGTGAAGTGTGTTCTCATTAGAGATATTTGGAGGTTTTCCCCCTCGAAGTGGCTTGTTATTCTCAATTATTATCAAGTATTTGCAGCATATTTCTTATCATATTCTTCTATTGTGCATGTTATTTCATAACAATTGGTATCAGAGCATGATCTTGGCACCATAGAGGCAAGGTTTTTCTCAATTTTGGAGGCGATTTTGGGAAGAGCATATCTTTCAGAATTTGTCAAATTTTTTTCTGATTTTTAAAGGGTTTTTGAAGAACATATTGAAGAAGCTACAGTCCAGATTTTAGAAGAATTGGAGCAGAATTAAGGGAATTATTGCAGAATTAGGGTTTCTACACTATTTTTTTGGAATCTACATAGCTCGCACATCTTGTTGAATTGGAGTTTGATTTTTATTGGATTTTTGAAGACATACTAAAGGAGATTACAGTAAAAATTTTAGAGAATTTAAGTTTCATTTGTGTGATTTATTTCAACATTAGTGGTTTCCATCATGACAGGGCCTGCAACAAGGGGTAAAAAGAATGTTGTCACTCCGGGGAAGACTCCTGATAAGGATGGTGAAACAATCAAGGATATTCCTCATAATGAAGAACTCAATAAGGTCAAGGAAGAAATTTCCTCAATTAACAATAAGGTCAAGGAAGAAATTTCCTCAATTAAGATGGATATGTGTGACCTAAGAGGAGATATGTCGGAAATGCGAAACATGTTAAGCACCTACATAGCTGAATCAAGAAAGGAGTTCTCAAGTGACCAAGGTGAGAATTCTAGGTCAGCCACTACTAACACAAGCTTTAGTACTCCTATGGGATCTAGGAATTTATTTCCAAAGGTGGATATGCGCAAGTTTGATGGTAAGGATCCTCTAACATGGATAAACCAAATGGAGAATTTTTTTGAAGTACACTAAATCCCAAATGGACAAAAGGTCAAGATGGCTTCCTTATATTTAGAACCAGATCAATTCATTTGGTATCATTGGCTTTGCACTCATCGAGGTAAAAAGGGGCTCACCGTCTCATGGTCAATTTTTACAGAGGAACTCCAAGCACAATATAGCAATAGCGTCACAGACAACTTCTTCAGCCAGTTAGCTAAACTTCAACAAACAAGATCAGTTAAGGATTATATTCAGCAATTCCAAAATCTATCCTTAAGGGTAGATTTAATTACGGAGGAAAACTTGAATGATTTATTCTTGGGTGGTCTCAAGGATCACATTCAACATGAGGTATGCATGTTTAGCCCTAGTTCCATAAATGAGTCTTTTATCTTAGCACGTAGGGTAGAGGAGAAATATTCCTAAGAAGCAAGGGGCTAATGTGACAAGAGAAAAAGGATATTCAACACAACCTACTAAGTTGACTCCACAACAAATTGAGGAGAAAAGAGCAAAAGGCTTGTGTTTCAATTGTGATAGCAAATACAGTCGAGGACATAAATGTAGTGAAAAGAAATTGTTTTATATTGAAGGTCCCAATGAGGAAGAAGAGGAGGAACCCATACTAGAAGATGAAAGGGAGTCAAATGAGGAATCACATGATTCTCAACCAATCATTTCTTGTCATGCACTCTCAGGTTTCGCTCCACAAACTCTCAAGGTGGTGGGGTTCCTAAAGAAGCGAAGGTAAAGTGTTGATCAACTCGTAGTACTCATAATTTCATCAACAAAAAGTTAGCTACTCCTAAATTGTTTCATATATCCAGCTCCAGTTTCAAGTTTTGATTGTAGATGGTGGTACAGTTAGTTGTTCAGGGAAGTGTCATAGCATTAAATTATCCATGGGAGATTATCAACTTGATACCCCAATGTATGCGATATCCATGGGTGCAGCAGATATTGTTTTGGGAGTACAATGGCTTACTACATTAGGAACAATTGAGATGAACTTCCAAGAACTATTCATGAGATTTCAATTAGAAGGAAGGCTAGTAGAGCTAAGGGGGTTGAAGGCAAAATATCCACAAATGGTAAGCTCTCATCAAATGCAAAAGTTGCTTAAGAAAGGAGTGGATGGATTTGTGGGCCAACTATGTTCATTAGAAGTCTCTCAATCTATTACTCCTACTCATCCAGATTTGCAAGCTATAATTGATCGTCATTCAGTTGTTCTTGGAGATATGCCTAAAGGACTTCCTCCTAAGAGGGATCATGATCATGCCATACAGTTAGTCCCAGGGAGCCAACCAACATCAGGCCTTACAGGTATCCACACATACAAAAGAGTGAGATAGAAAAAATTATTGAAGAGATGCTAGAGGCAGGAATTATCAGGCATAGCCAAAGTGCTTACTCCTCGCCAGTGGTGATGGTACGTAAGAAGGATGATACTTGGCGCATGTGTCCAGATTATAGAGTGCTCAACATGTACACCATTAAAGATAAGTTTCCAATTCTAGTCATTGATGATTTGTTAGATGAATTAAATGGAGCTATGTTTTTTACCAAGTTAGATCTTAGATCTGGTTATCACCAAATTCGGATTAAGGAGGAGGATATTTGTAAGACAACATTTCGGACTCATGAGGGTCATTATGAATTTTTGGTGATGCCATTTGGTCTTACCAATGCACCATCTACATTCCAAAGTTTGATGAATTCCATTTTTAAGAAGTTCTTGAGAAAGTTTGTATTAGTATTCTTTGATGATATATTGATTTATAGCAAGACTTGGGAAGAACATTTGCAACATGTGGACCAAGCATTACAAATACTTGAAGATCATAAACTCTATGCTAAGCCATCCAAGTGTGCTTTTGGTCTTACAGAGGTGGAGTATTTGGGACACATAGTTTCACATGAAGGAGTAAAGGTGGACCCTAACAAAATTAAGGCTATCATGGAATGGCCTATTCGAAAACCATTAAGAAACAAAGAGGATTCTTGGGATTGATAGGGTACTATAGAAGATTTGTGAAGAATTATGGTAGTATAGCAGCACCTCTCACCACTCTATTGAAGAAGGATTCTTTTCATTGGAATGAGTCTGCCAATACAGCATTTGAGAGATTGAAGGAGGCTATGTGTTCAACTCCGTACTTTCCACTCCTGACTTCACCAAGGAATTCATTGTGGAATGTGATGCTTCTGGAAATGGGATAGGAGCAGTGCTTATGCAAGAAGGTCGACCAATTGCTTTTGAGAGTCGTCAATTAAAAGGTAAGAATCTACTAAAACCTATTTATGAGAAGGAAATGCTAGCAATACTCCATGCAGTGAAACAATGGCGGCCTTATCTATTGGATAGACATTTCAAGGTTAAGACAGATCATGATAGCCTAAAATATTTTTTGGAACAACGACTATCTTCTGAAGAGCAACAAAAATGGGTCACTAAGATGTTAGGATATGACTTTGAGATTGTATATAAGAAAGGAAAGAAAATATTGTCGCAGATGCACTGTCAAGGAAGGATGAGCAAGATGAAGCCTTATTGTGTGCCCTTTCAATATTACAAGCAAATTGGGTGGAGGAAGCCAAAGTAGAGTGGAAAAATGATGTTGCGACTAGTAATCTCATCGAGCAATTAAAAAGTGATCCTAGTAGTTCAGATAAGTTTTGTTGGAAGGGAGATACTCTTTGGTATAAAGAGCGTTTGTATCTCTGCAAGAATTCCAACCTTAAAATCAAGATTCTCACAGAGTTGCATGAGTCTCCAGTGGGTGGTCATTCAGGATTTTTGAAGACATATCATCGAGTCAAGCAAGATTTCTTTTGGGAAGGGCTAAAGGGTGATGTTCAAAAATTTGTGGCTGAATGTTTGGTGTGTCAAAGGCATAAAGGGGAGACAATTAAGGCACCAGGTCTCTTGCAACCCTTATCTATTCCTAGCCAGCGTTGGGAAGAGATATCCATGGACTTCATCACAGGGCTTCCCAAATCTAAAGGTCATAATGTCATCATGGTGGTGGTTGATAGGCTCACTAAATATGCACATTTCATTGCATTAGCACATCCTTTTACAGCAAGTTCAGTGGCTATAGTTTTTTTGGAGAATATCCAAAAGCTACATGGTACACCTAAATTTATTGTTAGTGATCGTGATCCTATCTTCACTAGTCACTTTTGGAAAGATTTATTCTCATGTTTGGGTACTCAATTGGCTCTTAGCTCTTCATACCACCCTCAATCAGATGGGAAAACAGAGGTTGTTAATAAGTGTTTGGAAGGATATCTACGTTGTTTCACTTCAGAGAAACAGTCCCAGTGGGTAGATTGGCTACCACTTGCGGAATGGTGGTATAACACTTCTTTTCATAGCTCATCAAAAATGTCTCCATTTTTGGCACTTTATGGATATCATCCTCCTTCCATCATCATCAATTAAGGTGTCCCCAAGAGTTTAGGCAGTAGAAGACCACTTGCTTCATCAGCAACAAGTACTTTCAGGACTCAAAGAGAATTTAGCCATGGCACAAAATCGAATGAAACAACAGGTAGACCAACATCATAGTGAAAGAAGTTTTGAAGTTGGGGATTGGGTCTTCTTGCGATTGCAGCCTTATAAGCAAATCTCACTAAAGCAGCAAAGAAAGAATAATAAGTTGTCACCAAAGTATTATGGTCCATACCAAATCATGCAGAAGATCGATCTGTTTCCTACAAGCTTGAGTTGCCACCTACAACAAAGATACATCCAGTTTTTCATGTTTCCTGTTTGAAGAAGGTAATTGGGCATAATATTCCCACTCAAACAACACTTCCTGAGCTAGATGAAGAAGGGAGAATCATTTTGGAACCAGAGTGCATTCGTCAAACACGCACAAAGAAGCTAAGGAATAGAACTATCACTGAGTATCTCATCCAATGGAAGAATTTACCAGTTGAAGATGCCACATGGGAAGATGAGGAGTTCATTCAAAAGTTTCCAAACTTGATTAGCATTGAGGACAATGACTCTTTGAAGAAGGGGGCATGCTACACCCTTAATATTATTGTACATCGGGTTATGAATAGTTGGCTTGTGGCTATCTTAACTCTCTATTAAGTTATATTATCATTAGTATATTGTTATTTAGTTGTTTAGGTCGGCCTAAGTCTTATATAGGTGTGTCTAAGTCGGCCTAGGTGATATCCTTGGCATAAATAGGTATATATAGGAGGTTGTGAGTCTTATTTCATCATCAAGTTGTGAAGTGTGTTCTCATTAGAGATATTTGGAGGTTTTCCCCCTCGAAGTGGCTTGTTATTCTCAGTTATTATCAAGTATTTGCAGCATATTTCTTATCATATTCTTCTATTGTGCAAGTTATTTCATAAGTTCTTTTCCAAGAGAGGCAAGAACGACAAAAGAGAAAAGAAGACAAGAATAGAAAGGAGGAAAATGAAACTACTTTGAAAGAAGACAAAGCTAAAGGAGTAGGAGGTGGTGGTGACCCTCATGAACCTCCATCCCCATCCTCTTCATCTTCTTCATCGTCTTCTTCTTCTTTGTCTAACTCTTCTAAAAAGAAACAAGTTGTACAAACACCTTTGTTAAAACTGGAAGTTAAATTTGAGTTGCCTATGTATAATGGTGAATTAGATGTGGAGAAATTGGATAACTATCTTAAGCAAATCGAAGTGTATTACAGGGTTCAATAGATCTTGGATGATTCTTCCAAAATAAAGCTAGCTACTCTTCTAATGGGAGGCACTACATTGGTTTGGTGGGAGAGTAAGATTCAAGATGACCTTGCTACACATGGTAAAATAATTTCATCTTGGTATGAGTTTACTTTTTATTTAAAGAAATAGTTTTATCCTTTGGGTTATATGCAACAAGCTGTTATGGATTGGCAAAATCTGAGATAGGGTAAAGAACAAATGGTGCAAGAGTATACATAGGTGTTTAGGAAGAAAGCACTCACTCTTGGAATTCCTCTTTATACACAAGAAACTTTATTAAATTATATAGGTGGTTTGTATTCACATTTAAAACATACAATCTTTATGTTTAATCCATCTAACTTTGATGAAGTTTGTGTACAAGCAACTCATATTGAAGCAGGTGGAAGGAACATAAGTTTCAGTTCAAAGAAGGAATTTGTTCCTCCAATTGAAGGCAATAAAAAGGGAAAGGAGAAGAAAGTAGCCACCATGAAGAAAGAGGAAGGTGAAAATCATACTTGTTCACATTGTTAGAAGAATGGGCACACAGATGTGAAGTGTTGGCAATTGCATCTGGAATTGAAGCCAAAGTGGTTTAAGGATCGTAAAGGAAAGCAAAAGGCTGCAACTGTCATTCAAGATCTTGGATCAGATTCTGATGACGAAACAAAGATAGCAGTTGTTGGTTTGAAAGGTAAAGATTTTGTTGGTAATGATTATGTGACTAATTTTTCATGTGCTTCTACTTCTAAAAGTCATGTTGTTCCTGAAGATAACAAAAGATGTGAATTGTTTCATATAAGGGTGATTACTAAGAACACTAAGATTGATACACTGATAGATAGTGGGTCCCAAGTTAATTTAATTTTAGAAGAAGTTGTTGAACAGTTGAGATTGGAAACAAAGCCACATAAGAAACCTTATCCATTAGGTTGGGTGTGCAGTGATAATAGATTGAGAGTAACTAAGCAATGCAATTTAAGATTTGCAATAACATATATGTTAATAGATGAGGTTGAATTTGATGTGGTTCCACTTGATATTTGTGGCATTGTGTTGGGTAGCCCATACTTATATGAGAAAAAGGCAATCTTCTACAGGGAACATAATCAGTATCACTTGTTTAAGGAAGGAATAGAATACATTGTTCATTCTCATCCAATTAAGACTAATAGATCGTTTGTGACAATGGGGCAATTGAAAAGGGTTGTTAATGAAAGCAATAATTTGGAACTTATGTCTATACCACAAGAAGTGTCATTGCCTGAGGTTGTTCTAGTTATGAAAGACAAGCATGATGTTGGTACATTCTTTTTCTCATCTACAAATTTAGTTTTCTTATTCAGCCTTCTACTTCTTAGTAGTGTATGGTTGGTAGTAGCAACACTGAATGTGGATGTGTATATGAATAATGTACTTAACAATATTAGTGCAATTTTTATTGTTGTTGTGATGATTCAGATGCATAGGTTCCAAGAAGGAAGGACATATGATACTAGGCAAGTGAGGAAAAAACTCCCTCACTTAAATTGTAAATAAAAATAGACCTTTTGGAGGTCCAAAAGCTTCTCAATGGGGAGGAATGATCTAGGAGGATCCAAGAATCTCAAAAATATCATAGAACTGACATCATTGGATAGAGCTTGTTGACATGATGTTGATACAACCTATATTGCATCAACAGGAGGTCATATGCAAGAGCTATGCTTGGTCAAAGGTTTGGTCAAACAGGTGAATCAAACATTCAAAAATGTGGAATTTGATTGTCCCACATCCAATTAAAAATGACACCAAGTTGTAGTGTTTGTCATGCTGATTCCAGAACTATCCTCGGTTTCGAAAATGGAGTCTGTATGAGAAAAATAGAGCCAGTCAAAGTTTTAGTCAAAATGATGATGTCAACATGTGACATGGCAATTGACTAGATGGTGATGTGGAAATTTCAGGTGATGTGGAAAAAAAATATCACAAAATTCACGTACCATGCTTTATTTTTGAAAATAAAGTGTGGAGGCTCATTTAATCTCACAAAAATCCATCGGATTTTGTGGGATCCAAATCTCTTAAAAATCAACAAAAATTAACTCATGTGAAAAAAACAAAACCTCCTAAAATAAAAATAAATTGTTATTTTATTTTTAAACTCAACCCCATAAACTCAAATAGCCCGTGAATATAATAAGACAAGGGATTAAAAAACAAATTCCAATTGTTTTATTAAGGGGTTGTTTAATGTTTTATTTTTAATAGGGAAGTTATTGTTTTTATATCAATAGGTTAGTGTTTTTTGTAAGGCTTATAATTATAAAAGCCAAAGGAGGGGGGTTAAATTGTTATTTTATTTATTATGGTGGTTTTTAACCCCATATGACAAATTTATGTATAAAAGGAGGTGATGTGATAGGGCTTTTAGGAATTTTTTGTGGAGAAATAATTCAAATGTGTTTTTGAGAGAAAATTATACTCTTTTTGAGGAATTTTTGCGAGAGAAATTACAAGGTATTGTTACACCAAGAATTGTAAAATTGTGAGTGAGAGATTGTGAGTGATTAAAGGTTGGATATTGTAAGAAGGCTATTGAAGCTTGGCAATATCAGTAAAGTGGTCCAACGTTGAAAAGCGGACCCGGAGACGTAGCTCAAATTGAGCGAACTCCATTATCAAGTTGTTTGTGTCTCTCTTCCATCTTTTTCTTGTTCTCTCATTTATTTTGGTATTATGCTCTCTCATGAATGTTATTATAGATAAATGTTTTAAAGTGTTTGAAAGCATTACTCAGTTTCATAATTTTCAATGGTTAAGATACATAACCATGCATTACTATTGGATCAGAAATTAAATCTGTAATTGGATTAAGTTTTGGAAAACTTTAACGTCCCAGCTTACAGATGAAGTAGGTATCAGAGCAGTTTAATAAGAAAATTGCAAGTGGTGAATGTTAACCAGGTTGAAATTGAAGCAAGGAGAAGGTGCACTTACAGAATTCAACCCAGAGATTGGGAAACGAGGGACTTTTCCACAATCAGAGATGGTAGCTAAATAAAGTTCTATAGAGCTCAATGAGAAAGCATTCCAAAAAGCTTTTCTTGAAATGAAAGCTATGGTGGAAGTTCTTTTCCAAGAGAGGCAAGAACGACAGAAGAGAAAAGAAGACAAGAATAGAAAGGAGGAAAATGAAACTACTTCGAAAGAAGACAAAGGTAAAGGAGTAGGAGATGGTGGTGACCCTCCTGAACCTCCATCCCCATCCTCTTCATCTTCTTCATCGTCTTCTTCTTCTTTGTCTAACTCTTCTAAAAGGAAACAAGTTGTACAAACACCTTTGTTAAAACTGGATGTTAAATTTGAGTTGCCTATGTATAATGGTGAATTGGATGCAGAGAAATTGGATAACTGGCTTAAGCAGATCGAAGTGTATTGCAGGGTTCAATAGATCTTGGATGATTCTTCCAAAATGTAGCTAGCTACTTTTCAAATGGGAGGCACTGCATTGGTTTGATGGGAGAGTAAGATTCAAGATGATCTTGCTACACACAGTAAAATCATTTCATCTTGGTATGAGTTTACTTTTTTTTTAAAGAAACAGTTTTATTTTTTGGGTTATATACAACAAGCTATTATGGATTGGCAAAATCTGAGACAGAGTAAAGAACAAACAGTGTAAGAGTATACACAGGTATTTAGGAAGAAAGCACTCACTCTTGGAATTCCTCTTTATACACAAGAAACTTTATTAAAGTATATAGGTGGTTTGCATTCACATTTGAAACATACAATCTTGATGTTTAATCCATCTAACTTTGATGAAGTGTGTGTACAAGCAACTCATATTGAAGCAGGTGGAAGGAACATAAGTTTTAGTTCAAAGAAGGAATTTGTTCCTCCAACTGATGGCAATAAAAAGGGAAAGGAGAAGAAAGTAGCCACCATGAAGAAAGAGAAAGGTGAAAACCCTACTTGTTCACATGTGAGAAGAATGGGTGAAGTGTTGGCAATTGCATCAAGAATTGAAGCCAAAGTGGTTTAAGGATCATAAAGGCAAGCAAAAGGCTGCAACAGTCATTCAAGATCTTGGATCAGATTCTCATGACGAAACAAATATAGCAGTTGTTGGGTTGAAAGGTAAAGATTTTATTTGTAATGATTATGTCACTAATTTTTCATGTGCTTCTACTTCTAAAAGTCATGTTGTTCCTGAAGATAACAAAAGATGTGAATTGTTTCATATAAGGGTGATTACTAAGAACACTAAGATTGATACACTGATAGATAGTAGGTCCCAAGTTAATTTAATTTTAGAAGAAGTTGTTGAACAGTTGGGATTGGAAACAAATCCACATAAGAAACCTTATCCATTAGGTTGGGTGTGCAGTGTTAATAGATTGCAAGTAACTAAGCAATGCAATTTAAGATTTGCAATAACATGTATGTTTATAGATGAGGTTGAATTTGATGTGGTTCCACTTGATATTTGTGGCATTGTGTTGGGTAGCCCATACTTATATGATAAAAAGGCAATCTTCTATAGGGAACATAATCAGTATCACTTGTTTAAGGAAGGAATAGAATACATTGCTCATTCTCATCCAATTAAGACTAATAGATCTTTTGTGACAATGGGGCAATTGAAAAGGGTAGTTAATGCAAGCAATAATTTGGCACTTATGTCTGTACCACAAGAAGTGTCATTGCCTGAGGTTGTTCCATTTTTGAAAGACAAGCATGATGTTGGTACATTCTTTTTCTCATCTGCAAATTTAGTTTTGTTATTCAGCCTTCTACTTCTTAATAGTGTATGGTTGGTAGCAGCAACACTGAATGTGGATGTGTATATGGATAATGTGCTTAACAATATCAGTGCAGTTTTGATTGTTTTTCTGATGAGTCAGATGCATAGGTTCCAAGAAGGAAGGACGATGATACTGGGCAAGTGAGGCAAAAACTCCCTCACTTAAATTGTAAATAAAAATTGACCTTTTGGAGGTCCAAAAGCTTCTCAATGGGGAGGAATGATCCAGGAGGATCCAAGAATCTCAAAAATATCACAAAACCAACATCATTGGATAGAGCTTGCTGACATGATCTTGATGCAACCTATATTGTGTCAATAGGAGGTCATATGCAAGAGTTATGCTTGGTCAAAGGTTTGGTCAAATAGGTGAATCAAACATTCAAAAAGGTGGAATTTGATTGTCCCACGTCCAATCAAAAATGACACCAAGTTGTAGTGATTGTCGTGCTAATTCTGGAACTATCCTTGGTTTCGAAAACAGAGTCCATATGAGAAAAATAGAGCCAGTCAAAGTTTTAGTCAAAATGATGATGTCAACATGTGACATGGCAATTGACTAGATGGTGACGTGGAAATTTCAGGTGAGGTGGAAAAAAATTCTCACAAAATTCACGTACCATGCTTTATTTTTGAAAATAAAGTGTGAAGGCTCATTTAATCTCACAAAATTCCATTGGATTTTGTGGGATCCTAATCGGATTTGGTGGGATCCAAAGCTCCTAAAATTAACAAAAATTAACTCATGTGAAAAAAACAAAACCTCCCAAAATAACACTAAATTGTTATTTTATTTTTAAATTCAACCCCATTAACTCAAATAGCCCATGAATATAATAAGATAAGGGATTAAAAAACAAATTCCAATTGTTTTATTAATGGGTTGTTTAATGTTTTATTTTTAACGGGGAAGTTATTGTTTTTATATCAACAAGTTAGTGTTTTTTGTAAGGCTTATAATTATAAAAGCCAAAGGAGGGGGGTTAAGTTGATATTTTATTTATTATGGTGGTTTTTAACCCCATATGACAAATTTATGTATAAAAGGAGGTGGTGTGATAGGGCCTTTAGGAATTTTTTGTGGAGAAATAATTCAGATGTGTTTTTGAGAGAAAATTATACCCTTTCTGAGTAATTTTTGGGAGAGAAATTACAAGGTGTTGTTACACCAAGAATTCTAAAATTGTGAGTGAGAGATTGTGAGTGATTAAAGCTTGGATATTGTAAGAAGGCTATTGAAGCTTGGCAATATCAATAAAGCGGTCCAACGTTGAGAAGCGGACCTGGAGATGTAGCTCAAATTGAGCAAACTCCGTTATCAACTTGTTTGTGTCTCTCTTCCATCTCTTTCTTGTTCTCTCATTTATTTTGGTATTATGCTCTCTCATGAATGTTATTATAGATAACTGTTTTAAAGTGTTTGAAAGCATTACTCGGTTTCATAATTTTCAATGGTTAAGATACATAACCATGCATTACTGTTGGATTGGGAATTAAATCTGTAATTGGATTAAGTTTTGGAAAACTTTAACGTCCTAGCTTATAGATCAAGTTGGTATCAGAGCAGTTTAATAGGAAAATTGCAAGTGGTGAATGTTAACCAGGTTGAAATTGAAGCAAGGAGAACATGCACTTACAAAATTCAACCCAGAGATTGGGAAACGAAGGACTTTTCCACGATCAGAGATGGCAGCTAAAATTTTTTTTGTAGAGCTCGATGAGAAAGCTTTCCAAAAAGCTTTTCTTGAAATGAAAGCTATGCTGGAAGTTCTTTTCCGAGAGGCAAGAACGACAGAAGAGAAAAGAAGACAAGAATAGAAAGAAGGAAAATGAAACTACTTCAAAAGAAGACAAAGGTAAAGGAGTAGGAGGTGGTGGTGACCCTCCTGAACCTCCATCCTCATCCTCTTCATCTTCTTCATCTTCTTCTTCTTCTTTGTCTAACTCTTCTAAAAAGAAACAAGTTGTACAAACAACTTTGTTAAAACTGGATGTTAAATTTGAGTTGCCTATGTATAATGGTGAATAGGATGCAAAGAAATTGGATAACTGGCTTAAGCAGATTGAAGTGTATTGCAGGGTTCAACAGATCTTGGATGATTCTTCCAAAATCCAGCTAGCTACTCTTCGAATGGGAGGCACTGCATTGGTTTGGTGGGAGAGTAAGATTCAAGATGATCTTGCTACACACGGTAAAATCATTTCATCTTGGTATGAGTTTACTTCTGCTTTAAAGAAATAGTTTTATCCTTTGGGTTATATGCAACAAGCTATTATGGATTGGCAAAATCTGAGACATGGTCAAGAACAAACAGTGCAAGAGTATACACAGGTGTTTAGGAAGAAAGCACTCACTCTTGGAATTCCTCTTTATACACAAGAAACTTTATTAAAGCATATAGGTGGTTTGCATTCACATTTGAAACATACAATCTTGATGTTTAATACATCTAACTTTGATGAAGTGTGTATACAAGCAACTCATATTGAAGCAGGTGGAAGGAACATAAGTTTTAGTTCAAAGAAGGAATTTGTTCCTCCAACTGAAGGAAATAAAAGGGGAAAGGAGAAGAAAGTAGCCACCATGAAGAAAGAGGAAGGTGAAAAGCCTACTTGTTCACATTGTCAAAAGAATGGGCACATAGATACGAAGTGTTGGCAATTTCATCCGGAATTGAAGCCAAAGTGGTTTAAGGATCGTAAAGGAAAGCAAAAGGCTGCAACTATCATTCAAGATCTTGGATCAGATTTTGATGACAAAACAAAGATAGCAGTTGTTGGTTTGAAAGGTAAAGCTTTTGTTGGTAATGATTATGTGACTAATTTTTCATGTGCTTCTACTTCTAAAAGTCATGTTGTTCCTGAAGATAACAAAAGATGTGAATTGTTTCATATAAGGGTGATTACTAAGAACACTAAGATTGATACACTGATAGATAGTGGGTCCCAAGTTAATTTAATTTCAGAAGAAGTTGTTGAACAGTTTGGATTGGAAACAAAGCCACATAAGAAACCTTATCCATTAGGTTGGGTGTGCAGTGATAATAGATTGCAAGTAACTAAGCAATGCAATTTAAGATTTGCAATAACATCTATATTTATAGATGAGGTTGAATTTGATGTGGTTCCACTTTATATTTGTGGCATTTTGTTGGGTAGCCCATACTTATATGATAGAAAGGAAATCTTCTACAGGGAACATAATCAGTATCACTTGTTTAAGGAAGGAATAGAATACATTGTTCATTCTCATCCAATTAAGACTAATAGATCTTTTGTGACAATGGGGCAATTGAAAAGGGTAGTTAATGCAAGCAATAATTTGGCACTTATGTCTATACCACAAGAAGTGTCATATCCTGAGGTTGTTCTAGTTATGAAAGACAAGCATGATGTTCGTACATTCTTTTTCTCATCTACAAATTTAGTTTTGTTATTCAGCCTTTTACTTCTTAGCAGTGTATGGTTGGTAGCAACAACACTAAATGTGGATGTGTATATGGATAATATACTTGACAATATCAGTGCAGTTTTGATTGTTGTTGTGATGATTCAGATGCATAGGTTCCAAGAAGGAAGGATAGATGATACTGGGCAAGTGAGGCAAAAACTCCCTCACTTAAATTGTAAATAAAAACAGACCTTTTGGAGGTCCAAAAGCTTCTCAATGGGGAGGAATGATCTAGGAGGATCCAAGAATCTCAAAACTATCACAGAACTGACATCATTGGATAGATCTTGCTGACATGATCTTGATGCAACCTATATTGCGTCAACAGGAGGTCATATGCAAGAGTTATGCTTGGTCAAGGGTTTGGTCAAACAGGCGAATCAAGCATTCAAAAATGTGGAATTTGATTGTCCCACATCCAATTAAAAATGACACCAAGTTGTAGTGCCTGTCGTGTTGATTCCGGAACTATCCTCGGTTTTGAAAACAGAGTTCGTATGAGAAAAATAGAGCCAGTCAAAGTTTTAGTCAAAATGATGATGTCAACATGTGACATGGCAATTGACTAGATGGTGACGTGGAAATTTCAGGTGATGTGGAAAAAAAATCTCACAGAATTCATGTACCATGCTTTATTTTTGAAAATAAAGTGTGGAGGCTCATTTAATCTCACAAAAATCCATCGGATTTGTGGGATCCCAATCGGATTTGGTGGGATCCAAATCTCCTAAAAATCAACAAAAATTAACTCATGTGAAAAAAACAAAACCTCCTAAAATAACACTAAATTGTTATTTTATTTTTAAACTCAACCCCATAAACTCAAATAGCCTGTGAATATAATAAGACAAGGGATTAAAAAACAAATTCCAATTGTTTTATTAAGGGGTTGTTTAATGTTTTATTTTTAACGGGGAAGTTATTGTTTTTATATCAACGAGTTAGTGTTTTTGGTAAGGCTTATAATTATAAAAGCCAAAGGAGGGGGGTTAAATTGTTATTTTATTTATTATGGTGGTTTTTAACCCCATATGCAATATTTATGTATAAAAGGAGGTGATGTGATAGGGCCTTTAGGCATTTTTTCTAGAGAAATAATTCGGATGTGTTTTTGAGAGAAAATTATACTCTTTTTGAGGAATTTTTGGTTGAGAAATTACAATGTGTTGTGACACCAAGAATTGTAAAATTGTGAGTGATTAAATCTTGGATATTGTAAGAAGGCTATTGAAGCTTGGCGATATCAATAAAGTGGTCCAACGTTGAGAAGTGGACCCGGAGACATAGCTCAAATTGAGCGAACTTTGTTATCAAGTTGTTTGTGTCTCTCTTCCATCTCTTTCTTGTTCTCTCATTTATTTTGGTATTATGCTCTCTCATGAATGTTATTATAGATAACTATTTTAAAGTGTTTGAAAGCATTACTCGGTTTCATAATTTTCAATGGTTAAGATACATAACCATGCATTACTGTTGGATCGGGAATAAAATCTGTAATTGGATTAAGTTTCAGAAAACTTTAACTTCCTAGCTTACAGATCACACCTGTTGGTGTGCAAATTCTTGTTTTGTAGGCCCATACGGTGGGATTTAGCTATAGGTACTAGTCACGACTAGTGTCATTGACTTCCTTCTTTAAGGTTTTCAAGATGGTTTTATTATTAGCCCCAGCTTGGTAGTTTACTTAGGGGTAGTATGGAGTAGAAAAGTGATTTTGGATTTTTAACTTTTGGCATAGGTCTCGAACATCCTAGTTTTTGAAAGGTGTCCCATTATCTAAGATAATAGTTTGAGGGAGATTGTAGCAGAAAATTACGTAGTTCAAGATGAACTTGGAAATCTGCTTCCCTATGATGTAGGTCATTGGAATGGCTTCTACCCACTTCGTTAAGTACATTGTGGCAGTGATGTTGAACTTATATCCACTAGATGAGGTGGGAGTGATTTTACCAATGATACCAATCCCCCATTGTGAAATGGGCCAAGGTGTAATGACTAGGTGAAGCTCCTGAGCTAGTACATGGATGAGATCCCCTTGTTGAAACTACACACATCTGTAGACATAGTCATGAGATTCTCTTTCCATCATTGGCCAATAGTACCAAGTCCTTAGTAGTTTCTTATCCAAAGTAATACCACTCAAATGTGACCCACAAATTTCATTGTCTACCTTAGCGAAAGTAGTCAAAGCTTTTTCAATGTTTAGGCATTGTAAAAGGGTTTCTTCGATACTCCTAAGGTATAAGGTGTCTCCTAAGATAACAAAGTGGGATGATATCAGTGGGGAGGACTCCTATTCTCAAGTATGTGTATATACCATGTTACTAAGAATCACTAGGACCAACAATTTCACACACAAATTCAGATTATGGTACCCTGAATGTTGTTATGAGAAGCTGCTCTACAAGGAATACTTTTTTTGGGACATTACATGGGATATCTAGTAGTGATCCAATTGTTCCCATAGCATCTGTTGCTCTATTTTTTTCCCTTGGTATTTTCTCAAATATGATGTCAATGAAGAATTATTTGAGGCTTTCCACCAGTTTCTTGTATGGAGTCAATTTGTCATCCTTCATTTGGTAGTCATCATTGACCTAGTTGATGAATAGTAGTGAATCTCCATAGACATTAAGTTTCATGATCTACCATCGTACTACTATTCTAAGTCCTATGACAAGAGCCTCATACTCTACAATGTTATTTGTGCAAGGAAAAGATAGCTTATATGAATTTTGTATGCAATCTCCTTGTGGCGTAATGAAGAAGAGTCAAGCTCTTGACCCAAGTTGTGTGTAGGATCCATCAAAATACATTTTCTAGTGATCTTCTACACTTATGTTAAAGATGGATTGATCGAGGAACTTAGATACAAGTGGTATTTTTGAATATATCAATGCCTCTGCTAATTTGTCTACAATTGCTTGTCCTTTAATGTCCTTCCATTCTACATACTCAATGTCATGTTCTATCAGGAGCAAGATCTATTTAGTTGCTCATCCTATGAGTGTTGCTTTAGAAACTAGATACTTGAGAGGATCTATCTTGGCAATGAGTTTTATAGGATATGATAGCATATAGTGTCTAAATTTTTGTGCGGCGAACACAACTGCTAGGAAATCCTTTTCAACGGATCTATAATTTATCTCATGTCCCACCATGGTTCTACTAATGCAGTAGATAGCTCTCTTTCCAATTTTCATCATGTTGTGCTAAGAGAGCACCAAGGGCTATTGTTGTTGCAAATATATAAAGGATCAATGGCTTTCCTATTATTGGTGGCATAATAATTAGTGGTGTAAGTACTCCTTGATTTTGTTAAATGTCTGATCACATTTCTCATCCCATTTGTATGCTACCCTCTTGTGGAATAGATGAGAAAATGGGATTGTCTTATCTATTAACTGTGCTATAAACTAGCAAATGGATAGGAGCCTTCCCTGCAAACCCCTCAACTGCTTCAAGGTTTTTGGTGCTTCCATCTCTAGAATTTCTTTGAATTTGGTTGGGTCTATCTCGATTCCTCTCATAGATACAATGTATCCTATTAACTTTCCTGATTGTACCCTAAAGACACAATTCTTTGGATTGAGCCTAACCTTGTATTCTTCTAGCCTATTGAAGATGGAGATTGGTGCTGCTATGTGATCCTAACACTTCTTTGATTTGAATAATATGTCATCCAAATAGTCTTCCACAGTTTTGTGAATCATGTCATGAAAGATTAGCATCATAGCTCTTTGATAGGTAGATCCTACATGTTTCAACCCAAATGGGATCATGTCCTAGTAGTATTACCCCCATGGAAATGTAAAATTTGTCTTGTGTTGGTCATCCTTAGCTATCATGATTTGATTGTACCCTAAAAATCCATCCATTAGTGATAGTATTTCATGTCCCGTCATCATATCCACAATCATGTCTATGTTTGGGAGAGGGAAATCATCCTTGGGACATGATTTGTTTAGATCTTTGAAGTCTATTTAGAGGTGGATGCTCCTAGTGGGCTTTGAAATAGGTAGAATATTTGAAACCCACTCTAGATAATCAATTGGACTTATGAAACCAACATCAAGGATCTTTTTTAATTCCATCTTGACTAATAGTGCTATTTTCAGATGCATCTTTCTTGTTTTTTTTCTTATTGGTTTCACTTCTAGATATAAATCTAGATGGTGAAATACAATTTCTAGATCAAGGCCAGGCATGTCAATGTAGGTCCATGAAAAAATTTCCTTTCTTTCCCTTAGAAAAGCAGCTAGGAGTTCCTTTTCTTTTGTTAAAAGTGATTTTTCATAGAAGGTGATATGTGGTTTTTTTTTGTTCCTAGATTGACTGGATTTCACTTCTCTTTTAAGATTGTTGACTTGTCCTAATGAATAGTACTAAGAGGAAGATTGAATCCCTCATCCTCTGGCACCTTAGAGAGATTTTCACCATTGGATGCATCCTTTGTTTTTACTATTTTTGGATCTAAGAGTGCCATAGTGTGGTTTTTACTCAAAGACCTAGATATTATTCTTAAATTTTCACTTTGGTGACTGAGGGATTCAATCATTTCCCCATAATAGGCATGTGTGTCCAACTCAATGTCAAACCCATCTTTGTGATCTCCACATGGTATAGTATCCCACAATCCCATGAATTCTGAGAGAAATTGGTTGTCCTTGTTGGTCATAATAGATGAGTTGGGGATAAACTATGTTTAGCTCATGGGTTTGGTTATTTGACTCAAAAGATAGGGTACTAATCATGAGAAGGGAGGAATCCTCGAATAGCATGGGCAACTCAGTTATGGGATCCTCATTAGACACATCAGTTATGTCAAAGGTATAATTGTCTAAGGGAAAACCTATGGATACTGGTATCCAAGGGGGAGCTTTGACTTTCCTAACCAGAGCACTTTTTCCAAGTATGGTTATTTTCAGAGGGGTACATCCAAGGCCGAGATTTCTTATATGCTTCTCAGGAATGATAGGTACTAGAAGAAAATTGTCATTCTTCCCAAGTTTATGGTTTTTGTTATAGCCCATGCCAAGCATCATCTATAGTCCTTTATTGTTATCATCCATGGGAAGATCAGGCACGAGTCTTTCATCTTGGTATATGAAACTTGATATGTCATTTTCATCTACCACTTCCTAGCTTAGGTCTCCCCAACATCTAAATATTGAGAGATCTGCTTTAAAGGTTTGGGTTGATGTTTCAATTGGTTGGGGCTTCCCACAAGACCTATGAGATTGTGGTAACTCTCCTACTACAAAGGCACTCTTCTTAATTTTATAATCCCCACACCCATTGTCTTGGATAATGACTTTGATATAAAAGATGTCTAGAATTGTGGGTTTCTTTGTCTCTGAAGTGGAGGCTAAGGTGGATGGGTCTACATATGTATTTTTAGGGCCTTCATCATTATTTGGTACTTGAGGGATCTTGTAGTACTTGGCTTCTAGATTCTTAAAATAATAAAATGGCTTAGGATCACCATGGATTGTGACCTCTTGATTTTGATAGGGAAACTTGACACATTGATGAAAGGTAGAGGTGATAGCTTGCATCCCATGAATCCATGGGCACCCCAAGAAGATATTATAAGGTAATTCAAGATCAAGGACTTGGCATGTAGTTTCCATGATGGTTGGCCCTACTTGAATAGGGAGTTGAATAGTTCCTTGAGACACTCTGTCCTAATCATCATATGCCCTAATTGTAATACCTTTACCTTTTTCAATGACGTCCTTAGAGAATCCCAAATTTTTTATTAGCTTGAGAGTATAGATATTCAGACCTACACCCCCATCCACCAAGACTCTTTTTATTTTATTCTTATGGACCAAGACTTCATGATGGAGTGTGTAGTTATGAGATGGTTGTGTTGGGAAGTCTTGATTAAAAAATGTTAGGAGATGTGGTGTGGTGATGTGTCCAACCATAGCTTGGAACTAGTATGCATCAAGATTAGTGGGGATAGTGGATGAAGCCAATACTTCTAGGATTTCCTGTGTGCAGGTGATATTTTTAGTAACTCCATGATGGAGATCTGGGCAGGGGTTCTTTTCAGCTTGTCCAAGACATTATAACCATTTGGAATGGATTTTGAGTTAGAGGCCAGTGCCTTGGGGGATCACGATGGTCCATGAATAGTAACTCTTCCACTACGTGTGGTGACTCTACAGTTGGCTTTAGCTCCCTTGACATTGACAATAATGACCTATTCATCTATGGATGTAACAACATGATCGTAAAAATGGTTTATGTTGTTCTACTTTTCCTTTCCATTAATGTTCATTTTATTGTTATCTGACATTAGATTTGTGTATATCTTAAGGTCCTAGTTTCCTACAGGTTGTTCAATATTTATGGTTCTATCATCGATAAGGTCTTGGATCAAAATTTTCAGTCTCATGCAACTAATTGTTGTGTGCCCCTTAATTTTATGAAAAATCGTAAAGATGGTTTTCATTATACCATGGTGGTTTCACCTAAGGCTCTTGATAATTCTCATAAATAGGGATTTTAATGAGATTCTACTCTACCAATTTTTTACATGATAGATTCAATTGATTCCCCAAGGGGTGTGTATTTTCATTTCAAGAATTAATTGTTCTGTGGGGGTGGTACCCCTTGATTATTTAGATTATTGATCGCTTGATTGTTGGGTTATTGTGATGATGTGTTGGCTTGTGTGTTGTTTTGATTGTTGACATGCAGTTGTTGATATGATTGTGTATTTTTCCTGGGGGTACTGATTATAACTTTGACATTGATGACACCATCATTGGTGACATTCTTGTTCTTTGCCCATGTGCGGGGTTTTTCATTATAGCTAGTTGATGGATGATTTTCTTGATAAGTAGGTGTCCCACCTTGTGTGATAAGGGATCTTTTGATAGTGAGTGCCTTGGGGATTAGCTTGTCATATGTGGTGATGCATTTCATTTTCAGATAGATGGACAAGGTTCCTTCAAGATTAGCAATGAGAGTGCAGATTTGTTGTTCTTCAAGAATAGTCCACTTGCTCCTATTGGCCTTGGATCATCATCGTTGTAAGAAAGATGTGAATTTTTCCCCCTTTACTTGTTTGAGAGAAAATAGTTCTTCTAGACTCACATCCATTTCTATGTTGAATGCGTATTTTTGTAAGAATGCATCCATAATTTCTTGGAACTTTTTGATTCTGGGAGGAAGGCGACAGAACCATTCCATTCCTGGTCTAGCCAAATTTTGAGGGAAAAGTCTCATTAGGTAAGAATCATCATATGCAACTTCTATAAAATGTACCCGAAATTCCCTAATGTGATCTTTAGGATTATCCATCCCATGATATTTTTCAAATTTAGGGATTTCAAATCCTTTTTGGAATGGAACCATCACAATGCTTCTGTCAAATGGATAAGAGCACAAATTGCTTGGCATTTTTTTTTTTTTTCCAAATTGGAGGTCTAGCACTTGTTGTGAGAGAAATTTGATTTGTGCAGACACATCATTTTGTTGATTGAGTGGTGGGATGAATGTGTTTTGGGGTGGTATGATCATTTTATTTATGGGTGGAGTGTTTTGGGCACTCGTGGGAGTTTGCTGCAAGCTTTGTTGTGTGACCAAAACTTGTTGGTATGCTTGCAAATTTTGTTGTGCCAACAATGCTTATTGTTGGTTTTATTGTTGTTGGGCCAACAATGCTTGTTGTTGGGCTAGTTCCTAAGCTACTTCTTGTTGTGCTTGGTATTGTCGCAAAGCTTGCTGATATGCTTGTTCTTGAGTTGCTTGGTATTGTGCCTATGCTTGTGCTTGTTGAGCTTGATATTGGGGTTGTGCCTAAGCTTGAGCTTGTTGGGTTACTTGTGTAACCTAGGAAGATTGTGTGGCCTGTGTAGCTTGTGCGGCCTATGCGGCTTGTGCAGCCTATGCAGCTTGGGTGGATTTTTGTTGTTGCAATAAGGCTTGAGCTCATGCTTTGGAAGCTTGTTGTGCTTGTTGTGTGGCTTGTTGTGTCTATTCCTGTTGAGTAGCTTGTTGTGCAGCTTGTGTGGCTTGTTGAGATTGAAACTGCTAAAATCCTTTTTGATAGGCTTATTGAGTTGCTTGCAGTGTGATGCTATATTGGTTTGCCATGTTTTGTCTTGGTGGTGGAGGTGGAGGATTCAGAATGGTGTGAGATGTTGTGATGAGAGTTTGTTGAGATGGTTGTTGAGGTATTGTTGGATTGATGATAGGAGGTTGTGTGGTAGATGGTGTGATTGATATGCTAGGTCCCTGGGAGACCATGTTTTGAGATATTTGAGGTGTTGTAGATGGTGTAGTGATTTATTGTGTTGTTTGGATTGGTGCCACCTAGTGTTGCGATATTGGTGGCATGATTAGAGGATATGGTATGCTGATTTGATTCATGATTGGATGATTGTTTTGATTTTTTTGATTGAGGATCAATAAAGGGGGTTTCCCTAAAGTAAGGATTGGTGTGGATGTTTGTGGTAGAGGGGAAAATGGTAGGAAGATGGGTGGTGCGCTTCCTTGGGAAAGTGATGATGATGAGGGATCAAAAATTCCTCCTTGTCCAAATAGTCCACCTTCTCCTTGTGAATTTATGGGGAGAGATACTTGTGTGTTAAGAGAGTATACCGATGATGTAGAGAAAGTGGATGGGTTTTTGGTGTCATGAAATATGAGAAGAACATATGGGTGCTTCAAATTTTTGGAAAAGGTATTTGGTTGACCCAAGATGGTGTTTGCATCTAAGTCTTGGTTATTTACAAGGGGATTTGTTTGAAGGTCATGAAGCAATGAACTCCCCTTGGTAACAATGGGTTGACTTGGAGCATAAGATGATGTTGGTTGTGGGATGGTTTGAATGATGCTTTGGAAGGAAGGTGTGAATGAGATTGGTGGCATAATCCCAAGATTTTTCTCAACAATACTACTTACATCATAATCAAAAGGGAGTTTAGCCCCTTCCTTTGTAGTTCTAACATGTATTGTGGGGGATTAAGCCTCATCATTGTGTTGACAACTTTGTGATTTTTTTGGTTTTGTGAGTCATTCCTATGATATTGTTGGTGATATCCTCCACTTGGAAACTTCCCTCTTAAAGTTCTTGTGGTATTAAGGAAAGATTGAGTGGGGGATTGCTAGATCCAATATGGTTGATTTTGGTTGCAGCTTGACTTAAGTCACTTGAAGCGGATGTTTCTTTGTTTGTTTCCATGTTCTTCTTGTGTTGAGATCTAGTTTGGATTATAAAACAAGGATCAATTTTTAGGAATATAGGAGATTAACCTTTAACTCCTTAGGTTGATCTAAACTTTAGGTACAAAAAATAAAATCTAAGATCTTAAGGATCAAAGGATGGTGATGAGATAATGAAATATGGATGGTGTGACTGATTGAACTCTTATGAAACCTTGTAGGAGATATTATACTTTATGACTTTTGGATTTTTGATTTTGGGTTTGATTTTGATTTTGAATTTGATTTTGATTTTGATTTTGATTTTATTTTGATTTGTTTTGGATTTGATTTTGGATTTGATAATGAACTCATAAACTCCAAGAGGTTAGATGTTGTCTTGGAATAAACTTGTCCACAAGTTGATAATTTAACTAAATGTATGAAGAAGGATGCATTCACACACACTTAGTCAAACAAGATGATTTTGATTTGATTCAAAGGTTTTTCCAAAAGTATAGTATGAAGGATTTTTCCAAGATTTCTAAGAGTTTTTTGTGAGATGGTTTTTGATTGATGTTTGGGGGATGGATGAAAGTGCTGATTTTGACCCTAAGTGAACCTAGAGAGACTTTTGATTACAAGACCTAGGTTTTGTAGAACATGCTATACTTCTAAGAACTTGTTAACCCTAAAAAGTGAGATACTCAAAACATTGAAAAAGAATTGGATTTTGACAATAATAGAATGAGTACAAGTTGGGATTGTCCTTTGAAACACATTTGTGAAATTTATACAGAAATATTTCCCTAAATTGATAAAGCATATACTGATGTTTCTTGAGATTTCTTGGACTAAGACATTTGTGACAATTGATGAAATTTGGTTTTGGAACTTTGATCTTGCAGGAAATAATTTGAACAAACACATGTGTGAGGTTCAATTTGTCTTTTATCTTTTCTTAATGAGTTCTTTTTACCAAAAACACTTTCTTGCTTAGCTCTTCAAACTAAATGTCTAGTGTATCAATTTATTTTCATCCCACAAATTCCATTATGTGGAAATCAATAAAATAAATGCAATGGTTCCCTAATGTTGACTTGAGAGAGAAAATTAAGATATAAACCCAAATACTTAGAAGCCTCTAAGGATGAAATCCGTAGGGACAAGTAGCAACACTTGGATTTTTCAAAGGTATTTGCTTCTTTTAAAGGTTTGAAATTTGATGTCCTTGTTGAAAGTTTGTTTTCAAGATTTTGGATCCAAACAATGTGTTTAACTGACTCAAAATTGCACAATCCTAGGATGGAAAAGAAAATATTTGTTGAATTCCCACTTGGATAAATCCAGTTGCACTTATTTAGAGTGGATGACTAGAAGCTTGGCCACATTGGCTCCCCTCCATGACACTAACCTCTCAAGGTCAACCAAGCTTCAGTTCTCATGAATCTCCCATGACAAACTTTTCATCTCTACAAAGAATCACAAGTGTGTGGGATGGCTCTGGAGGTCCAACATCCTGATGCTAACAAATATTAGGATTTTGGATTCTAAACAAAGGTTCGTAGTAAGGGCTTCCAATTTATGTGGTGTAATGATAAAATGATTGTGAGAGGTCTACCAACCCTTAGAACAAGGGATTTACACATCATAAAGACATTGGGGGAGAGTTATCATGCACCGCTTCCCATTGTTTATGATTTTCATTACAACCAAAAATTTATATAGTGGTTTGGAAGAACTTGGCTTATGCTCATTACCACTTGGGTCATTACCTTGGGGTGAGTACCTTTTCCCACTAAGGCAAGCCCTCTAAAGGTAAAAAAAGTGAGTAAGTACATCCGTAGTTTGATAAATATTTGTTTGCATGAACAAAGAGAGAACACACACAATATACTTGTCTCACACTATAAAGATTTGTTCAATTTTTAAGAGCTCAAATTCAAAATATGGAGGTAATTTTTTAGACAACCTATATTACCAAAATGCTTTTGATTCTCAAGATTTCCTTGGAGTGCGAGAGAAGTGCATACACATTTTGATGGTATTAGTTTGTAAAAAGGATTACAAAACAAGATAATCACATGTTCATTTTAATTCCCAAAAGATAGTAGTAAGTTCTTTTTATAGCACCAAATCCAAGTGTTTGAAGTTGCTTGTGCATTTTTTTCAAACCCAAAATAAAATCTAGTGATTTTCTGGTTCTTTTCAACCAACTTTGAGAAAAAAAATCTTTTGTATGTTCTTTTTAAAAACCAAACAAAATGCAATTGAGTCCTAAACTGAAAGATAGTGAGATTACCAAAGATTGGGTTATAGGTGTCCCCAAAGTGTTTAAAAAAACTTGTTACAATCATGAAATAATGCCATAAGAAAATATTCTCCTATGTTTCCTCCTTTTCTTTTTTGGTAACTTCAACCTACAAAATCTGGTTATTCTATAGAAACAAAGCCACAAAATAGGTCAATGGTCAAAGGAGATAAAAAAAAAAAAGAACATGTTAAAATAAGTTTGAAAATCGACCCCTTATCCTAACCCAACACTGCAATCCATGAAGGCATTGCTATTTAGAGGATTCAATGTCAGTTTGTGGAAACCAATGTTGCTCTATGGAAAAACAGAGACCACAGTTGCATTTCTATGTTGACCAACATTTCCTTTTGAAATTTGAATGACCTAGCCCTCTAGAAAATCAATGTAGCATCACCCTTTGGCTACAAAGGTAGTGTCGCTATATAGATATGTTGGAGTGATAGTGTCACTGTATCCTAAGAAGAAACAAAAAAGAGAAAAATAGTGGAATTGACCAAAAAAAAGCATTAAATTTGAGATTTGTGCCCTCCTTCTAGCACCAAATGTAGAATTCTTTTCCTAAACTTGTTCAAACATGGACAAACAAATAAACATTAGTCCTCAAACAAGATTAAACCAAACATTCCCCATGAAATTCATTCAAACACAAGAACAAGAAAACAAGGTAAAATATTAAATAAAAGCTAATGAAATCTTATTCAAAATGCTCAAACCAACATCCCATGGAGGAATTGGTGCTTCTGTGATGTGGAAAGAAGACCTTTCCCAATTCCTTGATAAGCTTGGGGATAATTAATTGATCCTTGATGAAAAATTTCAATAACCTAGCTATGGATGATGAAATTATATGCTAACATGGATGAAATGTGGATGAAAATGGATACTTTGAATTCAAAATGACTATAATAACCTTGCATAAAATTGTAAATGATTGTGGATTCAAATGAGCATAATGATATTACCTAGATTGTGGATGCCAAATCAATTAAGAATGCCTCTATTTATAATGGAGAATAGTTGAAGAATGAGGAATAGGATGAATGTGTGATTAAAGATGGACCAATGGCATTGTGCCACTTGTCAACATGCTAATGAAGGAGAGTGGAGCACATTTTGAACAATGTCCATTTTAAATGCATGTCTAGGTGGAATTTTAACTTGAAGAAGTGACTTGTGCAATAGGGGATGTAGGGTATGTGCAGGATCATCATGGGCCAAAAAGTGGTGATATGATGGGTATGTGTAGGGTATGTGGCTGATGACTTTTTTCTACCCAAAATTGATGAAACGAAAAGGGTTTGTAAAGGATATTCTCAAATTTCCACCAATATAAATTATGCCTTACTTTGAATTTAATAAATTATTATTATTCATTTTCTATTTGAATTATGACTAAAGTCCTAATTGATAGGCTAATTGAAAAACATATATAACTTTTGAATGGTATCACATTTTTTGAATTTGAAACATGTGTCACATTTTATGCTTTGCATACTATAAGATTAAAAAAAATGAATTTCACGAAGTTTTGACCAATTTAAGGTGGTCAAACATACAATTTTTTATATTTTTTAAAAGTTGTAATAAAAAATTCATAATTAATTATTTACTTGGAAAAAAATTACAAAAAAATATGCATCATATCAGAACATGAGTCTTCTAATTTTATCTAAAATCTTATAAATTTTTTTATGATTTTATTGTGGTTAGGGTGGTCAAATAGACACCTTATTTTTTCCCTAAAATTTAAGGACTACTGCATTGAAATTTCAAATTTTCACCAAATAGATTTTTAAAAAAATAAACCTAGTAGTTTAGAAACTACACTCAATTTGCTATAGATTCTATTCTTAAATATTTTTGAAATAATATAGATAACTTATTCAAATTTTTATGTCAAGTTGCCTAACTCTGATTTTTTTAAATTTTTCACCACTAAAGGGCATGTTTTTTCCATGATGATCCTGCACATACCCTATAAGAGGAATTAATACCAAGTTGGCTCAAGGAGAGGACATGTAAGAGCCTTTAATGCCAAGTTGTAGGACAAAATTCCTTTGGGAGGAGGAATTCAAATAAATAGAATATTCCAAGAAAATGCCATATTTGAATGGAAATAGGAGGAATTAATAAATCAAATAGATTGATTTACATGTGCAAATTGTAAAAGCTAGACGAATGGAGGATTTGGGAGTTAATTAATTTGTGATTAATTAATTTAGATGTAATTAGTTTGATTTGACATTTGATTTAGATATTTAAATTTCTATAGATCAAATGAGTTGATAGTTGGGAGATAAAATTAAATAAAGATTATTCAATTAATTTGTTAGTAAATAAATGATCAAGGAAGAATCAATTTTAGTAAATCATAATTTGTTGCATGATATCAATCAGGATAATTTGAATGTCTATAGTTTGTAGATATTGCACTATTCTCTTGTACCAACCACACATTTTCATATCACAAATAGGTGTAACATGAATAGATTCCACTTGATTTATCTAATTTTCCTCCAAGTTACTCTCAGCCATTAGCTTCACTAGACCTTGTCCTTTGACTAGCTTGGTAATCTATACATTGATGTTGAACTCCTCAATCCTATTGATTCATCTGCACCTCCTTCCTATATTTTCTTGTAGAGTGAAGATGTCCTCCACCGTAGAACTTGCTACAAAGGCTATAACTGTGGCTCCCATTAAGTAAGTTTTGAAATTTTTTATAACCTTGACTAAAGCATATGCTAGCTTCTCACTCATATCATATTTAAGTTCTTCATTCTATAAATACTTACTAGAGAATACTATAGGATGTTCAAAGCCTTCATCATTTTTCTTCATTATCTCAACAAAAATAGTATGGAAAGAAGCAAAAGAGGATATGAGTGTTGGTTTAGAAAAATCAAGATAATTCAACACCAAAGCCTCTTTGATAGCCTAATTTATGCTCTTGAATGCTTGTCTAGGCTCTTCACTCCAAACCAACTTTTTTCTCTTCTTTAGCATCTTAGAGATGGGTCTTGTGACCTCTAAAAAATTTGTTACAAATATCCACAAGAATTTAATCTGGCCAAGAATCATTGAATAAATTTTTCATTCTTTGGTTGGGGAATCTGTTCAATGATAGCCACCCTCTCAAGGTCAATTCTCACTCCCTCCTTAGACACAATGTTCCCAAATAGTTTTCCTTCAGTAACTCCAAAGGCACACTTTTTTGGGTTCAGTGAGATACCATATTCTTATTCCCTGATAAATATCTTCTCTAGGTGCATGCAATGGTATTCCTCTTTCTTGGAGTAAGTTGTCAAATCATCCTGGTAAATTGCAAATAACAAGTCAATGAAATCAAAAAAGGTTACATCCATAGCCCTCTCAAATGTAGCACTTGCATTGGTCAAACCAAATGGCACTTTGAAATACACATAGGTACCCCATGGAGTTGTAAATTTGGTCTTGTACCATTCAGACTCCTTCACTTTTACTTGGTTATAGCCAGAAAATCTATCCCTCATAGACAACAACTCGCAGCTAGTTACCTTCTACAACATGGCTTCCATGTTTCATAGTGGATAGTTATCTTTTAATGATGATATGTTTAAAATTATAAAGTACACACATATTCTTAGATCACCATTTTTCTTCCTAACTATCACTAAGTTAGAAACCCATGAAGAATGTCTAATAGGCTTTATAATTCCAACATCCCTTAGCTTAACCAATTCATCTTGCATTTTTGGAGCTAAGTTTGGATTGATGGGTCTTTTCTTTTGACTATAATTCTTGGAGCCTTCATTTAGGAAAATCTCATGTTGGAACAACTCCTCTTTGTATACCTTCAGGTCATCATATGACTAAGCAAGGAGGTGTTTGTATTTTCTCAACAAGGAAATCAACATTTCCTTAATCTTGGGTTTCATCCTTTTAGCCACGTAAACCTTTTTAGGGCATTCTTAGTCCCCAAGTTTACTTCCTCTAAGTCCTCTAGATGGGTTAGAGCTATTTTAGCACTAATCTTGTCCTAATTTTAAAAAACTCTTTCTAATGCCACAAGGCCTTTGGGAATTTATTTTTTCTTCAACTAAATCACTTCATTTCCAAATATTGTATCCTTCCCATCTATGTTTTCAAGAAAAGCTCCAAAGTTAATCTCTTGACTCTCATATTCATCAACACACTTTAAAAAAATCAATATGTCTTCATCATCATTGAATATTTTCCAATTATATACATTATCATGGATTGATGGCCATGCTTGTACCTCAACCTTGGAGATACCTGCAAAATTCATGTCATCAAGTCTAAGGGAAGTGTATGCAAGCAAGTCTACCACTCTATTTTGACTTGTCTCCGTCCAATCAATTTCCAATGCATCAAATTGCTCAATGGAATCCTAGACATCATTTCTATATTATTTTAATCTTTTATTCTTCCATACATATCTGGATCTCACTTGCGGTATAACTAACTCAGAATCACCTATCACCATTAGCTTCTTTATCCCATGCTTCTCTACAAGCCTCAATCCTAGTAGCAATGCCTTATACTTTGCCACATTGTTTGTGAAAAAAAAAAGACAAAGTGGAAGAGAACGTAAATGTGTTTCCACATAGTGAAACCAACAATATACCTACACTAGACTCCTCTTTAGAACTTGTAACATGAAAATAAATCTTCCAAAGTCCATCTTTATTAGATAATCTTGTAACTTCATTGTCTATGTGTGAAGGCCACCTACCACTCTCTCTTGGTAGTTCTTCCACTTTAAACTCACTAATATTAGTATGTCAAAATTGTATTATGTCATCCTCAGGATCATGCTCAATCATATGTGGTACTTTTGGTTCTCTAACCACTTTGACATCTTTACCATCAATTGGGAAAGTAGCATAAGAAATATCACATTACATGCTAACCCCCATAGAAGAACTCCACTTCCTAGAAAACAACATTCCATAGTTGGGTGGGATATCTACCACAACCACACTCATTTTGAACTCTTTTTTTGGGTATGCAACTAGTCTATAGGGAATCTCATTTATTACACCAGTCATAAGGAATTCTGTCAAGTCTATATCATTGCATTTTCCATGAGTACTATCAACTTTTAATACCATTTCTTCCATGATCTTAGTTGGAATTATATTATTAGATGCTCTAAAATCAATTATACAATTCTTTAAGAAAATTTCCCCAACAATTAGTGTAAGAAAAAATGGGTCTATCTTTCCAAGACAGGTCATCACTAAATTCCCTAGAAAAATATGAGGGATCTTAGTGATTACTCCCTCAATCTCTTTCTATTTCTTTTCCTTTTCACTCACTCTGGGTGGAGTGGGAACCACTAGTTCATTATAGCCTATAGTAGCTCCATTGATAAGGGCTACTACCTTTTGATTATGCTCATCAATTCTCATCATTTCATGCAAAAAACATAAAATTTTACTTGACTAAACAACTAAAACATATCAATAGGAGTTTATTTAGGAAGGTTGATTAGAATCATCCCTTTTGTACTACTCTCCTTCTATTGATCCATTTTTGTTTCAACTTGAGGCTTGGCATCCTTCTTTCTAGATTCAGAATTATGCTTTTGTTCTTTTTCATTTACATCAGAGGACTTGGATTCATAATTCTTCTCTTTGATGAAGAGACCAGCAGGGCTACCTTGGTCACCACCAATTATTTTGTTTCTCAGGTGATATGAACCTCTAGCTTGTGTAGCGAAGGCCACTATATACATTACAATTTCTTCATCCAAAGGCCTCTTTAGAGATACATTACCTTCAAATGCTTCCAATACACACACTTCATTATCATTATCATCGAATTCATTATAGAGAACTTGTTCGTGATATGTACTAGCTATATGCCTCTAGCTATCCACATCAAGTTCATGAGACTCCATATCATATGAGCATTCATTATCAACATAATAAGACCCATCCATGATCATGTTTACTTCAACATCATCCTCATGAGACTAATCATAATATTTTGGTACACCTTCTTCAACTTCAACCAACTATGCAACTGCACATTGATGAGGATCGTGTGACATCTAACAAACCATGGACCAAGGGGTCTCATCAACAAAATTGCCTAAGTTTTTTTTGCAAAGGATCCAGACGGACCTTGTTTTGAGCATTCTTCATATTTTTATGAATGGGCTTCCTATTTTTCCAATTTGTGCTATATGGATGGTCTTATAGCCAAGGAGGCCTCTCATTCTTGTGATAGTTTTACCTTTCATTTGACATACCTTTTTCTTGCTTAGAAATTCTATAACTAATATCCTTCATAGAATTTTCAACATTATCAATCTTTTCCTCAAGTGAACCCCCCTTAGCACCAGAGTTTGTATCCTCTCTCTTTGGATTTTTGAGGATTTCTACATTATCCCTTCTCCCAACCTTTCTATTTTCTCTATTGATATTGCCAATATAGACAATCATCTTAAAATATTCTCTCAATTTCTGAGGATTTTTATCTAGTAGATGATAGCTCATCTTTGCATCAAATGAGTTACAATAAATCACCAAGCATACCACTTAAGGAATTCTTACCAAATAATCTTACCAAGGTAGGGTAGAAGTATTTGGGAAACTAATTAGGATAACCATGGATTCTAGTAAAGACAACTGCTAATATCTTTCCACTTGCATCGGTCTCCTAGTGAACTGGTCTCTTTTCAATTATTCTTAGGATTGATATCTTCTTGGTCATAAAATTGATTCTTGTTCTTGCCATTCCTATCTTCATCATCACCACCACTTCCATTTTTATTTCCACCCCCACCACAACCTCCCTTAGGAGTGTGCTCACTTGACTTGTTCTTATTGGGCTTAGGATTAGTATTTCTAGAGCTTGAAGCTATTGGATCAGGTATAGAGATCTTAAGGAAAGAGATATTTCTTTTCATCTCAACATGTGTAGCCTCCATTTTTGTTTTCTTCAATTCCTATTAGAACTTGTCATTCTCCAGTTGCAATCTCATGATATTAGAATTAGGAGGTGCATTAAATGAAACATAATTGCTCTAAATTTTTTTGATGGATTTATTAGTTGATATATTTATGGATGAGGTGTTTGTATTGGTATTGGTATTGGTGTTAAAGGTAGTTTTCTTGTGCAGGTCAATAGGCTTCTTCTTGTGATGTATATATTGTGATTTCTTAGCAGCAACAAATGGATTTGAGGTTTTAGTGGCAGCAATAGATGTATTATAAGTACTTGTAGTAGAGGTTCTCATTGGTATGGTTACCTTTGGAGGGTTAAGAGTTGTCTTAGTAGTAGACCTAGAAGCATTTTTAGTAATTTCCTTCTGCTTTGCAGATTCTTTCATTTTCTCAATTCTTTTCTTTTGAGCATCTCTTTCAAGCATTTTAGCTTTAGTTCTATCCTTTTTATCCTTCAACTCCTTTGTTTGTTTCTCCTTCAATTCCCTAATTCTATGTTCCTCTTCTTCCTTAAGTCTTATCTCTTCCTCTTCCAAGGCTTGCATATCCTTGTCTATCTCCTCTTCATCTTCCAAGACATCTCCAAACTCACTTGGCTTAGGGGTATAAAAAGTAAGATTAGTTCATTCTCCTTGAGGGGAATAGTGAAGGGCTACACTAGGAGATTTAATTCTTGGCTTAAAATTACCATCATTAAAGACAGATCCAACTCCAAGAATTGAAGGATCTTAGAACTTCTTATTCTTCTCTCAAAATTCCCACCTATCCTCTTTTCTTCAAACATCAAGTTCATTATCAAAAACTTCCTTAGTGGGAAAGCTCCCCTGATTTACATTAGGAACCTTAGCTTCATGTATATCTTCATGAACATTTACATTACTTACATCATTATTTAAAGTATGGGATGCATTAGTAGGAAACTCAATGGACTTACTTGATTCAACATTTTTCTTTATCTAGGTTGTATGCTTGTCATTTTCTAGCTCGAACTCTTGCTTCTACTTAGGATGCTTCTTCATGTAGCTTATGGTGTTCCTCATCATGTCAAATTATCTTTTATAATTCTTCTTCTCAACTCCTCTTTGGGAATTTAATCTTGCACTGGCTTAAGAGACTTTAGAGTCACCACCTAGGATACTATGAAATATAAATTTATTACACTTTGGAATTGCACATCCAATCTAAGATAAGAATTTGAACATAACCCAACATAATATGGAGGAATGAACCATAACTTGATGCATAAAACTAGACTTGACTTATATAATGAAAACTTTCGAAAATTATTCTCCAATTAGTGAAGGAAAAAAAAACACTTGACTCTAACTGTACTCGATCTAACCTAGAGATTTGGACTAGCAATGTCTCCAACAGAGTTAATCTCACTATTGGTTGGTTATTTTTTTAGAACCAAACTTAATCTCACTATTTTCCTATGAATTTTCTATAATTCAATATGTATCAAAGGTAAGGATTAGCCAACAAACAAGTAGAGGATTTCTAGGCCTTCACTTCTACTCTTTGGGCTCTATGAAACCTAGGAGGGTGATCCAGACAATGTTTATTTGATCCTCTTGTGCCATTTTATCATGAACATTGAAACAAACATATACATTCCTATCAAATGAAAATAGATAAAATCCTTTAAGTATTTGGATAACCCTTTAATGAATTGTTACCTAAAGCAAGGAATGAGTGATACTTCATATCGCTTTACTACAATTATAGGTGTGTTAGAGATTGTCACTAAGATTTGTGTTCTTTTTCAAGCACAAACATGATCACTTACATCTAGGATAACCAAATTAATAGACTAGTGATCTATCTATGGGTGACATACTCATATTTATAACAAACTATAATACATTAGCAATGAAAACAAGAATTTATAGACTATTGTCAACATATTGATTTGCAATACATAACTTGATGTATACAAAAATTAAAACTTCTTATTGATCCTTGAATTTCATCTCACAAACCTATGATCTCATTAAAGCATTTAATCAGTTCTTTGAACTAAGGAAAAAATAAAATCATTCATTCATCCAATATGATTGAAGACAAAAAAAGATCCTTGATCATTTTACTCATAATTCGAGAGACAAAATATAGAGGAGAGAATTTGATCCAAAATTTCCAATTGTCATTTATATGCTATTGCTATTGTAAAACCATTATGCTCATTAGAAATTAGAATGCATACCTAAGACTAAGCAGTATTCTATTTCTGTGTCCTTGAAGTACAAAATTAATCTTACATGAGCTCAAAATTGCTTCACCATTAAAATAATCATGTAATTGGCCTTGAATTCCCATTTATAAAGAACGTGGGAGCAAAAAGCATTGGTCCAAATTACAATTAAAGTCACATTTTCATTTGACACACATTTCATTTCAATTTCAAAATTCCTAAAATGGTTATATTTGCACCTTCGAAAGTTGGGAAAGAATATAATACAATATTCATTCTATTTTCTAAATAAGATACACTTTCATTTCAAAAGGAATCTTTCATTCATTAAAATAGAATCAAAATATCTTCCTCACAAGCCAAAATTGTTAACCACGTGCACGCCTAGTTAGCCGAACTTACATAGCAAAAAATACAATAAAAAGAGAGAATTCCAACACATCCAAGTTAGCATTTGTGCCACCAATTTCATGTTGGGGAGAGAAAAATATTTTGTAATACTTTAGAAAAAGCCTAATCTACACTAATTCTAGGCTATGCATTTTTTCTCTCCCATCCATTAATGACCATTAATTATTATCAATTTTCATAACACGACTCAATATGTAAAATTTTCTAGCCAAGTGTTATACTCATCCTCAACAATCCATTTTGCATCCAACAACTTTTGTAGTTTTCTACTATGTTGATTATACCTTGCATCAATTAAGGCTCCGACCTCTTTAATAAAAGCGTCGATTCTTATTTCAATTCTGGCCATAATATCAATGTTGGGATTCAACATAGAGTAATCAGTAATACTTAACATCATATTATCCTGAGGGAGAAATTATTCTAACTCATACTTTCACTTTTTAAACTCCTCAAACTCATTCTTATTATTCAATACATTAGTCATACCTATCCCTTCTATCTCTTTGAACATTTTCAATTTTTGTTGGAGTTGCATTCCTAACTTTCCATGGAAAATTGGTATTCCATTCACCAAGTCAATGGTATATATTATTTTAGGAACATTAGTAGGATCTTCAGGGTCTTATCACATCTTAGACATCATTTATTTTAGTGTTCATACCTTGGTTCTCCATTTTTTCCACTCAGTTTGGAAAGCATCTTGAACCTTAAGATACTTTATTCTTTCCTCATGGATGTTGTTATAAGTAGTCTGCACATCATCAACTTTGTTCACCAGTTTCGTTACTCTATATTTCAATACATCTTCAAAAATATCATTGGCTACTTGAACTATCTTCATCTTGGAATTCTTAACATTTTCGATCTCTATCATCAATTGGTTATTAGAATCTTGAATCCTTAAGTCTAATGTTTCCCTATCTTGTGTAGACAAATCAAAAGAAGAATATGATGTTGAAGAAAAATCCTTTATTGATTGGCTAGCCTAAATAGTGGCTCTCATCTTATTAGTCTCATCCAAATACTTGTTGTAATCTTTTAATAAGGAATCATATTTCTTCTGGGATATTTATGTTGTATTAGCACTGAGTATTAGCACTGAGCATTGCAACATATGCAGTTAAATTTTCTGCTTGATTGGGAGTTATATCTACAACTCTTTTCATCACTATTGAACCATTGACTTCCTCTATAGGTTCGGAAAATTCATGCTTCCTAGTTTTTTGTGTCATAGACCAAATTGCAAGAGTGTGCAATTTTGGACTATAACCAAACCCAAACACCTGGTTCTCAAAATGATCCTTAGATACAAAAGATTGGGGGTCTCTCATTATTGCATCAAGTAGAATAGCTGAGGTGAGGGTACATCCTAGAAGTAACATAATTTCACTTTTTGTCACAATATTCCTAGCCTCAGTATGAGCAATAGCTACAATCTCAACCATAGTCTTTTCTTCCTCTGTCATCTCAAATTCCTATTATTGAGATCGGTCTACACCAACTTTAGCTTGTTCAATCCTTTCTTTTATTTCTTTGCTTCTCTGCTGAATAATGAATTATTTAAATTCTCTAGTTTGCATGAATGCATCATCTATAAGGAACTCATCACAAGCATTGATCCTTGGATCATAATCATCCTTCTCATCATAATGGCATCAGACAATTCTATCCTAGGTAGTTTCTAAATCAAGAGCATCATCAATATTACGAAGGAATTTCCTCTCCACTTCCTCATCACCAAGCACATGCTCTACCATTTTCTCTTCCCCAATAATTTCAAAATTCATCTTTGTAACACTCCAGGATGCTCTAGAATATCCATTGCTTGAGGTTTTTCTAAGAGAGCTTATGCTCTCTCAGTAGCTTCCTTTAACTTTGCCTTAAAATAACCACTTTGATAATCCTTTAATTTTGCAAAATCCCTTTCAAAAGGATTCGTTGTTATATCATATGGAATTATATAAAATGAATTTATTTTTATGATGCTTTCCTCAATGTCACATATGGTTGTTTATTCCATTTTCCTTGATGTATTAGCTCCATCACTTTTCAAGTTCCTCAACACATCATCTATATATAAGAATTGGTGGGAGAATCTAGATAAACCCTTTATTTTTATTTTTGAATGCAAAAAACCCTCTAGGTCAAAACTCCTAACCTCATCAAGAGGTAACCTAAGTTTATTCACCATTATTCCAAAATTTTCATATGCTTGGACTTGGTAATAGAAATGAAGTAAGCAAAAGAACATTGGGGCACTATCACAATACCCTTCCCAGGATTTGTGAACAAATCCTAGTCCATAAAATTGAGTTGCCACATCAACTCCATAAATGCTAATTTTTTAGAGACATATAAAGGCATGCAATGCGGTGCTACTTTGGCTCTAGAAGCCATGATTAGAGTATATTCTGAATTCAGAAACCAATCCTCCCAATTGTGCTTTGTATTTGTTCCTTCCAAATCATTTTGGTGTATGATGTATCTGATCACTTTTGAAATCCTATAAATGGGTGCCACACCCAAAATATCCAACATACCAAACATAATGGCATTGCAAAAAAACAAATAATTGGAATGGGGACAGTCTTGGTCCTAAATATAGGTCCACATGTGGATAGGTAAATCATTATTCTCATTATATTTTTATCTTAACTTCAACTTCTTCCATTTCTCTTGTGCCAAAAAAAAAAGAATATGAATTAATAGAGAATAATTTTGAAAAGATAGAGGGGCCTGAGTTTCGTTCTTCAAATTAATGAAATCCTTATGCATTTGTTTTGCAATGTAGAAAGCATAGTCAAATTCCTTGTTGGCATTTAGATTTTGTATATCTACCACCATTACCAAAATGTTAGTGGCTATCTGAGCATCAAAGTTGTGAGCCAAAACTTCATTCAAACAATAGTACATGTTCTTGAAATAATTTATAAATTCTTCACACTCAAAGGGCTTCAGATCCTTAGGATTGAATCTTCCCTTGTTATCTATTCTATTCCTTGCAAGCACATTATTTCTGAATGCAAATCTATTCTTCTCATACTCACCATGCAAGTTGACACGCTTGATGTTGATTATGTAATTTTGGTTTAGCTTAAACAAATCCATAATTTTATCCCTCGTTACTTCAAGAATCAGAGTTCTATTATCACTCTTGATCTTCTTTTCCTTGGGATCATAATGTTTAGCCAACTCCATCATTACATCTACTTCCAAAAACACATTAGGCATAACTATCCTCCCAAGCTTAAGGCCCCATAAGTATCTAGTTGGCCTTCTAGAATTTATTCTATTAAAATCATATAGAAACAACTTCCATCCACTATAGGGCTAGTCTAGTTCTCCATTTTCACTAGCCATGTCAATCAATTTTCTTGTTACAACAACTTTCTCAGTGGGTCTCTTTCCAATTCGTGACCCACCCTCATTTATGTTTGTAGAGGCACCTTCCATGAATCTATCTTAAGTCCTTTACTCACCCTTTAGCTTTGAAGATGTTGCAGGGAAATTTGACCTAGCGTTAGATGCTTCAGGTGCTTCTGGATTAACATTAGACGTAACATTCTAGGTCTCAAGTCTTTTTACCCTCTTTTTCTTAGGTTTTCTTTCTGGCCTTACATTGGACTCACTAGGTTTAGACTCACTCATTTTCACAATGTATCAAGACTATAGTTTGTAATATTTCAATTCACAAAAGGGTTTACTAGTTTGTACTATTAAGAAACAAATTGCATAATTAAAAACCGTCCTAGACTCTAGGAAATTCTCACTTAGCCTAAGTTGAAAATGCACAATAGATAAACCCTAGTGAACCCTAAGCACTTAGAATTTTCATACCTCCTTCTACCCAGCACAACTATATTCAATGCAATTAACATACAAAAGATTGATTGCTTGCTTACCTAGATAGAGTCTTCTTCTCACTACCTTCCTACAACTATTTGCTAGAGCTCTTCAGTGTGTTCTCTCAAACTTGGTTAGCTATTATGTTCTTGAATTATTTAAATTATGTGAAGAATCAAGCCAACTACCTTCTTTATGGCCAGTAGATGGATCATATAAGTATTAATGGCTGATAGAGACCTCATGCGAGTGAGGTGACACTTAGTCATTTGAGATTAAATCCTGATCGTTTGATCATCTTGCTTTAAAACATATCAATTTCTCTCCCTTCACCTTGCTTCTTTTATCTTTTGATTTAAGTGATTCCCCTTGGATGCTACCATGTAGCCCATTAAAAAATCTTAGTAACCTCTTGTTTGGTAGCCATCACACATCTCTATTTTATTCTTTCGATATCATTTGTATCCACAATAGTTAAAAGTGGTTCGATGGGAAATAGACTTAACAATATTTCACTCATCGTAGATGTGCTTCTTCTTTCCAGAGTCCTATCAGTGATGTGAATATCAACATAATGAGAACTCAACCATTGGATCAAAGTCCACCTTTGAATACATTCATTTCACATCATGCATCGCTAATCCATATCTCAACATCCACTTCACATCAACGATAAAAGAAGGGTGGAAATGGAAAAAGATCAAGACACATGTACCTGCTTCAAGATCAAAGGCACAAAATGTATTTCCCACATCAAAAATTATAAATAATAACAAAATATTCAAAGGACCTCATCCCTCATCACCTATTTAGAAAAGATAAGTGCACAATTATCTGCGATGAGTGATGGAAGGAAATACAAAGATATTTAAAGGTTATCACACATCACTAATTCAAGACTTAGAATTCATAAGCAATTAGTGATAGTGAAATGACCAGTGATACAAAGAAAATTTCTCACATTACTCATTGCTACTTTGAAAAGTAAAGCTTAAACTCTATCCATGATGAGCGATATGCAAGGTAGTGAATGAGACTTAAGTAAACCAATTATGCACATGTACAAAATTCGTTTCGAAAAGGGTACCACCTAGAACAACGTAGAATAATGCCATAAAAGACTTAAACCATTAAATGCAAAGGATGTGAAGGCCAAACAAGGCCGAGTAATCAAACTTCTAAAATAAAAGAATTTCTTGGACCTAAGCACATGAAAATATTTAGTGACAAGTAATGAGAAATCCTAACCATAAGGGGCAAGTTATTTCATGGACCTCAATAACTCAGGCTATTTTTAACATGACCGAAAATGGGCCACAATAGGTTAGCAAAGGATTAGACCAAAAGAACAATGGTTTAGACATAGGAGAGAGATCATCATTTAGTATAACAACTCCCCACATGAAACCCTAACCCCTAACTATTGATGGACCAAGAGGGCTCGAGGAAAAGAAATTTTAGACCAGTGGAACAAGACAATTTTGAGGGTTCCACCACACCTGGTGGTCCCCATTGCACTTGATTCCTACGGGGATTATTTATCACTTCATTGAACCTTGGTGGGTAAGTTGGCATCCTAAAGTTCCTTTGAACATCTCTTTTTAAGTTACCCCTGTTGTTTCCATTATGATCATTCCTTTGATTATGAATTAGTGTTGGCCTTCTTTCAAATGACTTATTCCTTTGATTTTTGTTGAATTTATGGTTCCTCTTGAATTCTTATTTCCTTTTAAAATATGGGTTATTATTATTATTGAAATTATTCCTTGCTACTACTAGAGCTTGTACTTTCTTTTCTTCCTTAATAGAATTTTTCAGCACATCATTAATGTTTTCAACTCCAAGAAAGTCAACCTCTACCACTATATTAGTGTTCAAAACTAAAATAGACTTCCTATTTCAGATTTTCTCATTCTTTTGGTACATGGGAACATACTTCAATAAAATAGAAAACTAATCCCAATATTATTGCATTATTAATGACCCTTATCAAAGATTATAAAATTCAACCATCTTCTCATAAAAAAATTACTATGGCAACCACCTCTTGCAAAAATGTTGAACAAATTGATCCCACACAATTGTTTCCTTGTTGAACCCATTTCATTCCTTGGTGTTGGTCCACCAACTAGCTGCATCCCCAATGAGTTGATAGGAACCCCATAAGGCTTTAGTTTTTGTAACCAAAGATTTTGGAAAACCTAAATGCTTTTTGACCCTTCTAGGGTTTTTCACCTAAAAGGGTAAAAATTTAGGTGCCAAAATTCATTATTACATTCAAAGATGATGTGGTGTGAGTGCAATATGCTTAGATGAAATGAACTAACTGTAGGATACTAATGAAACAGATAAATTATTGAATGTAAAATAGGAAATGCAGAGTGTTGGGTAACATAGTGTTGTATGCAAACATGAACCATAAACATAAACAAATGCAACCATAATTGAATGAAACTGAATGGGGTGCACCTAGAAATTGAAAGTAGATCTAAGAAGGTTCTAGAATTATACATAATTCAATGTTGATTCCCACTGGGCTACATTCACCACTGATGGTGAATTAGTCCTACTTCTAGTAAAATCTATTGGAATAGGTTTTCAGATACTAGGACTCAAAACTTTAGAAAACTCTTTTTCCATCTTGAGAGTGGGATTCATTCACCATAGATGGAAAATCAGTCCACCTACAAAAATCTACAAAGTCAAAGGTTAACTCTATGGGTCTTGGTCCACTTTTTTGCTTGTTGGGTTGTCGGATCCGAATCTATAGAAAACATGCTAAAAAGGGTCTTTAAGCTACAATTATGGTTATGTTTATTTTGATAACTTTGATGAATTATTGACCACTTTTCAACACCTCTCTCCTTGAAAAATATGCCTACAAGACCTGCAAACACACATGCAAAGAGAGGAAAAATGTTTAAGGGTTAGAGTATAGGGGTTTGCCTTGGTCAAACCCCACTTTGGTAATCAAAGCCTTGATAATAAATGAAATATGAAAGGAATGATGAAAAAATCACATGTAGATGTCGTAAAATCACCAAACCCTTGTTGTTGAAGTCTTAAGATATATGTCAATGGCTACTCCAAGATGCTTGATAATTGCTTGATTGAGTAACAAGAATTCTAGAATGCTTGAATGTTAAGATGCATGAGTGAACTATGTTGATTGAATGGGGGTTAAAATGAATAGAAAATCATGTATTTATACACACCTATGCCCTAATTTCCTAAAAGTACAACATCATAGGCCGATCTTAGGTCTTTATGAATTAAAAACTACCAGTAATTTGAATTTATTTTGGTTTTTGTGCCAAGAGGGATTCATTCACCACCTTGGAGGAATGGGTCCCATTGAAGGAATATGAGTGGGTTTCAGGAATTAAGTTGTCTTTAATGATGTTTTTCAGGTTTGTACTCAAAAATACACTTAATTAAGGCCTACAAGTGCATAAAGGGTCCAAATAAAGCATAAGAAAGGTGTATTTGTTGATAACATGTCTAGAAAAGCATGAAAGTTTGTTACAAGACTTTACAAAACTTTGGAATAAGATTTGGTAAGTGATGAAAAGGGTGTATGTAAATGAATTATATTAAGAAGAGTCTAGAAAAGTGTGAAAATGTCTTACGACACTTCACAACACCTTTACAAGACATCATAATGTCTTAGTGATTCATAAAGATTCAAGACCTAATGTGAATGTGTGGGCCACATTGCAACATTAAATTAGGGGGAAAAAAAGCCAAATAAGCACATAGAGGGACAAAACAAGAAAAATTAAAAGGGTTACCTTTTCTGTGTCCACAATTGTTTTACTAAAATTTCTCAACTCAAAGTATTTTCCCATTTCATTTAACAAATTTTCTACCTATTTACCTATTTTCCTCCCATCAATCTCAGGTGGAGTGATTTTCTTCAAGTCCTTAGATAGATCCAAGCTATTATTTTCTCTCCTAGGTGTGAAATGCTCACCTCATTTCTTTGTTGATTATTATAAGGGTTTGCATTCACATGTTCAATTATTTTTTCAATATTATTTTTCCTTGCTTTAAGATCTTGCACAAATTGTTCCAAGGAGCTAATCTTATCCCTCTATTCTATTAATAAATTTATGATAGGATCAATTCCTTCTTCATAACCCATTTGTGCTTGTTGATCATTATTATCATTCTCTTCTTGATTTTGGGTAGCTCTAGCACTCTTTGCTCTTGTCCTTTCCATTTAGTTTTCTTGAAAATTACAATTTTCCTAATTAATCATTTGGAGAGCCTCAAAATTAAGTTTTTAATTTTAAATTTTAAATTACAAATTTTTTTCAAGTTTTACTGAGCTCAAGGCCCAATTTTCAAACTTAGCTTTAATACCACATGTAAAAACCCATTCCATTAACCCAAAATTTACCACTATTTTTTTTGTCTTTCTTATTTCTTGATTATTATCTTATTATGCATTTATTCAATTATATACTTAGGTAATTCTATCTATATGAGATAGGAATCCACCCAAATAGTGTAGGCATCTACCCATAAAGGATAGGAATGTGCTTTGGCTAGATAATTAGACTCATTAGGACTATTTAGGTCCTAAGTCACTCACTAAAGACTACACTCCTCTTGGAAGTGCGCTGAGATTGCCATCCTTAGGAGTATGAAAAAATTAATTATGTAGCTTAAGTCCTACCTCAAAAATTTTCCTAAGGCATCAAGGAGTCAATAAAATCCATCTAGGATTCATTTCAAGTATATAAAGAATGTATTTTATCTTAAGTTAGATATTTTAAGCCACTTTTGACCAATCAATTCTCTTGAATTATTAGATTATACTTTAATTTATCATTATCCTATCTTTTCCTAAGCCTCGTCCTCGAATTCCTGAAGTACTAGGAGCATCCTTTATTTCTTAGACTCCTTACATACCCTACTTCTAAATGAGATCAAGGCATAAAATATGTAGTAATATTTTCTAACCTAAGTTTTATGTGAACTGTTATGTGGGTTTGTAGCCCATTCGAGGGCCATTTTTTCCCTAATAGTTCCTTTATGACTACTTACCCATGAAGGGAAGCAAAAGTATAAGTAAATAGTCCCCATAAACATTACTTTTTTCCCTACAATCTCAAGCCTTGTTCCTAAAATATCATCTCCCTTGAACCCATTGGAGATACAATTACCTTTTAATTAAAATAAAAATATTAAATAAATTCCATCAAACTCCTATAATGGAATTTACAAAGTTTGAACTAGCAGATTTTTAAAAAAAATGGAAAATCCATTAAACATTTTATTGAATAAAAGAAGAGTAGATAAAAGAGGATTGCTCGTAGAGCAGCAAAATACAAGTAGATATAGACAAAACTAGTAATAAGGGGCATATTAGCCTATAGTCAACCATACATGAAAGGGAACAAGAGAACCCATGAAGCAGTGAGAGCCAAGAAGAGGTAGAGAGAATCATACAAAAGTGGTAATGTATGAAGAAGTTTCCAATAAGTAAGGTGACCAAAGAATCCTAAGGAATCAACTTGGCAAAATGAAGCCAAAAAATGGAGTCAAGGATTGATTATAAGATGACCTAGTGTTGATGAAGAAGCAAGAAGCCCAATGCACCATGTAGAGCCCCAAGAGTCACCACCTAAAAATGAAAAATGATAGAGGAAAACCCACACTACAAAAGAAAAATACTGACCACAAAGAGTGTAGTGAGCAGAAATGAAAATGTGAGAAAAAACAAGGGGAAAATAAGGGCTAGACCCTACTTTCTTCCAAGGATTCTAGATCAATAGGAGGTGGATAATATAGGGTAGAATGAGGCTCCACCAAGGCATGCCTTATGACAAAATTTATCGCGTTGTAGAGCTCACTAAGCATGTTGGATATGGTGTTGCCGAAATGTGGTCACAGCCTATAGAAGTGCCAAAAGAAGGTGTAAGAGAAATCATCTAGGAGTATGTGTGTTATTGCACACAAGAGAGATGAAAGTGAGGGGTTCAAAAGAAGGTGTAAGAGAAATCATCTAGGAGTATGTGTGTCATTTCACACAAGAGAGATGAAAGTGAGGGGTTCAAAAGAAGGTGGTACTTACAAATGACTCCTCCCACAAGATTGTTGCCCATCAAAATGCCATACTTTTCTAGGGCCAACTCCAAAACCAATATGGGACATATGTGCGGGAGCAGGTAAGTATCATTGAGGAATTTCACCATTTCCTCACACCACAAGATGTCCATTAAATTGGACACAAATCTTGGCGCCACCTCATTTGGAAACACCATTGCATGGAAGTCCAACCAATCTTGCCTAATGATGGTGATAATGGCATCTTCAACCTACTTGCACTCAAGAATGAAAGATATTTGTAGCTTCTTTGAATTAAATTGCTTTGAATCCCTTATTTTATGGAAGCGAGCAAGGATAAAAACTCTAAAGGATGACTCCATGATAGACTTCACATAGATAAAACCAAAATGATAGCATTCTTCCTATGGTGAGAGTTTAAATGCAAGGCCCAAGTTTCTGGTTGATAACAATGAAGTGAGTGAAATAAATTAAGTTGTAGAATCATTAATTCGATAGGAGGTGGTGCCAATGTAATACTATACTACCAAGAAGAGCGAGAGGTACCCAAGATTAGTCATCTTGCCATGTGGCAATTTTGAAGGAATAATCAAGGAGTGTCGTAGCCAGAATGTTTTTCATAATCTCGGCCAATCTTACCAAACTTTTTCTGTAGCAAAATTTTGACATCAATACAAAACAAGTCACCAAATTGCTGACAAGAAAGAGTTACCAAAATAAGTGATAGGAAAGTTCCTTTAATCCATATGATCTGCATAGAGGAAATGAGTACGGTGCTATAATTAGAAGAGGAGCCCTAAACCATTTGGTGGGAGGCGTCAAAGTTGTACATTCAAAAATATTAAAGGATGACAATTATCAAACTAGCTTTCCACTTTATATGCCAAATTTGGCCCAACTTGGATGTTTTGGTAGAACAAAATTAATCTGAGTTGATGTGCATGCGAGATGAAGGGGATAGCTGCCACCCTACTCCCAATTTAATGTCAGTAGGGATTAAATCCCTATGGGAAATAAATGTAGAGGAGGGCCCATAACAACTAGATATAATCACATTTAAAATAGGTAGTAGTAATTTACTAATCTAACTTTCCATATTTGAGTGTTAGGTGTAGCTAAAAATTGAGAACGATGATAGTACCACATGAACCTCTAATTAAACCTCCATTCAATATGTATGTAAGAAATGAGAGCTTCCACCACCCAACTCCCCATCTATCATCAATGAGGAATAAATCCTCACAGGAGATAAATGTAGAGGGCACGAAACAATATAAAGAAACTTATTAAATCCATAGTGCAGTGATTTACCCATTCCAATGTACCTAATCAAAAGAACTATTGAATGAAAATGGTTTTGTGCCAGGTCTCACGAGATGAAGAGCATATGGAGGACAATTTTTTCAACAATATTTACAAAAAATCATCCGTATGAAACTCAAACTTCATTAGTTAATGTGAAGCACTAGCTATACAATGTTAATATTGGGGCCCAAAAATAATCTGTTACCATAAAGTAATAATTACAAATCACCTGCACTAGAAAAATCCATGGTCCCACCTGCTAATCCATAGGGTTGGGGCTATCTAATGAAATAAATGTAAATTAAGAGAATAATGCAGAATATTCCTCTCCTGTGAAGGTTTTTCAGGAGATTTTCTTGTTAATTATCATGTTAGCTAATACATTAGCATGAAGGTTGGCATTTCTGAAATAGTGTTAAACTTGGAATATTGAGAATTTTGAAAAAAGAAACTGGGTATGCTTAAGAGGATAATTCAAATTCCATGATAGAGAAGAGCACTTAGAAATTGTAGAAACCACCACCATGGAATCTCTCAATTAGAATTTGGGGTATAGATAGATTTATTGCTATTTCCAGGCCTAGTTTAAGGGTATTGAATTCGGCCACATTATTAGTACCATCAAGGAGAATTGAGAACACTACACCAATACATGTACCTTTCTAAATCTTGAGAACCAATGTGACAGTTTTCCAAGATTGCCTCTAGAGGCTCCATCAATGTTTAGTTTGATGAAATCTCTAGGAGGAGGGACCCAGGGGGTAAATCTTCTATTTTTAGGGGGACACTAAGCATGGGTTGATCTAGGGTTGGGGAGTTTTATTAGGATAAAATTCTTTAGAATTAAGGCATCCCAGGAGGAGAAGGTTTTTCACTTTTGATCATTCATGTATAGGCTTGTCATTACAACTTCAGAAATGACAATCTCTAGTTTTTTTGTATGATATGCTTTACCTTGAGCTTGGATTTCTAAAATATATAGTTGTTTCTTTCTAACCATAAGTTCCAAATAACAATGGATGGGGAGATCTCTCAAATGTAGGCAAGCCTCAATCTTGGGAAGAGTGTTGGCCAACTTTGAAAATGAGGAAGTAGCAAATTATGAAGATGGGTGCACTAGTTCAGTATTTACATCAGCCATGTCCAACATAAGTTTACAAAGTCACAAGAAACAAGGAGGTGGTCTATGGATTCAAAGGCCTTTCCACACATAACACATTGGAAAAGAGGGACTATTTCCAATCTATCTAGTCTCATGCCTAAAAGTATTTATTCATTGAGAGCTATCCATGCAAAATCTCCAACCTTAGGAAGGATATTCTAGCCCCAACAAAGGTGAAAAGGTAAAGGGGACTGGTAGAGGAAATTAGGGAATTGTACCCTACCTTCACCATATACTTTCTAGATTTGGATTTTTTCCAAATGATTTCATTTGGTAGATTTGAAATAACTATTTTCCTTTTTGACAATTCCAATTTGAGAGCCGCTTTTAGGTGATTCAAGGTAGAAATAAATTTTAAGTTCCTCTAAATTGTAACCTTATGAAGCAATTCTCCTAAATAAAAAAGGAAGTAGTCTTTCACATTGTCCCCCCAAAGAGACTTTAAATCTATCATGATTTGATCCCAATCAAAAATATTCTTAAGTGGGGGGTAGCCATTCCAAGTGTCATCCCAAAAAAGGGCCTTTTTCCTATTGTTTATCACCCAAGAAAGGTGGGGGAGGAGTGCCGATTTGTAGGAAGAAATGAAGCTCCAGATTTTTAATCCCTAGGGGAGGTATTTTTGAGTGAAGATCCTTTCCCTATCCAAGGAATCAAGATATCTATACCTCATTACTTGACACCATTTAGTGTTTGGTTTTCATATAATTTCTAGACCAGCTTGGAACCTAGGGCACAATTATGTAAAAATAGATTGCTCAAACCTGCACCTCTAAGATATTTGAAATTACATAGATTTATAGGCCATTAGGGGTAGCTTTTTCTTCTGATTTAAATTTTTAGCCTAGATAAAGTCTCTAAAAATATTTTGAAGGGCCAAGCCTTTTTCCTTGGGAAGTTTTAGGACCAAAATCAAATATGTGGGTAGAGAATATAGGACTACCTTTAGTAACACTAATTTACCTGATAACAAAATCCACCTTGACTTCAAAAGAAGAATCCTATTATAGGCTGAGTTGATTACCTTGTCCCAAAATTTGTGCTTTTTCTTCCCCGAAAAGAATGGGATACCAACATATTCACAAGGGAGAGCTTCACATTAAAAGCCCCTAAATTTCATGAGCTACATTTTAACTAGGGGGTTGACATTGAGGAAAAACATTTTAGACTTGGTTGGATTGAAGGATTGACTAGAGAGGGAATAGTATTCCAAAAGGATCTTAATCCCAATGGCTTCATCTATGGATTCCTTCTTGAAGAGGATGGTATCATCTGTAAAGAGGGAATGGAAGATTGGTGAAGGGAAATTCTTGAATGAGATACCTTTCCATTGTTTCCCATGTCTTTCTGCAATAATAGACCTACTCAAGCCCTCCACCATTAGAATAAAGAGGGAGGGTGATATTATAGAGGTGCTAGCACTTGAGAGGCAAGAAGCAACCCATTTACACCAACCATAAGAAAAATAAAATCTCCTTAAAACTTCTAGTAAGAAGTCCCAATTCACTTTGTCATAGGCCTTTTCCATGTCTAATTTGAGCACAACAACTGGTGTTTTATTTTACAATATCAAATGAAAGAATTCATGAGCTAGAATGGCCCCTTTTGAGGTGTCTTTTCTTGGTACAAATCCCCCTATTCCTTTGAGATAATGGAAGGAAGCAGTTTCACAAATCTCATTGCAATAGACTTCGAGGAAATTTTGTATATAGAGTTACATAAGGTGATAGGTCTGAAGTCCCTAAAAGAAGATGGACCATACCTTTTTGGAATTGGAGAAAGCATGTTGAGATTGAATTCCTTCAAAACACATTCATTCCTTCTTGATTCCTCTAAAGATAGAAGAACATCCCTCCCCACAAAGGCCCAACATTTTTGAAAAAAATGACAGTGAAGCCATCGAGACCTAGGGCTTTATCCATTGCCATGGAAAAGACCACATGTTTAACCTCTTCTATAGAGAATTTTTCCATTAGAAACTTATTGTGGTCCTCCTTAATCAGGGCAGGGATATTTCAAGATGGCCAAATTAGTTAAATCTTTCACTTGTTTAGCAGAAGCCAAGAGGTTTTTGAAGAAAATAACAACCTCATTACCAATGTCCTATTCAAATTCCAAAGTCTTACCAGAAGACAAGAGTATCAAAGTGATTTTATTTTGTTGTCTTCTAAGTTTAGTGGAAGCATGGAATAATTTTATGTTTCTATCACCCTCTTTTAACAAAGATTCATGTGATTTAAATTGCTTCCAATAACATTCTTCCCATGCGAAATTTCCTCTGGCTTAGCTTTCAAGCTTTTATATTTTTCATATAGGGATGAGTCCATGCCACTTTTGATCACTATTTCATATATGCCTGATAATTCACACTCCACCCTAGCTTTTTGCTTTAATATATTTTTAAGCTAATTAAAATTCAACTGCTAGATTTTGGATTTCAAGAAAGATAGTTTTTTGCTAAGCTAAAATATCCTAGATCCTTCCACTAAGGGACAAGAAGTAAACCAAGTTTCCAAGAGGGGGAGGAAATTGATTTTCCAAAACCACATTGCTTCAAACTTGAAGTTATTTTTATTTCTTGGTTGATAATTGAAAATAGAAAGGAAAATGGAAAAATGATCAGAACCAAGAAGAGTTTTGATGGGAGAGGAAAAGTACCAAGGTGTGAACAACTAGTTTGTAGATAATAAAAAAATGATCCAGTCTTTCTATAATTTGATAAAAGTTCTTATGTTTGTTATTCTAGGTGAAATTTCAATTTTTGGGAAGAAAATCATATAATTTATTACCAATTATAAATTTATTGAAATCTTTCATTGTTTTGGTAGGAGGGATGATGCCTCCCATCTTCTCAAAGGGTGCCTAAATAGCATTGAAGTCCCCTGCAAAAATGACTAGACATTCTATGATGGGCTAAGAGTAGAAGTGATTTGGTTCCAAAATATTTTTTTTGTTTGAAGTGGCACAAGGTCCATAAACATTGAAGAGAGTGAAGCAACTATGGATGTTCAAATAGTGGATGCGAGCTTTAATCCAATTATCCATAGATTCAAGAACTTTCACAATTACATTCAATTTATCCTAGAGGATTTCCAAGCCTCGTAAAGCTCCTTGGGTGAGGGAGACACAAGTGTCCCAATTGGACCAAGAAGAGAAGGAATTTCTTATTTTATTAGAGATGTTTCTTGAAGAAATACTAAATTAGAGCTTGTGCTTAAAATTTGGCACTTAATCAAGTGCCTCTTGTTCCAAGAAATAATCCTCATCTTGCTTGAGGAGAGATTATGTCTCCCCTCATTCATGAGTTCCTTTTAGGAGTTTTACACTCCTCAACCAACTTAGGATGGGGTACAAGAGAAGACTTTGGCATGCCATGTTATTTTTTGGAGGCCGACTATAGGTTTTTGTCAAGTGTGGTTTGAATGCTAGTAGTGACTTCTAGTTTTTTCTTTCCACTATTTTGTTTTCTTCCTCTTTCCCCCTTAGGAATACTATTTGTTTGGGTTTAGAATTCAATTGAGAAATAGGAGTGAGTAATATTAGGATTTATAAGGAAGAATCCACTTCCTCTCGGTGAAGGAGAGATACTTGTTCAATAATAGATTTCCCTTTTGAGAGGGTTTGTGAAATGGGGGGAGTAGCATGTGTTACCTAGGTCATCCCCAAAGATTAAATCATTCATAGCTTCATCAATGAAATGCTCACCGAATTTAGATAGAACTTCATTAACCATTTCCATTAAGTTTTCCTCTTCCATAGGGCCTTTTAGCAAGTTTTAAAGTGAGACAATGATTTAGGGTTAACGTGTTCAGAGGTAGAGCCTTTTGACAACTAAGGGTTTGTTACCACTAAATCAGTTGTTGAAGGAGGGTCTAAAACTTTTGGGGCTGAAGTAGACAAAGAAGACCTGATGTTAGCTTTAGATACTTGTCATATCACCCTTGTGCTTCACCAAAGGGGTAAAAGGCCACAGGGTCTTCCCACTAGAAAATTTTAGAATCCATCAAGATGTGGGCTTCCGTTTAAGAATGGTTGAGAGTAATTTTTTGGTAATGTTGTCCTTTGCATTCAAGGATTTTGAAAGTACTAGGAAGAGTATTGGGGTTATAGACTAGAGCCCAAATCCTAAGGGTTGGAAACCCCTCTAATAGTTCAAACTCAATCTTTAAGAAAATCCAAATCTGGTCAATGATTTTCTTGATTATAGTATTCTCAATGCATTCCATTGGCAGGTTTGGGATAGAGAAAATAGAGGGCCAAAGGGGTAACTTGAAAATATCTTAGGATAGATTAGGTTCCCATTCGAGGACCCTCAAGAAGGTATTTTACCCCAAAAAAGACCCTTTTTTGCAAACCCTAGCCTTAATAGTATATTTTTAAAAACTACAAAGAATGAAGGAGGAGAAACAACAATAAAATAAAAATCATTGTACAAGTTCCTCTTTAGCTAGTTGGGGATTTGAGAAAGGGATAGGTCTTCACCTTAGATTTGTAGGAAAAATCTATTCTGCTCGAGGTCTACAACATGGTTGTCCATACGTAGGGGAATGGTCAGAATTGACACCCATTTGGATTCCCAGTTTCTAGCAGATGCATTCTCGGATACAGGAGCACCTCTCTTCTCTGATTGGTATGTGAAAGCTCCATAAGGGGGAGCCTGCCAAAGGCTTACTACCACCAGAATTTAGAGGGTAACATTTTCCCAATACTCCATAATATTTCTGAGGGTTGTCCTAAAATTTGGGGGTGGAGTGCTTATCAATATTTCTCTGAGACAAGGAAAGCCTAGCCTCCATCAGTTCCTTAGCAAGGGCTCTAGAAAATATAGTAGTGTTATCCCATTCATGGTAGGATGTTTAAAAAGAGAAATTTTTTCCATGCCCCGAGCGAGAAGAATCATTTTGATCAGCGAAGGAGTTTTCATTGGTGAAATGACTAGCACGAGGTATATCACAACCATAATGGTTTTGTTTTTGACTATCTAGGTTTTTTAGAATGCCATGAGCATGCCATGGGACCCTACCATCACAACTTGGAGGTGGGTAAGGTTCATCATCCCAGTGGACCTACTTTCTCTAAGTACATGATGAGTACGGAGTTGTAGGCTTTGAATCCATTCAACATTATTTAAGAGGATTATATATTTAACTAGCAAATTTTTATTCACTTGAAATTTCTTATTAGATTATCGATCCAAGAGAGATTACCCATCTCTTGTATTTTAATACCATCAACATTCCTTATTTCTCCCCCATGATTTAAAGGGATGATGCCACATATGTCATTGTTGCAGCTATGTTAGGCTATGGATGATGTAGCTCAAGCATGATGACATTACTCATAAATGTGAGCCAAAGGAACTGCTTATACTGAATGCTACTAGTTTTTTATTTCAAATTTTGATTAAGGTTTCCCTATCCAAGAAAGGAAATAACATCTAATTTCTTCCAGCAAATAAAAGATTTTTATGGAAAAGAATAAACACTGATTTATTCTAATACTATTTTTTTCCATTACTATCATGGATGAAATTAAGACAATATTGATTTAGGAAATGAACTATAAACTTTTGAAGAACTTATTTATGTAAAATGATAAAATTCATTTGCACCTTTTGATCACCAAGATCCCATTATGGGAAAAGTGCTAGCATACAGTGTACAACAATTACAATTTTTAATTAATCGATATCCATTTAGAAGTGAATCTAACAACAAGATACTATTGTATCTTAATGTAAAAGTAAATAAATTAAGGCTGTAGTGCTCCTCTATTCTCACTTGGGATGTGGAAGATGGAACAAGGACTTCTGACGGTACTCTTGTGGGTAAGAGGTAAATTATTTTTCTATGATGTAGAGATTTAATTGGGTAGCTTAGCTTACTTGTTTCTCATGATTCTTCTTTTATGACATTGAGGTTATGATGATACATTGTGGTTAAATTTAACTAGTTATGCATATATATAGATGCAATAGTATATTGTGATACAATAGACTAGTAATTATTTCAATATGATATGATGTGATTAGTTTAGTTTAACAATGTTACTTTATACTTGATTTTGTAGTTGTTATTATAGGTTTGGTGAGGGGACAGTGTAGCACCACTCATTTGCAAGTTCCCTACTACGAGCTATGATTCCTTCTCATGGTGTGATGCATTTGTTTATATATATATGTTGTACACAACCTTGTTTGTATGTAGGAATTGTAGGAATAAAGTCTTGATTCCACCTGCTTTTTCAGGATACGGCGAGCATTATAAAAGCCCAATGGGTATGATGTTGAAACAGAGATGACAAGGAAGTTTCCCCATTCCAAGTTTGTCAACCCATCATGCGTCTAGTGGTATTTTGTGTCCTTGACTTTGGTTATTTTTGTATTATGTGGTAGTTGTCTATCGTGAGTTTGTATTTGTGTTGTTATGTATTTGGGTGGATTAATAGTATTATTTAATTTAAATAATTAAATAATTAAAATAAGTTTTATTAGTTAGTTATTGGGAATAGCTTTATTAAAATTTAAAAGTGTTAAACTAAAAGTTATGTAACTAATTAAAGATATATAAATTAATTGTGTAAATAACATTATTTATAATTTTAAAACTTGGCATTTTTGATAATTTAATGTAAATAGCAAGTTGAGGATAAATAATAGAATAAGAGATTTAAATAATTAAGAATGAGTCAACTATGAGTTGAAATTAATAAAATAGAAATTTAAAATTTAAAGATTTCATTTAGAATAGAAAAATCAAGAAAATAATAAAAAGAACGAATGCATGTCCAGTTTATTTTCGAAAACTTGAGAGAGAATGCAAATTTTCTATTTTATTCTGATTTTTGGGTTTTCAAAAAAGAAGAGAGTATTTTATTTTAAAGGAAAAATGAAGAAGTTTTCATGGACGGAGAATTTTGACAGAAGCTTAAAAAAAATGAAAAAAAACCTTGTTCTGAAAAAAAAACTTGTTCCTCTTTTATTTTCTTTGTAGAAACCCATTATATACAGGAAAATTGGATTGAAAATTTAGTTTGTAAGAAAATTGTGAAGAAGCTTTGTGGAAAGAAGAAGAGGTTTGCAAAAAACCATGTGGAAAAATCAAGAGAGGGCTTCACTAGTTCATTTGAACCATAGGACTCTAGGTTCTCTTTATTTTATTGATCTCTCAACTTGTTTATTAAATCGGTATTGGAAAACATGTTTCTTGTAAAATAATTTTAATTAGGGATTTAGAATAAACTTACTCTCATCAATTTATTTTATTTTATTGGGTGTCTGTTAAATAAAATTAATATTGGATAGCCGATAGATTTGTTTTCCCGTATGCATGTACATATATATATATATTATTGAATTGGAAATTATCGAGCCATATCTTATTTTCTGGTCGACATTGAAGATTAAATATATATATATTCCATGGAAGGATGGCTCTGGCTGCACCCCCCCTCAACCCCATGTCAACTATTAACAATGTGTTGGTTGCGTAGTAACTAATCTATGGTTACACACATTAGTCTTAATGATTGTTGTGTGCAACAATCATTAAGACTGCTATGCACATCCACCCGCAACCCCATCAAATGGTCATAGCCTTGTTAAGGCTGGTACACCATGTGATTTGGTTTATATATATATATATATATACATACATACTATCTATCCTCCTACGTTTATTCCATAATTTGTATAAGAATCGAATAATTGTTTTTTTTAATGTTTGTAATTTATTAATATCTATATCTATGTGATGAATATACTGTGTATATGTTAGAAATTTTTAATTGTGAAAGTCAAGTATAATTTCTAATTTTTTTTAAATATATATATATATATAAATATAAACACTCATCGAATGGAGTAAATAGAAGGAATCAATTTAACATTCGATTTTTCATAATAAGTGTATTTCTCTTAGAAATAGAATTGGAATACTATTATGGCTTTTAATCAAATTGTATTTATGGTTGTTGGTTTTCTTGTTGAAGTTAGATTGGTTTTTTAATTATCCTTGTGTTAATTCTTTTTCCTTCTAATCAATGTGGAAACCCGTTATGTTATAGTACCCCGTTGAGAGTTATTTTGACTTTTAGACTTCCAGAGGCAAGAGGCAGTTGATGAATAATGAATTTATCATTTGATTTGATTTTTGCAAAGTTTGATTGTAATTGCATTTTTTGGTTCCTATGCATGGGTTGTACGTGTTTCAATGCATAGCTATGTATGTGAATGGTGGCAGGATGGTTTCTGCCTCGCATGTGCTTCATTTGAGATTTAGTACTTCTCTATGTTGGTACACCCTTTTATGATTTTGGAAAGTCTCTAGGAGTGGTCTATTGATGTTATGTTTTGTGATATATTGATGTTATGATTTTGGAATTTATTGATGTGGTGTTTTTTCTATGTATTTCCATGTCACTCTTGTTGGGAGTTGAGTCTTGTTGTTGTCTATTGGAGATCCTTGGTTGAGGATTCTTCTTTGTCATCTCTTTCCATGGGGGGTGGGCTTTTCTAAAACCCACGTGTTTGGGAGGAACATACTGTGCACCCCATTTGGTTCCCCACTGGCATCCATGCAGTGTTGGGTTACCAGTAGTAGAGTGTTCCAAAGTTCAGTGTATTTCCAGAAGTATATTCTTTGTATCTGTCATACCATGTATTTGATGTATTATTTCCATGATGTATTGGGAAAGAAATGTTGTAACTTATGTATTTGGAAAATGTAATGTAAATGACATAAAGTATAGTGTAATATTGATGTTCTTATGTGATTGATGATCATGGTCATTGTTATTTTGATATGTCATGGAGGTATGCACTTTTAGGTTTCTCATGAATGTATTATAAGTTTATGGTTATTGAATTAGAGCCAATCTTATTTTAATAAGTTAACACTTGTGAAATATTTTATATTGGATTCTCTATGAAAGAATGGTTTTTTCATCCTAGTGATGCATCTTGTTGATGCAATTGTATCATTGATAGGGATTATTTATCATAATTTCTTCACGTATGCCCCAAAGGACATAGGGTTTTTAGTGCATATAATCATTCGAATGTCATGCATTGAGTCTTAATGTTCATTTCATTTGTGTAATCTTTTAAATAAATAAAAAATTTGTACCATAGTTGTCCTTTGGGGTTTGTGTAGTGGGGCATTACAACTTGGTATCAGAGCCAGGTTGCAACACTGGGATCTTTGGGTAATGTTGCTACCATGTTTTGTTGTGGTGAGTCATTCTATCAATATGGATATAGTTCTACCCCTTTGTGTCATTTGGGTGTAGATGAGCATGTTGAGTCTTAGCTTGTTGAGGGTGACAGTCATGTTGTTCAACATTCTCTTATGTGTCCCTTAGCTTCAAGTCTGAGTGAGGTCAAGGTGACCTTGGAGTTAGTTATATTGTCTTATCTTCACACATCTTCTCTTTGAGTGTATGTTTGTTGACTTGCTACTATGTGTACACCTTTCCCTCATTTACCTCTTTTGATGCATGTGGGTGTTGAATGTATTCTATGTGATTTTAAGGCTATGTGCTGAAAATTCATAATGAGTAATGAAGGTTAGAAGTAGAAATGAATAAAAGAATGACTTTAGTGTTATCCTAGATTGAGATTTCATGTATTTTTTTTGAATTATAATATATAAGTATAAAAGGAATGTATTATAGTGTAACATACTATCAAGTAGTTATTTGTTAAGAGAATTGTGATGTTTCCTTTACTGTTGGTGTAAGTGAGTGACTTAAGCAAGTAACATGTATGAAATATTATTTAGGGTAAATCTTGGAAACTAATTTAACAAACTTTATTTATTGTGTGCCTTGCAAAGAAATCACTTCTTTTGTCTCCTTGTGCTCTTGGATGCATAAGTGTAAAGGGAATGCTCTAGGAGTGCATTGGTTATTGAATGCTTATATATTCTAGCTAATTTTAAGTTTTATGAAAGGAATGTTGTGCATGATAAGTTTAGGAATAAATATGAGTTTTCAAAACTACTTTCATAAGTATAAATTCATAGGTGAAGTCGATAAAATATTATCTACATTGGTATATAGGGAAAAATCTTATTGCATTGAAGTTTGTAGAGTGTTAGAAGTGTGGTAAGAATGTTGCATTGTATAAGTGTGATTAGTTGTATGGGTTAAGACAATCTCTTATGTATTTTCTTGAAGTAGAAATTTAAATATTTTGATTTTATAAAAGTGTTGTATCTAGATGGTGTGTCAAGGCCTTGTTTGATCAAATAAATGTTTTACCTTAGGAGAAAATGTGATGATGTATGTTCATTTAATAAAATCTTGGATTAATGCAAAATTGATGTGTTGTGGTGTGTGATTGAATGACGATTCTTCTTATTTATTATTGAATCTAATATATAGATAAAAGGTAATGTTTTGTGTTGAAATAAAACACATTTTGGCATGTATATGATGTGTGTCTATGTTAAGTGCACTCACCCCTGTGAATGAAAATGTTATAACTTGGGTATAATGTTGTTTCATGAGATGAAAATGAAATTTTCTTCGTGAGTGTGTTATTATGAATGATGGAAGTAAATATGAATTCTATAATTGAAAGGAATTGATATTTATCTCTGGTAAAGTGTATGATGTAGTAAATGGGGATAAAAATAATTTTTGTGAACCAAGAGGATTATTATGCTTTGGGTTTAGTGTTGTCATTATGTGATGAAAAAGAGGGTATTTTTTTCTAGGTAAAAGTGACTCATGAGAATTGTTTACACTTATCGTATTAATTCTAGCTTTAATGGAGTTGATAAAAATGAACTTTTAACTTGAGGAAGAGGATAATGTTGATATTTAAGGAATTGTAAAAGTGATTAAAGAGTTTACAATTTTGGAGGAAATGTATGGAGGATGTTGGGAGTACTTGTTTTTGATATGTGGCATCAATCATGTATGTGCATATGAGAATAAGGAAAATTTGTTTTCTATGATATTTTGTATGAATATACTCCCTATATTGTGGAAGCTAGTATCTGTGCAATGTTTGTGTGTTGTGTTAAGCATGCTCTTGCTTTGTGTGCCATGTGATGGTGATACTACATACCCATCCATGGGGAAACTATTGTTTTCCTTGGTGTGGGAAGAACCATACCATTCATGTGTTGCATGTGTGTTACCAATTGGGGGCCAACCCATGTGTGGTTGATAATTTTGTCACAAGAGTAGCCAAAAGATAGTATTTTTTTGATACTTTTCTTTTGGTTCTCTAACTCTCCCAATCTATGGAGGGATAGTAGATACCATGTCACTCTTAGGGGCAAGGTGTATAGCGTATGAATAATGGTGGAATGCAACAAACTTAGCTTGACCAATCCCCATAGAGCATACCCACTACTTTCCCTCATGATGGGCCAAGCTACTTGCTCCATATGCGTTAGCCTAAACCCCACAGTTTTGAGTACAATAGTATTGGTTTTTTGGTGTATTTCGGGTTGTGCGTAGGGATGTTGAGTTGGAATTAGTGAGTCGACCTCATCTATATGAGAGGTGAAACTTGGGTAATTCCATATTGATATAATCTTATATACATTATATACACTGTATTTGCACGTGTTCCAACATGATGCAATGAATATGATGCCACAACCCACTAATGTTACAACACAGTGTTGGTGATGATGTTGTGTTGTTGATGGTAGTGAGCTGGGCTTGAGGACATGATTCCACATGCATAGACACATGAAGGTGCACTATGAGATTGTATTATGATAACCTACTTGTGTGATGAGTGTAATGGGGCCTCACACACTTGTAGAGGGATACTCATGTTTTCTTTCAATAGTGTTTGGGTCAATTAGCATATGGGTAGGTCCTAGCCATGTATACCTCTAGTGATGGTGAGTACCTCTGTGTGCCTTCTCCATGAGGTATTGCTATGTGGGGTGTGTCTAGCATGTGCCTACTTCTATGGAGCCACAAACACACTGCCATGCGGCATACAACTAGTGCGTTCCTTCTCCTGCTAGTGTATGACCATGGCACACTGAGATGTGATCTGCAAGATGGAGGTTGAGGTTCACATAACATGTGGGTTGTCAAGGAGTGTATGGGCCACTTGGTTAGTCCATGTCGCATGATGACGTGAGGTAGGGTGTAGCTGAGGAGCACACTCTAAGCCATGTGGATGGCATGCTCATTCTGCACCACATGAGGGCTACTACTATAGCCATACAATGTTCCCTCCCTCATTTGGTGGCTAGTATCTAGTCACACAGTGGTATACAGTGCAATTTCAAGGATTGTGAACTTTCTTTATAATTATTGATGATTTTCAGGTGATTGTGAAGGCCGACACTTTATTTATATTTGATTGTGACAGTTTAGCCACACATTTTGATCTTAGTTTCTTGTAGCCCTCGAGGTTACATTTGATTTAGTGTTGACAATTGCATGCATTTCTTGCTTTATTGCTGAAATTGAAATCTTTATTTGAAATTTATTTATAACTTTGGTGGCTAAATTAGTTTATCCTTATTGTTTTTGATGTTGGCCATGTGTCATATTGTGATTCCTCTCTAAGGATGTATTAGGTAGACTTGGTGAGTTTATACGAGGAAGTAGATGCAAGGAACCTTGAGGATGGGGGGTATGTAAGGTTGTTACACAACTAGGACCCACTACCCACCTATGTGTGATGACCATCTCTTGGAGGCTAACCACCTTATACAACAAGAGATGGGTCATTGTGGTCTTGTTTGGATGGTCTCACCATATGTGTGTGGCCTAACACCATCAAGCCACTAAGTGAGAGGTATGGATTATGTGAGATAGATATTGGCTCTTGGTTCATGGTTTTTGTTTAATGGATTAGTATGCTGCATTCTGGTGTCTGAATGGACCCTTGTGTAGCCTTGTGTTGTGTATTTCCCAGTGATGTGATTGTGTATGTATGTGTTAGAAGAATATTTCTTACATTTTGTGGCATATTGATGTAATGGAGGGATAACCATGCTATCTTAAATGTGAGTGTATTGTGATTTGGTGGTATTAAATAAATTGGATATTATTGAACATTGCAAATTGTGACATGAAATATGTTACTAAAACATGATATGGTGTGAATTTTTGAATTTCAAGTAATCATTTGATGTGTTTTCCCTTGTATGAGATTTTGAGATGTTTGTTTGGTGAATGGAAAATTGAGTTAATTGGAGTAATGGCTATATCATTAGTGTTAGAACCAAGTATTTTATTGTCAGAGATGTAAGGATTTATAAATAAAAGTTATTAGGAAGATATTATTTTCAAACGTGTAGTTAGATAGTGATTTTAATTGTAATGATTCAAAAAGAGGATGTACATCAATTATAGATTAGAGAAAATTTGGGACTAATGTGTTTATGTTTCCATTTTGAGCCTTGTGACTTCCAGGAGTAAGTCAAGTCTTAGGGGGGAGGATGTAGTGCCCCTCTGTTCTCACTTGGAATGTGTACATAGTCTAGCTAAGGAATCTAAAGAGGAAGATGGAACAAGGACTTTTGATGGTACTCTTGTGTGTATGAGGTACATAATTTTTCTATGATGAAGAGATTTAATTGGGTAGCTTAGCTTACTTTTGCTCATGATACTTCTTTTATAACATTGAGGTTATCATGATACACTATGGTTGAATTTAACTGGTCATGCTTATAGATAGATGCAACAGTATATTGTGATGTAGTATACTAGTAATTATTTCATGATGATATGATGTGATCAGTTTAGTTTCACAATGTTACTTTATGCTTGATGTTGTAGTTGTTATTATAGCTTTGGTGATGGGATAGTGTAGCACCACTCATTCACGAGTGCCCTGCTACACTGTGATTCTATCTCATGATGTGATTCATTTTTTTTTATATATATATGTTGTACACAACCTTGTTTTAATGTAGGAATTGTAGGAATAAAGTCTCAATTCCACCTGCTTTGTCAGGACAGGGCGAGCATTATAAAATCCCAATGGGTATGATGTTGAAATAGATCTGACAAGGAAGTCTCCCCATTCCAAGTTTTTCAACCCATCATGCGTCTAGTGGTATTGTGTGTCCTTGACTTTGGTTATTTCAGTATTATGTAGTAGTTGTCTATCGTGAGTTTGTGTTTGTGTTATTTATTTAATGTTTGTGTTGTTATGTATTTAGGTGGATTAATAGTATTATTTAATTTAAATAAGCATTATTAGTTAGTTATTGGGAATAGCTTTATTAAAATTTAAAAGTGTTAAACTAAAAGTAACATTAATATTATTGTAATTTCTTATGTTTATTATCTAAGTTGAAGTATCAACTATACTCTATTTTCTTCAATATGAATTTAAAGGGTATTTCATTGTATTGCGGGTCAAATTGTGGTTCTATAAATACTAGGATAAATAAAATACCTTAAGGTAACTGATATAATGTTATCATTTCCATGATAACATATGTATCAAAACCCTCATGTGGATTGTAATTTCAATCAAATAGAGTATCTTTTATTTACAATGTTCTAGTGTTCATTAAAATATTATGATGTTGATTATAAACTAATCAACAAAGGGTCATATTGACTAGAAAAAGAACAAGTATAGAACATAGGGTTGTATCAAATTAAAGGGTACATTATTTTATTTTTTATGTCACTTTTCTAGTATTGAATATTATGGATATTATAAGTCAACTGTGTTCCAATTGAACTATTCTTGGTCCTTATGAAAGAAAAGTGACTATGGAATAAATGTTTCATTTGTATCTTAACTGAGATTAGATGTTTTATATAAATTAAAAGGAGAATTTGAATGAAGTGATGTTTTCTTTTTTGAATATGAAAACCAATATATAAGGAATATTTTCTTTAATTATTCAGAATGTATATGCATATTTCAATTATGTTCATTTCCATGCTTATATGTGAACATGCATAAATGTACCATATATGCACATACATGCTGTATACCCTTTGATTCATCTTGAATTACTTATTGATTAAGATTATTAAAATTTGTTTACAAATGGAATAAACTATAGAAATGGATCAGTGTTGAATTGTAATATGAGACTATATATAGAAGATAAACGTATGATGAATAGATGAATGGTTATACTAGATTTAAATGAATAATGGTTGATAATATTGAAATGGAATGAAAGAAGAGGGTATGTGCAGGATCATGATGGAAAAAATAGGCCCTTAAGTGGCAAATTTTTTAGAAAAATTAGAGTTAGGCAACTTGACACAAAAATTTGAATAAGTTATCCATATTATTTAAAAAATATGTAAGAATAGAATCTATATTAAATTGAATGTAGTTTCTAAACTACTAGGTTTATTTAAAAAATAAAAATCTATTTGGTGAAAATTTGAAATTTCAATGTACTACTTAAATTTTAGGGAAAAAATAAGAAGTAGGTGTCTGTTGACCACCTAAACTATAATAAAATGATAATATTTTTTTATAAGATTTTAGATATAAGTAGAGGACTCATGTCCTGATGTGATGCATATTTTTGTAATTTTTTCCAAGTAAATAATTAATTATGATTTTTTATTACAACTTTTAAAAATATAAAAACTTGTATGCTGACCACCTTAACTTGGTCAAAACTTCATGAATTCAATTTTTATTTTTTTAATCCTATAGCATGTGAAGCATAGAATGTGACACATGTTTTATATTCAAAAAATATGATACCAATTGAAAGCTATAGATGTTTTTTAACCAGCCTATCAATCAAGACTTTAATTGTAATTCAAATAGAAAATGAATAATAATTACTTATTAAATTCAAAGTAAAGCATAATTTATATTGGTGGAAAGCTAAGAATTTTCTTTAAAAACCCTTTTCATTTCATCAATTTTGGGTTAAAAAAAATTTGTCAGCCACATACCCATCATATTGCCAGTTTTTGGCCCATCATGATCCTGCACATACCCAAGAATTCAATGGTAGATTGTAGCACACTAGATATGATGCTAATAGATGTTCTAAATGGGAAGGATACCCATGTGATATGATGAGCTTTTATTCTAGGAATGGGTTCCAGAGAGTGTATATTTTCTTTTCCAAATCTAACCTGAGTTGCATTTTATGCAACATGAGCTTGGGAAAGCTTTGTAGTCATTTTTTAAAAATGGAATAGACTGCTATTATTTATCTTCTCTCTATTGTACTTTATTAGTTACCTAACATGAAACTTGCATATTCTAGTTGTATATAGAAATGCATATAGTTAGGCACACACAAATTCCACCTTGCAAACTATATCTCTTGCTAAATGGTTTGTGCAGGGTCGAGCATTCTTCAATTGACTAAAGAGTTTCAGGGAAGAATTATTTCATGATTGGGTGGAAAATCACCTTAACAATGTTCTCATCCACCAGTGGAGGTGAGATTTTATAGAGGAATCATATCAAAATTCTATTTATGTAAATGTATGATTGATGTAACTAATGAGATTGATGTAATATATGTAATTGATGTATTGACTGGTATTGACTTTCAGGCATTGAGTGCCAAGTCAAATTTGTAAATTGATATTGCCACTTGGAAATGAATATATATCTAATTTTATTTTTCTTATTTATGGACATGAAATTGCTAAATGGAATTGCTATGGGATTTGTGTCATAAATTTTATATTCATAATGTCAATTTTTTTAATTGAGGAAATAAAACACAAGACTCCTTAAGTTGAGATTGTGAGATTTTATAATCTCGCATAAAGGAGGCTGCAAAATTTAATGAACCCCAATCATCACCAAAACATTTTTTGAAGATGAAGCAATATTATGATGATCTTATGTACTATATTTTGTTGATGTCATTGAAGCAACATTCAATTCTTTGAGCTATTATAGTAGGATTTTAGACTCCTTATTGAAACTAGGTGTAAAATATAATGATCCATAATCATCTCATAAGAGTGTATTCATGGTATCATTTATATTGGAAGGTGATATCTCAAATTTTAAAGATGGAATAAAAGCACTAAGATAGTTAGAAGTGTTATTCTTTTCTTGGACTTGTAAATTATAACTTTTTTCATTGGCTTTAACCATATATATATCTTGTCACTATACTGATACTTCACTTCATGTTGATGAGTAGATGAGACTCCCTTCATGGCATGAATCTATGGTCTACCAAGAAAATATTATATGAGAGAGTATCTCATATAACATGGATAAGTGTAGGAAATGTCATGTGTCCAACCTTAATGGTGGTGTTTGTCCCTAATGGTTTCCTACTAAGATTATCGAAGCCATGAGTAAAAAATTATCAAAGTTTTTGAGATTCTAATGTACACTAATCTTATCTATAAGATCAATCCTACGAACATTAATACATAATCCAATATCAATAAAATTACATCTAACCCTATTTTTATTAATGATAACACATATCACTAGAGCCTCATTTTTGTTTATGACCTCAAGAGAAGGTCATTCATGTTGATGATCTTCTATTGATGGCGAACCTAATGTCACTTTAATATTTATCTATGTAAGCCACCTTACTACTATTTGGAAGAATTGTATCATGATTACATCATCTTGCACCATGATATCCTCCCAAGTAGGAGAGGTATTCAAAGAGGAACAAATATGATTCTCATAGTTGGATACTCTTGCATCAAGATATCCTCACAAGTAGGAGAGATACTTGGCAAGGAAAAACATGATTCTCATGATTATGATTGATGATTGGATCTATAGTGTAGAAAAAATTAACACTTTTTCACACTTAATTTGGGAAGAAGTGATATTGAATTAACCTAATTGTGCCTTGATTTAATGTTGTAATGTGTTCTACACATTCACATTGAATCTAGGGCCCTTTTAATAAAATGTTATTAAATTGTACCTTGCTTAGGGTGTTGTTAAGTGTTGTATCACACTTTCACACTTATGTAGGGTTTCATTAATTAATTATGGTTAATTGAGCTTAATCAGACCCTTTAATTCAAATTTAAGACCTCTTAATTATACTTTCTAAAGGATATATCACAACACCCAATAATGATATTGCATAACATTTAATTTAGGAAATTTAAGGTCCTAGAAAATGGTGCTAGGAACCATTCACCTTAAGTGGAAAATGGGTCCTCTCCACATAGGACACCCATTTCTTTCCATTTTTGGCATGGTTTTTTGATGTTATTTCATTCCCCCGAAGCATGGTCCTAGAAAGTTGTGCTAGGACCCATTCACCTTTAGTGGAGAATGGGTCCTCCACACATAGGACACACCATTTTGAATTTAATTATGGGGGATTATAATGATTTTTAATCCTAGATCTGGTGTCAACTTGAATTATTTGAATTTTGGGGTGGGTATGTGTAGGATCATGATGGGCCAAAAAGTGGCAATATGATGGGTATGTGGCTGACAACTTTTCTTTTACCCAAAATTGATAAAATGAAAAGGGTTTTTAAAGGAGATTCTCAACTTTACACCAATATAATTTATTCCTTACTTTGAATTTAATAAGTAATTATTGTTCATTTTCTATTTGAATTACGACTAAAGTCTCAGGATTGATAGGTTGACTGAAAAACATCTATAACTTTCAAATGGTATCACATTTTTTGAATCCAAAACATGTGTAACGTTCTATGCTTCACATACTATAGGATTTAAAAAAATAAAAATTGAATTTCATGAATTTTTGACCAAGTTAAGGTGGTCAAACATACAAGTTTTTTAGATTTTTTAAAAGTTGTAATAAAAAATTCATAATTAATTATTTACTTGGAAAAAAATTACAAAAAAATATGCATCACATTGGGACATGAGTCCTCTACTTATATATAAAATATTATCATTTTATTGTGGTTAGGTGGTCAAACAAACACCTTATTTTTTCCCTAAAATTTAAGTACTCATCATTCAAATTTCAAATTTTCACCAAATAGATTTTTTTTAAAGAAAACCTATTAGTTTAGAAACTACATTCAATTTTCTAAAAATTCTATTCTTACATATTTTTGAAATAATATAGATAACTTATTCAATTTTTTACATCAATTTGCCTAATTCAATTTTTTTTGAAATTTTTGCCACTTAAGGGCCTATTTTTTCCATGATGATCCTACACATACCTGGGTTATCTCTAGATTTAGTATAAATATGGGGCTAATTCACATTGTTTCTCCTAGAAATTTTATGTGACTTCATTTGATCGAGAGCAAGAGCAGTATAGAGAATTTCAAGGGAATTCATAGGAAAATTATCAAGAGTGTATTGCAACAATTCAAGGTCATTTCATCATGTCAAAGGAATAGTGCATTCAAGCATGTTGTTGATCTAAGATTGTTGATGTAGCATCGGAGATATACTTGCAAGAATTGTTTCGCATCTAATTTGATATCAAGGTCTACATTCTTCATGCCGACTTCATGTTAGTTTTGCATATTTACATTCTAAAACAACTTCCAAGCTATCAACATTTCATTATTTCATGTTCATGCTTCAATTTCATTATTTCATCATTTGGTTTAATTGCCTACAAGGGGTTTGAATTAGGAAAACCCTATTCACTAACAATCAACAACTTTTTCTCCTCTTGAATGCATATTTGTAGATTTATAAGTTGAAGATCAAGTGGACAACAAGTTTGAAACAAAATTGTCAAAGTAGTCAAGCCACAAAGTTTTCATTCATATTTCAAGAACATGGAAAGAAGGCTAGATAATATGTTTTAGGATTTTGGGAATTCGTCACCAAGGATCTGAGAGTGTAGAAATCAAGGAATATAACCTATATCTTAGTTTCAAAAACCCTAATAGGGACCCATTTGTCACTAAAGGCGAATGAGTCCTTTGTGACCAAAAAATAACCTTCTTGCAGCAAGGTACACATAATTATAGCCTCTTAAAACTTCCCTCATGGTTTCTATAATAGTTAGGATTAATTTCTAATTGTTATTTGCATCATATAATACACACAATTGCATGTTTTATTGAATCATGATAAAATGAACCGTTATTGAAAATGGTTTGGCCCTGAATGTGTGTGGTGTGAGCCTTTTGGAAAAGATTGACATAATTAGAAGAAACATTAAACCTTATTCTTTATCTATCCATTGATTTGATAATATAGGAAAACAACCACTCATAGTTATCATAATACCTATTAAATTTGGGAAAGTAACATTACAAACTATAGTCCACATTATACTTAATGATCTTTCTTAGAATCTTCTCTTAGGAAGACCTTGGATTCATGAGATGAATGGAGTGCCCTCTACACTTCACCATGTAATGAAGTATGTCTACAACAACAAATTTTACACACTCAAGGTGGATCTTGAACCTAAATGTTATTTAATTGTTGAGAGAGAAGAATGAGATCCTTTGAAATTATGGAACCAAACTACAAAATTCGAAGTCATAAAGAATGAAGTAGAACAAAAGAAGAAAATTGATGAAGTCACTAAGCTATTGGAGGATGATTGGGGTTCCTTAGATTTCAAACCAACATTCATGGGAAAATACAAGATCATAAACAAATATTCTAAAAAGGGAAAAGGAAAAGAAATAATGTCAACACAAAATTCAAAATCATCCATCTCAACTACTTTAGAAGATCAAACAAATTATACAACCAACTTTGACAGATTTGATTACGAACAACCATGAAATTGTAATGAAATGAAAACTATTTATGGAAGAGGTTATGAACTTGTGAAATAACTTGGTTATAGTGGAAAAGGGTGTGGTTCTTGGGAGCAAGGTATATGTATACCTATAGATTCTAACACACAAGAAGCAACTTTTCATGTTGGTTATTGTCCTTTGATAGAAATACAAGCATAAAAAAACCTTCACTTAATATCAACAACCTTACAAAAGATTCTTCCAAGATAATTTTAACTTTGGTGCATCCCTAATTGATAGATACTACATGTGGAAATATTTTATTAGATATGCATACAGTTGATTCTTTGTCTACTCATTATAGTCAATAATAATAGTTGTTGCTCCTTTCCATGCAATAGTTGAAAGATCATAGGATACTCACTATTGCATGTTTTAGATTCATTGAAAATCATTTCCTTATCTCAAGGAGTGGCATACCATCACCCATCCTTAGCCTTTGCCTTGCTTGCAAATGGGGGGGCAAGGGGTTAGGTAGATTTGTCTTCGTATGTCACTTGTCATTGTTTCTTTTGGCTAGTTGACCACCTTCCAAGTATATATGAGAGCAAGCTTGGGATGTGGAAGACATGCCTTATGTTGGCTTGTATGTGACATACTTTTCTCCCTAGGTTTAGCATTGTATTTCTTGGGGCAATCCCTTCCTTCCTATTTCATGGCATAGCTTTATTTTGAAAATATATGACTTGGCATAAGGTTTTCCAAGAAAAGCTCTCATGTCTTAGGAGAAAATAATGGCTATTTTAAATAAATTTATCACAGTAATGGTGTTAGCAACCACTTTAAAGTGGGGTCATACACCAATGACATATTTTGGCATATTTCATGGTTTGATCTTTCTTTTTTCTTATGACATGTCCTTTTATTTGTGGTATCATTAGGTTTGATGTCCTCCATGATCACAATATTTCTAAGCATATGATTTCCCTTAGTGGCATGATGTGAAGCAAGAGACATCCCACAAGTGGCGATCTGATACTCTTTGAATTTTCCTCTCTTGGAGATATTAGGAATGATGTTCCTTGAGAAGAAGACCTTACATGAACATAAAATAATCCCCTTTAACAAAAACTTACGTGCATGACATTCAAAAGCATATAAAAGCATTACATTGTGGTGCCTTATCAAAGTTGTCAAGAGGATAACTTTAGTATGGTATTGGAGGCTAATATGATTCTCTCATTGTCCACCTCATTGGGACAACTCACCTAGTGGATAGACTGAGGTTCCACTACCCTATAGTGAGCACACATGATTGGGAAAAATCACCTATTTGACAAACTGAGGTTCCACTACACCAAAGTGAGCAACACATGTTATCAACAAACAACCTCATTCCACATTGTGTTGGAATGGTTGTGCTTGATCCTTTGTTTCTTGTCCTTCGATAGGGTATGACTATGTACCTTTTTTATTTCCACATACTTAAGTGTCTTGAATGCCTACTTTAGTGTGAGTTTCTCCTAGGGGAAAAATCTCACTAAAGTGGGGGAAAAATGTAGTGTAGAAAAGAGTAACCCTTTTTCACACTTAATTTTGGAATAAGTGATATTAAATTAACCTAATTATGCATTTATTTGATGTTGTAATGTGTTGTACACATTCACATTGAATACAGGGCCATTTTAACAAAATATACCTAAATTATATCTTATTTAGGGTCTTGTAAAATTTTGTATCACACTTTCACACTTATCTAGGGTTTCATTAATTAATTATGGTTAATTAAGCTTAATTGGCCACTTTAATTCAAATTGAAGCCCTCTTAATTGTACTTTTTGAAGAATCTATCCTGACACCTAATAATGATATTGCATGACATCTAATTTGGAAAATTTAAGGTCTTAGAAAATTATGATAGGATCCATTCACCTTTGGTGGTGAATGGGTCCTCTCCACATAAGACACCCCTTCCTTTACATTTTTTACATGGGTTTTTGATGTTATTTCATCCCCGTGAAGCATGGTCCTATAATGTTGTGTTAGGACCCATTCTCCTTTTGTGGAGAATAGGTCCTCCTCACATAAGACACCCATTTGTGAATTTAATTGTGGTGGGATTCTAATGATTTTCAATCCTAGATCTGATGTCGACTTGAATTATTTGAATTTCAGGGTTAATCTCTAGATTTAGTATAAATATGGGGTTAATTCACATTGTTTCTGCTAGCAATTTTATGTGACTTCATCATATGAAGAGAAAGACAATTATAGAGCATTTCAAAGGAATTGAAAGGTAGATTGTCAAGACTTTATTACAACAATTCAAGGACATTTCATCATATCAAAGGCATAGTGCATTCATGCATGTTGATGTGGCATTTGGAGATCTACTTGCAAGCATTGTTTCACATCTAATTTGAGATCAAGATCTACATTCTTCATGCCTACTTCATCTTAGTTTGTAGATTTACATTCCAAGACAACTTCCAAGATATCAACATTTCATTGTTTCATGTTCATGCTTCAATTTCATTATTTCATCATTTGGTTTAATTACCTACAAGGTGTTTGACTTAGGAAAACCCCTATTCAGTGACAATCAACAAGTTCTTCTCCTCTTGAATGTGTATTTTTAGGTTTATTGGTTGAAGTTCAAGTGGAGAACAAGTTTGAAGCAAAATTATCAAAGTAGTCAAGTTGCAAATTTGTCATTCATATTTCAAGAACATGAAAAGAAGGCAACATAATTTTTTGTAAGTTTTTGGGAGCTGATCACCAAGCATGTGAGAGTGTAGACATCAACAAACATGTAGAAACCCTAACACGAACCCATTCACCACTAAAGGAGAATGAGTCCTTTATGACCTAAAAATAGCCTTCTTGCATTAAGGTACACATCATTCTAACCTCTCAAAAATTCCCTCATAGTTTTCTATAATAGTTAGGAATTATTTTTATTAATATTTATGTATTATGGCTTTCATAATTGAGTGAAACATCCCCTATAAAAACATAGTGATTTATCATCTTGTTCACTCATGGGGGTAAAACCCTATTTTTCTATGTTTTAGGATCCTCTTGTTCCAATATATCCTCACAATTAGGAGAGATAATGGGAGATGGATAAAAAATAACAAAAGGAAGTAAACTCATTTCCACATGCTTGTAGGAAATATTTTTTTAATTTATTAATATTTTTTGACAATAAGTCATTGATTAGTACACAAAAAAATTGTAAAGAAGACATTTTTCTTTATCTCGTAGATCAAACTAGTAATTCAAAAGAGAATTGGACAATTTCATGACTGACTTCAAACTAAAATAGGATCTGAAAAAACACTAGAGTTAAGGTTTCAAAAAAAAAGAAAATCCAAACTAACTAAATAGGGCATGGGAGCCCTAGATTAAAGAAGCAAGATTTTAATAGTTTCAAAATCTGAAACTAGACAAAGTGAATGAAAACCTAATTTTTCTATGTGAAGAACACGCATGCATGAAATTTTATGTTTTGAAAGAAACACAATATTTTCAAATGATAATTTTACAATTTCAAAATATTGTAATTTACTAAATTTTTCCCAACAATATAGAAAATTAATACTTTTTGAAATTAAAACACTATGCAATTCTTTACTTTTTCAATGTTTTTCCACTAAAATATCATGTACTTTAACAAATGGAAATAACATAAGATTGTATTCAAATGCCCCAATCAAATAAATTAGATCTAAGACTTAATCAACTCTAAAATCAAATTCAGATTATTTTTCTATGTTGCTCAAAATTTCAATCACCAATATTTTTAATGATTTAATGAGCGCAACAATATAAAATACTCAATTTTAATTATTAAAAAAATGAAAGTATATAAATATACCTTCACATATACTCTAGGTTTTGAATCAATTTTCACAATTTATGCAATGAAAATAAAAAAATTGCAAGTGTAGGATATATTGGGAAAACCAAAAATGTGAAGTAGGAAAAGAGATCCTAGACCTAACTAGGATTAGCTTCTCTTCAGTTGACTCCACCAATGGATAGAAAACAAACAAGGGTTGATGATTGGCTTATTTTCACAAGGGAAATCCAACCTCCTATGATTTTGGTCCTTTTGAGTTTTTAAGATGATCTAAGTTTTGTGTATTTTTAACAAGCTTATTTGACATAAACCCTTTCAAAATGCAATTTATTACATAGATGAAAACTAAGAATATTGGAACAATTACAAATCTAATAATGTAGATATATAGAGAGGAACATGTGATAGAAGTTTGAAGCTAAATTGTATGTCATAGGTGAATGGGTGCACTAGACCTAAGCCACTCTTTTGGGAGCCAAAAACTCTAAAATGTAGGTTGTGGTCTACTCTATGTTTCCTATGACTTTCTCTGACTAAAACTTCTAGATCTAACTTGTGTACATGTAAAGAGGGGGAAAGGTTATGCTATATATGGGCTTACCTAACTCAAACTTCATTTTGGTGTTTCCAACTTCATGCATAGAAAATTATGATGATCAATAGGGCATACCCTAGGTCGAGAAGATGCGAAAATAATAATAATTGACTAAAATGATAACTGATAAATGATAACGCTACCTTTGGTATGAAATCCTTGATTAAGTGAAATCACACCACAAGTTGCCACAAATGTTGATTGATTGATGCATTGATTTCCTGATATACCTAAACAATGGTTAGTATAGAAAATATAATAGATATTAGTATGTAAAGGATAACTCAATACATCTTCACAAAATGGCATGATTGATCATAGTAGCTTCTTGCAAATAATTTATTCCTTCTTCCCAATGTCTTGGAAGCATGATCTTGATTGATGAAGGTGTTATAATAATATTGCTAATTATGATATTGAACTTTTCTTGACTAATTTTAGGATTCTTAATTTTCTAAATAGATCTCATAGGGTTTTAAATGGTGAAAATACTTGTATTTATATGCAATTCTTCAATTTCCCATAAATTAATTACCAATAGCTAAAAAATTTCAAATTAATAAATTTTGAAATGTCAAGATTGGCATATTGAAAGAGAGGAAAAATAGGTTGGTCAGGGGTGCTAGCACCCTATAGTAGACCTATTTTGTGGCCACAAGTCTCAAAAAATTATTATTAATCATTAATGCTTAACTCAATTTTAATTTTCCTTAAGATTGTTACAAAATAAATAAATTTAAAAGCACTTGATTAGGTCAAGAACATAGGGGGGATTTAAACCTAGTTTGAAATTGTCAAGGGTGACAAATTATGATGCTACAATAACACACAATAGTGAATTTTTTATATTTACATATAACATTGATTTATAATCATTTTTTATAGTTTTCTATTCTTTCATATTTTTTTGTTCTGTAATGAGATATAGTATTGATATGTATCAGAATTTACAAGTGTTTGCAAGAAAGTAGGAACCTTCATGATTTTTAGGGCTTAATAGCCACCCAACCAACAACACTAAAACCTACCCACCAAACAAGACAACCCTAAATGCCTAAACTAGACCACACCAAAAACCTAGGAAAGTACCATACATATTCGTGTCACTAAAAAATGTATAGTTGACATCTTTCTGCTCACTTGAGTCTCTCTTATGGAATTTGGGTTGATTTTTACTAGATTTAATGTTTTAATGTGGCCAACACATTCACATTAGGTCTTGGACCCTTGTGAATCATTAAGAATTCTAAGATGTCTTGTAAAAGTGTTGTAATGTGTTGTAACCCACTTTCACACTTTTCTAGGACCCTTTCATCATAATTCACTTAAATATCTCATTTTTATCACTTACCAAGTCTTATTTCAAAGTGTTGTAAAGAGTTGTAACAAACTCTCATAGTTTTCTAGACTTGTCATCACTAATTCAACCCTTTCTCATGTTTAAATGACCCCTTAATGTACTTTTCGTCCATACTTGAGTGCATTTTTGAGGATATTCCCATTAAACAACATTTAATGCACTTTAATCTCTAAAACCTAGTGAAATTTCCTTGGTGGGACCAAGTCGCCACTTGGGGTGACTTAGTCCCATTAGGCACAAAACAAAAAAAATAAAATTTCTTAGCAGGATTTTATTCTCTTACCCTTGAGGTCAACCTGTGATGTGTTATTTTTGGGAAATTTAGAAAAATCAAGTAGAAATAAGGGTTTTTCTCCTCATTTTTCTTCTCCTAATACCCAATTCATTCACTCAAACAATCAATCCATTCACTTACTCATTCTCAAGCATTCAAGCACTCTAAGCATAATCAAGTCATCTATTGGAGCACTTCGTTGCATATCTTCAAATTTCTACATCAAGGGTTTGGTAATTTTATGACATTGCATGTTGTTTATTTATCATTCTCTTCTCATTTCATTTCATTTCATAGGGTTTGATCACCAAATCCGTGTTTCACCAAGGAAAAACCCTATACTCTAACCCTTAACCCTTTTCCCCTCTTTGCATGTGTGTTTGTAGGTCTTGTATGTAGACTTGTCAAAGAGTTTGGTGTCAAAAAGTGGTCAACAATCCATCAAAGTCAACATAACCCTAATTGAAGCTTGGAGAATCTTTTCAACCCATTTTCTACAGAATTAGGACTGCACACCTGTCAAAAATACAAGTGCAGATTGAAAGCTATAGAATCCTAATCCAAAATTCAAGAAATCTCTAGGTAGACTAAGTCACCATCTATGGAAAATTAGTCCCATTGCCTAGCTTGAAAATTGATTTTCACTTTTCTAGACACCCATTTGGCATATTCCCATTCTGGTAGATTTTCTCTGAAACTAGACTAAGTCACCCAGCCTAGCGTAAGTGTCCTAGTCAACATTTCCAGTCAACTCTATAAGATTCTAGAGCCTCTCTGCATTAGATTCTAGGTTCCAGGTGCACCTCTCCAGTTATGTTTAATTATTTCATCATTTACTTGCATTCTTAGGTGTTTTTGCATACATCACTTTGTTTTCTAGCACTTTTCATTTCTTAGGATTAGCATAAATAAATCATTTCCTTTTCAATTTGTTGCATTTAGATACATTGCATCCAATTTACATTAATATTGAGTGTATACATTATCATTTTGGGCTCATTTTATCTCCTTCTAGGTGAAAAACCTAGAAGAGTTAGAGAACCCTTGGGTAACCAAAAATCATTGTCCACAATATTTACAGACAAACCAGCGTAGGTCCGAACCATAGTAGGAGAAACTACAAAAATACAATTACTTGTGGAAACCAAAAACCAAAGGGCCACCCCAGATTACATGAAGCCACTGGCCTTAGCAAAAGTAACGAAATTCAGCACCCATTCTAGGTTGTCCACCTCCACCAATCATAGTAATTTTTGAGGAAATTGGCCCCAACTATTGCTATCATCCTATGTTGAACCAGTGCCATGCCCTTGAGGTCCAGAACAAATAGGTAAATCTTGATGACTTCACGTGATCTTTTGATCCGATCCAAATATTTTGGCCAAGGGACCCCTTCACCAGGAATCGCCACCTTAAGGATCTCATCCAGACCTTCCATAAGTCCCTTCTTAGAAAATTTGTAGACCAATGCTTTGGATTTCACCTTGGTCATATGCAGGTCCAAAAGGGAGGCTAAGAACTTTGAAAATATTTGGGAATTTAAATTGAAAGTTTCATGCAACTTCAAATGCCTCAATGTGAGCACCATCTTTATTGCAACAACAATAAATGGATCAATGTTGAGAAGAATGCACTTGAGGCATTGGTCAGTAACACTAGAGAATACATTATGATGCCCTTTGCAACTAAATTGAATTGGTGTGTCAATGTCAAAGATAACTAGGGAATCGACTGATATATGCATCGTAAAAAATTTTCTCTCTGCCATTTTCCCACATGCCACACCAACTAGAGATGAAGAGAGAGGAAACTAATGCAACAAAATTACCACCTTTAGGAGAGCACTAATGCATATGCCTTAAAATATTGTTATATTATCACACTATACAATGTTGGCTTTCCACCCTATACTTCTCAAAAAACCATGAACTATCGCCATTCAGAGGCATGAGTACTCTGAATACTAAGGAAAACTAACATGACATTCCCATTCAGATTGCTAAAATTTTGTACCAATATCGAAGCCGTCTGATGCACAATTACTACCAACTCATAATGATACAACGAAGGGGAAAATATGAAAGATGCAAAAAAGATCTTTGTTGACTTGGCTCCCACGTCACCCACAGTCACCCTTCCAACTCACCCCTAGAATGGACTTGCCACTATCCATGTGGGAATTCGTCCACCCTTCCACCCACCTATTCAGTTTTTCGGAGTCAAATCAAAGAAATAATCTCTTTCTGAGTAATGCCATCTACACCCTAGTTTGACAGCACATCCACTTCCCTGTTTCCCTCCCTCAATATGTGGTTGATGGTAACTAGTTTGAGGCCTTCCAATAGTTGCAATTCCAAATCTAAGCTAGTGCTTAGTTTCCAATGCACTGTGTTCCTAGTCCTTAAGGCATTAATGACCAAGGATGAGTCCCCTTTGATTACCAAGTTTTTTATCCTTAGTTCTTGATAGAATATCAAGCACAAAATCAATGCTTGCATGTTAGCCACAATGTTTGTACCATTTTGAATGGGAAAATCCATTCTTCCAACAATCCTAGAATGTTGATCCCTAACTATGCACCTCACACCAAATATACCTGGGTTGCCATGGGAGGCGCCCATCAAATTTCAATTTGTACTAGCTAGCCTTAAGAGGATGCCACACAACCTTCCTTCTTTCAAGATGTGTTATAGAACCCCTGCCCCAACCTGGGAAGGGGTCTTGAGGCCATGCCAGTTTCTTAAAATTGTTACATCCCAAGTAATGAAAACTTTTTTACCACCCTACCTCTTTGCCAACCTTGCATTGATAGTTTCCAAAATACTAGCCTTTATTTTGCTTAAAAGAGACTGAAGTGACATTGCCTTCTCCTAGAAAATATACCTATTTATTTCCTTCCATAGTTCCCAAATAAATAGTGAAGGACTAAAGATCCAAAGCTCTCCAAAAATTGTGTTCTAGTTTAGCTTCAACTAACTTGTAAACAAGCTTAACAAGTTGCTAGGTAGTGCAATCTTCCATTATAGCTTTGCACACAACCATTCTTAGCAATGCTATGAAAACAAACATCTCATGAGTAGGTGAACCCTGCTTTCCTTAGCTTTTTTGCAAAGCACAAACCTTGATGAGCTAGCATAGCCCAAGCATGTGAACCTTTTAGCCATAAGAACCCTTCCCTACATCGTAACCCAAGGAAAAAGACCAGCATTTGGGAGGAACTCAAAATTCTAGCATAGGTTAATAGGAAAATGTGGTTGTACCACATTCTCCCCATCTAAAACCTTGTAGCCATCTTTGGAATCATAGATCCCATTCAAGGAGGTGTTCCATCTTAACACATTCCTGCCATTTCTTATACAGACACCATAACAAGCCATCTCTATTTCATTTATTTTGACTATTTTGGGGTCTAACCCCAACTCTTGAATGCTTTTCCAACAATAATTGGGGCATTTATGCTCCCAAATAATCATCATTTAGTTGGCCACTTTACTTCTCCACACTTGTTTTGTTACTAGTCTCACCTGTGCAAGATCTGCCCTCTGCTCTAATTTACAAAGACCTTCCTAGGATTCTTCCTAGAAAAGTGTGCTCCACCCATCCTTTATGTCCCAAGTCAAATAATCTAGCAACAAATTCCTACAACCACTAAGGAAGTTCCATATTCGAGACCCTTTTGGGAGTGATTTGGAAGAGAAAATATTGGGTTCTTCCACATCCAAATACTTTTACTTCACAATTTTACCCCATTATAGTTTCATACTTGAATGTATTGACCAAAGTAACTTAGCTACTAGAGCTTAATTATGCAAAAGCATGTGCCTCAAGCCAGCCCCATCGACCTCTTTTTTCTCACAAATCTACCTCCATTTTTTCAAAGGAAACTTATGCTAGTCGAAGTTACCTTGCCAAAAGAAGATTTTCATATTCTAATTGATGGCTTTGTTTGCCCCACTTGACAGCAACAAGCATGAGACCATGTATATGGGGAATTCTGTGATGAATGAATTTAGCATTGTTAGTCATCTCGTCCAAGATAGCAATCTATTTTTTTATGAAGCCAACCTAGCATTAAATTTTTCAATCACGAGATCCTAGAACTTTCCTTCTTGGACTCCTTTAGCTAATGGTAAACCCAGATACTTATAGGGAAGAGATCCTTTGTGAAAACCCAGTATGCACAAAATTTGAATCTCTCTACCAATTCCAGTATTGAAAAAGAAAACTTCAAATTTAGCTTGGGTTACCTCTTGACTCAATGCCTTTGAATATTGATCCAATATTTTTTTGAAATATTTCACGTCTCTCACTGAAGAAACACCAAAACACATGTTTTCATCTACAAATTATTGATGTTGGACCTTTGGAATTACACCCATGATCTAAATCCCCTCCAATTGACCCTTTGACCATGCCTTCAAAAAAGAACAACCTAGTGCATTGGCCATAATGATAAATAGAAAGGGGGAAAGAGGGCCCCCTTGCCTCAACCCCCTGGAGGCATTGAAGAAGCCCGTCAGAGAGCCATTTAGTAGTACATAAAATATTGGACATGCGACCCATACAAAAATCCAATTCAAGAAAGTCCTATCAAACCCAAAGGCCTTCATTACCTTGAAAAGAAAGCGCTAGTTAACCTTGTCATAGGTCTTGTTGATGTCTAATTTAATAAACATAGCCCGCCTCCTCATTTTTTTATAGAATGTATCACTTCTTGCAATATAATAACCCCATCAAAGATGGATCTACCCAATAAGAAACCTATCTATTCCTTTTACATTATGCATGAAAAAAATTTCTTGATCCATTTGCAATGGTCTTGGCTAAGACTTTGTAAATTGTATTGCAAAGAGAGATGGGAAAAAATTCTTCAAAGAAATCAAGATTATTTTTTTTAGAATGAGAGTTGTGAAGGTGTTATTCACCTCTTTAAGTATTGTGCCCATGACCCTAGCTTCTTCCAAGTCCTCCACAAGATCTTCCCCAAGGATATCCCATCATTTGTGAAAAAATCCTACTAGGAAACCATCCAGACCAAGAGTCTTGTCTAGATGGCATTGCAAAAGTGCTTGTTTCACCTCTATTTCAGTGAATTTTCTCATGAACATAGTGTTTTGTTCCTCTATTATGAGATGTAGAATACCCTAGAGAATTTCTCGCAGCTCCTAAATGGGAGACCCACATGGTTCATTAAGAAGGGACCAAAAAAACTCCACCACAGCTTCCCTAATATCTTCTACCTTTTCCATAATTCTACCATCACTTCCTTTGATGCACATTATCTTATTGATTTCTCTCTTTGTTTTGGTAGAATTATGAAAGAACTTGATGTTTTAATTGCCACCCTACAGTCAAACTTCTCTTGACTTTTGTTGCCAAAATATTTCTTCTTTAGTTAGCAAATCATTTAGTTTGTTCATAAGTTATTTCTCCTTATAGAACCTTGTTACATCCATCCCTTGGTTGATGAGTTCTTCATTTAGTCCTTGCAAATCTTCCTCTATCACCCATTTCTCTTCAAATATATTCTTGAAACACTCCTTGTTCTATTGTTTGAGGTGTTCCTTAACTAATTTCAGCTTTGCCACAATGATGAATAGCTTCAATCCATTTGGGCCATGTTCCATCCACCATTTATGAATTAAGTCTGGGAAGTGTAGATCAAAGAACCTCATGTTCTCAAATTTGAAGGGGCACCTGACTAGGGAGTTTTCCCCCACAGTATCCACCAATACTAGAAAGTGATTATATCTAGCCCCTCGTAGAATACACCCATCCAAAGTGAAAGGGAAATGCCATAGATCACCTTTAAATAGAAACCTATCCATCCTTTCCACAATGTTACTAAAACTGACTCTTTGATTTGTCCATGTGAAATTCCCATTACTCATGGAGATCTCAACCAGGGTGTTCTCCTCCAAAAACTTTCAAAATCAAATCAATTTGTGATTGTGATCTATGAGATATGCCCCCTTTTTATCAAAATCCATCAAAATGGCATTAAAATCACCTCTCAAAATAACAAATTCAAAGGTCAGATTATTACAAAAATTACTTAGCTCCCTCCATAACTCCCTTTTCTAGATACTAGTAATAGGACTATAAACATTAACTAGAGTGAAAGTCGGGTTTGAAACCAAGCTTCTTACCTTACAAGCCAACCACTATTTGGTTGAAGCAATTTATTCCAACCATACACTCTAAGGGCACCAAAGAGTGAGTAGCCCACCTAAGGCCCGTATCACATTTACCCCAAATCCTTTCTAGGCTCTTAGTTTCTTGAGAAAGCATTATTTCTCTATATCTCTTAACTTAGTCTCCTAGATCAAAAAAATGTTAGCCTAAAGGTGCTCCATACACTATTTGGTTGAAGCAATTTATTCGAACCATACACTCTGAGGGAACCAAAGATTGAGTAGCCTACCTGAGGCCCCTATCACATTTACCCCAAAGCCTTTCCAGGTTCTCAGTTTCTTTAGAAAGCATTCTTTCTCTATATCTCTTAATTTAGTCTTCTAGATCAAAAAATTGTTAGCCTGAAGGTGCTCCATTTGATGCCTAATGAGGCATCATTTGTTAGGGGAATTCAAGCCCCTAACATTCCAAGTATTGATCTTCATGGCTATTCAAGAAAGGATTCACCCTTCCCTACTTTCAACATCTCATTGATTTTGAGTTTTCTACGTGCCTACCCATCCTATTTTAACTTCTTGATTGGGTATCCTTCTTCTTTTTTAGCTTCTCCACAATTTGGAGACACCTTTCCAAGTTCTTTTTAGAAAGTTCATGCCCCCCATTTCCTTGGGGTTTGAGGGTGCTTCATTCAGATGATCCTACTCAGCTGGGGGTCTCACATAGGTTTCCTCCCAAGGTCCTATCTCTTCTTCTTGAAATTCACCATTCCCAATCTCCTCTAAGCACTCATTTCCCAGACCCAAGGATCCTTCTCTTGAAACTTTATCTATCCTGGTGAGTTCAAAACCCACCTCCATTGGTGAGTCTAGATCATATTCCAAAATAGTATGCATCGTTACTTCCAAAGCTTCAAATATTTTTTAATTTAAGGCCTCCTTTATCTCCAAATTCTCCTACCCCACTTGCTCCACTTAGCATTTTCCTTTTCTTGTGCATACTCCTTGGCCTCCTTGATAGCATTACTGGAATCTACCATTGACAACCCCACTAACAGCCTTGATGAATCTTCTTTCTTGTTGATCACCTATTCTATTGTGGTCATCGACACTATTCTAGGAACCAAGCCATTAGCCATCTGACCTTTTCTGTTGCGACATAGGCTTCTCTCTGGATAGTGCTAGCAAATGGTATCCAATAGTACATTTTTTGTAGATGGTTCCAAGATCAAAGGCTGAAGTAAATTTCCCCAATCTATGATCAACTTGATCTCCCACCAAAAAGGACAATGTGGATTTCATTCTGCAAATATACACACATATGTGCTTACCCCATTTAGCTGATTTTTTTCCTCTATACACACAAACTTCCCAAGGTGGTCCTTGATGTGCTCCAAAATGTCTAGTTTCTAGAATTCCATAGATTAATTTTGTATCATGTACCAATCCTTTAACCACTCCATCCAGTGCTTCAATGGATCAAACCTAATTTCCTATTTGTGGATATAGAAACTAAAGCCTTCCATTAACCAGATACCATTCAAAATCTGCTCTCTGATGTCACTTGTTGGACAAATTGTCACAAAGAAGCCACTTTCCAAAACCTTGAAATTCATTTCTATATCCCAACGGCCTTGCCACTAGCATGTGAGGCTATCCCAATTTAAACTCCTCCCATACCATCTTACAATCAAACTTCATTGCTCTAAGATCAAGATAGAAGACCATAGTAGTTTTGATCCAATCACCAAAGATTTCTTATTCCCCTACATAGAGTTCTCAGGGCAACCTCTACCCATTGGAATAAACCCCAATTATCTAACTCCAAGGATATGTTTACCTATGGCCCTATAATTTCCCTTGGCTTCAAGAGATCCATGCTAATTTCCTTCCTTGAAATTGTTTCCTCTATTGCACCATTGATTTGGCCTCTTGTGAAAATTTGAGAACCAACCATTCCACTACTGCTCATTGTGATTTCACCTTTTGTTTGTATTTGAATATGAATTTTTGTGCCAACCCTCATTTTCCGCTAGCTCTTGCATTTTCTCCACTGAAACAACACACTTAGCCTCCTTTTCCCATGCATCTAAACCTGCCATAGCCTTCACCTTGACGTCCCTTCTTGTTTCACCAAGACCACCAACCCCAAACTGATTTGTATTGCCATTCAGATCTTCTATAGAATTTCGGCCCACTCCACTCACCATTATATTATAAAATATTTATATTCTGTCATATTTAAATTAATAAAATATTAATAATTTTATGTATTATAAATATTACAATGTTTTAATACCATTTTTTGTCCAGATCTCACTTACTTTTCTAGATCTGTACTCTCATCACTAAGAACAAAACATGCAAACAATGAAGGAGGGACAATATGCCCCCCACTTAAAATGTCAACATATTTTCTATGTTGGCATTTTAAGTTGAAAGAGAGAAAGAAAGGATCATTGGAAAGAATGTACACCTCCCAAAACTAGTTATCCTCCCCCAAATCATAGATACAAAGATAACCACCAAGAACTATCATGTTGATTCCAATATAAATATGGTTGCACTTAATATTTGTTGGAAGGAGACTGTTGGAAGTTTTTGATTGTTGGAAAAATACACATGAATTGCATAATACTTCTTGATCCATTGTTTTCATTGATGTCAACATTGATATGATCAGCTTAGTATATTTTGGAAGTGCTACAATAGATACATGTACAAAATAAGTTGGTCCCATAAATATAATTGGATAGGAAATTAGCTAAGTTCTTCTACTAACTATTTTGTGGTTCAATGGGTTAGTTTTTGGGTCCACACTCCACCACACTATGTGATCTCACTCTGTGTATTTTAACCATGGGTCGATGTCTATCCAAAAAATTAAAATAAAGATTCTATGATGTTTTCTGAAATATTCTGAAGTTATGCATGTGAGATTTTAGCTCTATGTATCTCAGTCATTTCTCTATTTAGTATATCAATGTGGGAGATTTTTCTTTTCCTTCAAAATAATTATTTTGTGCTACAATTCTAAAGATAGCCTCACTAATGTCGACAAACTATGAATTTGAAGGAATTCGAATTTGGATGTCACTTTAATTAAAGTGGATGTATGATTGAAATTCTTTGAGATGGTCCATAAACCTAATACATGATATGTGTTGTGAAGATTAAATATTTGGGATCTTAATGACGACCTAAATTATGTATTGCACATGTGGTCTTAAGCAAAATAAATTTTTTGAATCATAAATTATATTGTATTTAAATTTTTAAAATAAAAAAATAAATCTAAAATAAAAATGCATGTTGATGATTTTATGTAATAAATTAAATAAATTAAATTGCAATGCAAAATTGAATTAAAATTTGCCGGAATGGAGAAGATATTTTGATAACCTCTCTCGATGATGTGTCATGTGTTAAAGAGGTTGTGAAAATTTAAGGGGAGAGGTTTTGCAACTGCGGGAGAGAGCAGACTTATATTTTTCCTCTTCAAGGAAATTAAAGAAGTTTTAAAAAATTCTCTTACTGTCAAAAAATTGAAATCCTCTTAGAAGTTTTATCTCTCTGTTTTATTTTGGTTGATTTTGGAATTGGAAGATCCTTTGGAGGATTCTTGGTGGTTGGTTATTTTGGAGATTGGCTTTCGGGAAGGAATTGGTATTTCAGGCAAGAGAGGCTACAAAGATTTCTTCACAAAAATAGCAAAGGATACCAGGTATTTTTATTAGTAAATTTTTAATTCTTTTTGAGAATGAATTTCTTTAGTTTCTGGAAAAGATTGTTTGAGAAAAGAAACAAGATCAACTTTTAAATGCCAAATTTTTCTGTGAAAGAAATTGTTTCCTGTAACAGATTTTGTGAAATTTGAATATTTAGAAAAAACTTGTTATCTATAGAAATCATTTAAGACTATTGAGGGAAAATTACTTGTTAAAAAAAAAAAAGAATTTAATTTGAGGAAAGATTAGGGGTTTATATGGAAAATTCTGTTTATATTATTTGAAAACCAGGAATTTTTTTATTAAAATTCCCTGTTATTTGTCTGTTTGTAAAAGAAAAATCTTTTATTTTTATTAGAAAATCCTGAGGATTTTATATATACATTATGTATATATTCTGATTAAATTGAATTGTATATATAATTCAAGATTGTTTTATTAAGAATTCCGTACGGAATAAATTCCGCCGATGAAATTTTGATTTAAAAATTTCGTAAAAAATGTTTTGAAAACGGCAGGAGGCTACGAGCCCCTAAAAAAATGACATGATGTTATAGAAGAAAATTACAGAAAAAAATATTGGAATGTGGAAAAAGCTTGGAAAAATGTTTGTACAAACAATTCTAGGGGTACAATTAGAAATTTGTTGTATTCAAAAAATTCATTTTCTAAAGTTATTAATAAAATTTGGATTTCAATTCAATATACATATATGCATATATTTATATGATATATATATATATATGTATATGTGAATGTATTTATTGGGTAAGTAAATAAATTCTTTTATATATATATATATATTCAATATATATATATAATATAAATATAAGAATAATTAATGATAATATTTTTAAAGAAAAGAAGAGTAATTTTTAAATATTCTTTTAATGCAAATTTATTTTCTTTCAAATTAACTTGCATGAGAAGATTAATATTGAGAAATTATAGAATGATTATTTAGGGAGTTCGTTAAAATCAGTAAAATAGATTAAATTATGTAGTTATTTATCTTGATTTTTGAAAAGGATCTTTTAATTAAGATGTTTTTAAAATTATGATTGATTTCAAACTGTCGCATATGGATTTAATATATCCAAATATAGTTGCGTATTTGATTTAATGGTTTAAATTTGGATTTGGGCAAAATGGGAAAGTTGTAATTGATCAAGTCTTCCAGACCAAAAGGGTAAATGGGGAAATTGTGATTATTAAGATTAAATCTCTTGTGTTTTCTAAGTATGTGTTTTTGGTTTTGTTGGTGGTTGACACCTGAATTATGAACACATGTTTGTTGTTCATTATAACGTGTTTATACTTTTGTATTGATTCTTGTTATGTGTACACTTGTTTTCCTTAACAAGAGAACATAGATTCCCATGTTATGTTTAGGGGAGTGGCTATTTGTAAACATGAACACACAAAGTGGTGTCAGGGTAACTTACAAATAGTTAACTAAGTCAGTGATAATTAATGACATAGTAGATAGATTTGGAACTTTTAACAAGATGTGCATGCCTCGCTTATGACTCATGAGCTACTACAGTCCCAAGAATGGCAAATTGCACTCTCGTTCCTTAAGAGACACCGATGGGGTGCATAGCACGCAATAATAAGAGGGCCCAGGGTAACCCAAGGATTGGGGGCCGGAACCTAGGAAGAAAACCAGGGTAACCTTTGCATCGTTGTGATGACACTCCACCTAGAATAACAACATAACAGTCAAGATGGAAGCAATGTAACCACCTAGGGTTAGTAGATTAGGTCTAGAACTTATTACTATCTCCTAGGACGGGGGGTGGACCTAGGGTATCACCTTAAGTTTCCAGGCATCGAGAGCTTCTTGGATGGAGAGCTTCGCTTGTATTTGAAGACAAGTATAAGAGGTGAACCATGAACTACCTCATCAAGTTGGATGAGTATTGTAATATCATATCAATGCAATGTATGGAAATTCTATTGTACTTTATTATGTTATCATGAATGGAAATTTATTATTATGCAAACTTTAATTTATGTTAATGTTATTAATATGTGCAATGGAAATACTTAAGTCCTTATGGAATACTCAAAGTAGTGTAACAAAAGTTAACCTAAGAATGTATGCAATTAATTAACTTAATATTAACACTTAAAAAAAAATTATTACACCTTTATAGCACATTTGCAACATTCTTAGGTTATTAATCTATTTTCATTACATAGGCTTCTCAAAAACCATGAACTATCATATTCAGAGGCATGAGTACTCTGAATACTAAGGAAAACTAACATGACATTCCCATTCAGATTGCTAAAATTTTGTACCAATATCGAAGCCGTCTGATGCACAATTACTACCAACTCATAATGATACAACGAAGGGGAAAATATGAAAGATGCAAAAAAGATCTTTGTTGACTTGGCTCCCACGTCACCCACAGTCACCCTTCCAACTCACCCCTAGAATGGACTTGCCACTATCCATGTGGGAATTCGTCCACCCTTCCACCCACCTATTCAGTTTTTCGGAGTCAAATCAAAGAAATAATCTCTTTCTGAGTAATGCCATCTACACCCTAGTTTGACAGCACATCCACTTCCCTGTTTCCCTCCCTCAATATGTGGTTGATGGTAACTAGTTTGAGGCCTTCCAATAGTTGCAATTCCAAATCTAAGCTAGTGCTTAGTTTCCAATGCACTGTGTTCCTAGTCCTTAAGGCATTAATGACCAAGGATGAGTCCCCTTTGATTACCAAGTTTTTTATCCTTAGTTCTTGATAGAATATCAAGCACAAAATCAATGCTTGCATGTTAGCCACAATCCAACAATATTCCCTAAATCCTTTTATAAGCATTCTTAACAAAGAACCTTATATATATATATAAAGGTAAAACAAACCCATAAAATCACAAGTCTTAATTCTTATATAATGGTACTTGACTCAACTAAGAAGACATATTAATTTCCTCTAAGAAAGAACTAATTTCCCTACGTTGATATAAATACTCCTCTAATAAGTTTACACTCTTTATGTCAATAAAAAAAGTCACGACTTAAAACCATATAAAAAAAAATATTACTTAGCAGACTCAGAAGTAATCATATTCTTCTCCAAATTTGTCGTAAGAAAAATTATTTAGAGATATGTGAACCATTTCTTCCATCTGAGCAGATGCATTACTTTTGTGGAGAGTATTGGTGATGCCAATATGCCACATGAGGCTAGGTCGGGATGATTTAAGACTTAAGAACTTAGGAGCATATTACTACTGTTTTCAGATGGATAAACGTTGTAAAAGATACCCTTTAATGATGAGAGGGACATGCGCAGTCAGATATGAGAAATGGGCTAATAATGGAATCAAGATGTTTAATCCATGGTGAAGCTTAGTGTAGACTGAAATAAAACAAAATATGACCTACATTGATGATACGTCTCACATTAAGCAATGAAGTTATTAAGGTATTGAAAAAATCCTTATAGTTGATCATTAGGTACACGCGGTTGACCTCCATGCCTGTGCTGGCTATCTTGGAATCATATATGATTATAGGCTGAATATTTCCAGCACCACAACATTAATTTTCTGTTGGATATAAACAATGATGTGACAACTATCACGAGTGTTACAAGCCACACGATGGAGGGAGTCCTTATTTAAAGATGATTTGTAATGTTTCAACTGGTGCGGCTGAGACAGGTTGACAATAGAATCAAAGAGATTATTTAAACCTCTACCACATTCCATTTCGTGTGCTACAACTGTGAGTGGTTCCAATAGAATCAAGGAGGTTATATAAAACTATGCACCCTACCATGTTTAAGTGTTGTCACTGTGATAGGTAGTTAATAGAATCGAGGAGCTTATTTTAATCTTTACCACCTACCATGTTCAAGTGCTGCCACCATGACAAGTTTACAATAATTTTAGAGAGGCTACATATTACTGTATACTGCCTCAACTCTAAACACGGTGCAGTGACCGGTTGTCAAGTATGTTAGAAAGTGCATATTGAAATTTGGAAATATTGCCATCTTCTTGCGTAATTGTCAAGACCAAATGTTAACCCCAAGACTAAAGGGAAGGAGAAAGGTGAGGTGCGAATACATGACTTAAAAGTAAGAGAAATAACGTACAACTTTTCTATTTATATCTAGACATAATTCTGTTTGACAGCAAGTTTCCAGAGTCGCACTCAAGTTGAAGTTTGGAAATTAACTTCACCACGATCAATGGAAAGCTAATAATTTTATTAATGTTAGACAATATTTATTTCAAGTGCTGCATTTACGATAGATTATCAGTAGAATCAAGCAAGAAATATATATATATAAACTTTCTATTCTGTTCAAGTATTGCAACTGCGACAGGTTGCCAGTGGTTTCAGGGAGGCTATTTAATTCTGTACACTGCCTCAACTCTAAATGTTGTAACTGTGACAGGTTGCGAAGTATATTAGAAGGTGAATATTGGAATTTGAAGTATCGCCATCTATTTTCTTGTATATTATTATTTTCAAGTGCTACAACTGCGATAAACTGTCCGTAGAATCGAGCAAATTATTTAAACATTTAAACTTCCTTTTATATTCAAATGTTGTGGCTGAGTCTAGATAAAATGAAATCAGAGAGATTATATAAAACCTCTACTTCATTCTATTAAGTTCAAGGGTGAAACGATGAGTTTGGTTATTCACTACAGTGCCTTTCTTGTACGCTTAAACAACTAGTGCGGTCATGTGATTTGGGCGTGCTATAGGAGGATGGATCGCGAGGTTGCAATCACAGTAGACTAAAGTCCACCGCATCACTTAACTCTAAGGGCGAGCTTCAGAGACAAATAGAATTTGATGAATTTCTTATGCAATGTTGAGGATTATAAATGGAATCACTGTACACAAACTTAAAAAGCTCATAGCACCCTTCCCATGATTTGTTCTCTAATTTAAGGAGCTGAATAACATCAGGTTTGCTTCATGTTGTGATTTGACAGGAATTTACATAGGCTAACACTACAATTATGCGAAACATTTCCATTGCTCTAATAATCCATTCAATCTAAAAGTGAGTCCAACCAAACAAAAGATGGTCTAAACTAAAAGAATGAAGAGTATTCATGAGACCAGAGAATATAAATCAAAACATACCCATTCGGTTATATTGAAGGCCTCGGCCAAGACTATTTGCTTGAGTCCCTGTCGCCCAACTAACCACTCGAAAACTTCTTTACTAATCTCCACCTCTTGCATGCTCTTCTGGTGTGATCATGTGGCCATGGAAACAAATTTTGGCGCTCGATGGTTATGTGCAAGCTCTCTCTCTCGCTGCCACAGAATACTCTTGGCATCAAATATTTGGCATCATGATTTCTCACGAACCATTAGTTTTTTTTTCCATGCCGAGCTTCTCCTCTGGGTTAGAAAAAAAAATATCAAATTCCAAGAGCACCTTCAATTCTCTCCCATGCAACCATTCAGATCTGCCTACCCAGTTGCTCTCCCCCTCTCTCCTCATATCCCACACCAAAAATACCCTTTTCCTTCTGTTGTAACCGACCCCTCCCAGTTTTTTTTTGAGATAGTTTCAATATTTTTACTAAAAGAGATATTTTCCTACAATAAATGTCAATTGTAACAGACCAGTCGCCCACCAACTATCAGTTAATCACCTATTCAAAAGAAAGTGGTCGACCTTTTTGGTTACAAGAGGATCTTTTTTTGTTTTCACAAGCAATCACCATAATTTTCCCTGAATGAATGCTCCACTAAAAGTGTAACTTCCCATATTTTTCTCCACTAAATGTGTAACCATCAGGTACTTGCTTTCCCACTTCGGTTATCCATCAAGATATTTGTTTTCATTTTAAATTATTATTATACACCATAATCATTATGTATTTATATATAAATATATATATAATTAAAGCAATTATTTAATCAATACCTTACATATATAAAATCTTATATTCAACTAGATCACAATACCTATAACTTCAATTAACTATATGGTCAAGACGAAGTGCAGAGGGGGTATTACATTCTCCCCCCCTTAGACCCGACTTACTCCTGGAAGTCGCATGGTTAAATGAAGCATACACAATTATAAGAGTCATGAAAATTCAAGTAACCGAATATGAAAACAACCAACGACATATCATCACAAGTTAAATAATATAATCACGATATCAACATGACCACACAATCCCAAAAATGGAAGAACAACCAAAACAATTGACAAAGCACAAAATCCATACCGAATGGGTTACACATATGGGGTACATATTCTCATCGAGGATGATAGAAAAGTTGGGAAACCTTCTTGTCAACTCTCCTTTTCCACATTATTCCCATTGGGTTTCATGAGGCTCGCCCAGTCCTACCAGAGTAGGTGGAATCGAGGCTTACTACCTGCAACCTGCATAAAAGCAAACATTGTGTACACCATATATATATATATCAAATCAACCTAGTGTAGAGGGAATTTTCATGTCGTATGCCTCTCATGAATGAGTGATACGACATCGTCCTTCTAACACTCTACAATTAGTGATACTTCATAAACAATCATTAGTAATAATTACCAATTAGATGCAACCATAATATTAAATCCACATGTTAAACATAACCAATTAATTACCTTCATCATCAAGATTCGGAGCCAACTACCTAAAAATTATAAACTAAGATGGAAACATAACACATTAGCACCAGTTAATCATGCCAATTCATTGCCAAGATACACATTTCTAGTTAAACTTCATCATTTAAACATCATGTACTACATTCTATTCATTACTCAATGCAAAATCTCACAATATATATATGTCACAAGATCATAATTTATGGCCTTTTCAGAAACAAAACATAATTATCACTTCAAAACACTCATAATTTCAAATTTAACACACATTCACTGCATACACACTCAAATTCACTTCACACCAAAGACACCACAAGACAACTAAATGGTAACACAAGAGTCCCAAAATGCATATCCAGTAGGAAGGATATCGGTGCATTGCGCACTACACCGAGGGTCCTATCCTTTCCACTGAATTTCTGCACCATAGAACCTACATCACCCAGAGACAAACTAGGGCAACCAAGTACAGACTACACAAACAAACTGACACACCCTTACAAGTACTAGCAACTAAGTCAACACAATGGGCTCATAGTGCCCCAGTGTATAAACCTATGCTCTGATACCAACTGTAATGCCCCTCCAAGTAACCACATAGGATACATACATCTAGCATTTATGGCACCAATTTCTTTTTTTTTTTTAGTATTAACATACATCATAATAATCATATATCACATGACATGAAACTAAACAAGAACCACATATAACAAATCCTTCGGGTTAACAAGACTGCATTACTTTTCACAACAACATTATTACATCACATGAAAGGTTATTATACACCAGAATAATAAGATAACATGAACATGGTTAACATATTAATCAAGGGTTACAATATTACAATGTCGTTTCCCAACATGAATGGGGAAGATATAATATAATGGAATGTTACATTTGAAATGAAGGAGTACAAAGCTGCAATACTGGATTCAACTCTGGATCAACTCAGGAATCACTGCAAGGTACAATTTTGCACTTCTCGATCGATGACTGGGGACCCAATGGGGTGCATAGCACGTTCCACCCAACCACGTGGACCCGAAGGCCCCCCCCCCATGCTAAGAGATGACAAGAAGGAACCCCAACTAAACCATCATTCAAAACAGAGATACACGACTCCACAACAAGAACCACAATAACATAAGGCAATCTCAGCACAAGATATAACCAACACAAGATGTGCCCATCAAAAGGAATAACCAATTAAACCATCAACATACAAATGCCGACATGTGCTTCTAGAGGCTCAAGAATATCATAGCGGAAAACAAAGCATACATAGTTGTTAAAGGAAGAGTGTCATCGCAATGTTGCATGGGTTACCCTGGCGATTCTTCCTAGGTCCCGGCCCCCAACTTGGGTTACCCTGGTGACCTCTTACGAAACCTGGCCCCACATGCAATCCAATGCGGCATCGATTATCTTTCATGAGGACAAGTCAATGATTTCGCCATTCCAGCCTTCTCAACTCATCTCAAGCCCATACAAGCACTTGAGCCACGAGTGAGGCATTCACTTATATCTTGTTAATGTGTGATTCTATCCAAAACCCCTAATTAAATATTAATGTTTTCACTTGATTAATAAACTTCCAATGAGTTACCTTGAGTCCACTTCCGGGTCTCGGCCCCCATTGAAAGCCACTCCCCTTATAAACAACAAAAACTCAAAAGTCACTATCAGGGTAAGCCCACATGCACAACATATAAAGCCACATGATAATTTGCATTAAGCAAGGCAAACACCATCCTACACAAAATCCTCATAACAAATCTATTTTCAAGTGCCAGGCTAAACCCAAACATCAAATAGATCATAAGAACAATAATTCGCAAAGAACCAAAAGTGATGGCCAATAACAAAGCAACTCCTTTCTTTCTCTTTCACTCAAAGACTGATAAATCACTAAAACAAGGTTTCTCAACAAGGTGGCAACAAACTTGATCTCAAAATCAACATCAAACTCAAAGCCAAAAAAAATAACCTCCATAAATAAAATTCATCATAACTCCAAAATTACACACAAAATTCACCACATAATACACTAAATAACCATCATCTATAAACACTGAAAGGTACATGAATGTGGTATAATGAGTTAGATATTCCTAACTTGGCTTTTCAATGTTCCTAAGATATAGAGTTTCGCTTCTAAATTTCAGACTTCAACTTTTAAAAAGAAATACCCTATTATATCAAATATACTATGCACTGCTAAATTACTCTTTCAACAATAAACCTTCCAATGCATAACTCCAATTAAATTAACTATTCAATCTCTATAATTTAAAGTATGCTCATGATTTCACATCTCCAAATAGTGGTCAACTAGATGCTAAGAGAAAGTATTTTTTTTTTAAAATGCAAAATCTATCATATAATCCTAACTTCCAACAATATTCCCTAAATCCTTTTATAAGCATTCTTAACAAAGAACCTTATTTATATATATAAAGGTAAAACAAACCCATAAAATCACAAGTCTTAATTCTTATATAATGGTACTTGACTCAACTAAGAAGACATATTAATTTCCTCTAAGAAAGAACTAATTTCCCTACGTTGATATAAATACTCCTCTAATAAGTTTACACTCTTTATGTCAATAACAAAAGTCACGACTTAAAACCATATAAAAAAAAATATTACTTAGCAGACTCAGAAGTAATCATATTCTTCTCCAAATTTGTCGTAAGAAAAATTATTTAGAGATATGTGAACCATTTCTTCCATCTGAGCAGATGCATTACTTTTGTGGAGAGTATTGGTGATGCCAATATGCCACATGAGGCTAGGTCGGGATGATTTAAGACTTAAGAACTTAGGAGCATATTACTACTGTTTTCAGATGGATAAACGTTGTAAAAGATACCCTTTAATGATGAGAGGGACATGCGCAGTCAGATATGAGAAATGGGCTAATAATGGAATCAAGATGTTTAATCCATGGTGAAGCTTAGTGTAGACTGAAATAAAACAAAATATGACCTACATTGATGATACGTCTCACATTAAGCAATGAAGTTATTAAGGTATTGACAAAATCCTTATAGTTGATCATTAGGTACACGCGGTTGACCTCCATGCCTGTGCTGGCTATCTTGGAATCATATATGATTATAGGCTGAATATTTCCAGCACCACAACATTAATTTTCTGTTGGATATAAACAATGATGTGACAACTATCACGAGTGTTACAAGCCACACGATGGAGGGAGTCCTTATTTAAAGATGATTTGTAATGTTTCAACTGGTGCGGCTGAGACAGGTTGACAATAGAATCAAAGAGATTATTTAAACCTCTACCACATTCCATTTCATGTGCTACAACTGTGAGTGGTTCCAATAGAATCAAGGAGGTTATATAAAACTATGCACCCTACCATGTTTAAGTGTTGTCACTGTGATAGGTAGTCAATAGAATCGAGGAGCTTATTTTAATCTTTACCACCTACCATGTTCAAGTGCTGCCGCCATGACAAGTTTACAATAATTTCAGAGAGGCTACGTATTACTGTATACTGCCTCAACTCTAAACACGGTGCAGTGACCGGTTGTCAAGTATGTTAGAAAGTGCATATTGAAATTTGGAAATATTGCCATCTTCTTGCGTAATTGTCAAGACCAAATGTTAACCCCAAGACTAAAGGGAAGGAGAAAGGTGAGGTGCGAATACATGACTTAAAAGTAAGAGAAATAACGTACAACTTTTCTATTTATATCTAGACATAATTCTGTTTGACAGCAAGTTTCCAGAGTCGCACTCAAGTTGAAGTTTGGAAATTAACTTCACCACGATCAATGGAAAGCTAATAATTTTATTAATGTTAGACAATATTTATTTCAAGTGCTGCATTTACGATAGATTATCAGTAGAATCAAGCAAGAAATATATATATATAAACTTTCTATTCTGTTCAAGTATTGCAACTGCGACAGGTTGCCAGTGGTTTCAGGGAGGCTATTTAATTCTGTACACTGCCTCAACTCTAAATGTTGTAACTGTGACAGGTTGCGAAGTATATTAGAAGGTGAATATTGGAATTTGAAGTATCGCCATCTATTTGCTTGTATATTATTATTTTCAAGTGCTACAACTGCGATAAACTGTCCGTAGAATCGAGCAAATTATTTAAACATTTAAACTTCCTTTTATATTCAAATGTTGTGGCTGAGTCTAGATAAAATGAAATCAGAGAGATTATATAAAACCTCTACTTCATTCTATTAAGTTCAAGGGTGAAACGATGAGTTTGGTTATTCACTACAGTGCCTTTCTTGTACGCTTAAACAACTAGTGCGGTCATGTGATTTGGGCGTGCTATAGGAGGATGGATCGCGAGGTTGCAATCACAGTAGACTAAAGTCCACCGCATCACTTAACTCTAAGGGCGAGCTTCAGAGACAAATAGAATTTGATGAATTTATTATGCAATGTTGAGGATTATAAATGGAATCACTGTACACAAACTTAAAAAGCTCATAGCACCCTTCCCATGATTTGTTCTCTAATTTAAGGAGCTGAATAACATCAGGTTTGCTTCATGTTGTGATTTGACGGGAATTTACATAGGCTAACACTACAATTATGCGAAACATTTCCATTGCTCTAATAATCCATTCAATCTAAAAGTGAGTCCAACCAAACAAAAGATGGTCTAAACTAAAAGAATGAAGAGTATTCATGAGACCAGAGAATATAAATCAAAACATACCCATTCGGTTATATTGAAGGCCTCGGCCAAGACTATTTGCTTTAGTCCCTGTCGTCCAACTAACCACTCAAAAACTTCTTTACTAATCTCCACCTCTTGCATGCTCTTCTGGTGTGATCATGTGGCCATGGAAACAAATTTTGGCTCTCGATGGTTATGTGCAAGCTCTCTCTCTCGCTGCCACAGAATACTCTTGGCATCAAATATTTGGCATCATGATTTCTCACGAACCATTAGTTTTTTTTTCCATGCCGAGCTTCTCCTCTGGGTTAGAAAAAAAAATATCAAATTCCAAGAGCACCTTCAATTCTCTCCCATGCAACCATTCAGATCTGCCTACCCAGTTGCTCTCCCCCTCTCTCCTTATCCCACACCAAAAATACCCTTTTCCTTCCGTTGTAACCGACCCCTCCCAGTTTTTTTTTGCTTTTCAATATTTTTACTAAAAGAGATATTTTCCTACAATAAATGTCAATTGTAACAGACCAGTCGCCCACCAACTATCAGTTAATCACCTATTCAAAAGAAAGTGGTCGACCTTTTTGGTTACAAGAGGATCTTTTTTTGTTTTCACAAGCAATCACCATAATTTTCCCTGAATGAATGCTCCACTAAAAGTGTAACTTCCCATATTTTTCTCCACTAAATGTGTAACCATCAGGTACTTCCTTTCCCACTTCGGTTATCCATCAAGATATTTGTTTTCATTTTAAATTATTATTATACACCATAATCATTATGTATTTATATATAAATATATATATAATTAAAGCAATTATTTAATCAATACCTTACATATATAAAATCTTATATTCAACTAGATCACAATACCTATAACTTCAATTAACTATATGGTCAAGACGAAGTGCAGAGGGGGTATTACACAATCCATACAGATTGATGGCCCTCACTCAATAAAAAAGGAAGCAATTAAGGATGTAACTAGTTTTTGGTCCACTAGATTGGTTCTTGATCAGAAGTTGGTCAATAGAGAGGATATATTGGAGAAAATTGGTGCCACTCTTGAACAAAAGGAAATTATAATGAACTCTATTAAAAACCTAGCCTTTATATTTATATCTATAATTATTGGTCAAAAAATTTACTGGTCAAATAGTTTTGGCTTTGTCCCTCCCATTGCAGTCAATATGGCCCTTCAAATACTTGAGAATAATGCTGACTATGACCTATGTGTGTTGCTCTAGAAAAAATTAATGGAGAACATAAAAGGCATTTAGAAAAGGAACAAATGTGCATTCTAGTATGGAACATTGGTAATTTTCCTATTTCTCCATTTCTTAAAAGAAGTACCAGTGGCTAGATAAGTAAATTGGAAAAATTTGGAGCTAATTGCACAACAATTGTAATGTAAATGAGAAATCTTGGATCTTTGGAAGCTCAAGAAGATTCCCTTTCTTCCTTCTTTGGAGTATTTTAGAGTAGGATGAATAATAGAATGAGGATTCCTAGATAAGTTTTAGCTATGAAGGTCTTATGGGAAGTCCTAAATATTCGAACATAACAAAGGTATGCGTAGAGTCCTTGGGTAGCTCTAAGAGATCTGGTAAGAAGAGAAAATTCATATAAAGTCCTCCAATTTTTGGTAGAATCAAACAAGAAATTTCTAATATCTAAAGAGTTCATGATGCTCAATAGGAGCATGAGATTAGTGTTAGGCCTATAGAAGTATAAAGTTTGGATGAAGCAATAAAATTCCCACAAGAGGTAATTCTTGGTACAAGTATTGATGTTTCATTATCTACTATAGAAAATATCAATCTCTTTGTCAAATCCTTTAAAGAGTATGTCTTTGGATCAAAAATTCAAATTAAAGTTGAAACAGAGACATGGGTTGCAAGAAATAATATGGTAAATATCTCAAAGAAATGTATAAAAACACATGAAAAGGTCACAAAATTATTGAGACAAGTGCAATACTATGTGGAATAAGTGAGGAACATATTATCATACTACATGAAATGGCCAAAAATCACTCAAAGTATGAATGATGGCATGAATACAATTAAGACTCAGATAAACATGGTTGCATATTCTTATGATCTAGTGCAAGAAAAGGATGATCAAACTTGGATCTCTATAATGGAGATTCATGAAAAATTCTTCACCCTATAGATTCAAAGAGATGAAATGATCAAGAAAATTATAATGCTAAGGGACTCAGTTAAGGAAAAGTATATATCGATCTCGAATGCTCTTGCTAGTGCTGATAAACTCGTAGAGGTAAACATTGAACCCAATACTCAAGAATAAGGAGAAGAAACTCTACTAGAGCTTGAAATTCTATGTACATGACTCTTACTATAGAAAAGAAATAGCAGGAAGAATGAAAGTTTGAATGGCAAGAGACATTTCAAAAGCTTCAAGTTTCTACATCCTCAGGGTAACTATCTATCATGATTTAACAAGTTTTTCAAATTTATATATATATATAGAAGGAAACAAAATTTTGGGTTGACCTCCTAAGGGGGAGCTTGAGAAGTTCTTGGCACACCATTTTCCATTGATGTCAAAGTGGGAGAGAGAAGAGGAAAGGGGTGTGATGGTAATGAAGAGGTGAGACCTCCTATTCTTATTATGCATGTTGCCATCAGTGACAAAGGGGGAGATTGTTGGAAGAAGAAGGAGACTATTGGAAGTTTTAGACTATTGGAAACATAGGCATGAATTTCATAATACTACTTGATATGATGTTTTCATTGATGTCAAAATTGTTATAATAATCTTAGTATATTTAGAAGTGCTACATAAGATACATGTATAGAATAAGTTCGTTTGATAAATATGGTTGTATAAGAAATTAGCCAAGTGCTTTCGCTAACTATTTTGTGGTTCAATGCTTCATTTTTTGGGTCCACACTCCACTGCAATACATGATATCACTCAGTATCTTTTAACCATGGGTTGATGTCTATTTGATAAAGGTAAAATCAATATTTTGTAATGTTTTGTGAAATATTCTTTAAGTTATGCATGACAGGGTTTAGCTTTGTGTATCTTAATCATTTCTCTATTTAGTATATCAGTGTGGGAGACTCCACATTTTCATGAAAATAATTATTCTATGCTATGGTTCTAAAGATAGTCTCACTGATATTGAAGAAGTGGGAATTCGAAGGAAGATCAAATATAGATGTTGCTTGTATGGAGAAGTGGATGTATGATTGAAAGCCTTTGAGATTAGGTCCATTCCATGCTGATCTAATACATGATATGTGTTGTGAATATTAAATATACAATGTGAATATTTTAGGATCTATTTTAGGTCTATTCCAACATAAATTATGAATTACATGTGTGGTCTAAGCACAGAGAAGTTTTTGAATTATGTGTAAATCCAACAAAGCTATTTTTGAATTATTTTTGGTTACATCTAATTAGTATGACCTAATTGATGTATGCGGATGTAATTGGATATTTATATGTGAGACAATTTTGATTTATAATATGGATGAGAAGGGTATAAGTAGAAACTAAGGTGAAAAAGGTATCATATTATGTGAACATGTGAATTTAGAGGTGTGAGATCAAAATAAGGGTAGAATTGTTGAGTGACTACTAAGCAAAGTGGTACTTTGTATTTTAGAGCTTCAAATGAACTAAAATTTTCCACAAAGGTGTACTGTTATAAGTTCACATTTTGGCTAAGTAGCCATCTTTATTTTGTATCTAATTTTGGCTATGAGCCATATAAGGATAGTGCATCCTACCAATGAGCCCTTGTAATATATTATATCTAGATATAATTTATTGTGAGCTAATCCTCACTATGGTTTTTCCCCTTTTGGGTTTTCTATGTAAAAATCCTAGTGTTCATGTGTTATTTGACTTTGTGGATGTTTCATGCTTTGTTTCTTTATTTTTTTTAATGTTTTTTAACAATTGGATAAGATATTTTCAAAATTTTAATAGAATACTTATTCACGCCCCTTCTTAGTATTCTAGATTTGCAACAATATTGTACCACCTTGAATGGAAATGAGCAAGACACAAAAAGTTACCAATTCCTCATAGTGATGAGCAACATGATAGGATAAAAATCATTATCAATTAGAGGAAATAGGTGTATGAACATAAGGAAGAGCACCACAATCATTTAGATGTTAAATTTTATTACTCAAATCCTTACATTCATTAGTAAATTTCCCATGTAGTCGATGATATGCACAAAATGAACTCTTGCTATTGAATTTATTCTTTGTTCTTGGAGGGAGAGATATCAAATGGTCTTGGAGAAGCCTCATAAAAATACTCTCTTGATCAATAGTAAAATATGTTCCTTTCTTTTAAGATAAAGGTATCCCTTGCTTACTACAAGGTGTCATACATACACAAGACTCTCTAGATTGGGAGATTTTGTACTCTCCCTTAAAGGAGGGTGTAAAATCTAGTGAACCCCAATCATTACTAAGACACGTGTTTAAAGATGTCATAGGAGTGTTTTACATGATGAAATTGATATTAAGCAAAGGTTTCTTTTATTTTTTAGTTTCTTTTGAGGGGCTATAACTAAGACCACTAGTTGGTTCTTATGGGTTAGAATCTATAGGGACATGGATACCTTGTTATCTAGTACCAAATATTTTTCCATTATAGCCAAGTTTTTTGAAAATCTCATAACCTCTTCCATAAATTTTTTCCATTTCTTTTAGATTTGGTGGTTTATTATGTTCACTCTTCATATGTGGTTGCATAATTGTTTTTTTCCTCTTATTTTCTAAAATTTGTGTACTCATGTGCTTTTTATGACTCAACTTGTGTGCTTAGTATGTTTTTTTATTTCTCTTTTATTATTTTGTGTTTAATATTGTATTCTCCCATGAATGTAGGTGTAGAATCTAAGGAACCCTACTCATCATCCAATAGCTTTATGACTTCTTCAATATTCTTCTCTTTTTTTTTCCTCTTGCATGGATTCTATTTTTGAAGTTGGTATCAATATTTTCAAAGGACATTCCTTGTCTTTCTTAGTGTGCAAAAAAATTTCTAGTTGAGGGTCAACCTTAATTGTATAAACCTTGTTATTATAGACATACTTCATTAAACAATGAAGATTTGAAGGTATCCTATTAATTTCATGGATCCATATTCTACCCAAAATAGGATTGTATGAGAGATCTTGAGGCATGACATGGATAGGAGTTTGTAATGTGACCTTTCCAACTCTAATAGGCAATGTTATCACATCAAGATGTTGTTTTCCCACATTATCAAATCTACAAATAGATGAAAAATTAGGTTCAATCATAGTATTGTCCACTCCAATATTATCTAAAATGTTTACACTAAAAATATTAAGAGTCAAACCATTATCAATGAGATTTAATTTATCCCACACTTATTAATGATAGTTTTTTATTCAAGGGTTAAATGCTTTTGACCGAAGCTATGAACCGGATACAACCATTCAACAACACCACCCCAACGGGGTTTGAACCATGGTGGCAAGAACAAAAATGCCACCTATAAACCATCACAACATGCCAATACCGGCACACTTATTAATGATAGTGACTACCATCTGTTGACGATAATTTTACTCACAATAACCATGTTGAATAAAATATCCACAGACAAAACCGTGAAGAGCCTATCCTTCTTGAAAGATATGGAATAAAGACAACCTAAGGAGAAATTCTACATTCATAGAGCAAAGATTGACTTTTGTTCAATCCCAAGTCTTTGATAACCAGGTCATGGTTGCACTAGGGTCGCTCTTGGGTAATGATGTGATATTTGTTATTAATCTTAAGGGGACCTTTTTATATATGTACATGCATATCTCTTTTATTTCTTTGAACATTTTAAACAAACATTCCTAATTAAAATGATAAACTTGTACATCATGAAAGAAAAATATTTGACATAAGATTTCATGGAATATCACCAATTCTTTGCTATCATTTAAGTAGATTTAGCATTAAGTATTCACAAATTTCATGGAAAATAAAATACTTTCAAAAAAACTATTTCCATTCACTTATTTTTTTTTTCGAACATTTTCAAAAATATTAAACATCTATCCTAAAACAAAGTATAAAAATACTAAAATATAAAAGTTTCTCCCAGTTATTCTCCATGGATGCCCCAAAGAATTAATCAAAATAGAGCAAACTGCTTTATATTTCACCAGATTGCTTCATAGATATGTATAAAATGATGCAAGATTTTAAAGAGAGGGTTTCATTTATGGACACCAAGTAGGTTATGTATGCAGCCTTAAATGGTCTATCATGTATTCTTGTTCGGCCAAAATTTCAAAACCAGCTACAAAAGATACTTAGATAGGTAGCTATCCATAAATCTCTGATATCAATTAATGTCTACATAAGTACAAAGTTTTACGCTAGAATTATTTAGAAAATAGGAAAAAAGAACATAACTTAAAATAAGTTTTTGTGCCTCCGACATCCACAAATTCCAAACTTAAAATGAAAATTAAGCATCCTCTAGCCTTTTATAGAACACAAGGCTCAAATAGGATAAGAAAATTACATGTAAGGAAATCTAAGGGACCAATCTCATCAAGGGACATGGAATATTGTGACCAATAGGAGAATTGCAATTGAAGTCAATTGAAGTCAACTTGAATTACTCATTGAAGCTCTTTGGGTTCTACTTTTTCATCTTTGTTAGGATTCCTTCTAAAATCAAACAAAATTATCCAAAGAAAGATATATAGGATCCTTCCATTATAATGGAGTGATTAGGTGGAAGTCGAAGTCCTACATGTATCTTAGGTTCCTCATTTTGAACATTCTAGGAATGAATCACTCCCATAATAGATACACTTATTTACTACATGCTTAAACTTCAGCATCTCGATATTCTGGTAATTGGTGCATCTTTGCAACAAAATTTGTTCCTACATGATCTTCTTAAGTGCATCATTGAACCTGGTAATAAAGTAAAATTTATTCATCAACATAATTTTCCTAACCGTCCATACCTGAGCTTTACATCACAATTGATATCTCCTACAATCACAAATTCCATATATTAAATCCCTTTTTAACATCATAATATTTCATGTAAATAAAACCATTATTCAAATGTTAGTACAAAATATAGTAAAAGCTCACTTTCAAAAAAGAATATCATAAATCCTTGTGCATATACCGGATCACTAGGATCATTATACAAATTAAAAAAAAATAGCATTTCTTTTCAATTTGTAACCCGATAGCCAATAGCGAGTATTCAACTTTACCCACTTAGTTTCCCAGACCTCGATTATACTGGAACTCCATTATACCGAACTCCATCTTACCAGACCCCATCTTAACAGACCAAAGTCTTTCACTTGAACTTCATATTATCTTTTTTCTTTTCTATGTTTTTAGTACCCGGTACCCAGTACGTAGTGCATGAAACACTTACCATATGAAGTAATTTCTTTTATCAAAGATTTCTCTTTCTTCCTTCACTTTTGGTGATCTTCCAATTTGTTAGCTCTTTCCATAGGAGTTATATTTTTTCCACTTGGGTCCCCAAGTCTTTTTAGTCTTGGGGCGTGTTGTGAGACCACACAACAACTTGCAACCAATAAAACCAAATTTAAAGTTAAACTTGAAATTAAATCACTACTTGTAAATTAAAACTTATACATATTTTAAAACAATAACTTTCTACCTTTACTTAGATTTTGGCATAAAAATTAAAACCCAACTAGAAACATCAGTATGTGCTCTTGATTAATTCCAATTTATGAAACTTAGTAAACAAAATTAGTTCATTAACATTGAACTACATAATATAGTAATTCTCCAAAGCCAACCAAGGATAGAGCCTTGCTTCTAGTCAAGCATACATAGCCTTGACAAGGTTATCTCCATAATTCCCCCAAACGTAGCTCTATTGCTAGTCTAGCATCTATAGCCTAGGTAGAGTTATTTGGATAGCCTAAAGAGTTTATATCACTTTTTCTTTTTTTAATATATTTTTTGTAATTCTACTCTATTATGTGTTTTTACTTTTGCTTCTTAGCCATGGATACTCCTCTTTGGTTGGGTTGTTCTCGTAGACATAACGTTTTCTTGGGGAGCATCACACCACAAAGGCTTGAAAATTTCTTTACTGTTAGGACTTCCAGTTTCACTGTACCAAATTTTTGCTTAGTCCTTGGGGAAAGATATGTTGCATCCAACCACTACTTCCATTTTTACTCTAATATAGTTTCTCACTTTGTAGCATCACTTCTGGACATTGGGTTACCTATTTAATATGTTCACTACTACCAACTTAATAGTGAAGCCTAAATTCTTGGAGAATTTGGATACAATTTTAGTTGTTGCACATCCAACCATTGGGATTCCTTCAATGGATGATATTCCTCGGTTCTTGGAACATGGGGAAGTGGTTCCACTTGGGAATTTTCTTACTGATCTCCATATCTAAGATTTTGAAACTCACTGGGAACTCGCCTACATAGGGTATTTTCTAATGCAGAAGTCGGGCAAAAAGAAGAAAAAAAAAACAAAGCAAGAAAACAACACAAAGGAAAACCCTAAGAAAAAAACTAAAGTAAGCTAACCCTAACTCTAATATCACAGAATATTAACTCTAACAAAGCAATTTATTTCAATTTGTATGGAGATTTCTTCTATAGTTTTAGTACGAATTAAAACAAACTTATCTTTGAATTCTCTTATCAACCATTTTAATATTCTACTGTAATAATGGAAGGGTATGTGCAGGATCATGATGGGCCAAAAAGTGGCGATATGATGGGTATTTGTAGGGTATGTGGCTAACAACTTTTTTTTAACCCAAAATTACTAAAACAAAAAGGGTTTTTAAAGGAGATTCTCATCTTTCCACCAATATAAATTATGATTTACTTTGAATTTAATAAATAATTAGTATTCATTTTCTATTTGAATTACGACTAAAGTCTTGATTAATAGGTTGATTGAAAAAAATCTATAGCTTTCAAATGGTATCACATCTTTTGAATCCAAAACATGCATCACATTCTATGCTTTGTATACTATAGGATTAAAAAAAATGAATTTCATGAAATTTTCACCAAGTTAAGGTGGTTAGATGTACAAGTTTTTATATTTTTTAAAAGTTGTAATAAAAAAATCATAATTAATTATTTACTTGGAAAATAATTACAAAAAAATATGCATCACATCGGGACATGAGTCTTCTACTTATCTCTAAAATATTATAAAAAATATTATCATTTTATTTTGGTTAGGGTGGTCAGACAAACACCTACTTATTTTTTCCCTGAAATTTAAGTGCTACTACATTGAAATTTCAAATGTTCACCAAATAGATTTTATTTCTTAAAAAATAAACCTAGTAGTTTAGAAACTAGATTCAATTTTCTACAAATTGTATTCTTACATATTTTTGAAATAATATAGATAACTTATTCAAATTTTTACATCAAATTTCCTAACTCTGATTTTTCTGAATTTTTTGCCACTTAAGGGTCTATTTTTTCCATGATGATCCTACACATACCTGGAATATCTTAAATTTTCTACATTTAAACATCACAAATTTGAAGGTGTACTTACCAAAAATATAGCTTAAATGTGTGAAAGCGATCTCATTAGAGACCAATTGCACACATTTCATCTTGTATGGCAATATTGTACCTTCTCCCAGCCATGGTCCATTTCCATGAACAATTGTGTTCATTTCTCTATTTCCTCCTCTTCTAAAAATCTTCATATCCTCGGCCCTATCTTCACTTTGTATTTTGTTAGAACAAGACATATCACTATTTATATTATTATTAGAAAGAGAAAAAGTAAAAACTTGATATTTTGTATCTTGTATAAAATCAAGAAAATGTCTTTTTATAGCTAATGAATTCTCAACTTGAAGCACAATACACACATTTCCTGCTCCATCTCATTATCTGCATTTTCCACATATACAAGGAATGATGATTCACCCATATAATTTTCTCATTTATGATGAAATATCTTTGAATCTTGACATTCTTACCTATTCCCCTACAAGACGTTAGGATTTTCCTTAAAATAATCGCATTGTTTTAACTGTTTCAGTTTATTGGTAATTTTTTTAATATTTCTGACTCCACTAGGGTAGAATGTTTCTCTCATTAACAATCTTTTTTCTTTTAGTAGTTAAAACTTCTTCCATTAATAAAATTGCTCCACTTATGGCTAAACTTACCCTAGTTAAAAAAAATTCACACTCAAGTTCATCGTGATTAGTTGTATCATGAATTCTACACTCGGTGACTACCAAAAGTTAACAAAATCAAAGGATGTAGTTTTTGATTAAATATTTTACAAATTTTTCCAATTTCCATAATGAAAAACAACTTGCATTTAATTCCTCATTTACAATCTTCTTGCCAAATTTAGGAATAACATTTCAAAGCACGATTCCACTTCCAAAGGATAAATATGTACATCTTCTACTTGTGGCCCTCCTTCTAGCACCAGTTCCTATTGATGATGGTTTTACTCGTAGTAAACAAGTCAAACAAAATTTCCATAGAAAAAACCATGAAGAGCCTATCCTTCTTGAAAGATATGGAACAAAAACAACCTAAGGAGAAATTTTGCATTCACAAAGAAAAAATTGACTTCTGTCCAATCCAAAGTCTTTGATAACTAGGTTGTGGTTACACTAGGGTCACTCTTGAGTAATGATGTGATATTTTCTATTAATTTCAAGGGGACCTTTTTATATATGTACATGTATATCTCTATTATTTCTTTGAACATTTTAAATCAACATTCCTAATTAAAATGATAAACTTGGACATCATGAAACAAAAAGATTTGACATAAGATTTCATGGAATACCACCAATTATTTGCTATCACTTAAGTAGATTTAGCATTAAGAATTTAGTAATTTCATGGAAAATAAAATATTTTCAACAAAACTATTTCCATTCAGTTATATATTTTTTGGAACATTTTCAAAAATATTAAACATATATTCTAAAACAAAGTATAAAAATAATTTAAAAAAAGGTTTCTCTCGATTATTCTCCATGGATGCCCCAAAGAATTAATCAAAATAGATAAAACCACTATATTTTATGAGATTACTTCACAACTACATATAAAACGGTGCAATATTTTAAAGAGAGGGTTTCATTTATGGACACTGAGTAGGTTATGTATGCACCCTTAAACGGCGTAGCATATAGTCTTGTTCGGCCGAACATACAAAACCAGCTAAAAAAGATACTTAGATAACTAGCTATCCATAAAGCTCTGATATCAATTAATATCTATGTACATAAAAAAGTTTACACTAGAATGGTTTAGAAAATAGGAAAAAAAGAACAAAACTTAAAAGAAGTTTTTGCTCCTCCGACATCCAAAAATTCCAAACTTAGAATAAAAATTAAGCATCCTTTGGCCTTTTATAGAACACAAGGCTTAGATAGAATAAGACAATTACATGAGAGGAAATCTAAGGGACCAATCCCATCAAGGCACGTGGAATATTGTGACCAATAGGAAAATTGCAATTGAAGTCAATGGAAGTCAACTCCAATTATTCGTTGAAGCTCTTCAGATTCTACTTTTTCATCCTTGTCAGGATTCCTTCTGAAATCGAACAAATTTATCCAAACAAATATATATAGGAGTCTTCCATTATGACAGAGTGATCAAGTGGAAGTTGAACTCCTACATCTCAAGTTCCTTGATTTGAACATTCCAAGAATGAATCACTCCTAGAATAGATATACTTTGTTACTACATGCTTGAACTCCAACATCCCAGTAATCCAGTAACTAGCACATCTTTGCAACAAAATTTGTTCCAACATGAGCTTCTTAAGTGCATCATCAAACCTGGTAATAGAGTAAAATTTGTTCACCAACATAATTTTCATGACTATCCATACCGAAGCTTTGCATCACAATTAATATCTCCTAAAATAACAAATTTCATATATTAAATTTGGTTTTAAGATCATAATATCTCATCTAAATAAAACCATTATTCAAATGTTAGTGCAAAATCTAGTAAAAACTCACTTTCAAAAAAGCATATCATACATTCTTGTATATATACTAGATCACTATGATCATTATACAAATAAAAAAATTTAACATTTATTTTCACTTTGCAACCTAGTACTTAGTATTCAGCTTTACCCACTCACTTTCTCGGACCTCAGCTATAGTAGAACTCCATTATACTAGACTCCATCTTACTGGACTCCATCTTACTGAACTCCATCTTACTGGAGCTCATTTTACTAGACCATAGTCTTTCACTTGAACTTCACATTACCTTTTTCCTTTTCTATGTTTCTGGTACCTAGTACCTAGTGCACGAAACACTTACCATATGAAGTACTTTATTTTACCAAAGGTTTATCTTTCTTCCTTCACTTTTGGTGATCTTCCAATTTGTTAGCTATTTCCATAGGAGTTATATTTTTTCCACTTGGGTCCCAAAATCTTTTCAATCTTGGGGTGTTCTATGAGACCACACAACACCATCAAAGATTCATTTTTTTTTGTGTTTCCAATGGAGGTATCTCATATTTATGAAAGACAATGTCAATGTTCACTAAATTCATACCTTGAATTAGAGTTTCTACATCATTTTTTTGCACACTAGGAGGGACAACTTCTTGTTACAAAGCATTTTGAAGCATGTTATGGTAATTAGGCGAAGCTTGAATAAGGTCCCATAAAGAAATCTTACCAAGAGTTTTTCTAAGTTGTTCCACAAGATCATACTCATTTCCATTGTTCAAAGGCAAGTGAGGAGCACTAGGAAAAAATGGTCGAGGCAATGGTAAAGTATAATAGGTATTTTTTTCGGTTTCCTATTGTTCGTTGAATTGTATGTATGAGAAACATTATGATAATTAGGTTCCTATGAAACATTATTACTAGTAATTTTCCTTGCAAATTTCAAGATACTTCCAATAGGTTTAGGTTTGTTTTGAGGTGGCCTTATGATAAAAAGTGGCTCAAGAGATGACTTGGGATACCCAATAACTAAACGACTTGTAGAAGGTGCAATAATCAAGGGAGATCTAATGTTAAGAACCTCAACAAACTTATCCTCATTATTATGATCTTCTAATAAGCATAATTCTAGTGTCACCTTATCATCTTCATATAATGAAGCCACATTACCATTTTTTGAAAGACATGTATCAATTATATCATCTTCTTGCACCATGATATCTTCCCTAGTAAGAAATTTTTTAGGAGAGGAGCAAACATGATGTTCATCACATTTCATGGTTAGATCTTGTAAGATAACTTCATCACAAGTAGGGGAGGCATCTAGAGAAGAAAAACTATGATTTTATTCATTATCAATGATTGCATCCTTTTTTTCAATGATATATTCCCAAGTGGGAGAAGTATTGGGAGAGGGAGAAACAATATTCTCATGAATCTCAATGAGTGGATATTCTAACACCAAAATATATTCTTCAGAAATGAGAGAGATGCTAGGAGAAGAAAAAATGTGATTGTCATGATTATATATGATTACATCCATTTTCACTAAAAAATCCTCACAAGTGGGAGAGATGCTAGGAGATCAATGGAGGCTAGGTAAGGTGATGTTAATAAATGTTTCAATGATCTCATTCTCTTGCGCCAGAATATCCTCCCAAGTGGGTGGGGTAGAGGGAGAAAAAATATTCTCATTAAATTTGATAATTGGATCTTCTAATGCTGATGCAGTAGGGGGGAGGCCTGCAACACACTCAAACATGAAATCAGCCTGCAATCACAATTTCCAAATCAAAACTCCATAAACTCTCAATTTTTATCAAATATACTCTATCTCCTTGTAGCATTGGTAAACCCCTAAATCGGGTATAACTTTTCAGTCACTTTCCTTTAGTCCTTGACTTGTCTTATTTCAGGGATTCTTTTTGACACTCTTCAACATATCAACAAACCACCTATGACTACTTTGTAACAATTTGATCAAAACAGGGATTTTCCACCTTTTAGAGCTCAAATTAGCACACTTTTCCAAAGCAACCACTCACTAGACTTATCCAAACTCTACCAACTCTTGGGGCATAAATTGAAATGTGTCACACTTGTCTTATTTCAGGGACCCTTTTTGGCACTCTTCAACATATCAACAAACCACCTATGACTACTTTGTAACAATTTGATCAAAACATGGATTTTCCACCTTTTAGAGCTCAAATTAGAACACTTTTCCAAAGCAACCACTCACTAGAATTATCCAAACTCTACCAAATCTTGGGGCAGAAATTGAAATGTGTCATAACCACAAAATCATCAATCAAATCTCAAAAATTCACCCATAAGGGCCAAACCATGAAACCCTAGGTCTTATTGAAAATGTCACTTCCCAATTTACCCAAAACATAAAAACTCTTCAAACAAGTTAAAAATGGTCTGCTTAAGCTTAATCAAATATAAAAGAATGCTTCCCTACAAAAAACCATAGTTGGATTCATAAAAACCACCATATTTCACTTAGAAAACTTTCATTTTCTCCTTAGGGCTTCATGCCCAACTCCATTCCAGACCTCCCGTGAAAAAAATTACCATTATAACACCTTTCCCTAATGATTTAGATCCATCCCACCAAGTAACACATCATACAAAAAGGTGGGATGGTTTAAAACATGTTTTAGTCCTTCAAAACCACAAGTGCCTTATTTAGGTTGGTTAGAGAGATTTGATGATTAAATGAAAAAAAATCATTCTAAAAGACTCTAATTAGATTCAAAAGGAAGGGGACTCAACCTACTATCTATATCATAACAATTTTAAATCAACTACTTTTTGTACAAATTGTACAACCAATTGTTATGATAGAAAACATAGAAAAATGAAGGAAAATCAAACTTTTATTCAAGCTTCTGTCTTCAAAATTGTTCAACAACCTTCCATTCGAGTTTCTCATGCATTTTATAGTTTTTCACACCTAAAAAAAATATCCTCAACTTCCAAAACTAACTTTTGAAAGAGGTGACCATTGGTCTCCCTCTTTAGTACATTTTTACAACCTTGAATTAAATCCCAATTTAACAACTTAATACTTTTTGCACATTTTGAAAAAATTTCCACCTAGACACCTAAACTTTACGACAAATAACTTAATGCATCAAAATATGGTCTTATATACCTTATTATAAACAAATTCACCCAAAAATATATAGCCTAGACCTTATGAGCTTAAAAGGATTAACACCCTTGAATGGTGCTCCTACACCAAACACCAAGATAACTTTGTCACAAGTAGGAGAGGAACCAAGAAAAGAATAACTATGGTTATCATGATTGTGTATTTTTTCATCCTCTTGTATCAAAACATCATCACAAATAGGAGAGATAATAGGGGATGAGTGAAGGGTAGGCAATGTAGTAAAAAGGAAATTGAGACTCTCACAACTATGAAATATATTGGAAGAATGACTAACATTCTTGTTAATGATTTTTTTCTTTTCATACTTGAAAAGGAAAGATACTAACATTTATAATTTTGAGTATGTGCAAAAAATGAGAAGTATTATATCCAAATTATGTAATTTTCAGATTGGAAGGATGATAATTTATTGATTATTCTATGCAAACACCTAAAAATGATGTCATTTTAATGCTAAATTTGATTTCAAACAATGCACTTAATTTGACCAATTGAACTTAATAGAAAAAGGTACAAAATATTCTATTTTCTAAAATTGAAACCTAGGTACGACAATAGTATAGAAGTAAGCAAACTGAGACCAAATAAGGCCTAAAATTTTGGAAAAGCACATGTACAAGGAATTATTTTCCCTAGGTTGAATGATTCCTATGTTAGGGATCTGAAAAATCAAAGTTTAAATTTTTTGCTTAATGCTTGAATTCCCTATTTTAGGTTGCAGAGTCTAGATTTTGTGATAGATTTTCTAGATATAGGTGTCCTAATGCAAATGAAATTAATAATAAATGATGAGCAAAGTGAGACTTTTTGGATGTAATTTTAACTAAATTTGTCGATGTAAATGACTGAAAGTACACTAATATGCAAGTACTATGTAAAATGAATGTAATATGCATGCAATGTTTTGGAACTTTTTATATTTTAAATAATGCAAAATGAAAATTTGAAACCCTCAATGAGATGTAAACTAATTCAATTTTGATAACCCTAAATAGAATGCAAATTAATACAATTTTAATGGAAAATAATACCAATCCTAGATCTAGGATTTTAATGATCTCCAAATTAGAAAGTTTATAGTGCAAGAATGTTGGGTGCACCAAAATGAAACACCAAAAAATAGGTTTATCAAAATTAGATGATTGGATATATGATGCACCCATATTTCTTGTTTCATTAGGAAAAAGAGATCCCCAAAGGTTGTATTGGCCTTCAACCCTTAGGTGAGTCAACACTACTAGAGATCTTTATTGTTTCTCCTTATGACAAGATGGGGTAAATATGATTGAAATGCACTTTTAGGATAATAACTAAAAATTCTAAATGAATTCAATTATGCAATGTGAAAATTGTTGAACAAGACAATTGAGAGGGGGGTGAATCAGTGGTGATAAATTAAAACTTAAAAAATTCTACCAAAAATTAGATCAATCACAAATTATTTACTCTAATAATATGATTAATCATTAAAAACAAAAGAAAAAACTAAAAAGAATCATGCACATACACAATAACACTAGATTTATGTGGAAAACCCAATAAGAGAAAAACCATGGTGAGGATTAACCCAAAATATAGAGAATATCAAAATTTATTACAAAGGATCATTTCCAAAGAAGGCTCACTTCCAAAATAGGACTCACTATCCAACAAGGGTTAACCACTCAGAGGGCTCACCAACACAAAATTACAAAGAAGATAGAAGGGATTTGTTACATAGAGAAAAAAATATCAATGCAATAGAGATTTCCACCACAATTTTCTCACACTTGGAGATGTGCATGAATGATAGAGTACACCTTTAGCTTACTACTTCTAGAAATTCAACAATTAGATTTTCCATTGATTTGCCCAAACTTGCATCACATGTAAATTGTTCTACATCTATCTCCCATCTATCTTTCTTGTAGTCATCTCCTTTACAAACAACTTGACTTGTATTTATACCATCTTCAACTTTAAAACATATCCAAAGTCGACCATAAACCATTTGTATTCACAAATTCAAATTAGTTCGGCACAAAAACATTATAGGGTGGAATTAGAATGAGGGTGACTAAAATAACATGCTTCAAAATGATTCCACAAGCTTCGAAAGTAGTGCTAAACACAAGGTTGGACAAAACAGTGTAAAACACATAAACTGTTGAATTTGACTCCATTTTCTGATGAACATTCATCGGTCGTTCGACAAACATTTTTCAGACAATTGATAAATTGACGAAAAAAATTTATCTCTTTTTTTTCATCGATCGTTGACATCATAAAATGACTCAGATGTTCATTGGAATATCTATGAAAACTTCGTGTATCCACGAATGAATTACAACCAAAATGCAATTGCAATGGCTCTTTCGAAGCTTCAAAACAACACCAGAAGTTTGTTGCCATTTAGAAAAAATGGGTAAGGAGTTACGACAAAGCCTTCATCACAGCTATAGCAACTTTGTCGGACCTTTTCGGTGATTTGTCAGTGGCCATCGTCGAAATTGGGATGAAACAATGCAAATTTTTTTAAAAAAATATTCATTGAAATGTACCATCATGGAGACTCTTGGTGATGACCACCAAAGCCAACCCATTGGTGAGAGATCAATCATCAGCATAGGATAGAAAACTCAATTTGATAGTCCATGTCTTGCCAATGACTTCCGTTGGAAAGACCGATCCAATGTCACACTAATCTAACCTCTTCAGGAGTTTTAAATAGACCTACACCATGTCATCGTGGAGACTCTTGGCGATGACCACCAAAGCCAACCCATCGGTGAGACATCAATCATTGGCACAGGATAGAAAACTCACTCTGACAGCCCATGTCATGCCGATGACTTCCATCGACAAGACAGATCCAATGTCACACTGATTTGACCTCTTTAGGAGTTTTGAACACTGTTGGTTATCAATAGAACATTCTGAGGGTCTCGCTAATTAAACAAGTGTCTAAGAGAAAATAAACAAATGGAACCTATTAATTTTCTTATTTTGGGTTTATTTAAATCATAGAATAGATACCATCTTCTTGTGTATAATGTACTTATATTTAGATTTGAATTTGAGACCAATTGTCATTACATGTTCTATTTTACTTGAACCGTGTATTCTATAAGCAATATATTGATAATGCTAAATGATTTATGGTGTTGTAAAAATCTACCTATCACCACAGTTCTGTTGTTCCCCCCTAGAGAATCCTGCAAAGACAAGTTTACAATACCAAGTCAAATAATATGAAAAAGACTTACTTCCATACAAATTAAATGATTATTCTCACAATGGAAATTGTCTAATTACAACAACAATTCCATGAAAGGCTATTGATGATTCATAAGAGATGACTAATCATACATATAGACTACAAGATTCATAGAAAAAGCATTACACTTGAGAAAAACCAAGGGCTAACAAGGGAAGGAGTTAAGAAACGTTTGGATTGAAGAGAAAATGTGTAGTGAAAATGTTGAGCAGTTTCAAGAGAACATAGCTTGTAGAACATATTCTTGACCTAATCAAGCTCTTGAATAACTTAAAAAAAATTAAAATACTAACACATACATGAGACATGTAATGAACTTCTAATATCTTCTATCTTTTTCATTAATGTAGAGGTAGGTAAAGGAGAAATAATTATAATTTTAACACTATTCATAGTCTAGTAAATTGTACTCATAATTTTTGTTCAATGGACCTCATTTTTATCATTATACTGCCCATCTAATACCATATTTTAATCTAGGGTTCAACTATGTCATATCTCAAGAAGCATTGTATTCAATTAACCATTTAAAGTACTATAAAATAAGGTAAGAATTTTACTTGAGAAAGATTGGGTACACTTGTAGGATTAAAGTTCTCACAATCATCAGGATTTATTGGCACACAGAAATAACCTACAACATATGAAGTAATGGATGACTACAAGTTAGTGACATGGTCCTTAATATGTGACTGGTTTACAAATTGATTGGTAGAAAATAAGGTTACAAACAGATCTACATGAAAAATTATGAGGACAATCTACTGTAATCATCAAAATAGATGAAAATTGCAAAGGAAAGAGTCAAGCTACATCTCTAGAGCCTAGAAAAAACACATGCAAGAAACATAAAAGAAAGAAAAAACCAATTTTTGGATGAATACAAAATGGTGGCCTCAACAAGTGATTCATATGCTTTCACACCTGATAGGACATTAAGAATATTTTAGTCTTCCTCTATGAAATTAACTACTTACAGAATAAACCCAGAAACCGCTATTATATACCTCCATGTCTAGCCAAGGGTAGGTATAAGAGAAAAAAATTTCCTCAATGCAATGTCAAAAAATTGTGTGTGTAGGTTTGTATTACTCAAAATATCATTTCACTGCCTGAGGAAAAATACCAAAGTGATGTTTTAAATTTCAATCTTCACATAGGCTCCCTTATTGCTACACATGCATATCCAAGCATTATTCGAGCTCTAAACTATTCAAATATTAAGGATTTAATTAGCTATAAGATGGAAAGTTGTTTAGACATAATCCATCATCTTTTACATATCTTTATTCACTCCTAGCACTTTAGATAAATTTGTGTAAATGAGATAGAAATGTGAATATTTTATGACAAAGAAAATTATTAAAAGAGGGTGGAGAGAGCAAAGGGTAGGGGGGAAGATAACACTTGAATGTATAGAAAAGTATAACATTTTATCATTATAACAATGAAACAAATCTTAAGTTTGAAGCATTAATATCATTTACAACATTTATGATCAAGAATGAATGTAAGTAGAGAAAATTTTGCATACCTGCAGATGGTACAAAATTTCATGGTTAAGTGGAAGCCTCCCATCAACAAAAGATCCAAATATCCATGTATCTATCTCAATCGAGTCTCCAAACCCTTTAGAGCTGTCAATTTTCCACTAACTTGTTATGCACAAAAGTCAAATTTTAGAGTTATGTCACCACTAAAAATAGAAGAAACAAAGCTTTGAAACCAAATCCACACACAACACAATGTGGTATTCATACAAATCCATACAAACAAACTAAACTCAGAACATTGGAATTGAAAAAACTTCAAATTATGATGCAAAGCATGGATTTAGGGTATAAAGAATCATTTTTCTGCCACCATAGTGAAAAGTTATCATTTTATTTCATCTTTGCATATTGGTTTGATGCTTCAAACGATGCATTTCTTATATTGAAAAGTGCATTACCTTACTGAGCTTTTCTTTGTTTTGAGAATAGTATAATATTCTCTACTTAACATGGCCAACCACGTGACGGTGGAAGCTCATTTGGCCCCTCCCCCCTCTCACATCACTCTCAATTACCCACACCCAATCGTATAACATTAATCATTCATTCATCCATTAATAACATATAACATTCATTCATTCATCCATTAATAACATATAACATTTGTAGACATCTAAATTTAGACACTTAATTTATCCAAATTCATCCCCTTTCATCTTATTTTTGTTAATTAAGTAATACTACTATTATTTAATTAATATATTTAATTCTGCCAAATCCTTAAAGTATTTAATTAATAATTAAATACTTTACTCTCCTTAATCCCCTTTTCATCAAATGAATTAAATAAATATTACATTTATTTAATTCCTCACATGTCATTTTCATCTAATCCTAATCCATCTCCTAATCTCTTCATTAGGGATGTGCACATGCCTAATCCTTGATTAGGATGTGTCACATCCTCCAACTTTGCAAGTTAGCTTCTAATCCTCATTTATCTTCTAATTACTAATTAATTAATCTTAATCAGTACCTTGGTCAACTCTCTCCATCCCCCAAGGAATTTTTAATTCCTTTTTATTCCTCCAAGAATCCCCTTTTCCTATGCATCTTCTAGAATCTTTGACTTGTCACATCAAGTCACATGTGACAAACTCCCACCTTTTAGGAACATTGTCTTATCCACTAGATTCTTCCAATCATTGTGAATTTAAAATTCACTTTTATTCACCCAAGATTTTTCCCATCTCCCAATGTACTTGGAAGGTACTTGTCCTTCCTCCACCTCATGTACCTTTTGGCCACACTTACACCTCATCTCCTCTTAGCCACTTCACCATCCACATGTCAAGATGTGAGGGCTTGTGAGTTCTCAACTCACCATAGCCCTTCATCTTGACCTTGTTGGATGAATCTTGACCGTTGAATTCTCTAGAGAATTCAAATTCTTCTATAAATACCCCATTCTCAAAGGCATTTTCAACACTTTCATTGGGAGTAATCTTATGCTGCCAATTTGCATTCTCAATCATTCACTATCATTTAGCCATCCACTTTAATCATCTTGCATATTCAATCTTGCATCTAGCTACACCAAAAAGCCATCCAAGGAGCACACAAATCCATCAAAATCAAGGGCCAACCAAGGAGTCTTCAACAACAAGGTATAATCAATGTACATTTGTATTTCATCTATTTCCTTGTTTTATCACTCTTTAGGCTAATCATTGAAATGTCCTTAGTCTTTTATTAGGGACCCACAAACGGGTTCTTGCATTTAACCTTCATTTTTGCTAAGAATTTTGCAGGAAAAGGTCGCAGAAAGGCTGAAGCACCCTCTGTTTTACTGTAGAAAGGTGGAAGCGCCCTCTATCTTACCGCAAAAAGGTGGAAGCACCCTCTGTCCTACTGCAGAAAGGCGGAAGTGCCCTCTGCTTTACCGCAGAAAGGCGGAAGCACCCTCTGCTTTACTGCAGAAAGGTGGAAGCGCCCTCTTGTCTACTGTAGAAAGGCAGAAGCGCCCTATATCTGACAATTTCATTTTCTTCTAACAGTTTGCTACAATTAGGTGTATATTTAAAAGTTTGTTTCTAACACTTTCTTGCAGTGGGGCGTACAACTTTCCTTTTTAAAAATCTAATAAAGTTTCCTGTAGAGGGGTGGATACGCCCTTTCATCTTGAAAGGTTATTTTCCTCTAACCTTTTACTGCAGAAAGATGGAAGTGCCCTCTGATCTTGCTGCAGAAAGGTAGAAGCGCCCCTGTTTTGCTACAGAAAGGCAGAAGCACCCCAAAACAACATAGTTTGGAAGGTAAAACAGTCATTTTAGCATTGTTTTTGCTCTCATTTTTTGCTATTTTCAAGTAATAACCCTCTAACATTGTTTTGGCAAGGATATTGGTGTTTTTTGCTAACATTCTGTAGCATATTATGGCATAATTGACCAAGAACGAAGGATAAGATAGCTAACATTTGCTTGCAAGGCCATCTATTTGATTAAATTTATGAAAAACTATCCTTGTTGTTTGCACATAGTCTAATTAGGGGGAAGTAACCTTTATTGCTTGCTGTTCTTGTCTACTATTGTGTCATCCAAGGGGGCATTAATTTGTTTTCACTTTCCCCTTGCACTTCGTGTGAGCCTGGGGAGTAGTTGGAAGTGGATAGTGTCTTCTTTTTAGTGGGACCTGCTTGGGGATTTCATCACCCCAAGGGACGATTCTAACCACATGTACCGACGAGGTATATAAAGGGGGGAGAATGAAAGTTGTACCCCAATCCAGTCACGTCGTAATTGGTGGAGCGTCGAAACTAGGGTGATACCTAGATAGACGTGAAGAGTTGGTCTGAGCCTTTTAGTATCTCGTTAGGGTTCCTAACTCACGCTTGTGATGGGCTGGTGTTCATGGTTGTGCCTCACATACCGAGAGTATATCGAGGACTCCCTAGAAGCCTTGTGCATCCTAGATTAAGACCTTGCCTGGCCATACACTTAACATTAATCATAGGATTGTGCTTTCTTGAAATGTTATCTTGTGAAAAAACCCATAAAATCTTTGATACTTTGGCCTTACTTTATCATTTTGAGTCCTTTCCATAGCCATTACCATCAAAACCAAGCTCTGTCTTACTGCAGAACGGTGGAAGTGCCCCTGTTTTTGCTGCAGAAAGGTGGAAGCACCCCTATTTTTGCTGTAGAAAGGCAGAAGCACCCCCTGTTTTGCTGCAGAAAGGTGGAAGCACCCCTATTTTGCTGCAGAAAGGTGGAAGCGCCCCCTGTTTTGCTACAGAAAGGTGGAAGTGCCCCTGATTTATTGCAGAAAGCTGTCAATGCCCCTAATTTACTGCAGAAAGTTGTCAATGCCCCTGATTTTGTTGTCAACGCCCCTGATTTACTGCAGAAAGCTATCAACACCCCTGATTTTGCTGTCAATGCCCCTGATTTACTATAGAAAGCTGACTACGGCCCTGATTTTGCTGACTACACCCCTAATTTACTGCAGAAAGCTGACTACACCCTTCATTTACTGTAGAAAGCTGACTACGCCCCTTTAACTTCCCGGGGCCATCATTTACAAATTGTGCATCAGATCAGCTTCATCCAAAAACAAAATTCGCTTAGCTTTTTAAGCTCTATCTAGTGGTACCTTCCATTTCCTCCTATCAAGAATTTGACCATTCCGAGGCGGCCACGCGCCAGATTACGGGGTGGACAGGCCCCTAACTTCCTGGGGCTGTCATTTACAAACCGTGCATCGGATCAACTTCATTCAAAAACCAAAATTGCTCAATTTTTTGAACTCTATCTAGTGGTACCTTTTGTTTCTTCCTATCTAATCAAACCAATCCATTCCTCTAATCAAATACATACAATCATCTAATCAATCCAAGCACACCAATCCTATCAAGTTCATTCAATCACAATTATCCAATCAACATCATCTAATCATTTGATCCTATCCAATCAAACTGATCTAGTACTTTAATCAAATTCATCAAATCATCTACCTGATCCAATCATCCATCTACTGAATCCCATCAAAATTAAAACCAATCCCATCGCATCATCCAATCATCATAATCTGAGCTTTTGTCCAATCCTGATATGAGCTTGACCAAAATCCTAATTTGAGCTTTAATTTGTTCCCATCCAAAATCTTTTATCTATCCTCTTTATCCTGTCATCATAATGAATCATCATCCTCCATCAATAGTAGTCAAGGGAAACCCTAATTACGTCAATAACGATAACGAAAGTCTTGTCGATCAAGAGGTATACGACATAGATCCCCTTGACACTATCATATCTAGTAAGCTTTCTCCACCCACTTTCCAAAATCCAATTACTCCTATGAGCTATCTCGTTATGTCTTCATCCATGCCTAATCATGCTCCTTATGCCACCTTTGACAATGGATATCCAGTATCTTCTTCATCCCCATATTTTTCATGTCATTCATCTACATCATCCTCTTATACAACATCTACATCCTCTTATCCTAATTTTCCATCACAATATTCCTATTACAATTCCCCATCCATGTCCCCCTATCGTAATCCTCTTTCCCAATCTTCCCATACTAATCCTACATCCACACCCTTTTACCTTAATCCTACATCCACATATCCTCATCCTAATCCACCATCCCAATACCCTTATTATAATCCATCCCCCACATCCTCTTGTCCCACTACACCACCTATATCCTCTTGTCCTAATCCACAATCCATGTCCCCTATCTTAATTCACCACTCCAATATCCTTACCTTAACCCTCCATCCAATCCTATTCCTCCATCTACTCCTAGTCCTCCATCCAATCCCATTCATCCATCTACTCCTAGTCCTCCATCCAATCCTAATCCCCCATCTACTCATAGTCCTACATTCAATCCCATTCCTCCATCTAACCCTAGTCCACCAATCCATAATCCCTCATCCATTTCTATAACCCTAGCCAAGCCAACCATATGCAAGTCTCTCTCATTTCAAAAGTTCTCCAAGGACTCATGACAAAGAAGCCATCCCCAACTCCACATCTTGAAGTCATGGAACCATGCCATCTAGATCCATCATCCACGGTCACTAGTGATGAGACCCTTCTCCATACCACACCTATTATTGATGTTACCACCCCTAGTATTGCTCAAACCATTGAAACCATTGAACCCACTAAATATATTGAACCCCCATCTCCTACTCCAAGAACTACCGAATCCATCGAAGTCACCCAATTCCAATCCACTCCCTCTACTCCAAGAACCACCAAATCCATCAAAGACAACCAAATCCAATCCACTCCTCCCACCCCTAGTAGCACCAAAACCCATTCCAATGAACCTCATGAATCTTCCATCCCTCCATCTTCCCCATTTGAAGAGCCCCAACAAGACTCCATTACCATGCCTCCTGCACACAATGAGTCACGCCAAGAGTCTAATCCAAAGCATGCCAACATATCCCCTTCTCTAGATCAAGATCCTACCATCCCATCTAATCCACCTCAAAATCACATTCCCCCATCCATTCCATCCCATGATCCCCTTGTCATTCAAGCTCCCACTGCCCCATCTCCATCTCCATCGCATGAGCCTACTACCACAAATCCAGATCCTATAATGGCGCCTACTCCCTCTCCTGATGTTGCTATCCCATCATCTCCTTCTCATGATCACCCATCATAGCCTAAAAATGCTATCCCCACACCACTTGCATGTCCCCTTGGTCCTCTCACATTTCTCCATGGTGGTCTCCTCATAGAAGAAAAACAAATCATATACACCAACCCTCCTCTTCCACCTAATAATGAACTCACATCATTCTTCCAGAATAACAAAAATCCTATCCTAGATCGAATGCTCAAGAGAATGAACTATCAAGGAAAAGGTTTAGGCCTTCATGAGCAAGGTATTATAAAGCCCATCCAAGCTAAAGAACATTTGTATCCACAAGGTCTTGGATGTACTACTCATGACTCACAATCCAAAAATGTTGGTACAACCTCTAGACGTCCTCAACAAGCCTTTTCCAAAAGAAATATCGGCTCTTCCCATCGCCCCACCAGATCATATGTGGTCATCCCTCCTCCTCTATCGTATCACCTCAAAACAACCGTCCATCTTCCTCCTTCATTTGCTCCATCCATTTTGGGTCTTTACATCCCTCCATCTACCATCTCCAATCCTCCATCTACCATGCCCTTGTTTCCTCCAGGTCCTACGTCTATTTTGGGCCCCTATATCCCAAAATCACCTCCTCCATCTTGTCCTATCCATCCTTTCATCCATTCATCACCTATCCATCTCATCCATCATAAACATCCTAATCAAGATCGACAAAGGCACATACCTAAACATCCTCCATCTACACATAATCCCCATACTCCTACCCCCATCACTCCACATCATCCATCCCCTCACACCCATCCCATTGCTACTAAAAGCACTTTGGTTGTTAAAGAAAAAATGCATCAATCTAAACATCCACATGAATCAAAAGCTTCCCATGTCCCCTCTAAAATACATGTTAAAGCAAAGCAAAATCAATTCCAAAATCCAAATCAAATATGTAGGCCGCAAAGGCCCACCAAAGCAAAGATCAAAACCATGTGGATCCCAAAGAAAAAAGATGCAATACCATCACATGAAAAATCTATAAGAACATCCAAAATCACTAATCCAAAAGCTAATCATACACCCCTTTCATCTCCTAAGTCTGTTTTGGGTCCTTATGTCCCAAAATTCACCATTCCATCTCCTCCATTATCCCCACATTCTCCATCCCTTAATCCTATTATCTTTTCACATCCACCACCACATGTGCCAATGTTGGTCTTGAACACATCTCCCCATCACATATCCACCCCATCATTCCATCCATACCCTTTGCAGCATCCCATCCATTATCCCATGAATCTCCCCTCTCAAATCCCTCTAATTCATCCTCTTGCATAATCCATAAGGTTGTACCAACATCCAACAGTCACTTCAAACATGGGCTCTTAACATCTTGATCCTTATCACATGTCTTCTAAATCTGCTTATCCACTTCCTTATCCTTATCCATCTCCTTCTGCATGACATCCAAAAAGTCAAAAATCCAAAAAATAAAAATAAAAATAAAAATATAAAATAAAATAAAATAAAATAGTAAAGAGAAATAATTCATCCAATGGTGAAAACTTGGCAAACAAGGGCCTTGGATAAATACCATGATAAAAACCTGGCAAACAGGTGTCATGCGTAAATCCCCATCTGCACTTGGGAGCAACTTCCTAATATGCATTCCCTCCATCCGTTATGCTTCCAGCTATGCACCTGTCTTCCTGTTATCTATCCTCTTCATAAATCCCCCCCATCCCACCTATCTTCTGTATCCTACCATCATATCCCATTTATCTCCCATCCCTCCATCCTTCTTGTGATCTTGATCAAAATAGGGGCACCTATCTATGCATGCTTTGGACACCTATTTGTATACATTCCCTTCATCCATATCATATTCCTTAGTCACCTATCCTATCCTCATCTAGTTATCTCCTTTATCTTTCCATCCACTTGTTTTTTATCATGCCTCCTCACATATGACATATCTAGAGTGGGGGCATCTGCTTCCTTTGTGACATAGTCCTTGGAGACATCCATCTATCATAGCTTCCCTTCCATCTCCCCATCCTTATCTTCGTATCCATCTATCCTAGCATCCCTTTCATCTCCCAATCTTTATATTCTCATCCATCCAAACAATCCCTCCCATCCCCCATCCCTATATCTCTATCCATTCTTTCATCTTTATCCTCCTCCCATCTTACAATCCCTTGTCATTGGTATCTAGCTATAGACCTCCCCCCATGCAACCCAATGCCATTTATCTCATCATCATCACCCTTGCTTCTCTTGCACATCTTTCCAATCCCCTATCACTTTTCATCACTCATCTATCTATCATATCATCCTCCTAAGTCATTTTAATGCTTTGGATAACTATCCCATCCCTGAGCTTTATGTGATTGTCATCATCCTATCCAATCCAACAGGTCTATCCTATCTTGTCGTATCGGTCCCATCTTTTTATCCACTTATCCTATCATCCTACCATCATTTATCCATTGTTTTCCTTTGGTCTTGTCGAACTACGTCGCCCCTGCGCTTTCATGTAGGCAAGGTCGATCATTTGATCTACCCCCGGGGTTCCATCATCGATCTTCATTGTCCACTTTGCTCTTCCATCATCTATCATCGGTATTTCTTCTTTTGTCCATCCTATCTTTACCATCCATCAAGGTCTTTGTCTTGGTCAATCATCCACCTTTCACCGAACTACGAGGGCTCTGCACTTTCACGTAGGCAAGGCTAATCTTTGATCGCCCCCCGAGCCCCTAAGTCTTTAGGGTGTGTTAGTCCCATGTCTTGTCTTCCTTGTATCGTGTCATCAAGCTATGCCTTTATCTAGCTGGTTTTTAACAAACAAGATCCACTTGTACCAACGAATCCAATTACTTTTGAATATCTTACACCATATCGATATTTTTGCTTAATATCCATCATCTTTGGTCTCAATAGGATGCATCCTTCCTAACAAACCTCATCAATCCTATCCATCCCCTTGATCCTATGGCAAAGGACATTTGAACTTGATTGTGATCTTTTGATGTTTTTGGATTTTTTTTATCATTTGAGCTCCCTATCATCACTTGTCAAAGCTGCCATGATCCATCATATTATGGTGTATTTTGATTGGTCAACATAGGGGCATCTCTTGCTCTTTTGTTTGATGGTGTCTTCTTGGTTGTCCCACGTAGTACCCACCAAGATCCCCGAGGTCTTGTGTTATGCTGGGGCATCATTTTGTGCTTGTGGTTATCTCAATACTTGGTATGAACAAGGTCTTTGCGACTTTGGGGTGTTGGGATAGCCTTCTTGTCTGTTGTGTTTGTTTCATGCATTAGACACTAATCCGCCTTGGTTCCACATACCCTGGCACTTGGTGTCTTATGCTATAGCAAAAATCAGTGCTCCAAAGATGGCAAATTGCATTTCGAATTGCATTTCATTTTCCATTTCATCATCTTGCATGTATCCCCCATCCCTCCATCTTTTTTCCTACCTCTTCGACCTTTCTCTTCCCCCTTGTATTCCTCTGTCCTCCCCTCTGGCTCCCCCCGCTGTAGCTAGGTGGAACCGTCCCGCCAAAGCTGGGTAGAATCACCAGTAGCCGCCAACTCGTGGTGAACCTCAGCGCTTGAATTAACGCCCACACGGACAGACCTCATGGCGGGCCGCCTGTAGGGGCTAAGCCACTTTGGAGGTACGGGCCGGCAGCCGGTGGTGCTTTCCGCGTAGTGGCGTCACCGCCCGGAAGGGGTGGCTCTGCCCTAAGCTGTGGCGGCGGTGCCCTAGGTAGGGGCAGCTACACCCCACCCTGTTTTTCCTCCCCCTCGATTTTCCACTATTTTTGGCTTTTTTTTAAATAAACTAATCCCGACCCTTTTTCTAATTTCCCTCCGCCATCAAAACCCATGTGTTGAAATTTTCAAAATTGATTTTTGATTTTTACACCGAAACTTCCAGAGGCCATAACTTTTGACTCGGGTGTCCGTTTGAGCTGAAATTTGATGAGTGGTTGCGTTATGAGCCATTGGAACCCATTTTTCCACATTTTTCGGGGCCTCAAACTTTCATCTTGACCTTCAAAATCTTAATTTAGTGTTTTTTTCTAGCATTTTGAAAAATTGTTTTCACTCATAACTCGAAATGCATATGTCGAATTTGGGATGTTAGTTGGCAATTCATCCTATCTCAATATTGGGTATTTCTTGGAAAACATTTCAATTCCCAAAAGTATATTTGTGAGGTTTCCTAAAATAGAAAAATTTGACAATTTTTTAACATTGCCAAATCGGGAAAAATCTGATTGTCAACACCTTACGCCCTTTAAACCCTATAACTCGGTGTAGAATCAATCCAATCATATCCTTCAATCATTATAGTATTCATTCCAATCCTCATCTGAGCTTTAATCTTATCCCAATCTGAGCTTAACCAAAGCCCTAATTTGCGCTTTAGTCCATCTATAGTCCAAATCTTTGGATATCGAACCAAATCTTAAGATCCTTCTCTCCATCTCACATATCAATCTTCTCCCCATCTGTTCAATCTCATACAAATCACCTAATCAAATCCTTGGTCTTGTCCCCAGTCTCATTACCAGCCTTGACCCATCCTCATCATCATCCATTAGTATCCTTCCCTATCCCTTTGGTGTTGTTTTGGGATGTATCCTTCCCTCATCAACAACACTTTCATCATCATCATTGGGAGGTATTCTTCCCTATCCTCTAGTGGTGTTTTGGGATGTATCATTCCCTCATCAACAACACTTTCATCATCATCATTGGGAGGTATTCTTCCCTATCATCTAGTGGTGTTTTGGGATGTATCCTTCCCTCATCAATACCACTCAGTGGGATATATCCTTCCCTATCCTCGTGTTGTTTCATAATCCTTCATTCCCTCATTGACAACACTCCATCCATTATCAACCCATTTTGGCTTGTACCTTGACTAGGGAAACATCACCTTTTGTCCTAAAATCCATTTGTGCTTCATCCATCTCCTATCTCTTCTCCTTCTCTCTTGTCCATCACTTTGCATCATCTCCCTCATCTCATCTATTTCGAGAGCACACCCGTGTTCTCTTCAACCCGCATGTCCTCTCGAGGGGGCATCCTTAATCCTTCATCCTCATCTTCATCTCCATCATCTTTTTTTCCCAATCAATCCTTTGATGACTGGGGCATCTTTCCCAATCTAACCATCTTCTTCTAGGTTCTATGTTTTAATGATCTTTGAAATGATGCTACTTCGTAACACCATCTCAAAGAGGGGCAAAATGTAGACATCTAAATTTAGACACATAATTTATCTAAATTCATCCCCTTTCATCTTATTTTTGTTAATTAAGTAATACTACTATTATTTAATTAATATTCTTAATTCTGCCAAATCCCTAAAGTATTTAATTAATAATTAAATACTCTACTCTCCTTAATCCCCTTTTCATCAAATGAATTAAATAAATATTACATTTATTTAATTCCTCACATGTCATTTTCATCTAATCCTAATCCATCTCCTAATCTCTTCATTAGGGATGTGCACATGCCTAATCCTTGATTAGGATGTGTCACATCCTCAACTTTTGCAAGTTAGTTCTAATCCTCTTTTATCTTCTAATTCTTGATTAATTAATCTTAATCAGTACCTTATCAACTCCCCATGTCCCCAAAAGAATTTTTTAATTCCTTTTATTCACCAAGAATCCCTTTTCCCATGCATCTTCTAGAATCTTTGACTTGTCACATCAAGTCACATGTGACAAACTCCCACCTTTTGGGAACATTGTCTTATCCACTAGATTCTTCCAATCATTGTGAATTTAAAATTCACTTTTATTCACCCAAGATTCTTCCCATCTCCCAATGTACTTGGAAGGTACTTGTCCTTCCTCCACCTCATGTACCTTTTGGCCACCTCACTTACACCTCATCTCCTCTTAGCCACTTCACCATCTACATGTCAAGATGTGAGGGCTTGTGAGTTCTCAACTCACCATAACCCTTCATCTTGACCTTGTTGGATGAATCTTGACCGTTGAATTCTCTAGAGAATTCAAATTCTTCTATAAATACCCCCTTCTCAAGGGCATTTTCAACACTTTCATTGGGAGTAACCTTATGCTACCAATTTGCATTCTCAATCATTCATTATCATTTAGCCATCCACTTTGATCATCTTGCATATTCAATTTTGCATATTCTCTGTGAGCATCACCTAGATGCAATGAGTGCTAAGTGGACCATTCGATATCATGAGAGATGGGTTCTTGTTGAACCACTGCTCATAAAACATGGGTCAATGAGTTTGACTCAAAACTACACGGTTGAATCCTAATAGTAATATCATAATTTGACACGCTATGGAAAAATATCTCCTACTTATCAATTGATGAGCTAAAGGGGCTCTATTATGAATGGTTCATAAGGCACAACACTTGCTGAAGGTTTTGCAAATGGGGTAACAACTCAAGCGGGCTTAACCTTGGAGAAAACTCCACGTTGCTAGCTTGACTAGGCTTGATCTTGGGATGGGTGACCTCCAAATGGACAGGTGCTTCACCTCGTGAGCATCACCTAGATGCAATGAGTGCTAAGTGGACCATTGATATCATGAGAGATGGGTTTCTTGTTGAACCACATGCTCATGAAACATGGAGTCAATGAGTTTGACTCGAAACCTGCGGTTGAATCGATAGCAATATCATAATTTGACACTGTGGAAAAATACCTCCTACTTATCAATTGATGAGCTAAAGGGGCTCTATTATGAATGGTTCATAAGGCACAACACTTGCTGAAGGGTTTTGCAAATGGGGTAACAACTCAGCGGGCTTAACCTTGGAGAAAACTACCCGGTTAAGCACGCTTGAGCAGCAATCTGGGATGGGTGACCTCCGGGACGGACCAATGCTTCACCTCTGTGAGCATCACCTAGATGCAATGAGTGCTAAGTGGACCATTGATATCATGAGAATGGGTTCTTGTTGAACCCAGCCATGAAACATGGGTCAATGAGTTTGATTTCGAACTACCGGTTGAATCGATAGCAATATCATAATTTGACCTGTGTGAAAATACCTCCTACTTATCAATTGATGAGCTAAAGGGGCTCTATTATGAATGGTTCATAAGGCACAACACTTGCTGAAGGTTTTGCAAATGGGGTAACAACTCAAGCGGGCTTAACGTTGGAGAAAACTCCCTGGTTAAGTGCACTTGAGCTGGAGCAGTACTAAGATAGGTGACCTCCCGGGACGGACCAGTGCTAAGTGGACCATTCCATATCATGAGAGATGGGTTCTTGTTGAACCACTGCTCATGAAACATGGGTCAATGAGTTTGACTCAAAACTACACGGTTGAATCCTGATAGCAATATCATAATTTGACACGCTATGGAAAAATACCTCCTTATCAATTGATGAGCTAAAGGGGCTCTATTATGAATGGTTCATAAGGCACAACACTTGCTGAAGGTTTTGCAAATGGGGTAACAACTAAAGTGGGCTTAACCTTGGAGAAAACTCCCTGGTTAAGCGCGCTTGAGCTGGAGCAGTACTGGGATGGGTGACCTCCCGGGACGGACCAGTGCTTCACCTCTGTGAGCATCACCTAGATGCAATGAGTGCTAAGTGGACCATTCGATATCATGAGAGATGGGTTCTTGTTGAACCACTGCTCATGAAACATGGGTCAATGAGTTTGACTTGAAACTACACGATTGAATCTTGATAGCAATATCATAATTTGACACGCTGTGGAAAAATACCTCCTACTTATCAATTGATGAGCTAAAGGGGCTCTATTATGAATGGTTCATAAGGCACAACACTTACTGAAGGTTTTGCAAATGGGGTAACAACTCAAGTGGGCTTAACCTTGGAGAAAACTCCCTGGTTAAGCGCGCTTGAGCTGGAGCAGTACTGGGATGGGTGACCTCCCGGGACGGACCAGTGCTTCACTTCTGTGCTTCAGCATCACCTAGATGCAATGAGTGCTAAGTGGACCATTCGATATCATGAGAGATGGGTTCTTGTTGAACCACTGCTCATGAAACATGTGTCAATGAGTTTGACTCGAAACTACATAGTTGAATCCTGATAGCAATATCATAATTTGACACGCTGTGGAAAAATACCTCCTACTTATCAATTATTAATGTTGTTTATGATGATGGTGTAGAGGTTGTAAACGCATTAAGGGATTACCCTCTTGGGTCTTGTAGAGCCCAAAGTGTATGAGGTCTTTAAAATCCTTGTCAGTTGGTCCAGGTCCTTCAAGCTGCCCTTTATTGGAATTGGCAATTCCATAGGTAGAGTAGAAGATCAACCTGCTTACCGTAAAAACAACCAACAACTTGCATATGTTTGTGGTGGAGGTATTAAAGAAGAATTGTATGCCTCTATTTCCATTCATTAGATCTACCTTAGCCTAGCATATACTTGGGCTAATTCTATAATTGCTTCAGACTCATGCGAGGAAGGCTATGTGTGATGAAATCTTAGACCTAAACTGAGATGTGGGTAGATTATGGGAGTTTTACCAAGACCTGAGGCTGGTCAATAAAAATGTGAAAGACTAAGGTATTTTACTTTTTTTGACTTATCTTATACCATTTTATGAGAATGGGGGTTCCAATGTACAAGAAGATCTTTGGAAACTAGGCATGAAAATTGCAGGTTAAAGAGAATGGGGGTGCCAAACTTACAGTACTCATTGCCCCTTGGTCATGGATTTTCCCTAAGTTCCCTCAACCTCATCCTCGACGCTGGTATTGAGCTTTTTTTCACTCCTCCAAACTCTTCCTCGGCATTGATATTGACCTTGTTTTCACTCCTCCACACTTTTCGTCGGCACTGGTATTGACCTTGTTTTAACTCCAAACTCTTCTTCAGCACTAGCACTGACCTTGTTTTCACTACTCCAAACTCTTCCTTGACGCTGGTATTGACCTTTCACTTCTCCAGTTTGATGAGCTACAATCTGGTTTCGTTAGGTTTTACAGTATGTGAATTAAATTGAAAATTTTGGTGCCAATTAGATAGGTTTTAATATTCTACAATATAGTTAAGTATATATTAGCTATATTTTACATAATAAATAATATAATTATTCAACTTATTATAATTATATATTATATTCTTTAACAAAAATTTTAAATATGTATAAAATTATTATAATTAATAATTAATAATAAGTATATTTTTATATAATACAAAATATAATTAATATAATATATATTTAATATAATAGTAATATATATTAATATGAGAGAGAGAAACTAAATTTTGATTGGTTATTTCATTTCAACAATCCAAGGATGGCATGTGTCATTGGGGAGTTATGCTCAAGGTAGGTATGCCATTTGATTAAAGATATGATAATTCTCCTTTAAGACCTCTTCAATGTACCCATTGCACACTTAAGGAGACAAAGATAAATATAGGGAAGAAAACATAGAGAGAGAGGGAGATAATGAAAAACATACAAATAGAAAGGGAGACAAAGAGATAAAGAGAGGTAGAGACATAAAGAGATAAGGATGAATAGATAGAGATATAGGAGGGTGATAGATATAGCTCTCCCTATTTCTCTCTATATCTCTATATCTCCCACTATCCATGTCACTCCCTCTTCCCCCCTCTATCTATTGAGCTATCTCTCCCTCTCCCCCCTTCTCTCTCATTCACTCCATCTATCCCTCCATCTCTCCTACTCTATATCTCTATCTCTATTCTCTTTTTATTTCCCTCTCTCTCCTTTCTTTCTATCTCTTTCTATCTATATCCTTTTCTCTCCTCCCTCTCTATCTCTCACCATCTCTCCCTCCCTATCCCCTATCCATTGACTCTCTATCTCCACCTCTCTTCCTTTCTCTTCCCATATATTCCATCCCATATATATATATATATATATATATATATATATATATATATATATATATATATATATATATATATATATATATATATATATATATCTTTCTCTCCCCATCTATCTCTATCTCCCCATTTATTAACTAAGAAGCCATACAAGAATACAATAGTATATACTGGTAAAACTATAATAGTGTTTTATTAAACTATAAGTAACACTTATCTTTCTAATTTCAAGCCTTCTTATAAAAATAGTGTTTTATTAAATTATAAGTATATTATTGTCAGCACTCTTCATTCAACATGAAATGCCAAATGTAGCAATTATTTTGTTGCTTTTGTCAAGTTTCATTAACCAATCTATTTGTTGGGTTGAATAAAGTTGTGTTATGACCCTTCATTTCTTTAAAATAATTAGACAATATTAGTGAGATCAAGAAGGGGAGAAAACTAAACTCCTTCAAAATAGGGGTAGTTGTGGTTTTGTTGGTTTTATTTGTATACTATATAATTAGTTCCTCTAGGATAAATAAGCCACTTTAGATCATTTTCTTAGTTGTGTATCCTAACTAATATAGAGTAAACTTTTTTCATTGTAATTAACTACTACATAATAGTTTATGTGTTGAAAGAATTGTTTCCATTCTTTGTAGTTTTTACATTGGAATACAAATCATATTTAATTTCATTCCAATATACTTCTTTCATAAAGATATCTGTTTGAAATAAGTGCTTCATAACCCATCTAATCAAATCATAATTAACCTATCAAAAACACAATAGGAATTTTCTAAAGAAAAGAGCACTTGACCCAATCATAAGTGTACAGCCTTCGAAGAAAGGAGTGATCCATCTTAGCAATAATGACTACCTGATTTAGACCTGGTATGTGCAGGATCATGATGGGCCAAAAAGTGGCAATATGAAAAAAGTAGCGTTTTGAACTCGCAAAAAAATGAAAAATTCCTGAGTTGAATTTCTTTTTGGGTTGGGTGTCAGTACATTGCTCCATAGCAATTCCCAAGCCAAAGTACTACAAATCAAATATCCGATTTGTTTTGGATATCCAATTTGTGTCTAATATCTAATTTCAAAAACATTTTAAAATGTAATATTTTTGTGCTATAAATCAGATATTTGGTTTTTGTACACATATACCCAAGAGTAATTAGGAGGTGGAGGGTGCACAAGAGAGAGAGAGAGAGGGAGAGAGAGAGAGAAAAGGAGAGAGAGAGGAAAAGGGAGGGAGAGAGAGAGAGAGAGAGAGAAAGAGAGAGGGGGAGAGTAACTAGGAGGGAAGGGAGAGAGAGATAGAGAGAGGGGGAAAAGGGAGAGCCTAAAATGAGGAGAGAGAGAGAAAGAGAGAGGGGAAAGGGAGAGAGACATACATATAGAGAAAGAACTAGGAGGGGAAGGAGAGGGAAGAGGGAAGAAGGAGAGGTAGAGAGAGAGAATTAGGAGAGGGAAGGGAGAGGGGAAGAGTGTTGAGGGTAGAGGATAGAAGGTTTAAGGGTTTATGGCTGAGGGTTTAGGGATGAGGGGTTAGGAGGGAGAGACTTGAGAGAGAGAGAGAGGGAGGGAGTGGGAGAGAGATAAAGGAAGGGAGGGTTAAAGATAGAGGGTAGATGGTTTAACCGTTAAGGTTTTATGGTTTAGGATTAAGGTGAGAGATATAGAGGGAGTGAGTGAGTGAGAGAGAGACCTAAGAGAGGGAGAGGGGGTAGGATATTGAAGATACTTTAGAGAGAGAGAGGGAGGGAGTGGGAGAGAGATAGTGGAGGTTAAGGCAGGTGAGATGGTTTAAGGGTTTAGGGTTAAGGGTGGAGGGGAGAGAGATAGAGGGATTGAGTGAGTGAGAGAAAAACCTAAGAGAGGGAGAAGGGGTAGGAGGGAGAGACTTGAGATAGAGTGAGTGAGTGAGTGAGAGAGAGACCTGAGAGACGGAGTGGTAGAGAGAGGTAGAGAGAGATAGAGAGAGAGAATTGGGAGGGGGAAGGGAGAGGGGAAGAGTGTTGAGGGTAGAGGATACAAGGTTTAAGGGTTTAGGGTTTAAGGGTTTATGGTTCAGGGTTTAGGGATGAGGGGGTAGGAGGGAGAGACTTGAGAGAGAGAGAGAGAGGGAGTGGGAGATAGATAAAGGAAGGGAGGGCTAAGGGTAGAGGGTAGAGGGTTTAAGGGTTGAGGGTTAAGGGTTTAGGGTTTAGGGTTAAGGGGAGAGAGATAAAGGAAGTGAGTGAGTGAGAGAGAGACCTAAGAGAGGGAGAGGGGGTAGGATATTGAATATACTTGAGAGAGAGAGGGAGGGATTGGGATAGGGATAGAGGGAGGGAGGGTTAAGGGTAGATAGTATATGGTTTAAGGGTTTAGGGTTAAGGGTGGAGGGTAGAGAGATAGAGGGAGTGAGTGAGTGAGAGAAAGACCTAAGAGAGGGAGAAGGGGTAGGAGGGAGAGAATTGAGATAGAGTGAGTGAGTGAGTGAGAGAGAGACCCGAGAGAGGGAGTGGTGCTAGGAGGGAGAGACTTGAGAGAGAGATAAAGGAAGGGAGGGTTAAGGGGAGAGAGATAGAGGGAGTTAGTGTGAGAGAGACCTAAGAGAGGGAGAGGGGGTAGGATATTGAATATACTTTAGAGAGAAAGAGAGAGAGGGAGTGGGAGAGAGATAGAGCGGGGAGGGTTAAGGGTAGAGGGTAGATGATTTAAGGGTTTAGGGTTAAGGGTGGAGGGGAGAGAGATAGAGGGAGTGAGTGAGTGAGAGGAATACCTAAGAGAGGGAGAAGCAGTAGGAGGGAAAGACTTGAGATAGAGTGATTGAGTGAGTGAGTGAGAGAGAGAGAGAGATGTGAGAGGGAGTGGTGCTAGTAGGGAGTGATCTGTAAATGGATCTAGACTATTTATAGTATTGAATGCTTAATTAAAAAAAACTTTGCGGAATTACAAATTCATGCATACATTAACGAAATTATGCATCAAATTGAAAATGTAAGGTGAAAATCATAATATGAGAGAGGAGAGAAGAAGTGCAAAAAAATTGGTAACAGAGTTAATCACAAATATGACTACGTCTCCGGGTCCGCTCCAATAGAAAGACCAATCCGATTAACTCCAAAAATCAATTAAAATGCACCAAGACCATAATCTTCAAGCACTTCAGCAACATGACAAGGCTCTGATGTACAACAATGGCTTGAAAAAATCTCCAGCACCTCTCTTCGTATCACTTGTTTCAATACTTCATCACCTGAAAAAAAATGAATCTCCGAATGAATAAGCACTCTCACCATCTTCCTTTATATACATAAAAATAAGAGTAAAATGGCTTAACAAAAATAATAACAAAAATAACCCCTTTGCCAAAACTTACAATTCGTACACAACTTCTCTCTAACCCCTTTTGTCTTCGTTGTTTGGATTATTTGATTAGGAGGATTTGTTTATAACTATAAGGCTTATTTGTGCAAACCTCGACCACACACTTACAACAAAAACATTCGAGACCACAAAATAGTATATTTCCATTCGATGGTGCAATGGCCACAAATACTTTTGGCCAACCCGGCGGTCACGGGTTCCAAACCCGTCGGTCATTTTCAAACAAAATACCAAAATTTTAAAACAATAAAACTAAACACATCGCTTAATATAAGTAATGGAATCTTGTGTGGCACAATAGTTAAACTGGCAACTGTTTGATGGGAGATTACAGGTTCAAACCCGACCGCTTATTTTGGTTCAACAACTAACAACTAACCGACCACAATGAAAGGAGGAAACTGAGCCACGTGTCGCATCCTGATTCACCCTCGGATTTGACGTGTTCGCCGACCAAATGCCACGTGGCATCATTTGATTCACCGATAGAGCCACGTCAGCCGTACAGTCACCTGCCTACTGTTCCACGGACTGCTGACCCATTTGCCACGTCAACTATATGACCCGCTGACTAGGTTGCCACGTCAGAGTACAGAATGCCACGTCATTGTACAGATTTTGACACGGGTCAACATCTGGTTGGTCTGCATTGGATTTCGTACCATGCGCTGATGTTAGCTATACAGATGATGACATCATCACTGTACCTTCAAGTCCACCAAGTCAACTAAGAGCTTTGACTGGCCGTATCTTGCACGTACGAGCTCCGTTTTTGAGGAAACGAATGCCGCCGGAATCGTCTCAACGAGCTCTTCAATTTGATGCCAATTTCGATGAATTCTGAGATGATCAATTTTTCCACCTCTCTGATGGCTCTGGTACTCAATTTGATCGAACCTTTGACCAAACATAACTTGCACGTACAATCTCCTTTTGACACGATTCAAATTATGTCAGAATCCTGTCGGTGAGCTCTTCGATCTAAGACTGCTTTCACCTAATTTGAGGACAGTCAATTTTCTAGTCAACCATTTGGCATCCTCAGCCATTGTTGAACTTTGAATGAGCATATCTCGAGCAAACAAACTCCTTTTGATGTGCTTCGAGTTACGTCAGGATCGTATTGCTATGCTCTATGCATTGATGCTAGTTCTGGGAGATTCTAAAGCTACTGGATTTTTGAGGCCTTCAAGATCCACCTAGATCAGGGAGAGACTTGAGAGAGAGAGAGAGATAAAGGGAGGGTTAAGGGTAGAGGGTAGAGGGTTTAAGGGTTTAGGGTTTAGGGTTTGGGGTTTAGGGTTAAGGGGAGAGAGATAGAGGGAGTGAGGAGTGAGTGAGTGAGAGACCCAAGAGGGAGAGGGGTAAGATAAGAAGATACTGAGAGAGAGAGAGGGAGGGAGGGAGAGAGATAGAGGGAGGGAGGGTTAAGGGTTAAGGGTGGAGGGGAGACATAGAGGAGTGAGTCATGAGAGAAATACCCAAGAGAGGGAGAAGGGGTAGGAGGGAGAGACTTGAGATAGAGTGAGTGAGTGAGTGAGAGAGACCTGAGAGAGGGGGTGGTGCTAGGAGGGAGAGACTTGAGAGAGAGAGAGATAAAGGAAGGGAGGGTTAATGGTTGAGGGTAGAGGGTTTAATGGTTAAGGGTTTAGTGTTTAGGGTTTATGGTTAAGGGGAGAGAGATAGAGGGAGTGAGTGAGTGAGAGAGAGACCTAAGAGAGCGAGAGGGGGTAGGATATTGAAGATACTTGAGAGAGAGAGAGAGAGGGAGTGGGAGAGAGATAGAGGGAGGGAGGTGTTAGCTCTCAAAAAGGCAGGTGAAATTCCAAAATTGTTTAGACCTTCTTCTCTTCAGGTGCTGCTAGACTGAGGTGGGTATACATATATGAATGAGGCAAACTTGGTTTGTGTTTATTTCCTAAAATAATTCATCAACAATGGAAAATGGGAGTGGATAAATGAATTTTATTTTGATATAGATTGTATAGCAATATCAAGGCTAAAACTTAATATGTTCAATTTAACAGATGTAAAAATGAGTGAAACCTAAATGGTGAAAATGTATAGACTAGTGCCTTATTGGGTATGCGGAGTCAAAAGAGAAATCTAAAATGAGTAACTTCTTTCTGGAAGATACTCTTATTGTTTGGAAAATAAGTTTGAGTTTATAACTTGTATAAACATGTAAGAATATGATTACCAAGTTCTTTTTAATGATCCAAATGATATTCCCTAATTACTATGATCAACTAATTAAAAGGATTTAATATTTTCTTGAAAGAACCAATTAATCAACCATATAGATACAACAAGTGTGCACCAATAAACTGAATATAAGCTTGTTATATCAATTTAAATAATTAGAAAACATCAACCTTGGATACAACTTCAGTAATACTTTCAATTAACACAAAAAATAATTGATACTAGAAATACGCCACCACATTAAATGATTTTCATTGATATCTCCATACTTTCAAACATGCATCATAGTTTCATAATTGCAAAACATTGTAATCTACTGTATCTTTCTCCTATTCGATATTCACTATTTGCTACCAAAAATGAATATTTATACATCAACTGCTCGAAAGGACACGCCCTTTTAGAAATGTCTTATGTTAAAACAACAAACAATTAAAAATAAGTAATTAGGCTCTGTTAACCCACAAATCAATCTTCGACAAGTGGTCCAAGTAGTCCTGACACTCATGTGTATCTACATCTCCCAATGCATTCTAGATTGTGATCTCCATTTTCACCATCTTTTCATTCTGTTTGCATGCTTCATCCAATGTTGTATCTTTTGTGGTAGTTGTCTTCATAATTTCTTGCAATATTGATTCACTTTCACCTTTCCACCTAGTCATTTCTTTTAATTTTCCTCTATCATCGAAGAATACAGTCAATCCCTTTTTGGTCATGGCATCAATTAATCCATGTGCATCCCCTCGCAATTCTTCAAAGAAGTCTATGTGCTTGTTCACAAGATGATTTGCAGACTCAATTGCTACATTATCAGAAACATCCCTCTAGTTTGTTTCTTGAAGCTTCTCCAGAATCCTACCATCCATTCTTTTGTGTTCTCGTAATCCAACAAAGTTATGTGAGTGTTTTCACCAGAGCTTATTCAACCAAGTTGTTAGACTAGCTTGTCTTTTCTAAATTACTGCTACAAGTGCATCATATTTCCCTTGAGAATATGCACTTGATCCTTCCCAATGATCTTTTTCTTGTGAACTTTCACCATGAGTGAGAAACTTGGTTGACTTCATTGTAACTCCTAACAAATCTTTCAGGCAATCATTTTCTCTCAACATCCTCTCATTATTCATTTTGTACATTTCTCTTTCCTTGATTAACATCTATATTTGAGCTTTTTTTAGTTCTGCTACATTGATTCCAATCTCTACAGTTTCCATAGGATCAGCCTCCCCAACCTTTAGATTCATAACATGCCCGAATGCTTTCTCAGTATCAATGACAACTAATTTCATGTGAGGTGGATACAAGGCCCAAATCATCAATGACCCTTCATTGTATTTTGACCCTGCATATACTTTTGTCACCTTACCTAGGCTGAGCTTGTGTGTAGCATTATTGTCCTTCAGAAAAATATCAAAGACTAATGCAGAATTGAGATCCAACCCTGGAAAGATCATAGCACCAGCATTTTCTAACATTCTCCTTCCCTTCACAAGGGTCATACCCACCATCTCTCTATCCACACTCATATTTAGGTCCTTCAATAGTTGTTCCTCATTACTTGGTGTAACATTATCAACTGTTTCTCTTATCTCTTTTCCTTTTTGTTTATACAAGAATGTTTTAAATTCTAGAGAATTTATAAATTCATTATCTGATACAAATGACTTATAGTCCACGTTCCTTGCATCTGTATCTATATTCTCTACCACAATTAATTTCTAGGTAGGGCAGGTGTAGTCTTGAGTTCTCAATCTTGACATCTTATTGGATTGACCCTGTGGCACATTTCGCTTAGATGCCTCTTCCCCAAAAGATAACAGCTCTGTATCTTTCATCCCTTGATTATATTTTTCTACCACCATTTTTTCTTCTTCAACTTCCAGGTTCTTGATCATATCATCAAACTGATAGGTTACATGTTGATATCCTCCAAAGTTTATCTTTTTTCTAGCAAAATTGATATACCCTTCTGGATCAAAATTATTTCTAGGTGGTTCTCTTTTCATGTTGTATTGTAGGAGCTTATCAAGAATCAAATTTTACCCTTCCTTTGCCAATATAGTAAAATCACCGAAGCACAACGTACTGGAATGAAAGCCTATTTTCCAAAGGAGCTCTAATTCATAACACTGGAAAAGTCCATCTGCCTAACAATTTCCAAGTATACAATCCTATTTGGCACTGTTTTAGGAAAAATGAATGGGGCATCTTCAAATCCGTAAACCCTAATCATGGTAGCATCATCCAAACAATACCAATCCCCCCAATTGTGATTAATTGGCCCATTGAAGTCCTTAGGCCTGAGAAATCTCTTTATCTCATCAGATAGAGAATAAGCACATGGATGATTATAGAATTTGTACAATGGTTTTACAAAATAATCCTCAAAGTGTATGAAACAAGAATTAGCAAACCTACTATCCCAAACAATAGTCCATAATTGAACAAGTAATGACATACCTTGATTATCAAATTGGGAAATTCTCATCTCCTAAGGCCACAACCCTAACTCCTATCCAAAATACAACACTATGTGCATCAACAATGAATAATGACTAAGATGTAAGATAAAGGCTCCACTTTTCACTGCCATCAACCCAAAATCAAGCCCCTTAAAAATGTATGAAGCATAATCAAAAGGCTAGAGTTATGATACTGAATATCTACTGAAATTATCATAGGCACGATTGACATATATTTTGGGACTTCCATTCCCAATACTTGGCCTACCGAGAAATAAGTATACTTCATATAGGGTTCAAAAAGATCAACATGGAAGTAGGGTCCATCACTATCCTCAAGTGGAACTGGTTTGCTAACTTGTCTAATTCTGTGCAGTGGCAACCTCCAACCTTTATAAATTGTGTCCATCCTACCGAATTCCTTTTCTAATTCTTCACATATGATTTTCTCATTGTAAACCCCTTCCATTTTGAAAACCTCGCCTTTTTCATCTTCTGATATATGTATCAATCATTTCCCGAATGGGTCACATATGGCTTTGAGTTTTGAATTATAATGAGTGGCCAACAGTCTCGCCAATTCAACATTGAGGAATACATTAGGGTAGACCAACTTTCCAAGATTAAGCTTCCATGGATTACATACTGGTTCAAAATTATTTGTCTGATAGTAATGAAAAATCAAAGTTCATAGCCTCTTATTGGTGTCCAAATATCTCCTATGAGCTTACATTTTTCATCTAGTTTATCCACTTTTGTCCTAAGTTGTACAAATTTCCTGACTTTAGGTCCAGATCCAGGTAATTGGTTGATAAGATCTTGGCTTAGCTTCCACTCAGTGCCCTCTGGCTCAATTTCGGTTTTCTATTTTTTCCCTCTAGACTGACTACTTTCCCCATGTTTTCTCCTCTTCAATTTTCCTGAACTAGTGGCTTCCATTCTTATAAAATTACAGAAGTCAAAACTATAGAAGTCAAGGCACAAAGAGCTTACCGTATTTTGCTTGAAAATTTTAAGTCGAAAAATGCCCTGGTTCTTCATTCGTCCTTTTGCTTTCTCCGCTATCAATTCCACAATAATGTTTTCAATTGAATTTTCCTTAATTCATGAAGTTACTTATGCTTTGTGGTGCCATTAATGTTTTAGCTAAAACACAAGTGTAGCAAGTCTTTTTTTGAAACTCTCACTATCACATCATGTAATATTGTTGGCGATAAATTTACAAATCTTAGGCAATCCTTCTATTAGGGCTTCTACCAACGTTCATTAAAACATTCACTAAGACACCTTGTAGTTTCCACAACACTTCGAGTCTCCCCAAGAGTTATTTTGATTCACTTGTATCTTTTCTATCAATATATCATATATCACTAAGATGTCTCATAGTTTCACCGGCGTTATGAGTCTCCCTGAGAGTTATCCCTTCAATCTCAAGTATATCGCTATAACTCCCACTGATGCAAACATGTCGTTCTTATTTTGTAAGTTGGGAAGATGTTCCTTTGCTTACTTCATATCTCACTGAGACATAGTTATTTTCTTGCCAATGGAACAACACTCGACATGACTCTCATATCTCTCTCCCATGAAACCAGTCTTGCCGATGATCAAAATGTATCACCAAGGCTTTACAAATACAATCTTGTCGATGTGACATAGGCAATCGATAGGACTCCATGAACTCATATCGACAAAATATTCCTTCGCTTTATCAGCAAGATCGGATGGATGCCACAGGACTTCACTCTGAGGACCCAAGTCTGGCCGATATAGTTCTTTGTGCTTCGGTCGATAAGACACATATGTGCTCGATATGACTCACCCTGATGACTGTTGTCTTGTTGATAGGATCCTTTTGTCATTGAGACTGTGAACTGCATCATGCCAATATGAATCCTCAGATAAAATTATATTGGTAAGACATTCACGACCTCTTGCTGATGCATTGAAAAATATGTGTTAGTATAAAATAGCTTATGGGTTTGGAAGACCTATATCATCTCATGCTGATATGACTTTATATATTCAAATGCTTGGGGTCAGGTGAATTTTATGGGACCAAATGGTAAATACTGACTAGAACATGGGTGACAAAGTAGAATACATCAATTTTATATTCATGATATGGGTCTCTTTGGAAAATTTTCATGAGTACAGACAACTATAAAATTTTCAAATTTTACAGTTAACACGAGGGTTAAGGGTACAGGGTAGATGGTTTAAGATTTTAGGGTTAAGGGTGGAGGGAAGAGAGATAGATGGAGTGAGTGAGAGAGAGAAAGACCTAAGAGAGGGAGAAGGGGCAGGAGGGAGAGACTTGAGATAGAGTGAGTGAGTGAGTGAGTGAGAGAGATACCTAAGAGAGGGAGTGGTGATAGGAGGGAGAGAATTGAGAGAGAGAGAGAGAGAGATAAAGGAAGGGAGGGTTAAGGGTAGAGGGTAGAGGGTTTAAGGGTTAAGGGTTTAGGGTTTAGGGTTTGGTGTTTAGGGTTAAGGGGAGAGAGATAGAGGGAGTGAGTGAGTGAGAGAGAGGGGGTAGGATGCAAATACTTGAGAGAGAGAGAGGGAGTGAAAGAGAGATAGAGGGTAGATGGTTTAAGGGTTTAAGGTTTAAGTGTTAAGGGTTTAGGGATTCGGGTTAAGGGTAGAGGGAAGAGAGATAGAGGGAGTGAGTGAGTGAGAGAGAGACCTAAGAGAGGGAGCGGGGGTAGGAGGGAGAGACTTGAGATAGAGTGACTAAGTAAGTGAGAGAGAGAGAGACCTGAGAGAGGGAGTGGTGCTAGGAGGGAGAGAATTGATAGAGAGAGATGGAGCGAGTGGGAGAGAGATAGAGGGAGACAGGGTTAAAGGTAGAGGGTAGAGGGTTTAAGGGTTTAGGGTTAAGGGTTAAGGGTTAAGGGTTTAGGGTTATGGGTAGAGGGGAGAGATATATAGGGATTGAGGGAGAGAGAGAGGGAGTGAGTGGGAGAGAGATAGAGAGTAGAGGGTTAAGGGTAGAGGGAGGGAGATAAGAGTGAGTGAGTGAGAGAGAGAGACCTGAGAGAGGGGAGGGGTAGGAGGTGATACTTGAGAGAGAGAGGGAAAGAGGGAGGGAGTGGGAGAGAGATAAGGAGTAGAGGGTTAAATGTAGAGGGTATAGGGTTTAAGGGTTTAGAGTTTAAGGGTTAAGGGTTTAGGGTTTAGGGTAGAGGGGAGAGAGAGGGAGTGAGAGAGAGAGAGACCTAAGAGAGGGAGAGGGGGTAGGATTTAGAGACTTGAGAGAGAGATAGGGTAGATGGTTTAAGGGTTTGGGATTTAAGGGTTAAGGGTTAATGGTTTAGGGTTTAGGGTTATGATTAGTGATGTAACTTCAAAGTTTTGTTCTCTGTGTTCTATTTTATCATGCCTTGTGTCTCTAGTCATCTATGGTGTTTGGGAAAAGCATAAGGTTGGGGTTTTACCTTAGTCTTCATGTAAAACCATAGTGTTCATCTTACACCTTGGATGGGATCTATTTGGCCGTTACTTTTTGTGAAGGTTTTAAAATGACTTAAGCCCCATCACTTCGTCTAGGTTGGGCCCCCTTTAGTTTTATCATTTTATTTCCTTCGCCTGACTTTATTTTTCATAAGTCTTTTGTTGGTCTCGTGTTCCCTCGTTTAAACAACTTATGTCATTTTTTGTTGTCAGCCTAGTGATGTCCCCTTATTCCTTTAGGGGAGAGGTCCTAGTAGTTTTGCAGGCTAACTTTCTCAACATGTAGCACTTGACAGGAATATCGTAGAACCTTCATTTTTTTTTGAAATGTAGACTAGTCTCTTATTTATCTATAACTAAGGTTTATAGGTGTGAATCATCATGCAACTTGCCACATCAGTAGATCTTTTGAGAAGTTTCTAAAATTTGAATTTTTAAAGGTTCGACCAAAACTTAATCATGGAACCCCCAATAGTTGAACAAAAAAATATCATTTGTTGCTTGTAGAATATCATATTTTTATTTAAATTAAAATTAATATACAACCTAAGTGGACCAAATAATTATTGATAACCACAAATCTTTGATATCTCTACCTTTTATATTCAACACATATGGACTAATAGTTGAACACAAAAAATATATTTGTTCTTATAAAAACAACACATAATTATTTAAAATACAACTTATATTGAACAAAAATGGACCAATAGTTGAACACTAATTTTCTTTTAAAATCCTTCACAGTTAATGGGAAAATACATGTTATTTATTGTGCTCACCTTTTATATTTGTGAGAGGAAAAACTATTAATATAAAATTATCCAATGCTTGTACATTGCTACCCCAATTGTTGTACACATAAGAACAATATTTTTTCACTTTGATAACAATACTTGTTTAAATGAGTGTCTTATTTTATTAAATGAGCATTTTATATTTTAAATGATATACTTATAGTGGAGAGTTATGATATTTTATTCGAAACAAAAAAACACTTATTTCACTTCTTCATGAATGTATTTATGTTTTTCATATAACATTTAGAGGTTCTGATGTGTTCAAGTATGGGTCCATTTTTTATGAACATTTAGTTTTTTCTTTATTTACATTTGGATTATTTATTTACAATATATAGTATAAATATGTGGTAAGACTGGGTATTATCATCATGATTGAGTGCACGACTATTGGACCCCGCACGACTACTGGGCCCTTTCCCCTAGTAAATGTTTTTATTTTGCAGAGGAACAAGTTTGCATGGCCATAGATCAATCGTTGTGTGATCTCAGTCATTCCCCGCCATCATGTGATGACCCCACCACATTGTATTTGTTGATCATGATATCATGGGTGAGTGCCACATGTCTCATCTAGTGAAGCCAAAGGAATGATAAATACTTTGATGCATCTTTAATACATTATGTCGTAGGTTACTAAAGTAGTTATAAGATGCACGTGTTTTAAATCAACGGAGATGTTATAATCTCGGTAGAAAGGTGCTCAATGGTTAATAACAAGGTTGGCGACTGTGTTGAATGAATAGGAGTGCCGATGGTTGAGATCCATGGTTTCCCGCCATCGTGTGATCAAAAGTTACGAGGTATTTATTGATTATGATATAACACGCGGGCGCCACATGGATCTACTTGGAAATGAGTAGTATGGTGGGCCCCTTATTGCCACGATGGAGACTATGTCAGTTTTCTCTAAAGGTAGTCATCTGGTGATCTAACCAAGGTGAAGGATCAATGGCTAATATTTGAATCTTCATCAAATCCAATTAGAGTCATTCGTGTAGTGCATGAGTAAGCTTTAATGGAAAACATGACATCTAGTGCCATGGTTTGATCGAAATAAAGCAACTATTCTTCTATTTTTAGTATAACAAAGCATTCAAAACATCTTAAATGGGGATTGTAGATGGATATGCTCTATATAAGGATTTGATAAGTAGTATTGGGTTAGAATACATGTTGATGAAATAGTAAAGCAATGTTCTCAAGGATCTTATATGTTATGTGTTAAATCTGTCATAAACCCTATATGTTTATGAATTTGACTCCCTCAATGGATATATGGCACTAATGTAAGTTATACTAATTTGTATGGTTTAGTATTTTGTTTTTCTTTACCTAGTGCTTGGTAAAAATTGCAAATCAATGACTATTTTACACTGTGGAATGTGTTGTAGTTATCTCATGCTCCAAATAGTTGATATTGTTGATGAACAACCAATCTTATTCAGTATTATACTATTATGTTGAGCTATTAAATGAGATTATTTGTTCTTGTTAATGTTGTTTACGATAATGGTGCAGAGGATGTAAACACATTAAGGGATCACCCTCCTAGATCTTGTAGAGACCAAAGTGTAGGAGGTCTTTAAATCCTCATCAGTTGGTCCAGGTCCTTCAAGCTGCCCTCAATTGGAATTGGATATTCCACTAGTAAATTAGAAGACCAATCTGGTTACAGTAAAACCAACCAACAGGTAGAGGGGAGAGAGATAGAGGGTAGATGGTTAAGGGTAAAGGGCAGGGAGATAAGAGTGAGTGAGAGAGAGAGACTTGAGATAGGGAGAGGGGGTAGGAGGGTGATACTTGAGAGAGAGTGAGGGAGGGAGTGGGAGAGAGATAGAGGGTCGATGGTTAATGGTAGAGGGTAGAGGCTTTAAGGGTTTAGAGGTTAAGGGTTAATGGTTTAGGGTTTAGGGTTAAAGGTAGAGGGGAGAGAGATACAAGGAGTGAGTGAGAGAGAGAGACCTAAGAAAGGGAGAGGGGGTAGGAGAGAGAGTCTTGAGAGAGAGAGGGGGAGTGGGAGAGAGATAGATGTTAGAGGGTTAAGCATAGAGGGTAGAGGGAGAAACTTGAGAGAGAGAGAGCGGGTAGAGGGTAGAGGGTTTAGTGGTTTTGTGTTTAAGGGTTAAAGGTTTAGGGTTTAGGGTTATGGGTAGAGGGGAGAGAGATAGAGGGATTCAGTGAAAGAGAGAGCGAGGGAGTGGGAGAGAGATATAGGGTAGAGAGTAGAAGGTAGATAGTTAAGGGTAGAGGGGACAAATATAGGAGTGAGTGAGTGAGAGATTTGAGAGAAGGAGAGGTGGTAGGAGGGTGAGACTTGATAGAGAGGGAGGGAGGGAGGGAGTGGGAGAGAGATAGAGGTAGAGGGTTCAAGGGTTTAGAATTTAATTGTTAAGATTTTATGGTTTAGGGTTAAAGGTAGAGGGGAGAGAGACAGAGGGAGTGAGTGAGAGAGAGAGACCTGAGAGAGGGGTAGGAGGAGAGTCTTGAGAGAGAGAGAGAGGGAGGGTGGGAGAGATAGAGGTAGAGGATTTAAGGATTTAAGGATTAAGGGTAGAGGGCTAAGGGTAGAGTGGAGAGACTTAGGAGTGAGTGAGTGAGTGAGTAAGAGAGAGAGAGATAATTAGCAGGAGGAAGGGAGAGGGGAAGAGGGGAGGAAGGGGAGAGAGAGAGACCTGAGAGAGGGAGTGGTGCTAGGATGGAGATACTTTAGAGAGAGAGAGAGAGGGAGCGAGTGGGAGATAAATAGAGGGAGAAAGGGTTAATGGTAGAGGGTAGAGGGTTTAAGTGTGTAGGGTTTAAGGGTTAAGGGTTTAGGGTTTAAGGGTAGAGGGGAGACACATAGAGGGAGTGAGTGAGAGATAGAGAGAGACCTAAGAGAGGGAAAGGGGGTAGGAGGGAGGGACTTGAGAGAGAGAGAGTAGAGGGTAGAGGGTTTAAGGGTTTAGGGTTTAAGGGTTAAGGGTTTAGGGTTTAGGGTTATGGGTAGAGGGGAGAGCGATAGAGGGATTCAGTGAGAGAGAGATGGAGGGAGTGGGAGAGAGATAAAGGGTAGAGGGTAGAAGGTAGATGGTTAAGGGTAGAGGGGAGAAAGATAGGAGTGAGAGAGAGAGAGACCTGAGAGGAGAGGCGATAGGAGGGTGAGACTTGATAAAGAGGGAGGGAGGGACAGAGTGGGAGAGAGATAGAGTGTAGAGAGTTTAAGGGTTAAAGGTTAAAGGTTTAGGGTTAAGGGTAGAGGGGAGAGAGATAGAGAGAGTGAGTGTGAGAGAGAGACTTGAGAGAAAGAGGGGGTAGGAGGGAGAGTCTTGAGAGAGAGACAGTAGAGGGTTTAAGTGTTTGGGGTTTAAGGGTTAAGAGTTTATGGTTTAGGGTTATGGGTAGAGGGGAGAGTGATAGAGGGATTTAGTGAGAGGGAGGGAGTGGGAGAGAGATAGAGGGTTAATGGTTAAAGGTATTGTTGGTTGCTTTTATTGTAACTAGGTTGGTCTTCTAATCTACCTATGGAATTGCTAATTCTAATCAAGGGTAGCTTGAAGTACCTAGACCAACTAACAAGGACAATAGAATCCTCCTACACTTTAGGCTCTACAAGACCCAGTAGGGTGATCCGGCCTTAATGTGTTTACAACCTCTACACCATTATCATAAAAAACATTACTATACAACAAATGATCTCATTTAATAGCTCAACACAATAGGATAATACCAAATATAATTGGTTGTTAATCAGTATTATAAACTATTTGGAGCATGAGATAACTACAACACATTTCATAGTATAAGATAGTCATTGATTTGCAATTTTTAGCAAGCTCCATGTAAAGGAAAAAAAATACTGAATCATATGAATACACATTGTAACTTAGATCAGTGCCATATATCCATTGTAGGAGTCAAATTCATAAGTATCTAAGGGTTTATGACAAATTTAATACATAACATATAAGATCCCTGATAACATTGCATTACAATCTTATCGATATGCATTCTAACCCAATACTACTTATCAAATCCTTCTACAAAACATATGCACCTATAATCCCATTCAAGCATTTTAATTAATCCCTTGAATTAAAGCTAAAATAAGGATCATACACACTAAAACAGTGAGATGAATGAAACAACCCTTAGTCATCTTATTCAAAATTCAGATATGCATGTACAATGGAGAGACATGAGTTTGAATTTATCATTTCAACTCAAATGCTAGTACTATTATACAACATTAAATCCCCATGAATTCAAAACCTATTACAGAATGACTCAAAACCTAAATTGCATTTCCCTTGAAACCATCAAACTTTACAATTTGTTCTACAACTTCACCTAGACTTGACCCAAAATTCTCTAACTTGCTAACCCATAATTTTGGCCTTGAAATCCTTCTTATAGAAAATGAAGGAGCAAACAAGAATTGGGCTAGAAAGTACATGTGTCACCAGCCAAATGGAGTACTTGGTGATATTCCAAAAATTGTTACAACAGCGATCACCCTGGAGAATATTCCTATTCATTGTTCCTACTGAGAAAGGTTGATCCATCAATAAAAGAGCCTCAAGAATCATGCACCAAGACTACCACCAAAAAAAAATTGGAATCCGTTGTAACTACAATAGCTGATTTTCCAATTGTTAGGAACCCACTCTTTTACTCCTCCTCAGTTAAATACTTATTTACCCATTTCTGATATTCCTCATCAGTTGGCTAGTCAAAATTAGTTACCTCATTCACCTTGACATTATAAGGTGTGTATTTAACTACTAACTGAATTGCATCTCTTTCAAAAGATTCAAAAAATGAGCTGGTGCTAATCATTTTGTCCATACAGCTCACCAAAAAATCATAATCTAAGTCATCAAAAATTAATTTAATTTGATCATTGATGACCTCATTTTCTTAATCCTGCCACTGTTGGAGTGACCTGATATTCCCCTGCTCATCAATTATGTCAGGTAATAATGTGTTACCCCAATCATAAAAATTCTTCACCAACTCTTTGATCTTCCTACTCAAGTCATCTAGTAAGGTCTCAAAACCTTGCAATGATTTAACTAACACTTGAGTAGGCTTTAATGATTGGGGCCTATTATTTATATCAAACCTTGAGGCCTTATACATTATATCCCGATCACTGGCCCTAGGGATCCAATTTTTAATTAATGGTATAACTACCTCTTGATCCCTATCAATATTCTTTATTGTATCTAATAATAAAGAATATAAAGAATATACAAATAATAATATATTATCAACTTTCTCATTCAAATTCCTTAAGATAGCAGTAACAATCTCCTTTTTCTTTAAAAGGGATCCCTCATCACTTACCTTCAATGATGACTATAATTCTTCAATTTTGTGCATTAGTTGCTTCTTCGTAGGATCAACATAGTATTCTACCTCTTCATCAATTTTTTCTAAAGGGGTTAGGGAAGGATTTTGACTAGAAGACCCTAGTGTGGAAACAATAGGAGAAGTAGGAGGCACTGACCCTAATGTAGAAGGAAATGTATTGATCCTTGGAGCACTTGATGTTTCCCCAATCTGTTTGTACCTTAACCTATCCACCTTAGTCTGCAGTTCAATATTCCTTTGTTGTATCTTACTATACTCCTCAATTAAAAGATTATATTTCTCCATTAGGCTTTTCTTTTCAGCCTCCTCTCTTTCAATAGTATTTTGGGCCAATTTGGCAACATTTACAGTTAAATTAGTAGCCTTAGTGGTTGAGGTATCTAAAGCCCTCTTTATTATTAACCCTCCTCTAAAATTTGGGTTAATATCAATAATATTTGGCTTTTTGACTTGAGGGGCCAATGCCCAAATTGCCAATGTCTCATAATATTCATTGAAGGTAGAATCTTGCAACACTGCCTTGACTTCTTCTTCAGAGTCTTGCAAGGGATGCTTGGACTTTAGAATAGCATTACAAGCTACAACATCTACAATGTCCCATTCAGGGAAAATAAAGACACTAGCCTGACTTACCAGTTTTCTTCCTTCCTCAGGAGTGATGTTCTTGAATTCATCCATTAATTCATCTTTCACTTCATCATCATTCTCCTAGTCTAACCTGTCAGGCCTCAATTCTCTTCTATTCTTACACTTATCTTGGTATTCTTCAAATTTCATCCTCCATACCAATTGCAAGAAGATGAGAGTTTTTACAAATGCATCATCATCTAGAAACTCCTTACATGCTTCCATCCTTGCATCTTGCACATATTTACCTTTCATATCCAAGTTGGATAAAACCAAATCAGCTAGCCTAGGAGGGGAAAGCATACCAATCTGCATATCTTGATCAGTAACAATAATTTCATCCATCAAATCCTCTTGTGGTGGATCAGTTCTTTTCCTCTTAGGGCTTGGCTCGGATGGTGGTGATGAGGGACTATCCTCAAGTGATGATTCCAAATCAATGAATTTAATTGCCCTAGGCAGTTTGAATTTTGGACCTGGTTGTGTAGGAAATTTCATTATTTGTTTTCCTTTTCTATCCACTTCCTCCTCATCACTATTGTCATCCTTTTTCCTCCTATAAATGGGCCACCTTTCTATAGGTTGGTATGTTGGCCTTATCTCAATTGGCTTGGCACCTTGTTCCTGTACACCCAAACTCAATTCTAAGTTTATATTCTTGGTCCTCAAGGTGCCCATAATTTCTTTGAAGTTCTCCATCAGAAAGTCAATTTTCTTATGGTGTGGACTAAACTCCAACAATGGATCATACTTTGGATCCATTTTGTGCACAATATCCAATAGCTTATCATAAGCTATCCATTTCTCCTTGTTCAACTCCCTATTTAGGTCAAATTCATTTCTAATAAAATCCTCATGAAAGTTGAACTCATGCACAAACTTACCACCTTTTATTCTTTGTCTGAAAAGGGAAAAGAAACCCTCTGGAGCATGCTACCACTTTGGACCACACCTTAAATGGTAGTCTTCAAAGAATTTTCCAAAATACACCCAACCTCCTTTTGAAAATACAAAATCTGATACCACTGTATAATATAGGAAAAAAGTTCCTTTACCCTTCCCTGTAAGGTTGTCCTCATGGATACAACCAATTTGCTACATAACCTTTACAAACCTCACTCTTGGTGGCACATTGTATGGCAATATATGAGGGTTCCCTTGAAAATAGTACACCCTCAAAACAGTGTTGACTGGGTATGGAATAATGTCACCCCGATTGTGGAAGACTTTCAATTCTGGCCTCCTCCCCTTTGGTCTGAGAAAATCATGCAATTCTTAAGGAATTCTAGGTACATTCACCATCAGTCTAGTCATCAATCTAGAAGCAAAAAAATTATCAAATTGTACATAACTAGTACTTTCCTTATTACAAGATAAATATGTAGCCCATATTTGTACTGGAAATCTTTCTCCATCAACTAATTGCCTTAATTCCATCTTCTCAGAGAAAAAGTCAGCATTCTTGAACAAGAAGATATACATTAACAAAGAATACCAAAATAATTGAGTTCCTGTATCATTTTTCTACAACTTTGACAACCCTTCATGTATCCTTTTAGCCAAGAAAGAAGAAAAATAATAAGTTACATAGAAGTTAGGGTGTTGTATTTTCACCCCCATGAACATGTAAGAAATGGGCATCATAATAATAGAATTGAAACCTAGAATCTGGCATAATGAATAAAAAGTGGCCAAGAAATGATTTGCAAAACAATTTAATCTAAAAGGTTCTTGGTCACTAGGGTGATATGAAATATTGAACCTCCTGGCCTAGCCAAATGAGGTGGGAGCAACTTGGCTCTGAAAAGTGACTTCAACTTCCCATATTCCTACTTCATCTCCTCAAGATTGATTGGAACCAAGTACACACTAGGATCACTCAAATAAAAAACCTGTTGGAATTCTTCTCTGTTAATGCATAACATAACCCTTCCATCATTATCTCTGATTACCCATGTGACAGGGTCATATCGTGCAACAACTTCCCTAAGCAAGTCTACATTAGAGAACACATTTGGCACCACTAGCTTCCACAAATCATACATCTAGCCTTTCAAAAAGGGGTGAGGAAAATTCCTCTGTCCATACCACAATTTGAACATCTCGAAACCTATGAGAGGAACCCTAGCATCGACTATATTAGGAAAATTATATACTAACCCTTCCCCTAGGATTTTTCCTCACATCAAAACCAATCCCTTCTTCCTATCATTTGTTGAAAAGGAAAATTGATCCAGGAAGTCATCATATAGGTTCCTATTTAAATAATCAATTTGGCCAGAATGTTGCTTTGGCGATGCCATCTTAGATAAACTAGGGCCTCTTTACAATTTCAAACTTTAAACAACAAGGACTAACCAGGAATATGAAATTACAAAATAAAACCATGCAATTTCTCACAATTCTGTTAACCTATAGCCCTAAAAAATTTAGCAAAAATACCTACAACAAGCACACAACAAATTTTTCCAAATTCAAGTTAAAAATAACCAGGAGATGCATAAATTAACTCATGGCTTTGTGTTTGCAGAAACTCCAACTTCTTGATGTAGAAATTCTTAACTTCGTCTTTGGCTTCAAGACTACTTCACAAAGATACTTGAATGCTTTATGATATAATAAAAGTAGGAGAATTGTTTTTATTTTGATCAAATCATGCCAACAAGTGTCTCATATGCCATTAAAGCTCGCTTACGCACTGCACGAACTACTCCAATCGTATTTGATGTAGATTTAAATATTATCCATCGATCCTTCACTTTAATTAGATCATCAAATGGTTTCCTTAAAAAAAACTCACACAATCATCCGCATGGCCATAAGGGTCCACCATACCATATGCTACCAAGGAAATCCATGTGGCATTTTCTCATGATATTGTGATCAGTAAAGACCTTGCAACTTCCAATCATGTGATAGTGGGAAACCATAGATCTTGTTCTTTCAATACAGTCACCAGCTTTTCCATTAACCGTCGAGCATCTTCCCCTCTGAGATCATAACATATCCGCTAATTTGAAACACATGCATCTCACAAATGCTTTAGTAACCCGCTACATAATGTATTAAAGCCAAATTAATTTTAAAAAGTATTTCATTGTTCCTTCAGCTTCACCATATGAGACACGTGGTGCTTTCCCTTGATATCGCAATCAACTAAAGCAGTGTGGTGGGGTCATCATGGGATGGTGGGGAGTGACTAAGATCAAACGACAATTGATCAATGGTCATGCAAATTTTTCCCCTTGCAAAATAAAACATTTATTAAAAGAACGAGGGGACACCACTAGGAAGATGATAAAAAATAACATAAGTTGTTTTAAAATGATGAAGCACGAAGCCATCCAAGACTTAGGGAGAAATAAAATCACGTGGAGGAATTAAAAAAAAAGACCAAGAGGACCTAGCCTAGACGAAACGATGGGGCATAAGTTTTTTTTAAAACCCCTCCAAAAGTAACAACAAAATAGATCCCACCCAAGGCGTAAGATAAACAATAGGGTTTAACATGAAGACAAAGAAAAAACCCCAACCTTAGGATTTTCCCAACACCATAAAAGACCAATAACATAAGATAGGACATGAAAGGAACACAAGGATCAAAAATTAAAGCTCCATCAGGCTATGTTGGAACAATTATACACTAATCCCTCCCCTAGGGTTTTTCCTCGCATCAAAACCAATCCCTTCTTCCTATCATTTGTTGACAAGGGCAATTGATCCAAGAAGTCATCATATAGGTTTCTACTTAAATAATCAATCTGGCCAGAATGTTGCTTTATCGGTGCCATCTTGAGTAAACTAGGGCTTCGTTGCTATCTCAAACCTTAGACATAATAGAGCTAAACAAAATATGAAATTACATAATAGAACTTTGCAATTTCCCACAATTCTCCCTCTCTCAGCTCTCTCTCTCTCTCACATTCCCTCTATGTCTCTCCCTCTACCCTTAAACCCTAAACTCTAAACCCTTAACTCTTAAACCCTAAACCCTTAAATCCTCTACCCTCCACCCTTAACCCTATCTCCCTCTATCTCTCTCCCACTCCCTCCCTCTCTCTCTATCAAGTCTCTCCCTTCTAGCACCACTCCCTCTCTCAGGTCTCTCTCTCTCCCACTCACTAAGTCACTCTATCTCAAGTCTCTCCCTCCTACCCCCTCTCCCTCTCTTAGGTATCTCTCTCTCTCACTCACTCCCTCTATCTCTCTTCCACTCCCTCCCTCTCTCTCTGTCAAGTCTCTCCATCCTACCCCTCTCCCTCTCTTAGGTCTCTCTCTACCCTTAAACCTCCCTTCCTTTATCTCTCTTTCTCTCATCTCTCCCTCCTAGCACGACTCACTCACTCACTCTATCTCAAGTCTCTCCCTCCTACCCCTTCTCCCTCTCTTAGGTCTTTCTCTCCCTCCCTCACTCCCTCTATCTCTCTCCCCTCCACCCTTAAACCATCTACCCTCTACACTTAACCCTCCCTCCCTCTATCTCTCTCCCACTCCCTCTCTCTTTCTAAAGTATCTTCAATATTCTACCCCCTCTCCCTCTCTCAGGTCTCTCTCTCACTCACTCTATCTCTCTCCCCTTAACCCTAAACCCTAAACCCTCTACCCTCTACCCTTAACTGTCCCTTCCTTTAAATATATATATCTCTCTCAATTCTCTCCCTCCTAGCACCACTCCCTCTCTCAGGTCTCTCTCTCACTTGCTCACTCACTCTATCTCAAGTCTCTCCCTCCTACCCCTTCTCCCTCTCTTAGGTCTTTCTCTCACTCACTCACTCCCTCTATCTGTCTCCACTCCACCATTAAACCATCTACCCTCCCTCCCTTTATCTCTCTCCCACTCCCTCTCTTAGGGGTCTCTCTCACTCACTCACTCACTCCCTCTATCTCTCTCCCCTTAACCCTAAACTCTAAACCATAAAACCTTAAACCCTCTACCTCTACTCTTAACCCTTCCTTCCTTTATCTCTCTCTCTCTCTCAAGTCTCTCCCTCCTCACACCACTCCCTCTCTTAGGTCTCTCACTCACTCACTCACTCTATCTCAAGTCTCTCCCTCCTACCCCTTCTCCCTCTCTTAGGTCTTTCTCTCACTCACTCAATCCCTCCATCTCTCTCTGAGCCACCCTTAACCCTAAACCCTTAAACCATCTACCATCTACCCTGTACCCTTAACCCTCCCTCTATCTCTCTCCCACTCCCTCCCTCTCTCTCTCTCTAAATTATATTCAATAGCCTACCCCCTCTCCCTCTCTTAGGTCTATCTCTCACTCACTCACTCCCTCTATCTCTCTCCCCTTAACCCTAAACCTTAAACCCTTAAACCCTCTACCCTCAATCCTTCCTTCCTTTGCCTCTCTCTCTTTCTCTCTCTCTCTCTCATCTCTCCCTCCTAACACCACTCCCTCTCTCAGGTCTCTCTCTCACTCACTTACTCTATGTCAAGTCTCTCCCTCCTACCCCTTCTACCTCTCTTAGGTCTTTCTCGCACTCACTCACTCCCTCTATCTCTCTCCCTTCCACCATTAACCCTAAACCCTAAAACCATCTACCCTCTATGCTTAACCCTCCCTCCCTCTTTCTCTCTCCCACTCCCTACCTCTCTCTCTTTCTCTCTCTCTCTCTCTCTCAAGTATCTTCAATATCCTACCCACTCTCCCTCTCTTAGGGTCTCTCTCACTCACTCACTCCTCTCTCTCCCTTAACCCTAAACCCTTAACCCTTGAACCCTCTACCTCTACCCTTAACCCTCTACTCTCTCTCTCTCACTCCTCCCTCTCTCTCTCACTGAATCCCTCTCTCTCTCCCCTTTACCCATAACCCTAAGACCTTAACCCTTAAACCCACAACCCTTAAACCCTCTACTCCCTAACCTCTACCCTCTCTCTCTCTCTCAAGTCTCTCCCTCCTACCCCCTCTCCCTCTCTCAAGTCTCTCTCTCTCTCACTCACTCTTTCTCTCTTCCCTCTACCCTTAACTGAAAACCTTAAACCCTTAACCCTTAAACTCTAAACCCTTAAACCCTCTACCCTCTATCTCCCTCCTAGTACTCCCTCCTTACCTCCCTCTCTATCAAGTCTCACTCTCCTACCGCCTCTCCTTCTCTTAGGTCTCTCTCTCTCTCTCTCACTCACTTCCCTATCTTTGTCCCATCTACCATTAACCCCCTACCTTCTACCCTTTACCCTCTATATCTCTCCCACTCCCTCCCTCTCTCTCTCATTGAATCCCTCTATCTCTCTCCCCTCTACCCATAACCCTAAATGCTAAACCCTTAAACCCTCTACCCTCTACCATCTCTCTCTCTAAAGTATCTCCCTCCTACACCCTCTCCCTCTATTATGTTTCTCTCTATCTCTCACTCACTCCCTCTATGTGTCTCCCCTTTACCGTTAAACCCTAAACCCTAAACACTTAAACCCTCTACCCTCTACCCTTAACCCTTTCTCCCTCTATCTATCTCCCACTCCCCCTTCTCTCTCTGAAGTCTCTCCAACCTAGCACCACTTCCTCTCTCAGGTCTCTCTCTCTCCCCTTCCTCTTGTCTTCCCCTCTCCCTTCCCCCTCCTAACTCTATCTCTCTCTCACTCCTAAGTCTCTCCAATCTACCCTTATCCCTCTACCCTTAACCCTTAAGTCCTTAAATCCACTACCCTTTATCTCTCTCCCACTCCCTCCCTCTCTCTCTCAAGACTCTCCCTCCTAACCCCTCTCTCTCTCTTAGGTCTCTGTCTGTCTCTCAGTCACTCCCTCTATCTCTCTCCCCTCTACCTTTAACCCTAAACCCTAAACCCTTAACCCTTAAACCCTAAACCCTTAAACCCTCTACCCTCTCTCTCAAGACTCTCCCTCCTACCTAATCTCTCTCTCATTCACTCAATCTATCTCTCTCCCCTCTACCTTTAACCCTAAACACTTAACCATTAAACCTTAAACTCTAAACCCTTAAACCCTCTAGCCTCTATCTCTCTCACACTCCCTCCTTCCCTCCCTCCCTCTCTCTCTCAAGTCTCACCTTTCTACCCCCTATCACTCTCTCAAGTCTCCCTCTCTCTCACTCACTCTTATCTCCATCCCCTCTACCTTTAACCCTCTACCCTCTATCTCTCTCCCACTCCCTCCCTCTCTCTCTCTCTCACATAATAACTCTATCTCTCTCCCCTCTACCTGTTGGTTGTTTTTACTCTAACCAGGTTGGTCTTCTAATTTACCTATGGAATTTCCAATTCCAATCAAGAGCAGCTCGAAGGACCTAGACCAACTAACGAGGATTTTAAAGACCTCCTACACTTTGGGATCTACAAGACCTAGGAGGGTGATCCCTTAATGCATTTACAACCTTTGCACCATTATCGTAAACAACATTAAAAACAACATATAATCTCATTTAATAGCTCAACATAATAGCATAATATTGAATATAATTGGTTGTTCATCAATAATATCAACTATATGGAGCATGATATAACTACAACACATTCCACAATGTAAAATAGTCATTGATTTTCAATTTATAGCAAGCGCTAGGTAAAGACAAACAAAATACTGAACCATACAAAATAGTACAACTTACATCAGTGCCATATATCCATTGAGGGAGTCAAATTCATAAACATCTAAGGGTTTATTACAGATTTAACACATAACATATAAGATCCTTGAGAACATTGATTTAACCCAATACTACTTATCAAATCCTTATACATAACATATCCACCTACAATCCCATTCAATAATTTTAATTAATTCCTTAAATTAAAGCCGAAACATAAATCATACACACCATAATAGTGAGATGAATTAGACAACCCTTGATTATCTTATTAAAAATTCATATATGCATGTACAATGGAGAGACATAAGTTGAATTACTCATTTCAATTCAAATGCCAGTACTGTCATAAAACATCAAATCCCCATGAATTCAAAACCTACTACAAAATGACTCAAAACCTAAATTGCATTTTCCTCAAAACCATTGCACTTTACAATTTGCTCTGCAACTCTACCTAGACTCAACCAAAAAATATATAACTTTCTAACCCGTACTTTTGGCCTTGAAATCCTTCTTATAGAAAATGAAGGAACAAACAAGCATCGGGCCAGAAAGTACGTCTCATTTCACATGCTTTTCTTCACAAATTTTTTTAGGACAACAACTATACCTTCTTTATTTCTCATCCTATGCCTTATTCATGCATCCTACAATTACAACAGTATCCACGGGGCCTCTTACACAAGCTATAGTAATCACAAAAATTGTAAGATCCATTTTATATCATGTTTGGACTACAAAACCCTCAAAAATAAGGTAATCGGGTTGTATGCAAAGAAATGAAACTTTCTAACTCAAATCAACACCTTAAGCCATCAAATCATATTCAAATCAAAGCTAACACATATCTTCATGACCTGGAATTGACTTCACATCAAAATATGGCTGCATGTGACTGTATAGTGCTGCATAACAGGAAAAATACATAAATTTTGAAGAAAAACACAAATTTTTGAATGTCAAGAGCTTGTATTTTAAATCCTCAACCATCAATAACCATTACAATGATCACATTATGCCTTTTAAAGGCCTTTACACTTCAAACTTGATAAACAACCACCTCTACAACTGACTTTTTAATCTTTTATGATCACATGAAACTTAAAACACATTAATTTCAAGGTTGGTAACATCACTATTGAAAGTTTTTAATTTTTTGACCTTTCAAACATTAAAAAGTACATCATTACATTAATTATGTAATGACATAAACATTTAAAACATCATGAATTAATTGTGCAACCACATAAGTCAAATATAATTCTATCAAAAAATTAATATCAAATAGATAATATAATCTCATAACTCATACATTTCAATGTCATTGATCTTCTTCTTCATCCAACTATTTGTCTGTATCATCCGATCCAAATTCGACATTGTAAGGATTGGTCATATCATAATCATCATCATCATCGATATCAGTTTCAATAATGTCATCATCCACACAGATATCATCTTCATGAACATTAACTCCTACATCATCATGATCTAGTTCCTCCTCTTTGACATCTTTGTCAGGGACATCATCAACTAACTATTGATCCTAATCATCATCTACATCATCTTCTAGTTCTTCAGTATCTTCTTCTTCCACCACATTATACTTTACCGGCATTCCTCTTGGATCATGTCTAACAACAAATGACCAACCTAATCTACCTGGAACCTCTGAGTAAAATACCTACTCACACTAGCTTGGAAAAACATAGGGCTTATTTCCAACTCGCTCGATTGACCTTGTATTAACTATGGTAAATCCATTATCATGTTCAATAATAGTTCTCTTAGGATCATTTTCATTCAATCGTAGCCTATACCATAGGATGATGAACATAATTAATCTGAAGGACTTAAGGTCACACTCAAGTATATCATCCAAAATCCCATAGTATCAATTTTATGAGACTTCTAGATGTATGTCGATTCTAGATGAAACATTAGTCACCTGAAAGACTACAGTTATACTAGAATCACAAGTTTTCTTCATGTCATCTAACATTTTGATACAAAATTTATGACCATTGCACCACATAGCCTTGTGGTGTTTCACCTACAATATGTCAAACATTTAAAAATTATTGCAATATTGTCAGTTGATAAACATATTTATTGTTGGCCAAATGGATGCAAGGAAAACAATCTCAACATATATATACATCAATATAATTCAAAAATAATTAAATAATATGGGTGATTAATATATTTATACGTACCCGTTTATCTCTTAAACCATATGCTAAATCAATTTCCCTTTGTGCAACATTGGAATCTCCATTACGATGAGCTTCTTTAACCAATGAAGCAACACCTTCCCATGTTAATGCACAACTATATTGTTGACATCGTTCAATCCATACAGTCATCCAATAAAGATTGTTTGTGACGTACAAATATAGTGCATCCCACTCTCGACCAATTGTATAAAAAAAAAAAAATTCACAAATGACATATAATTAGTTAAATACTGCAGTATACGACCTTAATTTATAATTGATGTATATTGAAGATTAAAAATTAAATAAGTACAATATACATAAAAACTATATGTAAAATGTATTCCAATTAATCTCCATGGCCATCTTATAATTACCTCTCACTTTCCTCAATCTACCTTTCCCCATCAGGTACTCCCCTTCAAATTTGTTAATGGAGTTGGGATCCCGAGTGCGATCTACATGGATCTTTGTTGCAAACTTAGGAAGATATTCACTAATGTACACCATGGTCTGGTATACTATATATCCCTCCACCATAAAACCCTCAATATGTGCTCTTTTTCTAACCAAATCCTTCAAAAATTTCAAGTGCCTCTCAACCATCCACATTGACCTTGTGTGTACAGGTCCACAGAATTATATCTCCTCAACTTGGTGTATGAGGTAGTGTTCTTGTGTATTGAAATTTTTTGAAGGTAGACACTTTTGCATTTCACACATTAGACAAGGAATTTTTCTCTTCTAATAATTTGTATCTTCTTTATTGATTTCTTTAGATGACAACCATCTACAAGTGATTCAAGGCACAAATATATTAACGAGATTTAACAAAAATATATAGTATATTACATAACAAGTAATTTTTTTTTGCAATTATAAGATGTATACAACGAATTGAACAAATATCACTACTTACCTCATGTATTTTCCAAGATCATATATAACTTGCTTGACATTGTTGTCAAAGTTGTATGGGAGAGATAGAGGTAGAATGGACTGCAACAATTATAAAATGATTTTTTCATTATTTTTCCAAAAGTAGTAAACATAATACACTAAAAATTACATGTATTATACAAGTGCATATAATATACTAGAATAATTACCTTAATGAAGGTATGTCAATCATGAGTTTTCATCCCTGACCCAAATTCACCTTTCTTTGTTATTATATTGTTTATGTTCGTAGCAAATCCTATGGGAAATCAATTTTTTTTTATGACTTATTTTATAGCATTGATTTGCTACTCTGTTAATAACCAAGGAAGGGCACTTATATTAATTTGGTCTCCATCGCTATTTAATTGAATGACATTTTTCATTGCATGATTGGCTTCTTGAATGTCACTACAAATTTTGACAATTTTTTTCTTTGTCATTCCTTCCATCCAATATTCCCCATAATGTTTCTGTTATATTCTTTCAGATATGCATTGTATCAAAAAAATGCACAATTTGTAGCTGCTCATAGTAGGGCAACCTACTAAATTGTCTAGGATAACTTTTTAGTCCCTATGGAAGCTGACCATTAATGCCTTGATGACCTTCATGAAGCATATAAGTTAAACAAATTAACACTGAAAATCATTGTCAATTACAACATGAGTAAACACAACACAATATAAAAATATAAATTCAAAACATATCATATATGATAGATAAACAATTTGATCCGATGTATAACCTTGATGATTAATTCTATTATATTCCAACTTCCATAGGCGAGGTGTCATTATTTGTGGTTTTGATGTAGTCTCTTCTTTCCTATTGAAAAGATATTTTTGAGTAGTTTGATACTTATGATTTCTATGGAGGAAGTTCCTATACTCATCAAACACATGGTTTCCTAAACTTGTTGAATGACGAGATTTCATCTTTGGACCACAAATTGGACATGCAAATTTTCTCTTTGTTTGAAAACCTGCAAGATCATATATAATTGGACTAAATATGAAATTTTTTATAATTATATATAATGAATAGATTATTTTAAAAAAATGCATGATATCTACTTCATAAAATTATATATTGTTAAAGTGCAGTCAAACATTATAACATACCACAAAAATGTGTTAGCCCTGGGGCATCATGAATTGTCCATACAAGCATTGCATGGAATTGAAATTGTCTTTGTCCTATTGGTCTAGAGATGTCATACATAGTGACGCCATTCCATAACTTTAGTAACTCGTCGATAAGAGGCTCGATATATACATTCATATCTTTAATTTGGTACTTACCTAGTTGAATGAACATAAAAATTACATAATTATTATAACCATTTTACTGTGCAATATATATAAATTAATGTACATGACTATTGAATGAAAAAGATATAAGTCATTATGCAACAAATAAGGAAAATGAGATGTTACTATGTTAAAGAAAATTTATGTAAAAAAATACCTAGAACAATCATTGACAACATTATGTGCTCCCTCTTTATTGACATCTATGGAGGAATGTTATTGTTGATAACAAAAGTAGGCCACACTGAGTAAATAGATCTCAGCTCTCCAAATGGATTGACACTATTCGCTCCTAATGAAAGCCTGAGATTACGAGGTTCTTCTTTAAAGCGTGGCCATTTTTCCTCCATGTCCCTAAATGCAGAACCATCTGCAGGCATTTGAAGAATGTCATCTCCACTTCTATTTCGTGCATGGTAATCCATAAATTGCGCCAAGCTTTCACACCTAAATAATTGTTGCATACGTGGAATAATGGGAATATAATGAAGAACCTTGCAAGGCATCTTTTTTGTTAGTTGATATGTTCAATATCTACTGATATGATATTCTAGGTGATGAGGGTGCAGCTCGAGACTTAGAAAATAACCCACAAACAAGAGAATAATTTTATTATTCAAAAAATGGAGCTTCTTACATGTAGAGGATCTCAAATCCCCAAGTTCTACAACACATTCAAGTTACAGAAAGCTACAGAATAACCCTTTTGCAATATGCGAGCTTGTCCGCAAAAAACTACCCAAAAATTATAAACCTGCCCATAAATAGAGCTCCTCATTAGTTTGGAGCTAAAACAACATTCAAATTTGAGTTTAGGTGGTTTGACACTGAAAATTACAACTTGAAGTTCAAATTTCAAAAGTACATTTGCAATTGTATCTTCTAGAAAGTGCGCCAACTTCCCGGGGCCATAACTTTTGATCCAAGACTCTGATTCGTGAACCGTTTGAACCATTGGAAAGGTCTCGAAGTCAATAGCGTGCTTGAAATTAGTTACGCTGATTTTGGCAAGTTTCAGGGCCGTTCCGGGAACTCTAAGTGCCTCAAATCTAACTCAGAAGATTTTTAGTTACAAATCTAGGAAACTAAAACTGCAATATCTTCCAACCCAAGAATAAAAAATAAAAACTGTAAATTGGGAATTTCATTATGATGAAAAGGGTATCCAAAAATGTAAAAAAATCTAAAAACTGAGAAACTTAAAATTTAACTATTTTTGGGTGATGTAAGATTGCCCTTACACCACTGGATGCTCCTACATCAGACACCCAGGGTAATTTGAGAAGTGACCCCGTCACATCTCAGATGGTTGAGGAAAACCCAATCGGTCAATTGCTGCCTTAGATAGCTAGGATGAATCTTCCACAGGCCTTCCTCTCCACTTCACCAGATATTCTTCATACTGCCTGTTTCTGGTACTCTTTCCCACTCGATTATCCAAGATTGCTTCAATCTCCTCCCTTTCTGAAGTAGGTGTTGGAATGTCATACTACCCTATTGCTGGTGCTTCCTCCATTCCACCTTTATGATACTCTGTCAAATCTAAAATGTTGAACACAGGGGAAATGTTGATTCCATTAGGCAACTCTACCTCATATGCATTCCCTGAATCATGCTTCTTCAAAATCTTATAGGGACCAAATTTCTTCATCTTCAATTTGTTATAGGTTCCCACGGGAAACCTTTCTTTCCTCAAGTGGACCATTACTTCATCGCCAATCTGAAACTCCTTATTCCTCGTTTTTTGATATGCCTTAGCCTTATATTACATATTCATCTTATTAATGTGTTCTCGTACCTTCTCTTGTATATTCTTGATGTGCTCCACAAAATATTCAGCTTCAACACTTATTTTCTTCTTTTGGTCCATCTTCCTCAATTCTGGAGCTATTTTGGGGCTACCTCCATACACAATCTAGAACGGTGATCTACAAGTGCTTCTGTTGACAGAATTGTTGTAAGAAAATTCTACTTGGGGTAATATCAAGTCCCATCCCTTGGGTTTATCTCCTACCAAACATATCAGTAGGTTATCTAGACTCCTATTAACAACTTATGTCTGCCCATCTATTTGTGGATGGTGTGCAAAACTGAACTTCAACTCTGTCTTCAGCTTCTTCCACAAGGTCCTCCAAAAGTTCCCCACAAATTTGGTGTCATGATCTAAAACAATACTCTTTGGAAAACCATGTAGCCTCACCACCTCTTTGAGAACAAGTCAGCAATGTGGACTGCATCATGGGTCTTTTGACATGGAATGAAATGTGCCATCTTCGAAAACCTATCAACCACCACAAAGACTGAATCATTCTCTCGTTGTGTCCTTGGCAAACCAAGAGCAAAGTCCATACTTATATCCTCCCATGGTCTCTCTAGTACAGGTAAAGGCTGATATAAGCCTGTATTCTGGCTCACTTCTTTAGCCATCTGACATACCTTGCAATTTTGTACAAACTTCTTCACATCCTATAACAACTAAGGCCAATAATAATGCTCACTGATAATGGCAATGGTCTTATCCCGACTAAAATGTCCTACCATTCCTCCACTATGCTTCTCCTTTAGTAGGTTCTCCCTTATGGAACTCCTTGGGATACACAATTGACTTCAAATAAGTAACATGCCATTCTGGATTATGAAATCCAGCCACCTTGTCCTATCCACTATAACAAGTTCTTTGCAAGCTTTCCAAGCCTCTACAAAATTAGGATCTTCAGCATATAGTGTCTTGAGTTCATTGAACCCAACCACTTCAATCTGCAACTTTGTCATCAATGTATGCCTCCTACTTAGGGCATATGCAACCCTATTTGACTTCTCACTCCTATGTTTCAAAACAAAGGTATAACTCTGCAAAAACTCTACCCATTTCATATGCCTCTGATTTAACTTTCCCTGACTATTTAGGTACTGCAAGGCCTGATGATCAGTATATAGAACAAATTCCTTTGGCAACAAATAATGTCTCCATTTTTTTAATGCTTGAACTATTGCATAAAATTCCTTATCATATACAAAATACTTTCTCTTGGCATCATTTAACTTTTCACTAAAATAGACAATGGGCTTACCTTCTTGGCTTAACACTGCCCCAATGGCACAACCACTGGCATCACAATCCACCTGAAACACCTTGTTGAAATTTGGGAGGCTAGAATAGGTTGCTCTATCACCTTTTCAACACTTCAAAACTTTTCACCGCTCCAATGCTCCACTTGAATTCTTTTCTATCCCCTCTCATTGTTTTAGGTCAAGGGTCCACAAATACTACTGAAGTTTCCAATGAACTTTCTATAAAACTAGCCAAACCATGGAAAGATCTCACCTCGGTAGCAGTTCTTGGGGTAGGCCATTCTAGAATAGCCTTCACCTTCTGGGTCCATCTTGAGACCTTTTGAGACAACAAACCCCAAGTACACTAACTCCTCTTCACAAAACTGCACTTCTTGATTAATCAACAGGTTTCTCTTCTCTTAACTTCTCAAAGGCTCTTTGAATATGCATCAGATGCTCATCCAATGTCTTACTAAAAATCAAAATATCATCTAAATACACAATAACAAAACTTCCCAAAAATTCTTTTAGTACCTCGTTCATGAGCCGCATGAATGTGCTCGGTGCATTGGTTAGCCCAAAAGGCATGACTACCCACTCGTACAAGCCCTCTTTGGTCTTGAAGGAAGTCTTCCATTCATCTCCCTCTCGAATATGGATCTAGTGATATCCACTCTTCAAATCAATCTTTGTGAAGTACTGAGCTCCACTCAAATAGTCCATCAGGTCATCCATCCTTAGTAGGGGAAATCTATAATTGATTGTTATCTTGTTTATGGCTCGAGAATCTGTACACATCCTCCACTCTCCATCCTTCTTTGGTGCTAGTACTGTAGGTACTGCACATGGACTCAAACTCTCCCATATCAAACCCTTTCTCAAAAATTCTTGAACTTGTCTGTTCAACTCCTCATTTTCTGCTGGAGTCATTCTATGAGTTGCCTTATTTGGAAAACTGGCTCCAGGAATCAAGTCAATCTGATGACTGATCTTCCTTATTGGTGGTAAACTCTCAGGTACATTATCAGAAACAATATCTTGAAACTCATCCAACATCCTAGAAACTTCTTCTAGAACCTTCTCACTATCCCCCTTGCTCACTCTAGGAATCAATGCATAATACACATGCTCATGCTTCATACCTTTTAAAAATTTTCTTCCATCTACATAACAAATTTTAGCACTACTGTATACCTTTTCTTCGGTCTCCTTCAAGGGTTTCAACTTGTGACGAACCCCATCCTTTGTCAAGGAATAAGTGTTTGCATGGCCATCATATATAGCTCACATATCGAACTGCCACAGCCTCCCCAACAACATGTGACATGCATCCATGGGGATGATATCACAGAGTACCTCATCATGGTAGCTCCTGATCTTGAACTTTACTAGGCACTGCTCATTGACCAAAACTTTGTGGTCTTTCTGCAACCAGGCAATCTGATATAGATGCAGTTGCCTTTCCCTCTTCAGCTTCAACTTTGTGACCATCTCCTCTAACACCAGATTATTGGTACTCCCACCATTAATAATGACATCAAAACATTTTCCTTCACACTTGCACCTTGTGCAAAATAGATTCTTCCTCTGTTCTGGTTCCTTTTTCTTAGTCACTAGGGCTCTCCTAATCACTAGGGCTTCTCCCCTTTTAGCATCATCTGAATGTTTAGATTGGGCCCCTTTATCTAAATGCGCAACCCTTCCATGACCTTCTGGCCTTTTTTCTGCCCTTCCTTGGTGTTGTGGACATTTATAGGCTTGATGTCCTTCTTCACCACACTGGAAACACGTTCCTCTGAAACCACCTCTTCCATATCCTTGTACATATCTCCTTCATCCTCTACCTCTTTGATCACCACTATTTTGATCACGAGGGCGATAAAAGTTGTCATTCATTTGGCTTCGGCTGGTACCCACATCTTCACTTTTCTTTTCATCATCATTTTAGTTTCTTGAAGGTCTTCCATTGCCCCTTTCACTTTGACCTCCTCATCCTTTTTGCTTGCCATCAAATCTTTTGTTTAGCTTCTCTTCCACCTTTAGAGCAAACTGATACACATCCTCAATGGTGGTCATTCTGACTAGGCTTAACTCCTCCTGAATGTCTGGTTGTAACCCATTAAGATATCGGGCTACCTTCTCCTTATTGGCCTCTATGTGACCCATTCTAATGATTATCTTGTGAAAATATTTAGTATATTCTTTCACAGATCTGCTTCCTTGCTTCAACCCTCTAACTCTAGTCGTAGTCTTTTGGTATGAATTTTCTCTACCATGGATCCCATCTAGTGATATTTATGACCTTGTGATTTCTTTCGTTTTCTTTCCACCACTAACTACTGGTCTTACTTCATGGCCCTTCACCATAAAAAATTGGGTCGATCAGGTCATCTATTTCCTCATTCTTCTTCATCCTTCTCCAGTCGATGAATCATCTTTTTTTCCGGAATAACTAGGACTATGCTCTGGTTCTTTTCCCGATCTTCGAAATGGCCCTTATTGCTGCATTTTCTTGATCATTCTTCTTCTTCCTCTCTTTCATCCTCACTTCTCCTCAGGTTTAACCCTTCTCTACTTCTTAACGCATCAATACCGCAGGGCTACCACCTTTTTGGCACCGCCTCAACCCACACCTACCAGGCATCACTCTTGGAGGCATCTTTCTTGACCTCAACCCACAACCACAATCCTAGTGCGAACTGCCTCACGATCGGTGATCTATCCACATGGTCAAGAAAACTTGCTCTGATACCACTTGATGAGGGCGCAGCCCGAGACTTAGAAAATAACCCACAAATAAGAGAATAATTTTATGATTTAGAAAATGGAGCTTCTTACATGCAGAGGATCTCAAATCCCCAAGTTCTACAACACATGCAAGTTACAAAAAGCTACAGAATAACCCTTTCGCAATATGCGAACTTGTCCCCAAATAGCTACCCAAAAATTAGAAACCCGCCCATAAATAGAGCTCCTCATTAGTTTGGAGCCAAAACAACATTAAAATTTGAGTTTAGGCAGTTTGGCGCCGAAAATTACAAGTTGAAGTTCAAATTTTAAAAGTACATTTGCAATTGTATCTTCTAGAAAGTGCGCCAACTTCTCGGGGTCATAACTTTTGATCCGGGACTCCGATTCATGAACCGTTTGAACCGTTGGAAAGGTCTCGAAGTCAATAACATGCTCAAAATCTACTATGCCAATTTCAACAAGTTTTGGGGCCGTTCTAGGAACTCTAAGTGCCTCAAATCTAACTCGAAAGATTTTTAGGTGCAAATCTGGGAAACTAAAACTATAATATCTTTCAACCCAGGAATAGAAAATAAAAACTGTAAATTGGGAATTTCATCATGACAAAAATGGTATCCAAAAATGTAAAAACATCTAAAAACTGAGAAACTTGAAATTTAACTATTTTTGGGTGATGCAAGATTGCCCTTACACCACTGGATGCTCCTGCATCACTAGGAATTCTATTGCAAATTCATGTTGTTTATGATATATAATATGATCATTAAGACATGCATCTATTGCTTGATACTCCATTCTGATATCTTTCATAATGATAGATAAATCTTGGTATGAGCGAGGTAAAATATTTAATGGTGGTAACAAAAATTCACCAATCAATCTGCAACAAAAAATAGTTTGTTAATATAAAGAATATTAATGGTACATTTTTCATCCTTTATTTACTAGTGATGAACTAACAACAATTAAAATAGATGGAAAAAAATGACATTTATGACATACCTTAACATCCATGAGATTGTTATGTTTGATAAACCATTCATAACCTTCAAGTTCAACAACAACAATACAACAGAGAAAAGAGTTGTTTGGGAGCCTTCATAAAGGGGCTCATATGCCTTCTCAAGTATAGGTAAATCATGAACATCATCAAATTCATCTTGTTCATCATGATCAGCTCTACCACTAAATGTGTCCTGGATCAATGTATTTGTACCCTCGTCTTCAACTGTGTTTTCTAGTGCATGATCATCTTCTTCCATAGGATCATTAACTTCATCTTTGATATTCATATCTCCATGTTCATCCACTTGCAAAACCACATTCTCTGAGCCATGATAATCCATATCATCTACCCTAGGGTGCCCCACCTTTATAATAATGATAGACACAAATAAACCATGATCATGATCAAGTGATTATATATATATATATAATGTGAAAACAATATAAACATTTACAAATTCAATCAATATAAACACATATAATGAACAACTTACCAATGGATGATAATCATGCCCCCTTCAACATGACCATGTTTCCTACAATGTTTCTCAGCTGTTGTGATTAAAAGTCATCTCATCTTTAAGCCCTTGCAATTATTGCAAGGAAAATAACATTTCTCATCACTCTTTCTTTTCAATCTAGCCCACAATCTATCAAGTGTCTCTTCATTTTATTCTGGACTAATATTATCCGACATGTTTTTCTTTACCAAGCTTGACTATTTTGATCTTCAAAAAATATCAAACTCACACTCCAATAATTTGTATTCATAGATAGGTAACAAAATCTAATAATTCTAATATTTTACACCAAAAAAATTTGGCATGCAACCACCCCTACAAAAGAGAAGATAGTCTGAAGTTAATGACCCCAAAAAATGCTTTAAAATGCTAATTCCAAAACTTATTAAATTCTTATTTTGCTATGATTTCCAACCGTTAGACTCCTAAAATCAAAATATTGAACTAGATTGCAAACTTCCTACAACGATGGAGGTAGCAAGCTAGTAAGAGTAAGTGACCCATTCCTAAGGAGCAACAAGTCAGAATCATCATTGTTAATATCAATACAGATTTATCCTTTTACTTAAAGATGCAATGTGTCTCTTCTTATGATGAGCTTATCCCTAGGGCCCTCAACATTGAGAGATCCATAATTGAACAAGGAAGCACACACTAGCAGAATTTGGAAAATAAATGAGTAGGTGATTAAAAATTTTAGTCACAACAACTAAAAATGACTAAATTCTACTCATTTTTTGTAACTCATCTATAAATGAGTAAATAAATTACAAGTTTGATCATTGATTAAAAATTATTTAGTCACAAATAAAAATGACTAAATAGTTAGTCATTTATTTAGTCACAATCCATTTGAATACATCATTTAAGGAATCAAGAATATAGCCTGTGAAAATACTCTAAAACTTTAATAAGCATACCCTAAAACTTTTGTCAAAATATTATTTTCAGGCATAACCCACTAGAATGGAGTTTTCATTTTAATAAACATACTCTAAAACCTTCGTCAAAACATTATTTTCAATCATAGACTGCCAAAATAGAGAAGTGTTTCAGTAAAGAATGACAGAGAATGGTGAGTAGATGTGCATGAAAGGAGGCATATGATTCATTGTTTCTTATCTCATTCCTACTCTACTCAACAAATCTTACATTATTCCTGCTACTATTTGTAATCTAGGTATTTACTTGACATATATGTGCATAATCTCAATTTCTTCAAAGGCTTTTGAAGTATCAATGTATCCTATATAGGGTTTAGAATGGTTTCTTCTAATTAAAAAAATAAATAAATGATGTGTTTCCTTATAATTAGATAATGTGGAGATCTCCTAAATCTGCCCCAACACACTATCCTCTTTGGCACTATATTCATTACTCTAGCTACTAGGGTTTTGCATGTGACATCTTTAATATCTTCATGATCGTGGCTTTCAAATAGATCTCATTCTTTTCTTTAATCCTTTTCATGGTAACCCTTGAGTTCCATAATCCACCTTCAATCTCTTCTAAGAATGTTGTCTTAAGCTAGACTTCATAGTATGCATATAAAGCAAGTCCTTCATACCTACCATTATTCCAAACCACCACTCGCTGCCTTGCTTAAAATTTTGCCTCCATAAGAAAAATAGCATGCTTTAAAATCATGGTTGTCAGTGATTGACCATTAAGGTCACCACTTTCATCAAGATACAATGAGATTTTTGTCTTCAAACTCAAGGCATTATGCAAGATAACATTGTGAATTTTTTGTTGTGTATGATTTGATTTTCTTGCACATTTACTGCTTTGCTAACTTCCTTTAAGACTGGGTATTGCACCCTCAGCTGCAATTTCAAATAGCTCACTCATTATCACTTGAAGATTCCTTTCATGAGCATCCTTATATAAAATCAAACTATGCCCTATAGATTTCCTACTTACTACAGGGGACTCATCATTTCATGGTATTGTAGATCTTAAGATCCTTCAACCTTATTGACACTACTTCACAATCCACAAGGTATTATTCACTATTCTCCCATCTTTGTTGAGTCTCAAAACACTGCTCAAACATGCAATCCACTACCTCCATTATAAATTAATGGCTAAGAAGAAACATTGAACCTATGATTACCACTATTACTTCATATGGATAGTCATTCCCTGATTGCATTTTCCTTGTCTAAAACTACCAAAAGCATTTGAAAAGCCCTTAAGGTCAGCAAGGGGGTAAGGAAACTCACTGTTAAAATCTTCACTTTACTATGCAAGGTTTGAGCTTTATTATCTTGTCACTGCTCAGCCTCTTTTTGACTATCACATCTCAAGTGACTATCATTCTTCTTAATGTAGATTGCATTTACAAATGTCATTAAGCTACATAGTGTGCTTGTTATTAGCTACAATCTTTAGATTGCAAGATTTTGATATTAGCTACAATGTCTCAATCTTTTTGGTGTTGCAACCTCACTAATCCGCTAGAGTTATTGTTTATGTTTCTATAGAGGCCTAGGGTTTGTACCCTAATCATGCTCTTACCAATGCTTCTGTTGGTATTAAGAAACAACCTTAAATCTTAGGTTAGAAAATTAGTTGTCTTGAAAAAGTTGTGGTATGATCTTGGATTTTATCCTAGAGTGTGTGGGAAGCTTGTGTTTGATCATTAAGTTATGCAAACTTGATCAGGGAAATGTATCCTATATAGCATGGGTCTTGCTTTAATACTTTCCATAATGGTTATTAGAAGTTCACATTATTATAGTTTGTGGTATCCCAAGATTGCATTCAAGTATTTAAAAAAATTAGTTTGTAGTTTAAGCTATAAACTTTTAAGTAACATTCATAAGGTTTAGAAAATCTTGATCACTCTCTAGAATAGCCCATTAAACATGGGTTGTGCTTGAATGCACTACATAATTGATATAACAAAACCACTCCACATATCAACCAGAGTTATATGATCTTTATTGCAACCAGAGGTAATCACTCTTGGATCATGTTATAATTACATCATAACTTGTTAAACTTGAGACAACCTGAATGCACCCGATGATGATTGACACCTACATTATACAACATGAATTAACTACATTATATGAGTTCCTCTATTTCTATCACAACATAGCCACATTAAGCTTGGGTCACACGTGAATGCATCCTGTATTTTTTATAGCACAACTATGCCACATGACCAATAGAGTTATGGATCACATAATTACAGTCACAAGAATTTGTTCCTTGGTTGTGATCTTATTGTGATTCCACACAACAAAATCTAGACATGAAATTCTCAAAACCCTAAACCTCTAAAAATGAAATCTAATGAGATGTTGCTTTAAAATATGATTTTCAAACCTGGAACTACAAATCTAACTTCACAACTGAATTCTGCAAAAAGACAATGACTACCCTCAACTTGGCAATATCTTCTTTATTTTTTTTAATTTTTCCCAAGAAAACCATCCTTTTTTCTCCAAAAACTGTCTTAACTAGAGCATAACACTATCACAATAAATCAACGAACTCACTTTTCTTTATGTTAGCCACAATTTTATTTTTTTCTTATTTTTTCATGTTTGTCGAAATTTCAATGAAACTGCTAGTAGAAATTTCAATGAAACCCAAGTTCATCAAAATTTCGACAAACATCAGGGATAAAATTTTAAAAAAATGAAAATTACACACCAAATTTTACAAGCACCCAATGATACATCAAATTATACATATTTCATCAGAAATTTTTGTTGAATTTTGTAGTCAAATGAGTGAGTGATAGAACAATTAAGCACACACAACCTTAACACAATCCAATCCTTTCAGATAACAAAATTAACTTGAAAATATTCCCAACAACTTATCCTAAAAAATGAAAGTCATAAGACTCAAACAAGAAGAAATCTATGTTGGAAACACAAGGGAAAACAACTGAGAGGGGGGGTGAATCAATTGTCACCAAATATCACACTTATTCAACTTATTTACCTTATTCTCATATCTAAACATTAATCATAAAAACATAAATGAACAACACATCAAAGTCATAAATAACACCAAGATTTTTACATGAAAACCATGTTAGGGGAAAAACCACGGTGGAGGTCAGTCTGCAAGATTATACCCTATTAAAAGTATAAGAGAATATAAATGGGAAATGAACATGCATTCAGGCACACTTCCTAGAGCTCATTGCTCAAATACAAAATAGGCTTACTACCCAAAAGAAGATACACTATCTTACAAAAAGGTTCTGATTAAATCCATCAAACTTTGAGTTGAGAAAATATCATCTAATAATGCTTGGTTATAGTTCCAGTTAAGCACATGAGCACTTCTTCACTCTTCTTCACTCTTCTTCACTCTTCTTCACTCTTCTTCTCACTTCTTCTCACTTCTTCACTTTCTGCTCTTCCTCCAAATGATCTAAAATTTATTCACACATAAGAATCTTACACTTCACATGGAAACACACATTCACACCTTCAAATGATAAAACAATTTCTCTTATATATCCACAACAAGAAATTACATCGCTATAAGTCATCTCCAAAGAAATATTAAAATGAATATAAAAAGTCGACCCAAATCAATAAAGATTATCCATGCGAATCAACCAAGGTCAGACACAACATAGTGAAGACCAAAAATAACATCCTCAAACATGAACCACTTCAATTAATTACTCCTCAAAGATCTATAACACGCTTCAACACCATGTCGGCCAAGAACATGAAAAACATGAACATGCAAGAGAAAATATTGAATCATGACCACAATGATCAATGTGTACATGCAACACAAATAGATCATGAACTAGAAACATCCATAAGCATCATGAAACACTAGAGAAGCATCTACAAAAACTGAACTTACTTGAATCACATGATTTTCATTCAGGAACACAAACTAAAGTAATAGAAAAACTTGATCAAATCTTCACGTGGATCTCTGAAAGTTGAAGTGGATAAACTATATATATAATCAAGAAGAAACCCTTTAGTCCACAACCTCAAACAATGAACTAAACACACCGACAAAAAGAACTTCACTTCACCACTAACAACCTATACCACTTTTTATTACAATTTTCTCAATATCCTCGACATATACAACTTCTAATGCACCAATGCTAATAGTATTGACATCAATGACAACCACATATCAAAAACACACCACAACATCCAACAATATCCCCCTATTTCATTGATGGAAACACATGATATGAAATATACCATCAACACAACTACGCTTATTCCTCTTTAGGTTGTGACTCTTCTTTCCTCAACTCTTCTCCCACATGGTTCTTCACTACTAGAAAGTTTTCCACATTACTCTTCTCCACCTTTGACATCAATAACACATATATATTTTCTCTACACAAGCTCTGAACCACATATATGAACACCTAAACATTTGAACATTTGACTACCCCCCTGTGTAGCAGGCACCACAACATCAATCTAAATCAAAATATGATCATGAAATGCATGGATTGATGAGAATAAATGCATCTTTAGTTTTGATTAGGAGGGGTAATCACCCCTAACTTTCCTCTGAGATACTCAAAATTATCCTTAGGCTATGACTTGGTAAATATGTTTGCAATCTACTTCTTAGTAGGAACATACTCCAATCTAACTTCCTTTTAACTTACTTTCTCTCTCAAAAAGTGAAATTTGATAGATATGTGCTTGGTCTTGGAATGCAATGCCAGATTCTTAGAAATGTTAATAGCACTTGAGTTATCACAGAATATAGCAATAGGCTCATCATACACAACTCTGTTATCCTTCAACATTGGTTTCATCCATGTTACTTGAGTACAACTATTAGTAGCAACAATGTATTCTGCCCCTATAGTAGATAAAGAAATAGCATTCTAATTTTTTCTTAACCATGAGATCAACTTATTTCCCAAGAAAAATGCTCCACCACTAGTACTTTTCCTCTCATTCACATCTCCTTCCCAATCAACATCAGTAAAGGCACTCAAAGTAATATCATCATATTTAGGATACCATAAACCAAAATCAACTGTCCCCTTCAAGTATCTAAAAAATCCTCTTCACAACAATCACATGAGATTCTTTAGGATTAGCTTGAAATCTAGCAACAATACAAATACCATTCATGATATTAGGCCTACTTTGAGTCAAATAAAGAAATCCACCAATCATTAACTTGTATCTAGTCTAATTTTCCTTTAGAGAATCATCATCATTTGTCAACTTGCATCAACTCACCATAGGTGTACCAACTAGCTTTGAATCTTCCATACCAAATTTCTTTAGCAATTCTTTCACATACTTGGACTGAGATATAAAGATCCCTTTATTTAATTGAGTAGTTTTCAATCCCAAGACTAATTTCATCTCTCCAATCATTGACACCTCAAACTCATTCTGCATCTCATCAACAAACTTCATACAAAAGCTATCATCTCCTTCAAATATGATATCATAAACAAAAACTTCCACAATCAAATATTTATCATCATTCTTGAAATATAGAATACTATCAACAATACCTTTGTTAAATCCAAGCTTCACCAAGTACTTATCCAATCTGGCATACCATGCTCTAGGGGCTTGTTTGAGTCAATACAATGCTTTCTTCAATTAGTAAACCACATCTCCTTGATTAGTCAACTAGAATCCATCAAGTTGTTCAACATACACTTCTTCTTCCAATTCACCATTTAGAAAAGAAGACTTGACATCAATTTGATAAACTTTCTAGTCTTTATAAGCAGCATAAGCAAGAAACAATCTCATAGCTTCAATTCTAGCAACATGGGAAAAGGTTTCTTCAAAATAAATACCTTCCATTTGTGAATATCCCTTACATACCAGTCTTTCTTTGTTTTTAAAAACTTTGCCTTGTTCATTTAGTTTGTTTCTAAAGACCCATTTAGTTCCAATTACATTCTTATCCTTACATTTGGGAACAAGAATCCATGTATCATTCTTCTTAATTTGCTAAAGTTCGCCATTCATTTCTTTAACTCAATGTTCATATTTTCATGCTTCATTCACATTGTTGGGCTTACTATTTGAAATCAAACAATATTCTTCTACAATATTTCTCCTAGTATGGACACCTTTGTTCTTATCACCAATAATTTGATCTTCTGAATGATTCAACCTTACATACCTCAGAGTCTTCTTAGAATGTTCTTCAACGTCAAGCTCTTATGATCTCTCTTTTGTTCTTCTACTAGTTTCTCCTTCCTCTTGATCTTCTTTATTCACCAGAATGATTTGGACTTGACTTGAGTTCTAACCTTTGTTTGTACTATCATTCTGATCATCAGAATCATATCCACAAGTTATGGATAGTGCAAGTATGTCTTCATCAACCTTAACATTTTCACTTTTAGCCATTTTCTTCAATCTAATATTGTAACACTGGTAGGCCTTACTTTTAGTAGCATATCCCAGAAAGATTTCTTCATCACTCCTAGCACAAAACTTTCCTATATGGGTATGTGCAGGATCATGATGGGACAAAAAGTGGCAATATTATGGGTATTTGTAGGTTATGTGGCTGACGACTTTTTTTTTACCCAAACTCAATGAAACAAAAAGGGTTTTTAAAGGATATTCTCAACTTTCCACCAATATAAATTATGCTTCACTTTGAATTTAATAAATAATTATTATTCATTTTCTATTTAAATTACGACTAAAGTCCTAATTGATAGGCTGATTGAAAAACATCTATAGCTTTCAAACGGTATCACATTTTTTGAATCTGAAACATCTTTCACATTCTATGCTTCGCATACTATAGGATTAAAAAAAATGAATTTCATGAAGTTTTGACCAAGTCAAGGTTGTCAAACTTACGAGTTTTTATATTTTTTAAAATTTGTAATAAAAAGTTCATAATTAATTATTTACTTAGAAAAAAATTACAAAAATATATGCATCACATCTAGACATGAGTCCTCTAATTATATTTAAAATATTATAAAACAATATTATCATTTTATTGTGGTTAGGGTGGTTAGACAAACACCTACTTCTTATTTTTTCCCTGAAATTTAAGTACTGTTGCATTGAAAATTCAAATTTGTACTAAATAGATTTTTTTTCTTTAAAATAAACCTAGTATTTTAGAAACTACATTCAATTTACTACAAATTCTACTCTTACATATTTTTGAAATAATATAGATAACTTATTGAAATTTTTATGTCAAGTTTCCTAACTTTGATTTTTCTAAAATTTTCACCACTTAAGGGCTTATTTTTTCCATAATGATCTTGCACATACCCATATCTTCATCTCTTTTGATATAACACTTTCTTCCAAAGATCTTGAAATATCTAACAATAGGTTTTTGACCAGGCCATAGCTCAAAAGGAGTCTTACCATTATCACCTTTGATTTGTACCTGGTTAAGTGTGTACACAGTAGTACTCACAACTTCTCTCCAATAGATATGAGGCACATTTCCTTCCAACATCATGGTTCTAGCAACATCTAGAACTTTCTATTCCTCCTTTCCACAAATCCATTTTGTTGAGAGGTCCACGGTGCAGATAACTCTCTTTATTCCATGTTTTTTACAAAAAGAATTAAACTCATTGGAAGTGAATTCACAACCTCTATCTGATCTCAAAAATTTAATCTTCAGACCTATCTCTATCTCAACCATAGCCTTAAAGCTCTTGAACTTTTCCGGAGCTTCAAATTTCTCCCTTAAGAAAGTAGCCCACATCATATTTGAACATTCATCAATAAGTAGCATTAAATACTTGTATCCTTGTAAACTTCTAGTTCTAGCAAGACCACACAAATCAATATGCACAAGATCCAACAATCCATTTGAATTTTGTTGTTTACTTCGAATTGAAATTCTTGTTTTATTTCCTAGCTGACATTATTTGCATATGGAATTAGTAGGTTTTATCAACTTAGGAAGATCTCTCACAACCTTAGTGGAACTTATCTTGACAATATTATCAAAGTTAAGGGTATGTGCAAGATCATCATCGAAAAAATAGGCCCTTAAGTGGCAAAAAATTTAGAAAAATCAGAGTTAGGCAACTTGATGTAAAAATTTGAATAAGTTATGTATATTATTTCAAAAATATGTAAGAACAAAACTTTTAGTAAAGTAAATGTAGTTTCTAAACAACTAGGGTTTTTTTTTCTTTTTTTAAATCTATTTGGTGAAAATTGGAAATTTCAATGGAGTAGTACTTAAATTTTAGGGAAAAAATAACAAGTAGGTGTTTGTCTGACCACCCTAACCACAATAAAATGATAATAATTTTTGTATAAGATTTTAGATATAAGTATAGGACTCATGTCCCTATGTGATGCATATTTTTTTGTGATTTTTTTCCAAGTAAATAACTAATTATGAATTTTTAATTAGAACTTTTAAAAAAATATAAAAACTCATATGTCTGACCACCTTAACTTAGTCAAAAATTCATGAAATTCATTTTTTTTTCTAATCCTATAGTATGCGAAGCATAAAATGTTACACATGTTTTGGATTCAAAAAATGTGATACCATTTGAAAGCTATAGATATTTTTCAATCAGCCTATGAATTAGAACTTTAGTCATAATTCAAATAGAAAATGAATAATTATTATTTATTAAATTTAAAGTAAAGCATAATTTATATTGGTGGAAAGTTGAGAATCTCCTTTAAAAACCCTTTTTATTTCATCAAATTTGGGTAAAAAAAAAGTCATCAGCCACATGGGCCATCATATCACTTACATATCGCCACTTTTTGGCCCATTATGATCCTACACATACCCTTAACATGAAACATTCTCCTATTCCACAACTAACTTTCATCAATTTGAGCAATCAAACAACTTTTACTCATAGCACTCAGGTGGAAAATATTACCTTTTTTTTTGTACCTGATACAATCACATTTCTACAATTTCCCAATATTTTGCACTTACCATCCATGAACTAAAGATTGTATCCCTTATCAACCATCTTTCCAACACTTAAAATATTATGCTTCAAACCTTCAACATATAAGACATCATGAGTATTATGCTTACCATCAAGAGAAATGCAACCTCTTCCATGGATCACACTAGTTGTGTTATCACAAAACCTCACAACACCACCATCATACTTTTCCAAATTCACAAAATTACTTTTATCTCTTGTCATATGGTGAGAACAACTACTATAAATTACCCATTCATCTTTCTCTTCAACTTGAGAAGCTATGGATTTCTCCACATTTGTACAACTAGCAGATTTAGTAGACACAAGATTATTTTCCTTGATAGCAATAAACACAAATTCATCTTCACTTGCATTTCCTTTGTCAAATTCATCATTTTTCACACCTTCATCAGCAACATAGTAACACTTCTTTTGGAATTTAGGCTTGTTAAATTTTGGATTGGAAACTCTCTCAAGACACCTTGATGCAAAATGACCTATCTTATTGCAAGAGACATTTGATAGGTAGCTTTCCTTTATACTTACCTTGTCCTATGGCTTCTCCTTTCACAATCAATGATTCAAGTTCTTCAAGCTCTCTTTCTTCTTCATCGAGTTGTCTCATTTCATCCTCATACTTGAATGTCTTTCTAGATGAACTTTCACCCATATCATATTTGTGTCTATCTCTTCTAGAAGTAGTGGTCTTGAACACAGATTCAACCTTAGGAAGTGCATCACCAAATTTACTCAACTCAAAAGCAGTAAGCTTACCAATCAACATATCTTTGGTAACATATTTTATAGTCTAGGGCTCTTCAATAGCACTAGCCTTGACTTTGTAAGAATCAAACAAGGATCCAAGCACTTTAGTAACAATCTTCGATTCGTCTATCTATCCACTAGCACATCTAATACCACACACAAGCTCATTCACTCTTTACATGAAAGTGGTAACATTTTCATCGTCTCCATTTTCAACTTTTCATATTTCCCTTTCAAACTTTTTAGCTTATAAATCTTCACATTAGCATCACCTTCATACAAGGTTTCAAACTTTTTCTAGATCTCATAAGTAGTCTTCATATCCATCACATTTTTAATCTCAGTATGATTCAAAGCACTAAAAAATGCCTCCTTATCCCTGATATTATACTCTGCATCCCTGGTCTTAGTAGAAATAGTAGGACCATTCTGTGGAATAACATATATATTTTTTGTAATGCTCCTGTAGGGTTCACCAATGCATCTTAGATGGCACTCCATTCCAGTCTTCCATAAAGAATAATTTGTTCCATAAAATCTAGGACTATCCTTCTTATAAGTTGCCATACCAGATCACCTCAAGTTGTTAAAATTCTTCCAAGGAACCATAAGATCTAATACCAATTGTTGGAAACAAAAGGGTAGGAAACTAAGAGGGGTGGTGAATCAGTTGTCACCAAATCTCACACTTATTCAACTAATTTACCTTATTCTCAAATTTGAACATTAATCATGAAAGCATAAATGAACAACACATAAAAATCACAAATAACACCAATATTTTTACATGGAAACCCTATTAGGGGAAAAACCACGGTAGACATCAGTCCACAAGATTATACCCTATTAAAACTATAAGAGAATATAAATGGGGAATGCACATGCATTCAGGTACACTACCTAGAGCTCATTGCTCACAAAATAGGCTTACTACCTAAAAGAAGACACACTATCAAATAGAAAGGTTCTGATTAAATCCATTAGACTTTGAACTGAGAAAATAACATTTTCTAATGCCTGGTTATAGTTCTTGTTAAACACATGAACACTTCTTCACTCTTCTTCACTCTTCTTCTCACTTGTTCACTCTTGTTCACTCTTGTTCACTTTCTACTTTTCCTTTGAATGATCTGAACTTTATTCACACATAAGACTCTTACACTTCCCACACACACATACACACATTCACACCTTCAAATGATAAAACAATCACTCTTATATATCCACAACAAGAAATTACATTGCTATAAGTCAGCTCCAAAGAAATAATAAAATGAATATAAATAGTCGGCCAAAGTTAACAAAGATTATCCATGCAAATCAACCAAGATTGGCCACAACATAGTGAATACCAAAAATAACATCCTCAAACATGAACCACTTCAATTAATTACTCCTTAAAGATCCACAACACGCTTCAACACCTTGTCGGCCAAGAAAATGAAAAACATGAACATGCAAGAGAAAATATTGGATCACAAGTACAACAATCAATGTAGACGTGCAACACAGATAGAGAATGAACTAGAAACATCCATAAGCATCATGAAACACTAGAGAATTATCTGCAACAAATGAACTTACTAGAATCACATGATCTTCATTCAAGAACACAAACTAAAGTAACAGAAAAACTCAATCAAATCTTCACGCGGATTTCTGAAAGTTGATGTGGATAAACATGATATACTCAACAAGAAACTATTTAGTCCACAGCCTCAGAACAACAATGTACTAAACACACCAACATAAATAACTTCACTTCACCATTGACAACCTATAACACTTGTTATTACAATTTTCTCAATATCCTCAACATATACAACTTTTAACGCAACAATGCTAATAGTGTTGGCATCAATAAAAACCATATATCAACAAAAAACCACAACATCCAACAATCTATACCAACAACATTTCTCCCAAACCTTAGCCAGATATACTTAAAAACACAGTTCACAATTGGTGAATATAACTCGCACTGTACAATCATCTAGATACCTAAAATATGGATTTAACAACTTTCAACAACCATGATCAACATATTTGAACCACACGAACAAAGGAGAAAATCCTAGAGAAAAACTTGGAGAAACCATTGAATATATGCAAACTTTCTTCATTATAGGGTATGTGCAGGATCATGATAGGCAAGAAAGTGGTCATATGATGGGTATGTGTAGGGTATGTAGTTGATGACTTTTTTCTTAACCAAAACTAATGAAATGAAAAGGGTTTTTGAAGGAGATTCTCATCTTTCCAGCAGTATAAACTGTGCTTTACTTTGAATTTAATAAATGATTATTATTCATTTTCTATTTTAATTACAACAAAAGTCTTGATTGATAGGCTGATTGAAAAATATCTATAGCTTTCAAGCGATGTCACATTTTTTGAATTTGAAACATGTGTCAAATTCTATGCTTTGCATACTATAGGATTAAAAAAAATGAATTTCATAAATTTTTGACCAAGTTAAGGTGGTCAGACGTACGATTTTTCATAGTTTTTAAAAGTTGTAATAAAAAATTCATAATTAAATATTTACTTGGTAAAAAACACTAAAAAATATGCATCACATTGGGACATGATCCCTCTACTTATATCCAAAATCTTATTAAAAAATATTATCATTTTATTGTGGTTAGGGTGGTCAGAAAGATACCTACTTATTTTTTCCCTGAAATTTAAGTGCTACTACATTGAAATTTCAAATTTTCATCAAATATATTTTCTTTTAATTAAACCTAGTAGTTTTGAAACTACATTCAATTTGCTATAGATTCTATCATTACATATTTTTCAAATAATATAGATAACTTATTCAATTTTTACATCAAGTTTCCTAACTCTAATCTTTCTAAAAAAATTTCCACTTAAAGACCTTCTTTTTCCATGATGATCCTACACATACCCTACAATTTTCTCAATATCCTCAACATATACATCCAATAACCATTATCCATGACATCAATGACAACAACAACTTGTTGAGAATAAGTTAACCAATTGACATCAATGAGAACACCTTCATACTTGTAAAAATCTCCCCCTTTGTCATTGATGGAAACACATGATGTTAACAACCATCAACAACAACAAAACACACTTCCTCATGATTTTACATTCTCCCCCTTAGCATATATTGTTAGATTTGGTTGTGAAATCACCCAAGATTAGAATGATTGAAGGAAAGCAAGAAAAGATATGGATAAGCTCAACACTCCCTTAGCATTGAACTATCATTCCATCATACTAGCCAAGGGGAGGGGTGAGTGTTTTTCAAATAGAAAACTAATGGAAAATAATTCCAAGAGGAATAATAACTCCCAACTGCCCATAATAGGTGGGAGTTTTAACTACTTGGTAAATTCCAGATTACATGGTTATGCCTAATTAGGTAAAGACAAACAAATGGTTATGGGAGGTGGCTAATAAATCCAAAAGAGGGTGCGAGACTCAACTACCCAAAGGTGGGTGCGAGTGACACATGTGAGTGATGGATTTATGCCACATGTCCTCATCTTAAACATTCTAATCTAACCTAAGCAAGCTTAATAATGTGTGTAGGAAAAATAAATATTCCCTAACATAAGGAAAATAAAAAAACCTACACTTACACCCCCTTACACATAGCTTAGGTGGGTGAAAAGCAATAAGGATGGGTCTCAACTATTAGGACATGTTATGTACCCATGTACAAAACAACCTCTCACAAACAGAGAAAAGGAGAAAACCTAGTGTGACAAAACTCCTCCCCAAAAGAGAGAAAAGAAAACAAGTTTCTCAACACAAGACTTGAATCCCATGCAAGGAAGAACTCCTCTCCAAAATAGAAAGGAGAAGAAAGACTTTGTAGCCTTCCCTCAAGTAGTCAACTATATGAATGCTTGATGCTCAAAAATAGATGTAGAAAATGGTCCATGATTGTCAAACAACATTCCTCTCCTTAGGAAGAAACAAAGCCAAAATTGAATGAAAAATTTCTTCCTATTCCTGAAAGGAATATAATGGAAGAAAGTTTAAAATATAAGAAGTCTCTAAAAACTGCTCATGTGTATCCATGTCAATTCCAAAAACTATAACCATAAAATTAGGTGTTCTAGGCCACATTGATGAAGATGACAAGGGTATGTGCAGGATCATCATGGAAAAAATAGGCCCTTAAGTGGCAAAAAAAAAAGAAAAATTAGAGTTAGGCAACTTGGAGTAAAAATTTGAATAAGTTATCTATATTATTTCAAAAATATGTAAGAATAGAATCTATAGAAAATTGAATGTAGTTTCTAAACTATTGGGTTTGTTTAAAAAAAAAAGAAATCTATTTGGTGAAAATTTGAAATTTCAATGCAATAGTGCTTAAATTTCAGAGAAAAAATAAGAAGTAGGTGTCTATCTAACCACCCTAACCATAGTAAAATGATAATCTTTTTTTATAATATTTTAGATATAAGTAGAGGACTTATTTCCTGATGTGATACATATTTTTTGTAATTATTTTCCAAGTAAATAATTAATTATGAATTTTTTATTACAACTTTTAAAAAATATTAAAAACTTGTATGTCTTACCACCTTAACTTGGTCAAAACTTCATAAAATTCATTTTTTTTTTTAATCCTATAGTATGTGAAGCATGTTTTGGATTCAAAAAAAGTGATACCATTTGAAAGTTATAGATTTTTTTCAATTAGTCTATCAATAAGGACTTTAGTCATAATTTGAATAGAAAATGAATAATAATTATTTATTAAATTCAAAGTAAAGCATAATTTATATTGGTGGAAAGCTGAGAATCTCCTTTAAAAACCCTTTTTGTTTCATCAATTTTAGGTAAAAAAAAAGTCACCAGCCACATACCAATCATATTGCCACTTTTTGGCCCATCATGATCTTGCACACACCCACAATTTGATGGGAAGAAAAATAGTTACCTTGAGATATCACCCTTTCTCCCAGCAAATATTTCAAGGATTGTATTAGTATTCATAATTGGATTGACTAGCAACCTCACAAGGTGATTCAATTCTCAATGAGGAGTACCTAGGAGGGGATTCTTCCAGCTTTTAGAAGTTCACCACCAAGAAAATGCTTGAAAAAAAGAATTTAACATTCAACTTAGAAAAACCTAGTAATGCAAATCAAATAATGAGTACAAATGATGAAATTAATCTATACCAAGTTAGCGTATGTGTACCTAGGAAGTATAGAGATGTTGTGAGGATTCCAAAAATGCAAAGAAGTTGTTGAAAAGTGTTATGGGGGACTAAGAAGCCTAGAATGGTGTATTAGGTCCACTACTATTTTTTGGGTAAAATATGGAGTATTTGGATGTCAGAACATAATTCTAGAGAATCTTTGAAAAATACCTTGTGGAGTACTAAGATGCCCTAGGTGGCATATTAGTCTTATTTTTCATTTCTGAAGTCTCTAAATGTGGTCCTAAGAGTTGATGTCTGCACTTGCTTCTTCTTAGATATGAGGTCCTGAAACTTATAGTTCTAACCTATAGGGGAGTTTCTATGAACATGACAACTTTGACAATCCAACTTTGCAACTTTTCAATCTTGCACTCCAAATGATCTTCAATTCTTCAACCTAGATCTACAAATACAAACACACAAGAGAGGGAAAACTTGTTGATTGTTATTGAATGGGGGTTCTCCTTAGTCAAACCTCTTTTAGGGAATTAAACCAAATGATGAAATTAATCATGAAACATGAAATATGTAAATGATATCACCTTGTATTATGTCTTGTGAAACAAATATGCAATATACCATGTAGTGGACATGAAGAATGTAGATCTTGGATCTTGGAATATGATGTGAACAATGGTTTCAAATAGATATTCAATGCTACATCCACAATCTTGGCTTAACAACATGAATGGATGCAATAATCCCTTTAAATGATGCTTGAATCTTGATGATGGCTTCAAATTCTTAATAAATCTCTCTTGAAGGGTATGTGTAGGATCATCATGGAAAAAACAGTTCCTTAAGTGGCAAAAAATTTAGAAAAATAAGAGTTAGCAAACTTGACTTAAAAATTTGAATAAGTTATCTATATTATTTCAAAAATATGTAAGAATAGAATCTGTAGCAAATTGAATGTAGTTTCTAAACTACTAGGCTTATTTAGAAAAAAAAAAATCTATTTGGTGAAAATTTGAAATTTCATTGTAGTAGTACTCAAATTTCAAGGAAAAATTAAGAAGTAGGTGTCTATCTGACCACCCTAACCACAATAAAATGATAATATTTTTTTATAATATTTTAGATGTAAGTAGATGACTCATGTCCTGATGTGATGCATATTTTTTTGTAATTTTTTTCCAAGTAAATAATTAATTATGAATTTTTATTTAAAAATTTTAAAAAATATAAAAACTTGTATGTCTGACAACCTTAACTTTGTCAAAACTTCATGAAATTAATTTTTTCTTATTTTAATCCTCTAGTATGCAAAGCATAGAATGTGATGCATGTTTTGGATTTAAAAACTGTGATACCATTTGAAAGCTATAGATGTTTTTCAATCAATCTATCAATCAGAACTTTAGTCATAATTCAAATAGAAAATGAAAAATAATTACTTATTAAATTTAAAGTAAAGAATAATTTATATTGGTGGAAAGCTGAGAATATCCTTTAAAAACCCTTTTTGTTTCATCAATTTTGGGTAAAAAAAAGTCATCAGCCACATACCCATCATATTGCCACTTTTTGGCCCATCATGATCCTAGACATACCCTGAATGCATAAACTTTCCTTAGGAATGAATACTTGAATGCTTGTTATGCTTGTTACAAGAGAAAATGAGAGAGGGAAAATTGTTTTTATACTTATTCATGCTTAATATCCTAAAATTACACAACAACAATTTGACATATGAAATCATTAAATAAAGGACGCTAAATCTTGCCCAAATTTGAAATTGAATCTTGAAAATGATTGAAGGAGGAATAAGATACCCTAGGTGGTGTCTTAGTCCCAAGTCCTAAATTTTTTTGGCACAAACACCAAAAAGGTGCCCAATTCAAAGATGCCAAAATAAAGGTCCTGACAGCCTTGGGGGATAAAGATGCCCTAGGTGGTGTTTTAGTCCTAGCCTCTTAATTAGGGACACAATGATGGAGTCATTAAATTATCATTTATGCATTGAAGAATGTTAGGATTAACCAATAAAATATGGCATAGGGCTTGTGAACACAAAATAGGACCAACTAAGCCATAAGGCAAGGCAAGCCCAAACAAGTGTGAAAATACAAGGGTATGCATTTTGCTATACTACACAATCCAGAACCTAGTTGTAGACACATCAAAATGGTCTCGACTTGCAAACCATACTTTCTACGATGACCATGCCTCTCCCTCAAATAATTCAATTATTTAATCACATTCTAATGTCATAATTATTCCTCCATGATTATTTAAATAAATAAATTACATTTATTTATTTAAACACATCACTAATTAATCCTTATTTCCTCCATAACATTATCATTTATCAAATAAAATTATTTATTTAGCCCACTTTCCATCCCACCAAAATAAATAATTAAAATAATTATAAATATCAAGTCTTTTGTCTCATTCTCATTTATGAATTAAACTATTATTTAATTCATAAGTCAACATTCCTCCATAAATTAAATAATTTCTATTATTCCAACTACCTATTATTCTCCACCATTGATTTGATTATCTCCAATTAAATCTCAACCCTTCATTTCAAGGCTTGCCCTAACTTTGACCTAATTTTTCCCTAACCCTGATCCTCCTTATGGAATTTATTCTTGGCCTTTGATCTTAGGGCTTCACCAACTTTTAATCTTGGACGTCCATTCTCAATTTGACATTCTTTAAAAGGCCTTCTCTCAAGTCATTTTACACACACAAGTTATTTTCAGTATACTTGAGAGCTTTTTGAGTGCTTGAGCATACACATTACTTCAATATTTTGCTTGGCTTTGTCATAGGTTATAGTTGCACTTCAAATTTGAGGGCAATTATATCATTTTTAGCAAGATGGAGAAGACCAATGGAGGTGAATCAATGGAGGCTTGAAGACTAGGTGAATTTGTTTCATACTCTCATGTTTCTTGCTTTCATTGTTCTCCATTGTTATTAGGGATTTAATGGTTTAATGCTATTTGCAATCTAACTTGGAAATTTCTCTAATTACATTTGGTGAACCCGACGTGAATTTGAGCACAGTCATTCATACTTCTTTTTCATTTTCATAATATTTCTTTGTTACATTCAGGCAATCAATGGGTAATATCCTTTACTATCCTATATTTACATTGTCTATGAAATCCTATGTTCTCCTTTGACTCTGAAATTGTCTATGAAATTTAGAAGGAGAGATGGCTATTGGGAGTGAATCTTATTCATCTAGCCATTAAATTCCGTCAATCTTTTCAAATAACCATTTGTTGATGATTTTCCATATCATATCATCTTAGATATAGATTATGAAACATTTTCCTTAAATCTAAAACGATTGCCAAATTTATTTAATCACTTGCAGACATGTTTTTTCACTAATACGCCATATAGATACGTGAAATCTGTGTCATATCCATCACAGATGATTACATTAGTGAATTTTTAATGTAATATTTTGACATAGAATATCAAACGAGTTGTATGCTTTAACAAACAATTTATATGCTACAGGGGAAAAAAAACACATGTAATATCTGTCCAAATTACACTTTAGAAAACAATTTATATCTTGCAAGTGAAAAAAAAACAAATAAAACTCATACTGAATTTGGTATTTACTATTCCAAAACTGCTTGAGGAATTCTGTCTTCTAGGTTGTGGCCCTTTGAGTTTGCCTTTGTGGTCTCACAAAAAAATGAATAGACTGAGAAATTTGTCATTGTCATCTCATTTGCTGGCCATTTGAAAATGAAATCCTATATTAGCAAGTCCAAAATCACCGTAAACCACATGAAATTGCTTTTATTTCCTCTTGTCTACAACATGCATTGGTGCCTTGATAGAGAGTAATGGAAATGACAGCAAGTAAAGGATGTGTCATGAGTTTGAAGTAGCCTTGCAATAATCCATGCAATGTCAATTTCGCCTCTTATCTCCATTGGATCTAGCGTAAATTTCTTGCAGACTGGCTCTAGTACATTCTATCTACCTACTGCATGACTACAGTGAAAGGTTGTTTACATACTGGCAACCAGGCCGTGATAATCAGAAAAGACTGAGTTTGATAAGCGTGAGACTCCATACAAAGCTACGAGTGATTTTGAGGGACAAGATCTCTGGCGTTTGGAGTGCTATATGTCAAGAGGTGATGACATGACACTGGTTCAAAGTTCTAAAAAATCTGCACATAATTTTGAGCTTCATGTGATCTTTAGCCAATCAACATCTTTGGCACAAAATTGCTTCTGTAAATTTGGGGCAAAGAATACTAAAATACTAATTATCTGGGCTTTAGAAAAATGTTTTTGTTACTTCTTTGTGAATTTTGATAGCATTAAATGTTCACAGTAGTTAGTAGACAAATCTATCTTCTCATAAAAGCCATATGTGCGAAATGACGCCAAAAGTCAATGGAAGAGGTGAGCTGCATTCATTAATATTGTGCCTATATTAATTATGCTTGACTTTCTTGCTTTTGTAGCGTTTGAAATATGAAATTTTTTGATTGACGTTTTGGCTTTGACAGGTTGAAGCATTAATTATCAAGTGTGGTGTGTTATGATTTGAAATCTGACACCTCTTCTTCCGCTATCTAATTCAGAGAGCTACACTTCAATTTGAAACGTTGGCGGAAGAGTTTTTGGCAACGGCTTTACTTAGATTTATTTTGTTTTCTTTAGATCCTAATTTAGCTTTCTTTCATGCCCTTTATTTTGCATTACTTAGTTAGTAAACTGAAATTACTAGATTTTACCTAGATGTAGATACTTTTAGGTTTTAATTAAATTTTCATTAGATTTCGATTCATATTAACTTTTACTTAGATTTCACTTAGATTTTTAATTAGAATTAGATTTTAAGATAATAGCTTTTAATTTAATTATCTTTTAATTTAATTAGATTTTAATTAGAATTAGATTTTAATTTAATTAGATTTTTAATTAGAATTAGATTTTAATTTATTAGATTTTTAATTTAATTAGATTTTTAATTAATTAGATTTCTAATTAAAATTAGATTTTGAGTTAATTAGATTTTTAATTAAAACTAGATTTTTAATTAGAATTAGATTTTAATTAGAATTAGATTTTACTAGATTTTTTTAATTAGATTAATTACATTAGATTAATTTTTTCTATTAATTTTAATTAGCTAGATTAATTTTTTTAAAATTTTTTTATTTCTTTCTAACTTAATTTTATGACTAATCTTGGATTTTATTTTATTTTGTAGGTTTGAATGTCCACAATTCAAGCTTTGCAATGTCAACTATCGCTTGCCAAAGATTGGAGACTCAAAACTACTAATTGTGTTTTTGCAGGGCTCTCGCTTCAATTTTACTTTATCTTGTGTGCCTTTTTCACATAGAAGGATTAGTGGGCCTAAAAAGAACTTGCATGCTTGAGTTGACATCATAAGCTTGGATTAAAATACACAAAGTGTTTGATGTGTTTGCCTCACACTTCAATTTGGTTATTAAAATGAACAAATGCTTTCAACTTGTGTAACCTTTGATTCAATAATAGGAGTATCCTCTCCCCTTGCGCACTTGTGCGATCCTAGGTGCAAGAGAAACTATTATTGACTCTAGGAAATTGGGCCTTCCTTGGTGGGAAAAATTACTCACCCCAAGGCGAGTCAGACTGGCAACGGAGCTCTTTGGCCGAGCTACCCCCGACCGGTATATAAATGTGAATCCTAAGGGAAAGCCTAGGATTACAAGTGCGGATGTGTCATATGGATAGAGTAGTACTCCCATAAACCCTGTTGAGCATAACCTCTTCAGGCTGGAGTGCCACCTAATCGGTGATTAATCTCTTGCCCTATGTATGGCCACTCGAACGGGGGTCCCGAACTAAAAACTCTTATGTAGTAGCCAAAAACCTTCTATCCGCTAGCGCAGCAACGGTTGTTGTGAAGGAATCCACATCTTCACAGTATTTAGTAGAGGTGATCAGTGTGCCATGGGAGTTTTATGGGAGCTGGAAGCTTGGTTGGCCTGAAAAGAGAGTGCACTATAAGGGGGAGCCCGTGCAGCCAAGCTTCTGGATTCACACACTAAGGATATGTGGCTGGGGAAACCCAAGTGGAATCTAGTAGATATTGTCCTAGCCTAACCATAGGATTGTGCTTGTATTCTTTGTGATTGATTACACATTCAAAACATCGTGTTTGCTAAGTGTTTTCTGTATTCTCAAACAGTATACATAACAATCCCAAATCTAGAAACGAAACAATCAACTTCAGACAATTCAAACTTTTCATCAAAACATCAGAAAACTGAATTCGAGTCCAACAATTTTTCCTACTGTCAAACATCTTTTCTCGAAGTCTTTGTCAGAAACCAGAACTAAAATTGCTCAAAAATTTTATCATTCAACCATTAGCTTGCACTTTTACCTTAGGTTCATCCTTGTTAATTTTAGTTACATTCCCTAGGCTTCATAATCATCATTTCCTACATAGACTTGTCATTAGGTTTTCATCTTTGCAGACTTTGGATTAGGCCACCTCATCACACTTTGCAAAATCATTGCCTTCAAGAGTAGGTTATCTTGGGACTTAGTCAACAATCTCCTTTTCAGTCATTGTCCTTTTTGTGAGAATTTCCAACTCAACAGTCTAGTTTGGAAAACTCACTAGTCATTTTGACTTTGTCGCTTAGTCCTTTTAACAAGTCCTTTGATCACCAAAATTAGGACATAGATTAAGCTTAAAGTGGTTAGGAAAACATTTCTCCACATTGCATTCATCTTAGTCCATACTTTGCATATTTTATGCCTAAAAATCCAAAAAAATCCAAAAATAGTGTTCACCCTAGTCCTCATTTTGCACCTTGACATTGCATTAGTCACCTTTTTAGTCAACATTATCATCCTAGTCCTCATTTTCCACCTAGTCAATTTTATCACCTTGCATTAACCAACATTGTCATTTTAGTCATCATTGTTGCCTTAACATTTGACATCTTTCTTTGGAAAAATTGTCCTCTTGCATCAATCATTTCCTTAGGAAAACATCATAATCACCTTGCATTGTCATCCTTTATCACAAAAACACCAAAAACATAGACTAGTTGTCATAATCATCATCCTCATTTGAGCAATTCTCTTTTATGGTCGAAACTAGGCTTCAAAGAAAGAAAAGACAAATGGAAAACTTTGGACAAGACTTCAACACCAACATCCACACCAACACTTATGACATGAACCAAGACATGAATTTTAACGATCCATTCACCAACATGAACATACCATCTTCCATGAACCTACCAAGATCATCTCGAAATCCATTCAAACCATTCATACAGAGAGACCACAATGGACAAGTATTAGCTGAGGATCTAGAGGTTGCAACCCAAAATCCTGACGTAGCTTCATTTGTAGAGGACTTGGTCTTGAACGATGCTGACAGATACCTTGCTATGCTTCTAGACCAAGGGGAAAAACTACCAAGAGGCTTTGACATCAATACCATAAAACCTTCATCTCCAGACAATATGACACAAAACTCGTCACCTCAACAAAACACGAACAATGCCTCCAACAATAACACTATTGTCACCACACAAATTGCTACAAACACCATCAATGTTACATCTAGTGGAACCATAAGTCAAAACACCTCCAACTCAATCAATGCAACATCTATTGGAGGAACACCTGCCATGCCACAAGCAATATCACAATCCATGCCCACAATGTCAATAACATCTTCACAAACAGTTGGAACTACCCTTGGATCTACATTAATGGGGGCAAGTTCCTCAAACCCCATATTTGGAACTTCATCTATGACCATAGGGACATCATCATCAAATCCTTATGGTGGAATCTCATTCAATCCATTTGGAGGAACTAAACGACGCATTCTAATTAGAGGTCCCCAACCAAACGTTAACACATTGTCATAATTAAACATCAATGCATCACAAGGACAAAATACCAACATCCCACATGGACAATTCCAAGGACAAAATACCAACATCCAACATGGACAATTCTTCCAATATGGACAAGGCACTCACATGACACAACAAATGAATACCTTTGGGAACCAAAATAGTCAAGGTTACCAAATCCCCCAAATATCGACAAATATGGCTGGATCGCACATCCCCACATATTCATCACAAATTCACACACAACAACACATTCCTCATCAAAATTGGCAATACCAACAATTGCCAAACCAAAACATATCATACATTCCACAACAACACATGTCACAATCAAACTCGAACATGCTATCACAATCAATGGGGACTCAAGGGATACCCATCACTCCCATGTGTGATGCAACCAATAATCCCATAATAGATGCCTTGACAGCTAGAGTGGCAGACCTCCAAAAACAGATGGAAAACATGCAAACATCCAACAAAAAGCCACCAATGTCATATGACCTATGTCCATATCCTTTTGATACAACTTTATACATGCCACCATTTCCTCCTGGAGATGTGGCCCCAAACTTCACCAAATACAAGGGCAAGACAAATCCTATTGAACACATTCGAGAATTCATGACCAACTGTATGGACATTGCATATGAACACACTTACTTGATGAGACTCTTCTCCAAGAGTCTAACAGGACCCACACTCGAATGGTTCTCCACTTTGAAGGGGATAAAAACATGGAATGAACTTGTAGAAAAATTTGTGAAAATTATGCCTATAACATTGACACAGACACCTCCATCACTAGCTTATGCACACTTACACAAGAAGACGCTGGTGAAACATTTATCCCATTTTTCCAACGATGGAGGGGCCTAGCAAGTCGCTGCCACATAGACATACCTAAAAAAGAGAAGGTTGACATGTTTGTACAAACACTCCTAGGCCCATTGAAAAATGGCTTGTGAGTTCATTGTTGTACAACCTTTGTGGACCTAGTCGAACGAGGCGTCCAACTTGAGAAAGCGCTCATTGCTGAGGGAAGATTAAAATACGGTCCTAAAAACATAAATGCAAGTCCACCCACTGACAAGAAAAAATATTGGGTTAAGAATAAACATGTCACCAATGATGGTGTTGTAGATGCTAAGGCTGTCAATGCAATGGGTCCTATGCTTACCCTTAAAGGGGCTCAACTGCAAAAAACACAGATGACCACACAAACCCATGCTGCCAATGTTGTACAAACAAATCAAAATAACCAAGGTAATCAGAATAACCCAATTCAAAGGCAGCCCCGACAACCCAGATAGTTCCCCAAGAGTCGCACATACACCCCCTTGGGTGAGCCCATTGAAGAAGTCATCAAGAAACTCCTTCAAAATGGTGTCATAACACTTGAGGACCCAAAACCATATGACCCAGGGAAGTTTAAACCATTTTGGTGGGACGACAACGCGTTTTGTGATTATCATCGGGCAAAAGGACATAAAACCTCCTCTTGTTGACAACTAAAAAATTTGGTACAAGACATTATTGAGAATCGTACCATTGATATAGGTGGACCACAATTTGCATCTAATTCAGACCATACCATACACAAGAACCCACTGCAGGACCATGGTTCTAGTAACCCTTTTACGTCAAAATCCAATAACAATAATCAAGCCAACCATGCCCGTATTGTATATGACTATTCTGGGGGACCTATCATAAATCATATTAGAACAACTGCTGAACATGTCAACACAGTTACTGTCAGAGATGCCCCTGAATGCAATGTCAATACCTGTGGGGGAAAAGTCACCATAGCTGGCCCTCCTCCCAGACAACCAAAGATAACAATTGCTGGCCCATCCACCCAACAATCCTAGCCTAAAGGAAATTTTAACCTCATTGACCAACTTGGGAAGACACCTGCACAAATTTCTATACTTGAGTTGCTACGTATTTCCCCAGCTCATAAGGCTATACTCAACAAAACATTACAAGAGTCTTCTATTCCCCAAGACATTGATGTTAATCAGTTTGAGGCCATGGTGGGATATCTTACCGCTCCCCACCATATAACATTCTCAGACCAAGACTACTCATCATCCAAATCCAATCATAATGATGCCCTTCACATTGAATTTTTTATTCATAAGCATAAGGTCAGACGAGTGTTAGTAGATGGCGGAGCAGGACTGAACATATGCTCCTTAAAATTGGTTAAGGCCCTAGGCTTTTCTGATGCTTGTGTAGACGCTACAAAGAGCATTGTTATCAAGGCATATGATGATGAAGAACGTTCCTCTCAGGGCGTAATTACACTTCCAATTCATACTGGACCAGTCATTATGGACACCACTTGTCAAGTCCTGGATCTAGAACTTCCATACAATATTTTACTTGGTCGACCTTGGATTCACACCTTGAAAGTTGTCCCTTCCACATATCACCAGTGTTTGAAGTTTCCCTTTGAAGGCACTGAGATTACCATATATGGAGACCCTGACCCATTTCAATATTGTACCAATTTGAGAGGTATCGTAGAGCACCAAGTGCCTATCAACAGTGAAGCTTCGACATCTTCATCCTCTAAATTCATTGACCCATCAACACTTGTGAATCCTCTCGCATCCACATCCACTACCACAACATCCACTTCTGCTTGTTTGGAAACCATGACCACCTCCATGACATCTACCACTTCATCCATCACCCCAAGCATCGACGCAGGTATTAAGATCCAGGACCAAGGGTGTGGAGAGTATAAGTTGAATATGATCTATTGCATAATGAGGATGCCTAAGTCTCCCTGGGTCTATGGAAAGCCTTGCTTCATGTTAGAGTCAAAAGAAATTTTTAGAGTCCCTCCAAAAATAGTATTCATAAAGTGGGGTGAAATGAGTCAAGAGGACATTGACAATGTGCTATCTTGGATTTATAGAGAACCAGAGGATCCAACTCCCTTGCCAGTAAAAATGTATGGTAAAGGATATGACATGATACAGGAAAAAGGCTACAATGGAATTAGTGGCCTCGACAAGCACAAGACAGGAATGCAAGAACCTCTAGCACCTAAAGGAAGACATAAACATCTTGGGTTAGGGTTAGGACCAGGAGAATCTAGCGATCATAGTACCAATGCACTTTCTAGGGAGAGAGTAAATGCTTCAGACTGTGTCGAGACAATTGAAGATCCCCTTTCTGAAACTGACTCCCACAAATGGGAATTAGGTTCCCAACAATCCCTAAGTGATTGTTGCCTTGATGACTTGTTCCTTGAACCTGGAGAGCCTACATTTGAAGAAAGATTCTGGAAAATGTTCAAAATTGACACGACACCAAACAACACCCAGTCTAGATCCTCTTCTACTCCTATTGACCATAATCCTGACATACTTGTCTACCCTACTAAACCTAATGACCATCATTCAGATTCATTTGGATTGCCACATGACACTACTGACCCAAACTCTACTCCCTTTGTTCCTTACTTTGCTGATGAGTGTGAATCAAGCGAGGCAGAGTTCTGGATAGAATCTGATATAGAGCATGATGACGACAATTTTATCTTTAACCTCTCTGAATCTATCGACATGCTTTCCATGTCCTACCCACCGTTCACCAATACTGATGATGGTATTTCCTTAGTCTACCCACAACTAATTGATTGGGATCAACAAGGCCCGCTAGTTATGGACATATTTCAAAATGATGAGGCCATTGCAGAATTCATGGGACTGCGTGAGGGTATACCAAGTGGAGGCCACAAGGCTGGATTTTCCATTAACCTAGATTGTGCTACTTACTTTGGGGAGACTGCTCCGTCCTCTAGTCACAAAATGAAAAATAAAAATAAAGCAAAAAATGACACGTCTTTAGGTGAAAACCAAAAGGCACCTTCTGACGATAAAAAAATAAAAATAAAGGACGCACCTAAGGATGGAGGGCTAGACTTTCTCCCTGTAACTCAGGAAAAATCAGCCATGCTCATAGAGGACACTATGGAAGTAAACATATCTACAGCAGAAGATCCTAAGATGGTTCTCTTCACGACATCTTTGACAGAGGAAGAGAAACCTGAGTTCCACAAATTCTTTTCAGAGCGTAAGGTCAACTTTGCATGGTCTTATGCCGATATGCCTGGGTTGGATCCAGAACTTGTCTTGCACCATTTTCCATTATTTCCAGATGCCAAGCCAGTGAAACAAAAGCTGCGAAAGATGCACCCACAGATCACCTTGTTAGTGAAAATAGAACTTAAGAAATTGTTAGATATGGGATTCATACGGTCCATAGACTATGCCGAATGGATATCAAATCTTGTACCAGTCACAAAGCCAAATGGTCAAATCTGCATCTGCATAGATTTTTGGGACCTAAATAAAGCTTGTCCAAAGGATGACTTTCCCTTGCCAAACATCGATATCATAGTGGACCTTACAGCAGGATATGAGATGTTGTCCCTCATGGATGGTTTTTCTGGTTATAATCAGATACATATTGCCCCTGAAGATCAGCACAAAATAGCCTTCATATGTCCTTGGGGCACATACTATTGGAATGTCATGCCTTTTGGTCTTAAGAATGCGGGCGCCACATACCAGAGATCCATGACAACCATATTCCATGACATGATGCACAATATAATGGAAGATTATGTAGATGACCTTTTGGCAAAATATTTGACACAAAAAGACCACTTGAGGGTGTTAGACAAAATTTTCAAGATAATGGAAGAATACAAGGTCCACTTGAATCCAAAGAAATGTGTCTTTGGCATAACATCAGGCAAAATTTTGGGGTACATTGTTTCTCGTAGAGGCATTGAGGTTGATCCTGCCAAGGTGAAAGCCATATTAGACATGCCTCCTCTAAAAGGGATAAGTGAGCTCAGGACATTGCAAGGCAGGTTACAATCCATCCGACGCTTCATAGCACAATTGGCAGACAAGTGTCACCCATTTCAGTATCTTTTGCACAAAAGTATCCCTTTTGTGTGGACAGATAAATGTCAGGAGACCTTCCAAAAAATAAAAGAATATCTACTGTCACCACCTATTTTAATGCCACCAATTCAAGGGAAACCTTTGATTCTATACATTTCTACAACAACTTCAGCACTGGGGGCATTACTGGCACAAAACAACCATGAAGAAAAGGAAAGGGCCATATACTACATCAGTAGGACACTGATTGGATATGAGCTAAATTACACAACCATTGAACGTGCTTGCCTAGCAGTTGTCTTTGCTGCTCATAAATTAAGACACTACATGCTGAATCACCAGATGCACTTAGTGGCAAAGATTGATCCCCTGAAATATCTCTTAAGTCGCGCAACATTGACAGGTCGCCTGGCCAAATGGGTAATGATCTTGAGCGAGTATGATATTCAATATGTTGAAAGAAAGGCGATAAAGGGACAAGTGATAGCAGACCAACTGGCAGATGCGCCTATACAGGGTGATCATCCACTAGTAGCAGACTTGCTAGATGAGCCAATATTTCATACAAAACCTAAGTCACCTTGGAGGCTATATTTTGATGGATCTCATACTAATCATGGCTTGGGGGCAGGAATATTGTTTATCACCCCTCAAGGAGACTCCATTCCTAAGTCCTTCCACATTGCTTTTCCATGTACAAATAATGTGGCAGAATATGAGGCACTATTCACAGGACTCAGAATGGCCATCAAATGGAAAATTAGAACACCTCATGTCTATGGCGATTCTCAATTGGTCATTAACCAAGTCAATGATGACTATGACACTAAGGACAAGAAATTAATGCCTTACAAATGAATGGTTGATAGCTTTCAAACATATTTCCACATGGTGACTTTTGAGCAAGTTCCAAGAACACAAAATAAGGCAGCAGACGCAATGGCCACAATTGGCTCTCTTCTAGACATTCCTCATAATGTGCCTAAATTTGAATTCTTGGTAGAACAACTTTTGGTTCCTGCATATGACATACCAGAATCAAAGATGGTTTGCGAGCTTGTTGGTCCCAATTCTCCATGGTATCAAGACATTTATGACTACCTCAAGTCCTAAACCCTTCCCCCCAACCTATCCAATAACCAACGAAAGTCCTTTATTCGAAAAGCCGCCAGATACACCATCCTCAGTGACACCCTTTACCAACGTAGCTTTGATAACTCCCTTCTTTGATGTCTTGAAACTAATGAAGCACAAACGACCTTGCAAGAGGTACATGAGGGTATATGCGGATCCCATTCAAGTGGTCCTACTTTAGCCAAAAAGATAACGAGACTTGGGTATTACTGGCCAACCATTGAGAAAGATGCACTTGAATTTGTCAGAATGTGTCACCAATGCCAGATACACAGTGACTTGATTCATGCACCAGCATAGGAACTTCGGCCGATTACATCTCCTTGGCCCTTCACACAATGGGGACTTGACCTCATGGGCAAGATCCATCCTACCTCGTCCAATGGCCACAAATTCATCATTATCGCCACTAAATACTTTACTAAGTGGATCGAAGCCATCCCCCTCACTTACATTACTGGAAAACAAATTTCCAAGTTTATCCTCAACTATATCATCTGTCGATATGGTATTCCACAATCCATCATCACAGATAATGGTCGTCCCTTCAAAAATTAGGATGTCTGTAAACTTTGTGAACGCTTCCATATCCGACACCACTTCTCCACACCTTACTACCCACAAGGAAATGGTCAAGCTGAGGCATCTAATAAAATGATCATCAAACTTCTTAAGAAGACCGTCAATGATGCTGGTCGTGATTGGAACATACAACTCAATCCTGCTTTGTGGGCATATCACACTAGCATCCGTACTCCCACTGGAGCCACTCCATTCACCCTCGTCTTTGGAGTCGAAGCCATCTTGCCCATAGAGGTCAAAATTCCATCCCTACGAGTCTCTATGAAAGGTCTAATCACTGATGAAGAATATCAACAGTCATGACTGCATGAATTAGAAATGCTAGATGAACGCAGACATAATGCTTTGAGCCACTTACAGGCATATCAAAATTGTCTTTGCAGAAACTACAACAAAAGAGTGATGACTCAAAAATTTGACATTGGTGACTTGGTTCTCATGCAGAATCCTAAGAATCGGTCTGATAGAGAAAAACTAGGCAAGTTTGAGCCCAATTGGATGGGTCCGTACATCATCACCGCATCATTTTGTCCTGGTGCATATCAGTTGGCTACTCCAGATGGTGAAAAATTGATAGAGCCAATCAACAGTCTGCATTTATGCAAGTTCTATACATAGCATCAAAAATTCTGGCCGACAACCATTAGAAATATTTAAAAAAAAAATGAAAAAAAAAAGAAAAAGATTTTTTTTGACAAAAATAAAGAGAAATAATTCATCCAATAGTGAAAACCTGGTAAATAGGCACTTTGGATAAGTACCATGGTGAAAACCTAGCAAACAGGTGCCATGTGTAGTCAGTCATTGCTTTGACATCTACTATCACTCTATCTACCTTAGTCCATAATAAACATCCATTTTTTTTTATATTCGTCACAACGTCTCACCCTGACATCATGACATTTCTTTCCATGGCCAACAGTGATTGACATGGAAGTCTTGTGCATTGCCTATCGTCCATACTGGTCACATCCTTTCCATCAACTTGACTAGGGGCAATATTTTATCATGAGACTGCAGTGGGTATCGCACATGGTCTTGACAATTGGAAAACTCTTGAAAAATCCTAAAAATCATAAAAAGTCCTGAAAAAAATCATAAAAATCATAAAAAGTCCTGAAAAAAAATTCCTAAAAATCATAAAAAGTCCTGAAAAAAATTCTAAAAAATCATAAAAAGTCTTGAAAAAATTCTAAAAAATCATAAAAAGTCCTGAAAAGACCTAAAAATTGAAAAATGTCTTGAAGAAAGCACAAAAACATGCAAATAACATCACAAATCCCAAAAATAGAGTCAAAATTAGTCATGTCAATCATGTTATTCTTTGTCAATAGTTGAACTACGTGGTCTCTGCGCATTTGCTACGTAGGCAAGGCCATCAGTCGATGTGCCCCCGAGGCCCCCTAGGTTCAGTCCCTTAGGGTTTGTCAGGTCAAGTCGACACATGTCAATCCATCTTCAATTTTTTTTCATCCGTCCCTGTCGAACTATGAGGTCTCTGAGTGCACGACGTAGGCAAGGCCATCTGTCGATGGGCCCCCAAGGCCACCTAGGTCAGTCCTTTAGGGTTTGTCATTTTGGTCAAATAAGTCAGACATAGTCACACTCAAAACCAAGACAGTCATTTGAAAGTCAACATTCAAATCGCGAACCAACATACAACATAACCCAGTTAGTCATCAAGCCAAACATCCATCAAATTGCCAACACAATGTCAACCTAGTCACTTTATGGTCCCCTTCAAGATGTGTCCTTCTTGGAATTGGACCTCATCAAAATGTCATTGCCCTTTTCAGGATGTGTCCTTCCTGATGACAGGCTTTGTCACATAGTCAACCTTTTCAAGATGTGTCCTTCCTAATGACAGGCTTCATCACATAGTCATTGGCCTTTTTAGGATGTGTCCTTCCTGACAATAGGAATTGTTAAATCATCAATATTGTTAGACTATCAAATTGTCAAACTATCAAACTATCACGCAATCAACCTTCGACACACAAATCTTGGCAAACATATTGAATGGTTGTTGATTTTGTTGGTCTATTTTGATTTATCTTTTTATTGTTTTGTCTCTTGGTCATGTTACTAGCTACCTCGAGGATGTCCCATGAAGGATTTAGAGGTTCAATGATGTATCATGGCCTAATTTTTCTTGATTGTTGTCTTTGGTATGAGTTACGACATTTCTTGTCTGTGGCTGTCTATTTTTCACAAGTGGATGACCTTGCACACCTTGGTCTATGTCATATCATGGTGTTTGTTGTCCATTTGTCACATTTTACCACCCAATGATGATTATGCAACGCCTATGATGTTATTTGGAAAAATATTGAAGTATTCATTTTTCATCCTCACATCCATGATTTCCACACTAACATTTCTTCTATTCCTTCATCCTCTAATCCTCTCATCCATTTCGAGAGGACACTCATATTCTTTCAACCCACCTGTCCTCTCGAGGGGGCATACCACTACCTCCTCGTCATCCTTCCTCTCCTCACTTTCACACTGGGGCAATTTTTTGACTTGTTCTTTGACACAATGCGATAAACTGCATCATGTCAAAGAGGGGAAAAATGTAGACACATAAAAATGGTCTCGACTTGCAAACCATACTTTCTACGATGACCATGCTTCTCCCTCAAATAATTCAATTATTTAATCACATTCTAATGTCATAATTATTCCTCCATGATTATTTAAATAAATAAATTACATTTATTTATTTAAACACGTCACTAATTAATCCTTATTTCCTCCATAACATTATCATTTATCAAATAAAATTATTTATTTATCCCACTTTCCATCCCACCAAAATAAATAATTAAAATAATTATAAATATCAAGTCTTTTGTCTCATTCTCATTTATGAATTAAACTATTATTTAATTCATAAGTCAACATTCCTCCATAAATTAAATAATTTCTATTATTCCAACTACCTATTATTCTCCACCATTGATTTGATTATCTCCAATTAAATCTCAACCCTTCATTTCAAGGCTTGTCCTAACTTTGACCTAATTTTGCCCTAACCCTAATCCTCCTTATGGAATTGATTCTTGGCCTTTGATCTTAGGGCTTCACCAACTTTTAATCTTGGCCGTCCATTCTCAATTTGGCATTCTTTAAAAGGCCTTCTCTCAAGTCATTTTACACACACAAGTTATTTTCAGTATGCCTGAGAGCTTTTTGAGTGCTTGAGCATACACATTACTTCAATATTTTGCTTGGCTTTGTCATAGGTTATAGTTGCACTTCAAATTTGAGGGCAATTATATCATTTTCAGCAAGATGGAAAATACCAATGGAGGTGAATCAATGGAGGCTTGAAGACTAGGTGAATTTGTTTCATACTCTCATGTTTCTTGCTTTCATTGTTCTCCATTGTTATTAGGGATTTAATGGTTTTATGCTATTTGCAATCTAACTTGGAAATTTCTCTAATTAAATAGTATAGATGTATGTGGAATAAGATCCAAAGACTCAACTATCTCTTCTGAAGACAAAGGTTCCTCCTCCAAATGTCACTCAAAAGTATCCACAATCATGTCAAACTATGATGAATGATCAAGTGGAGAATGAAGAAGAGAATCCAAAGGTGCCTCCACAACAATTGAAGAAGAATCAACTTCATCAAAGAGAAGATGAATGTCATGAAGAGTTTCTCCCAAATCTAGAATATGAGACTGTATGAAGAAACCTACAATGTCTGCAAAGTAGTCATCCCAAGTAACTATATCTAGAAGATGGTGTATATCTTGCTGCACTAAATCACAAATAGTCAAGGATGTAGCAACAAAAGTATCCTTAGAAGCAATAGTGGGTAGAGGAGAAGGAATGCAAGGATTAACAACCTGATCTAATCTAAGAACACCAAGATTCAAGTACCCAAAATTCTCCTCAAAATCAAAAGTCACACAAGGAGTGTGATCAACAACCAAAGGATCAAAACCATCATCAGGAAAAAATTCTGAAAAGGTATACAACTGAGATGCATGATCAACCATCCTAGTAGCAATTATCTCTATGCTCTCCAAGTCTCTAATGATAACTGGATCATGCATGAATTACATAGTCTTCCCTACTCCACCATGGGTGATTTGATAGATGGAAAGAATATTATTTGTCAAGTGAGGTACACACAAAATATCATTGAAGGTGCCACCCCCAATATCAATAAAATCCTTCCCAATTACACTCATGAAGTGTTGTTTCCCATCAGAATAGGTGGCAGAACACAAGGATCAAAAGAAGAGAATATAGACTGTGTAGAAGCCATATGATGAGAAGCTTTAGAATCTAGGAGCCATTTCCCTGATTCATGACTTGTAGAAGCACAAAGAGCTTTACCTTTGTTTTCCTTGGACTTAGTAGCAAAGCCTACATGACCTTTATCCTTGCCATATCTTGAATGTGAAGAATGTGAAGAAGAAGTAGAATCAAACATTCTAGAAGGTACACTAATATTGTTCTTCTTAAGAAGATGTTTTAGTTCATCAATATCCTTCTTATAACAAGAATGCTCTTGATGAGAAGAAAAATGGATACCTTTTTGGGATATCACACTTTCTCACTCAACAATTCACTAATGTTCCAGGGGTCCTAATTGGATTAACTAGAAAACTCACAAGGTGAGTTAATTATCAATTAGGAAAGACCTAGGAGGGTGTTCTTTGAGTTCTAAGGGGTTCACCACCAAGCAAATGCTTGGAAAAAAAATGTTTGAAAACACGTTGTGATAAGAAAAATGACCTATAACTAAAAATGAAAGCTAAATAAGAGATGCAAATGATAAAATTATGCAATAGGGGGATAGTATGTGTGCACCTGGGAAATCTAGAGATGTTGTGAGGATGCTAGAAATGCAAAGAAGTTTCCAAAATATGTTGTGGAGGACTAAGATTCCCAAGATGGTGTATTAGTGTTCTTGCTATTTTTTTGGGAAAATATTCTCTTTGGATCTCGAAACTGAATCTTAAAAAATCTCTAAAAATTAAGCCTAGGAGGACTAAGACACCCAATATGGTGTATTAGTCCCATTCTGAATTTTTGGAAACACTGAATAGGATCTTAAGCTCCATGTTTTGCACTAGCTTCCCTTCCGATCTCAAGTTTTGAAACTTTTGAATGTGGCCTATAGGTGAGTTTCCGTTAAGATGATAATTTGTAATGTAACTTTGAAAATTTTGCAACTTTTCACTCCAAGTGATCTTCAAGTCTTCAACATAGATCTACAATCACAAATATGAAAAATGGAAAAACTTGTGGTTGTTAGTGAATGGGGGTTTTCCTTGGTCAAACCGCTTTTAGGTAATTAAACCAAATGATGAAATGAATCATGAAACATGAAATATGTAAATGATATCACATTGTATGATGTCTTGTGAAGCAAATATGCAATCTACCATGTAGTGGCCATGAAGAATGTAGATCTTGGATCTTGGAATATGATGGAAACAAAGGCTACAAATAGATCTTCAATGCTACGTCCATGATCTTGGCTCAACAACATGAATGGATGCACTAAACCCTTGACATGATTCTTGAATCTTGATGATGGCTTCAAATGCTTGATGAAATTATCTTGAATGCTTAAATTTTCCTTAGGAATGAATACTTGAATGTTTTTTATCTTGCTATATGAAAAAATGAGTGGAGAAACCTGGTATTTATGCTTATTCATGCTTAATATCTTGAAATTACACTACAATAAGCCGAGATATGAAATATTTAAATAAAGGAGGCTAAATCCCACCCAAATTTGAAATTTAATACCAAAAATAAGCCAAGGGAGAATAAGAAGCCCTAGGTGGCATCTTAGTCCCAACGCTCAATTCTTAAGGCACATACTCCAAAAAGGGACCTTTTTAGGTGTTTTAAATATTAGGATTCAAAGACCCATGGAAGATGAAGATGCCCTAGGTGGCATTTTAGTCCCACTCCTCAAATTAGGGGAACACATATAGAGACATTAAATGATAATTTATCCATTGATGTTTGTTGGGATTAGCGATAAAAATATATAGTTTATTAGGCTTGTGGATGAAAAATAGGACAAATTAAGCCATGAAGAAGCATAAATAAAGCAAGGAAATCCCAAACAAGTGTGAAAATGCAAGGGTATGAATTTTACTACACTAGAATTCTTCATGTCCAATCCTCTTGTAATATGAACAAGTAAACTTCTCCTCCTTAGATGAATCCTCCCTTGAAGAGGATTTTTGTTGTGCTTGATCCGTGTGTGGATTTTTCTTTGACTTCTTTTGTTTCTTGTCAGATTTTCCTAACTCTTTCTATCCCTTAGGTTGACCAACTAGCAAAGCTTGAGTCAGTGATGGCTTTATGAGACCCATATAAAGAAGCTTTTATTGTTCATGCATTAACATCTCAAAAAAAGATGCAAATGAAGGCATAGTATATGCAGATACCATAGTCAATTTGTGAGCATGAAAGCTAGAAACAAAAGCTGCAAATTCAGGACCAAGTTTATTCAGTGCATTATAAATTATCTGAATATCCTTTTTATCAATACCACATGCTTTACATTATTCTCTTATATCATTGACCTTAGTAATATGATCCTAGATGTTTCCAAAGTTCTTTGGATCAAGGTTCATCAATTCATTATCAATTTAATAGCCTTTAACTTCATCTATTGTACCATACAAATATTTTAACTTTTCCCAAGCATCATGTGAATCTGTACAAGGTTCAATCTAAAAAATAAGATCAAGGAAACAAAACTATGAAGACATCTAAGAACTTTTGTATGTTCAAGCATGCATTTTATCTTTTCCTTATCATCTATAGGTTCAACTACCTTTTGTTCAACATATGGAGTATACCAAAGCTACATTAAGGAATTCCATGTATATTGATGCCATGTTGCATTATTATAAGGTGTTAGCAAAGGAACCTTAGAATGATCCATGTGTGAAGGAAAAGAAGAGCATAAATGAACAAATAAAAAACAAACACACACAAAAAGAGATCCCCCTTTTTCACTCAATCAATTATCCCCCCAACAAAAAATGATTTGGAACTTTATAAATTAGTGTGTTTATAATGCTGGAGTTTTTTTCCAAAGTTTTACAAGTGTCCAAAATAGACCCAAATACTGAAAGTACAATACAATCTTAAAATCAAAACTTAAAAATAACACCAATGTGTAGTGCTCAGAAAAATATTCACTTTCAATAAAAGACTCACCTCAATACAAGGTCGTATGTGAAAGTTATGCTTGTTTGAAGTTTAAAAAATGAAAATTGTCCTTCAGATTTGTTGAGAAAATTGATTTTCTAAAAAATATACACAACTTGAGAATAAACTAATCACATAAATGTGAAGAGCACGAAATTTTACACCAAATAAAAAAAAAATTCTCTGAAAAAGGCCTTCGTATGATTGAGATATTGCTCTTTGGAGTTTAGGTGAAAAAGCCAAAACTACAATAGTGAGGTGGTCAAGTTTGCAAAAAAAAAAATCCGCCAATTTTAGCTAAGCTACTGCTAAATCTAGAGAACTTCCAAAATTGGCTGAACTATGAAATTTTTTTCTAAAAATAGAACCTTCGCCAAAGTTGGTAAAATCACCAAAAAAACCGCTAAATTTAGTGGGCTTGCCAAAACTGGCAGATGTTGCTAAGTGTGGTAGGTCCACCAGACACAAAATCCAAAAAAATTACAAGGGCATAGATTGTACAACTAATAGGTATAGAGGCATAAAAAAGATTTTTATTTTTTTCTTTGAAGTTTTTAAAAATAAAAATTTATTAAAAGAATATTTTGGGGGGCCAAAGCCACTCCCCACATGACCTACTTGACATGCCTGGCATGGGGCCCAAGAGTACTATGCAGGTACCTTGGGTACCCTACGCAGGTACTATAATGTAAAAGTGCTTGATTTTGACTTTTGAAATTTTTTTACTTTTATTTATTTTTTTGCTTTTTATTTTTTTATTTTTCAATATTTAAAAAAAATACTTTTTTTGAAATAATAATTTTTTTTAACGAAGGAAATTTTTTAATTGAAAAATATTTTTCCATACCATCTACATGGAGGGGGTCATATGACCCAGAAATAAATAAATAAATTCCTTAGAGTTTGACTTTCTCCAAAATCGACAAATTGGTAGTTGATCCTTAGGTTTTGACACCTTTTGAGCATGATGGTGAGGTCTGCTTGGGCCAAAAATGCACTAATTTTACAGCTACCTTTTGGAACCTCTTTGAAAATCTCTTTCTTCAACCCTTTACAGATCTTGCATCTGGTATTTTATTTAAACAAAACAAAAGCCTAAAGTGACTTTTTTGGTTGTTTAGAACTCAATGGTGAGCTCAAAATGTCTCTAAGAAGCTCTAAAATACCTACAATAAAATTCAATAGAAAGAAACCCCCAAGAAATTGAGATCTATATCAATCATATTTTATTCTCTAGGTCATCATCGGATGTGAGAGAAGAGAATAATTTTCTTTCAAGAATGGATTCAAGAAACTACTAGCCTACAACTCACAGCTAGCTCTGATACCATGTTAGATTTGGTTGTGAAATCACCCAAGATCAGAATGATTAAAGGAAAGAAAGAAAAGAGATGGATAAACTCATCACTCCCTTAGCACTAAAATAGCATTCCATCATACTAGCCAAGGGGAGGGGTGATTGTTCTTTATCTAGAAAAATAATGGAAAATAATTCCAAGGGGAATAATAACTCCCAAGTTCCCATTATAGGTGGGATTTTTACCTACTTGTTAAATGCCAAATTATATGGTTATTCCTACTTAGGTAAAGATAGATAAATGTTTATGGGAGGTGGCTAATAAATCTAAAAGAGGATGTGATATTCAACTACCCAAAGGTGGGTGTGAGCGACACATGTGAATGAATGATTTATGCCACATGTCCTCATCATAACCATTCTAATATAAACTAAGCAAGCTTAATAATGTGTGTAGGAAAAATAAACATTCCCTAACATAAGGAAAATAAAAAACCTACACTAACAGATACTCTTTTTCACATGATACTCTCTCTCTCTTTTCACATCTTTCTCTCCCCCTTTGACATCAATGGAAAAGGAAAAATATATTTTATATTGATTTTCCCTTTGACATTAACAACACAATACTCTTTCAATGACAACAGATGACACCACCTACTATGTCATAGAAAAAGTACCTTTTTCTTGACTTGGGAATAATTCATGATAATTGGACTTAATTAGGCCTTGATTTAGGTGTTGTGAGGAATTTTATGCATCCACACTAAGTATTGGACCTTTGAAAATCAAATAGCACACTTTTAACAATGTCTTGTAAAGGTGTTGTAAAGTGTTGTAAAGGATTTTCTTGCTTCTCCAGACTTAATGAACCCATTTATCTCTAATTCAAAATTATAAAATCTGTTTTATAACATTATCACATCAATCTAGAAGGTTTATAACTTAAATTAATATTAAACTAGTGTTGTAATGTGTCTTGCACATTCACATTGGTTCTTGTATCTTTCTAGGCTATGTGGACCTCATTCTAGTGTTGTAAAGTGTATTTAATCAAACTTTCACAATGATTTGTGTCCCAAGCCCTAATGGACCTAGACATCATCACTAATAGGCCCCTATTAACCCATATTGTGCATCTTGAGGCTTAAATTGATAAAATACACAACAAAGTTGTAATTTAAACCTTATTTCCTTATCTCCTAGCATCTTAGCTTTTATATTAGCCCCTATGGGACTGATTCACCATGCATGGTGAATCAGTCCCATCCAAGTGGGATCCATTTGCCATGTGTGGCAAATGAGTCCCATTTGGCTCAATTTTGACTTTTAAGCAAGAAAAAGTAAAATTTAAGTTTATTATTTTTTCATGTCAGCCTGTGATGAGGTATTAATGGGTAAAATAGGTGAAATTCCTATAAATATAAGTCTTTTAACTCATTTTATACATCTCTTATCTCTTATCACTTATTCATCCATTATTCTTCTATCAAAAGTCAAGCAACTTAGGTTTCTAACATTGCAAGACATAAAGAAAGATCCTAAAGGAATTCAAGGGTTGAATCTTCCTCCATTGCACAAAAATCCAAGATCAAACATCATGGAAAGATATTCAACTCCATTATTACATGCTTCATTACATTATTTCATCATTTTGGTTTAATTACCTAAAAGGGGTTTGACCAAGGAAAACCCCCATGCCCTAACTTCTAACTTTTCTCTCTCTTATCTTGTGTGTTTGTAGATTTAGGACTCTTGGAACCTTGGAAATCATTGAAGATCAAGTTTCAAGGTTGCTAAAGTCTATTCTTTAGTCAAAAAGTTAAAATATCAACGAAAAATTCATTTTCAGACTTGTAAATCAAAGTTTTGGAAACAGACACCTATAGGAAGTCAAAGTGCAGATTGGAAGCTCCAAATTCCACTTTTGAAAATTTATAAATTCAAAAGTGGACTCATTTTCCATGGGTGGTGAATGAGTCCCACTGAAAGGCCAGTTTTGTGTTTTCTACATTTTCAAAAACCCTTTTGTCAGAAACATGTTTTGGCTTAGTTTTGCAAAACTAAGACTAATTCACCTAGAATGGTGAATGAGTCCCACTTGGCCTAAAGATCAGCACCAGTATCATTTCAAATGTCATTTCCAGTCTTCTTCAACATTCCAAGTGCACACTTTCAGTTTGATTCAATTCTGTTTAGTTTTGCATGTGTTTCTAATTCATTTATGCATTACATAATGTGTTTCCAAACATCACTTGTTTCGTAAGTTTTTTGCATTTAATCAATCAATCTTAACAATTAGATGCATCCATAACATTACCTTTAGAAATAAATTCATCATACATATCTTAGATTGAGTGAACCTAGCTAGATCTTTTGGCCCTACTTTCTCCTTTTAGGTGAAAAACCCTAGAAGAGTTAGAGTCTTGTGGTGCTAAAAATCTATGATTCATTTTGGTGAACTTGCATTTCAAACATCTTATCTTCTGATTTGGATTCCATTTTCATCCTAATCCTAGCTTGCATTGAAGTTGCATTAGAGTTTCATTAGTTAATTTGCATATACAGTTTCAAATTTTTGTATTAGAGAAAGGTGCATTTAGCTTGCATTTTCACATACAATTTCCTTTAAAATATCTAAAATTCTACATCTCCATCCTAGGTCTGCATTTTACAACATTAAAGACAAAAAAAAAATCAAAATTTTTGAAATTTTTGCAACAAACCAGTACAGGGACTCATTCACCACGCTGGGCCAATCAGTCCCTACCCAAAATTTTAACTATCTGTTACAACATCAAAAAACTCATTTTTGTGCTTCCTAAGCCTCCTAGTATCATATAGTATAACTCTAGAAAGTTTCTAGAACCTTTTTTTTATGCATTTTGGTCAAAAACATCATTTTAGATTACTCATTCTTCAAATCATTTCAATTGCAAACATCCTTACATGTGAAAATGCTTCCATTTTTTCAATTTTGCATAACATTGATAAAATTACTTTTCACTTTTGCATATACAATGTTTCTATTCCTCAAACTTTGTATAATTTTGTTAAAAGTGTTTTCCATTCTTGCATGTACATTGTTTTCATTCTTCAAATCTTGCATATATTGGATAAGAATGTTTTGCGTTTTTGCACATACATTGTTTATAATGATGAAACATTGCATGCAATGGTTACATATGTTTCTCATTCTTATTCAAACAATCCTAGTACCTTACATATGTAAACATGTTAAGAAAAAATTCTTATCCCCTCCCTATGAGAGTGTTTTTGTGAAATATACTACAACCTTGGACATTTCTAACAATCAAATTTGTTCCTCTCCTAATATCTCTCCTCTTGGTGATGAAGATATTTTGGTAGAAGAACCAATTCATGAGAGTTTTGATAATCCTAGTTGTTTCTCTCCTCTTACCTCTCTTAGTGGATAAGACATTGATAAACAAGACACTATAACCATAGGTAATCATGACAATACCATTTCTTCATCTTCTAGTATCTCTCCTAGTTGTGAAGTAGATACTTTGATGTTAAACAACACAATAGATGAAGGTCATGAATATTTTAGTTGCCCCCTTCACCTAGGGAAACCCCTCCTAAAAAGAAATATTACACCATTGATCATTCCCATACTTGTGATGAAGTCCTTTTAGAAGAACCAATCTATGAATGTCAAAAACATTTGGCTTGTTGTTCTCCTAAAAACTCTCCTCCTAGGGAGAATCTCCTAGTGCAAAAACTTATGAACATTACCACATATCCTTCAAACACTAAACCTTCCCTAGGTGAAGATAATAAACTAATTTTTGAATCCACTTCACCAGCACACCATTCTAATTTAAAGACAAAATTCTTGAGGTTATGACAACACAAGTGGCATCTCCTTTAATTAGTGAGCTTCCTAAGTCACCTTCAATTATCAACTCACACAAAAAATGTATAGATATCTTGAAATCCATGATGCAATCTACTCATAACAATGTTTTGTAGCCACTAAGTTGTAACTTAGTGACTCAAACATCTAGGGAACTGCACAACACTCCTACACCATTACCTTTTCCTCAAAAAGTGCCTAGTATTGAAGACCTTAAAAGGAATCTTGCTAATATATCTATTTGGGAAATCATTCAAATCTCACTGATAGTGAAACTTCTTTTTCATGAAATGTTGAAAATACAGAAGGAAGAGATCCAATCTTACATAAAATAGAATCATGTCACATCCTCCTCTTGTCTCATGCAAGCCACCCAGTCGAAAATCACATTCCCTAAACATATATTACCATCACTTGAGATTAAAAATAGGAAGATCCCTTAATGATAAAGGTGATCATTAATGAAACATTAGTTAGGAACACTCTCATAAAAAATGGAGCAGAAATTAATGTTTGTAGAATGGACCTCCTAGAAAAACTTGGCATTGAGAAAAACCTCATTCAACTTAATGATGTTCATATTCGTGGCTTTGACAATTATAGGAAACCAATTGGGATGATCACCTTACCTATTGAGGTCAGACCTGTAGTGTTGCCTACCTCTATCCATATCATGCAAAGATCCCTTCCATACAATCTTCTCCTAGGGAGACCATGGATTTTTTCTATGAAAGGAGTCCCATCTACCCTTCACTATGTAATGAAATTTTAATACAACAACAATATATAAATGATTGATGAAAATGAACGAAGCTATGCATCGATTGATCACATCACTTCCAACTCCCATAATCCTTTCATTCCTAGATCAAAACTTGACCATATACAAGTTGATGCTAATTCTTCATCTAAAACAAAACTCTTTCATGATAATTGGGGGTCACTATATTCTACACCTCCTTTCCATAAAATTTCCAAAGTCTCACCCTCATGGTCCAAAGATTCATATACAAATGATTCATTTTCAAACACAAGTCCTAGTAGTAATTGGAGTTTCACACCTACCGTTAAGGGAGGGTGCACAATATCCCAATCTAAACCGAAACAACCTTGTGTTCCATTTGCTCAACTTAGTTCTACCAAATCATCCCATTGTGGTGATGGGGGAAATATAACTCCCATCCCTCATGAAGCAATGACACATAACATTAATTTGGATTTGTGTTCTTGTAAAGAAACCACTCCTCACAAGCGCACACCCTCTTCATTGAACTTGGAAGATTGTTATGGCATCGGTTACAACCTTCCTCCTACACATTGATGAAATGAACACACAAACAAATCTGCCATATCATACTTATTTCCCTTATCTCAAAACACTTTGCACAACAATAACATTCAACCTCTCAAGGAGTGTGGTGCTCTTCCTTGTGTGGGAACACCTAATTCCTTTACTTGATACTCACTTTCATCCATTCCAAGCTCACATTTTTCCTACACTAAGTGGGGGCAAGGGGTTCAATATCCTTGTTCTCATATGACACTTGTTATTGTCTCTTTTGACTAGTTGTTAACCTTTCATGAACATATAAGAGCAAGCTTGGGATGTGGACAACATGTCTTAAGATCAAATCACAAGTGAAATAATACCTTTCTTCATGAGGTAGCTTATCAGAAGCATATGACTTGGCATAGGGCTTTCTGAGTAATCTCTCATGTCTTCTTCCCTCTTCTTCTACTTTAAAGAAATTTATCACAGTATTGGTGTTTACAACTACTTTAAAGTGGGGGCATACACAAACATCTTTTTGAATATTTCATGGTGTGATTTACATTTTCTTGTGATGTGTCCTCTCCTTGGTGGTTTCATTGGTCTTGATGCCTTCAAAGAGTGTACAATCAATTGAAGTGGTCTGATGCGAACGAGGCATCCCATTGATAATGATCTGACACACTGATTTGTCCTCTCTTGGAGACATTAGGAACAATGCTCCCTAAGAAGAAGACATTACATGAACAAAGAAAAATCCCCTTTAATAAATTTTTTACATAGCATTAAAAAACATTTACAAAAAATATTTTCCTTTGTGGAACCTTATTAAAGTTATTAGGAGGTATAACTTTGATATGGTTGAGTGGGAAGCCCATTCCAAGGAACGACTTTCCGCATAGCCACCTATGTGCATACCAAAGAGTGTATGTTTTATCTTTTGGGAAAACTCACCCCACAACAAAAATTGAAGTTCTATTGTCCCAGAGTGAGTGCATTGTGGATTACTCACCCCACAAATGACCTAATGTTATGTGGCCCAAAAGGGAGCACATCCTTTCCATCCTATTTTTCATTCTTGCCATTGCATGATTGTGTATCTTGATGGTTTGACTTAGGATCTTGGATCCTGGGGGCTTGCACAACCTCCCTTGATCTTTGTAATTATTTTTCATCTACATCTGTACACTCATATCTCTCTTGAATGTCTACTTTAGTGTGAGTTTGAAGCAAGTTCATCCTCTCACTAAAGTGGGGCCTTAATGTGTTGTAGAAAAAGAGTACCCTTTGCTTGATTTGTGAATAATTCATGATAATTATACTTAATGAGGCCTTGATTTAAGTTTTGTGAGAGTTTTGTGAATCCACACTAAGTCTGGGCCTTTGCAAATAAAATAACATGCTTTTAACGATGTCTTGTAAAGGTGTTGTAAAGTGTTGTAAATGAATTTTGCACTTTTCTAGACTTAATGAACCCATTTCTCCCTAATTCAACATTATAAAATGTGTTTGATAGCATTATCACATCAATCTAGAAGGCTTATAACTTAAATTTAATGTTAAACTAGTGTTGTAATGTGTCTCACACATTCACATTGGTTCATGTGCCTTTCTAGGCTATGTGGACCTCATTCTAGTGTTGTATAGTGTATGTAATCACATTTTCACATTGAATTATGTGTTTGAAACCCTAATTGACCTTTAGATCATCACTAATAGGTTTGTATTAACCCATATTGTTCCTCTTGAGCCTTAAATTGATAAAATACTTGACAAAGTTGCAATTGAAACCTTATTTCTTTATCTCCTAGCATCTTAGTTGTTAGATTATCCCCTATGGTACCCATTTTCCATGCATGGAAAATCAGTCCCATTTAGGTGGGACCCATTCACCATGTGTGCTGAATGAGTCCCATTTTGCTCAATTTTTACCTTTGAGTGAGAAAAAAGTGAAATTTAAGTTTATTATTTCTTCATGTCAGCTTATGATGAGGTATTAATGAGTAAAATAGGTGAAATTCCTACAAATATAAGTCTTTTAAATAATTTTACACATCTCTTATCTCTTATCACTCATTCATCCATTATTCTTCTACCTCAATTCAAGCAAATTAGGGTTTTATCATTGCAAGACATAAAGAAAGCTCCTAAAGATATTTAGGGGCTGAATATTCCTCCATTGTTGTAGAAATCCAAGATTAGACATCATGGAAAGGTAATAAACTCCATTATTACATGCTTTATTAATTTAATTCATCATTTTGGTTTAATTACCTAAAAGAGTTTTGACCAAGGCAAATCCCCATGCCCTAACTTCCAACTATTCTCTCTTGTCTTGTGTGTTTGTAGATTTAGGACTCAAGTGGAAGCTTAGAAATCATTGAAGATCAAGTTGCAAGGTTTTTAAAGTATTCTATCCATTTATAAAGTTAAAATATCAACAAAAATTCATTTTCAGATTCATAAATCAGAGTTTCAAAAGAAAACACCTATAGGAAGTCAAAGTATAGATCAAAACCTTCAGATTCCACTTTTGAAAATTTAGAAATTTAAAAGTGGATTCATTCACCACAAAATCATTCACCATGGGTGGTGAATGAGTCCCAATCCAAGGTCAATTTTGTGTTTTCTACATTTTTAGATACCCTTTTGTCAGAAACAGGTTTCAACTCAGTTTTGCAAAATTGGGACTGATTCGCCCAGAATGGGGAATGAGTACCACTAGGACTAAAAATTAGCATCAATAGAATTTTAATATGTTATTTCCAATCTTCTTCAACATTTCAAGTGCACACTTTTAGTTTGATTCAATTATGTTTAGTTTTGCATGCATTTCTAGTTCATTTCTGCATTACACAATGTGTTTTCAAGCATCACTTGTTTCATAGGTTTTTCACATTTAATCAATCAATATTATCAATTAGATGCATCTATAACCTTTAATTTATACATAACTTGATCATACACATCTTAGATTGAGTGAACCTAGCTAGATCTTTTGGTCCTACTTTCTTCTTTTAGGTGAAAAACCCTAGAAGTGCTAGAAAGACCTAGGGTGCCAAAAATCTATAGTTCACCTACTCCCCCTAAGAGGTAGCCACCAAAACATCAGTCCAAAAGAAAGATAGATCCATATATCCACTATACTAATGCATCTCCATATGCATCTATTTAAAGAAAGGAGGGGAAACAACCCCTAACTTCTCCTAGAGATGCTTAAAAGTATCTTTAGGAAGACCTTTCATTAATATGTTAGCAATCTGATCCTTCATAGGAACATACTCAAGCTTTAATTAATTCTCCACAACCTTCTCTCTCAAAAATTAATACCTAATAGATGTATGCTTTTTCCTTGAGAGCATCACTAGATTCTTTGAAATGTTAATTGCACTTGTATTATCACAAACAATAGAAATAAGATCATCATACATTACTTTGATATCTTTCAATGTCTATATCATCCACAAAACTTGTGTACAACAAGATGTTGTGACAATATACTTAGCTTCAGTAGTGGATAAGGAAACTGAACCTTTCTTTTTACTCAACCAAGCCACCAATCTACAACCAATAAAGAATTCACCACCACTTGTACTTTTCTCTCATCTCCACAGCTAGCCTAATTTGCATATGTATAAGCACTTAGTGTAAAATTAGTATCCCTAGGATACCAAAAGCCATAATCTATAGTACCATTAAAATATTTGAATATTTTCTTAACAATAGCAACATGTGTTTCTTTAAGGTCTTCTTGAAATCTAGCCACAAGACAAACTGTATCCATGATATTCGGTCTACTAGTAATTAAATACAACAATCCACTAATCATAGATCTATATTTTCTCTTATCAACCTTAGGTGAATCATCATATAATTACTCAATTTTCAACCAATCACCATAGGAGTGCATACCAGTTTGGAACCATCCATCCCAAAAAAATTTACATACTTTGAATATGAAATAAAGATCCCTTTCTTTTTTTTCTTATTTTGTAGCTCAATGAAGAAATTCATCTCACCAAATATCAACATCTCAAATTCATTTTGCATCTCCTCAAAAAACATCTTGCACATATTTTCATTTCCTCCAAATATAATGCAATCAACGTATAGAGACCACTATCAAGATCTTATCATTTTTCAATTTTAAAATACAGAATACTACCTGTCATACCTTTGTTGAAACCTTATTGAATCAAATATTTTTGTAACCTTGCACACCAAGCTCTAGGATCTTGCTTCACTCCATATAAATCCTTCTTCAATCTACAAACCATATCTAGTTGATCTAACAAATCAAATCCTTCTGATTTTTCCATGTAGACCTCTTCCTCTAACTCACCATTCAAGAATGCAGACTTAACATCCATCTAATAGACCTTGAAATATTTATGAGCAAAAAATGCTAAAAAAAATATGATACCTTCCATTGTTTCCATCAAAGCAAAATCTCCTGAAAATCTATACCTTCTACTTGTGAGTAACCTTTACACACAATCATTGGTTTATTTCTGACCACTTCTCCATTCTCATTCAATTTTTTTTTCTAAATACCCATTTTGATCCAATTATGTTTCTATCTGTCAGTCTGGGAACCAATTCCCAAGTTTGATTCTTCTCAGTTTGCATAAGTTCTCATTTCATAACTTCCATCCAATGGTCATCTTTACATGCTTCACTTATGGTCTTTGGTTCAATCATATAAAGTAAACACAAATTTATCTCACTAGTAGCAGTAGCTCTGCTTCTTTTCAATACTCCTTTCCTTTTTCCTCCAATGATTTGATCTTTTGAATGATTTTTCTGCGCATATTTAGGTGTCTTAGGGGACACCACAGAAGCTTCTTCTTCTTCTTCATTCTACTTTTCCTATTCTTCCACAACTTCTTCAACTCTTACACAATAAAGTTAATTACATACATATCCATCAACTTCAATTGAATTCTTCATTGCTTCAACAATCTTGACATTTGTGCTTTATACAATCTTCCTCAATATTTTATTGAAACATCTGTAAGCTTTTCTCTTAGTGGAATATCCAAGGAAAATACCTTCATCACTTCTAACATCAAACTTCCCTAAATTTTCTTCCAAATACCTTGAAATACTTAACAATGGTAATTCTTCCACACCATAGCTCATAGGGGGTCTTAGTACCGTTAGCTCTTGCTTGAACTTGATTGAACATATAAAAAATAGTGTTAATAGCTTTTCTCTCATAAACTTCCAGTAGACCAACTTTAGTAATCATTGATCTAGAAGCTTCTTGAACCATTTTGTTCTTTCTTTCAATGACACCATTTTATTCAGGAGTTCTTAGAGCAGATAATTATCTTTTCTTTTCCATGAACTTCACAAAACATATTAAACTCATGGGAGGTGAATTGACCACCTCTATCAAACCTCAATCATTTTATTCTCTAATTTACTTCATTTTCACCCATATCTTTGAATGTCTTGAATATATCTAATGCATTATATTTCTCTTTAACAAAAGTAACCCATGTATACCTAGAGTAATCATTAATCAAAAGCATAAAGTACCTTTCACCTTATAGACTTATCACTCTTGTAGGACCATAGAGATTTGTATGAATCAAATCCAGTAGTCTAGTAGTGTATTGTTCCTTTGATCTGAAGTTGTTTCTAGCTTTCTTTCCAAATTGACAATTCTTCCAAATAGCATTAACATGCTTTGTAATCCTTGGTAAATCTCTCATGGCTTGCACTGCATCAATCCTCGCCAAGTTATCAATATTCATATGACACATTCTATGGTGCCATAGCCAACTGTCATTAATCTAAGTCATAAAGCAACATCCATCAATACCCTTAAGTTGATATATATTTCATTTAGAGTTCTTTTCTGCAACAATCACTATTTTGGATCCTGTCCTGATTTCACATCTCTCATTTTCAAATATAAGATTATATCCTTTACTACACATCTATCCAAGACTCAAAATATTATGCCTTAAACCCTTAGCATAGTAGACATCATCAGTATTATGCTTTCCATCAAAACTTATTGAACCTATCACACAAATCTTAGTGAGCTATTGATTTTTGGCTCTCTAGGACTTCTCTAACTCTTCTAAGGTTTTTCACCTAAAAGGAGAGAGGTAGGGCCAAAAATGCAAACTAGTTCATTCAAATTATGTTATGTACAATAATTTCTAATCTAAATAAAGTAAACTAAATTCAATTGAATTGAATGATACAAATGACTAAATATGAAGGGTGCGTGCAAGATCATCATGGGAAAAATAGGCCCTTAAGTGGAAAAAGATTTAGAAAAATTAGAGTCAGGAAACTTGACGTAAAAATTTGAATAAGTTATCTATATTATGGGTATGTGCAGGATCATCATGGAAAAAATAGGCCCTTAAGTGGCAAAAAAATCAGAAAAATCAGAGTTAGGCAACTTGATGTAAACATTTGAATAAGTTATCTATATTATTTCAAAAATATGTAAAAATATAATTTGTAGCAAATTGAATGTAGTTTCTAAACTACTAGGTTTTTTTAAAAATAAATAAATCTATTTGGTGAAAATTTGAAATTTCAATGTAGTACTTAAATTTCAAGGAAACAATAAGAAGTAGGTGTTTGTCTTACCACGCTACTGCAATAAAATGATAATATTTTTTTATAAGATTTTAGATATAAGTAGAGGACTCATGTCCCGATGTGATGCATATTTTTTTATAAATTTTTTCCAAGTAAATAATTAATTATGAATTTTTTATTACAAATTTTAAAAAATATAAAAAACTCATATGTTTGACCAGCTTAACTTGGTCAAAACTTCATGAAATTCATTTTTTCTTCTTTTAATCCTATAGTATACGAAGCATAGAATGTGATGCACATTTTGGATTCAAAAAATGTGATACCATTTGAAAGCTATAGATGTTTGTCAATCAGTCTGTCAATTAGGACTTTAGACGTAATTTGAATAGAAAACATGAATAATAATTACTTATTTAATTAAAAGTAAAGCATAATTTATATTGGTGGAAAGATGAGAATCTCCTCTAAAAATCCTTTTCATTTCATCAATTTTGGGTAAAAATAAATTCGCCAACGATATACCCATCATATTGCCACTTTTTGGCCCATCATGATACTGCACATACCCTTATTTCAAAAATATGTTTGAATATTATCTCTAGCAAATTGAATGTAGTTTCTAAACCACTAGGTTTTTTTTTTTTTTTTTAAATCTATTTGATGAAAATTTGAAATTTCAATGCAATAGTACTTAAATTTTAGGGAAAAATAAAGGTGTTGTCTAACCACCCTAACCACAATAAAATGATAATATTTTTTTATAAGATTTTAGATATAATTAGAGGACTCATGTCCTGATGTGACCATATTTTCTTGTAATTTTTTTCCAAGTAAATAATTAATTATAAAATTTTTATTACAACTTTTAAAAATTATTAAAAACCGTATGTCTAACCATCTTTAACTTGGTCAAAACTTCATGAAATTCATTTTTTTTTAATATTATAGAATACAAAGCATAAAATGTGACAAATGTTTTGGATTCAAAAAATGTGATACCTTTTAAAAGCTATAAATGTTTTTCAATCAGCCTATCAATCAAGACTTTAGTCGTAATTAAAATTGAAAATGAATAATAATTATTTATTAAATTCAAAGTAAAGCATAATTTATATTGGTGGAAATTTGATAATCTCTTTAAAAAACCCTTTTCATTTCACCAATTTTGGGTTAAAAAAAAGTCATCAACAACATACACTACACATACCCATCATATCACCACTTTTTGGCCCATCATGATCTTGCACATACCCTGGATGCAAGACTAAGATTTATGCCTTGTTTGAAAACATGCATAAATCTTAGTCTTGCATTCAGGGTATGTGCAGGATCAAGATGGGCCAAAAAGTGGTGATATGATGGGTATGTGGCTGACGAACCTTTTTAACCCAAAATTGATGAAACAAAAAGGGCTTTTAAAGGAGATTCTGAACTTTCATCCAATATAAATTATGCTTTACTTCGAATTTAATAAATAATTATTATTCATTTTCTATTTGAATTATGACTAAAGTCCTGATTGATAGGCTGATTGAAAAATATTTATAACTATAAAATGGTATCACATTTTTGAAATCCAAAACATGCATCACATTCTATGTTTCCCATACTAAAGGATTTTAAAAAAATGAATTTCATGAAGTTTTGACCAAGTTAAGGTAGTCAGACATACAAGTTTTTATATTTTTAAAATTTTGTAATAAAAAATTCATAATTAATTATTCACTTGGAAAAATTACAAAAATATGTATCACATCCAACATGAGTCCTCTACTTATATCTAAATTATTATAAAAATATATTATCATTTTATTGTGGTTAGGGTGGTCGACATACACCTACTTATTTTTTCTCTAAATTTAAGTACTATCGCATTGAAATTTCAAATTTTCACTAAATAGATTTAAAAAAATCTAGTAGTTTAGAAACTACATTCAATTTGCTACAGATTCTATTCTTACATATTTTTGAAATAGTATAGATAACTTATTCAAAATTTTATGTCAAGTTTCCTATCTTTGATTTTTCTAAATTTTTTGCCACTTAAGGGCCTAGTTTTTCCATGATGATCTTGCACATACCCATAGTGTTGTTTACAAAAAGCTTAAAAGAATGAACAAAAATGAAAACTAATTTAAGCAAAAGGTTGTTTATCAAAATGTGTGCACCTAGAAAACTATAGATGACTAGAAAAGAATCTGGAAACCTAATGAAACATGAATCTAGGCTGACTGGGACTCATTCACCACATTGGGCGAATTAGTCCCAAATCAGGACTTTTCTGCACTGAATCTATTTTCTAACAATTGAGGACCTGGAACTATATATGACTCAAATTTTCACCTTAGGAGGGACTCATTCACCATGCATGGCGAATGAGTCCACTTTCAAATTTCTACAATTTCAAACTTTAGTCTTGCACCTTGACACTAGTACATCAATTTCTGACGGAAACCTGACTTTAGATCTTAGAAAATTCCTGCAAAACAACTCAAAATTTTTTGTCTAATGGGGGGTTTTCCTTGGTCAAACCCCTAGTTGGGTAATTAAAACTTTAATGGAGAAAAACATGCTTAAACCCTAGTCTTAGATGTGTTAAAGACAAGGAAAGTCTGAATCATAACCAAAAACCTATTCTATTTCTCTAGAATAAGACATGCAAGAATGATCTATTTGATGCATGATATCAACCCTAGAAACCTTACAATATAGGAAAAATAGGAATGAAATGACATGCAAATGATAAACAAACAAGATGCAAACCTTAATTTGAAGGTAGAATCAAAATGGAAGATGGAATCAATAGGAAACCAAGTCCTTAGGTGTGATTTGGTGGCTAGTTGCACCTCTTCACCCTATATTTCTTAATGATTCACCATACAAATCCATCATCAATGCTTTGCAATGTTGGATATTGAAAAGATAAGTGAGCTTCAAGACCTACAAAAACCCTAGTTTGTTGCCCTAAAACATCAACTTTTGCTAATGAAACTTGTTGTGGAAGACTTAAATTTATGAATTTCTCTTGAGAAATGATAAAAAATAAGATGATATGATAAAAAAATGTGTGAAATGATTTAAAATCAGTATTTATAATAAAAAACACCTTATTTTCTTGTTAATTAGACCTAAGAGGCCAACATTCACCAAAAATTAAAGTTAAATTGATTAAATTTCCACTTAAATTTGAATTTTCCCTCAAAGGGGACTCATTCACCACCCTTGAAAAATGGTTCTCACTAGAGGGGACTCATTCTACCAAGGTGGTGAATGGGTCCCACTACTACTATTTAAAGGTGGGTTTTTAGGATATGATCTAATTAAATGTTGTTTATTGGGTTTTATGCGATCTCTCAGGTGAAACGAGCATCTAGATCAAAATTAATAGCTCTAAAGGGCCTATAAATGTTGTTTCAAAAGGTGAATGATGTAAAGGGACTCAAAAGTGGGTCCAATTATGCATGAAATTGTCTCTTTTCTCAAGAGGATCCAATTTTCTATGGCACACTTAGCACCAGTATCATCTCCAAACATAACTAATCCTCCCTCATATTTTTTGAAAGTTTAAAAAACTTACTCTTGTCATTGGTCATGTGATATGAATAGCCACTGTCAACAACCCAATAGTTATTTTCTTGTTTAGCATGTACAATAGAGATTATAGTATCTTTATCTTTCTTTGAAGGACATTCCTTCACCTATCTATTTTATTTAGTAGAAGTAGGTTCATCTTTTATAGCTAAGAACAAGCATTCATTGTCATCAAAATCTCCATTATCATATTCTTCATAAAAAATAATAGCATCCTCATTCACATAATATGTGAAATGAAGGATTTTAGTGCCTTAATCCTTCATTGCTCTCATTTAGGGTTTTTCACCTAAAAGGGGAAGGATTGGATGAAAGTGCACAATTTTTCATTCAAGATTAATGTATTAATGAATGGGATATTGATGTGAAGTGTGCGTAGATGTGTTTGAATGCTTACAAATGCAAATAAATGAATCTAAAATAATCCAATACAAGATGCTAAAAAAAATAGTGTTGATTGCAAGTATGAACTAGAAATTTACAAATGAAAACAAATACTGATGAGACTAATCAGAGTGCACATGGAGTTAGATTTCTATTACTGGAGGGTTTTGGAATACCCCTAAAGTCATTGTCAATGGTCATTGAGACTGATTCTCCATGCATGGTGAATTAGTCTTTCTTTTGACTGTCAGGAGCTAAATTCTAACATAACCACTTTTTAGGCCTATAGATGGGACTCATTTTCCATGGGTGGTAAATTAGTCCACCTACAAGAATCTTTGAATTCAAGAGTTGATTCTATGGAGTTAGATTCTCACTTCTACTTCCTATAGGTGTCCACTCTAAAATTATCAGATTTTGGTTTGAAAGTGACTTTTGTTGATATCTTGACTTGAATGATGAAGGAATGACTTGAATGAATTTGAAATGCAATATTCAATGATTCCTAAGCTTCCAAGATGTCTAAATCTGCAAATACGCAAGAAGAGAAGAACAAATGTTGATTGTTAGGGCATGAGGGCTTGCCTTGGTCAAACCAAAATGATGAAATAATGGAATGAAGCATGCAACAATGGAATAAATTACCTTTCCATGATGAATTATCTTGAAAGTCTACAACAAAACATGTAGAATCAGCCCTTGGATGTCTTAGGAAGCCCAATTGATGACTTACAATATGAAAGCCCTAACTTACTTGACTTGAGATAGAAGATAGATGATGAATGATGTGAAGAATGTATTTGTAAGATTTAATATGTAAAATGGGTAGAAAAACACATATTTATGCACACTTATGCCTTAGTATCCCATTAATACCTCATCATAGGCTGACATGGGGCAAAATTAAACTTAAATTTCACTTTTTTCTCACTCAACGGTCAAAATTTGAGCCAAATGGGACTCATTCACCACACATGGTGAATGGGTCCCACCTAGATGGGACTGATTTTCCACGCATGGTGAATGGGTCCCATACGGGCTATTTTGATAGCTTAGATGCTAAGAGATTAGGAAATAAGGTCTAAAATGCCATCTTGTCAAGTATTTGATCAATTTGAACCTTAGGATGCATAATATGGATTATTAGGGGCCTATTAATGATGATGTAAATTTCAAATAGGGCTTGGGACACATAAATCAATGTGAAAGTGTGATTAAATACACTTTACTTAACACTAAAATAAGGTCCATATAGCCTAGAAAGGAACAAGAACCAATGTGAATGTGCAAGAAACATTACAACACTAGTTTATCATTAAATTTAATTCAAAAACCTTCTAGATTGATGTAATATTGTTATTAAACACATTTAATAATGTTGAACTAGGAAGAAATAGGTTAATTAAGTTTAGAAAATCATGAAAGTCCTTTACAAGACTTTACAACACCTTTACAAGACATTGTTTAAAGCATGTTATTTGATTTGCAAGGGTCCAAGACCTAGTGTGGATGCATAAAATGCCTCACAACACTAGATTAAGGCCTTATTAAGTCCATTTTATCATGAATTAATCCCATGTCAAGCAAATGGTACTTTTTTCTATGGCACAATATGCTATGGTGATCTTCTTACCTTTTTCTTCTTTGTTAAATCTGTGTTTGTTCTTCTTGGCTCTTTCTATACATCTCAAAGCATAATGAACTATTTCTCCACAACTAAAGCACTGAAAGGGTAACTTACCTTCATACTTACCAAAGACTTTCTTCATCTTTCTCACAAATTTATCTTCTACTTCATCAAGATTCTCTTCATCCAGATCTACAACTCTTGTAGCCTTGAAAGTAGTTTCTAAATTGGATCCATTTATCAAGTTTGGTTTTCTCATCTCATAAGATTCTACAGTTCACAATAATTGATCTTTAGTATAAGTCTAGTAATCCACATATTCTTTAATAGAAGATAACTTTTCACTATATGCATTAGGGAGAGTTCTAATAATCTTCTTCACAATCTTGGATTCAACTACTATAGCACAAAGTCCTTGCATTCCACCTACCATCTCATCCACTCTCTGTACATAGTATTTAATTTTCTCATCTTTAGACATATGCAGGACCTCAAATTGTGCCTCCAAATTCTGCAACTTTTCTTCTTTGACCTTTTCATCTCCTTCATGCATATTTTCAAAAGAATCCAAGACTTCTTTAGCAGTCTCAATAATTTGAACCTTAATTAGTTTGGAATGTGAAAGACTATTCTTCAAAATAAACTTCACATTATCATTTGCTTCATGTGCCTTGATTTCATTAGTTGTACTTAGACCTTTATCAAGAGGAGTGTAAGTAGTCTTATAAGCTTTCTAAACCTCATATCCACAATACTCTAGATATACTTCCATTTATATTTTCTAGATAGCATAATTAGTTCCATCAAACCTTGGATACTCAAAATTGATATTTCCTTCCATCTCGAACCTTCCTTAAGTGATTAATCTCCTCTCCAAGGAACCAAGCTTTGATACCAATTATTGAACAAGACAACTGAGAGGGGGGTGAATTAGCTATGATAAATTAAACCTTTAAAACTTTGAATGGAAATTAGGGGTATGTGCAGGATCATGATGGGCCAAAAATTGGCGATATGATGGGGATGTGTAGGGTATGTGGCTGATGATTTTTTTCACCCAAAATTTATGAAATGAAAAGGGTTTTTAAAGGATATTATCAGCTTTCCACCAATATAAATTATGCTTTACATTGAATTTAATAAATAATTATTACTCATTTTCTATTTGAATTATGACTAAAGTCCAAATTGATAGGTTGATTGAAAAACATCTATAGATTTCAAATGGTATCATATTTTTTGAATCTAAAATATGTGTCACATTCTATGCTTTGCATACTATAAGATTAAAAAAGAAAATTGAATTTCATGAAGTTTTGACCAAGTTAAGGTGGTCAGACATACAAATTTTTATATTTTTGAAAAGTTGTAATAAAAAAATCATAATTAATTAATTAATTGGAAAAAATTACCAAAAAATATGCATCATGTCGGGACATGAGTTCTCTACTTATATCTAAAATATTATAAAAAAATATTATCATTTTATTGTGGTCAGGGTGGTTAGAAAGACACCTACTTCTTAGTTTTTCCCTGGAATTTAAGTACTATTGCATTGAAATTTCAAATTTTCACTAAATAGATTTTTTTTAAAATAAACCTAGTAGTTTAGAAACTACATTCAATTTTCTATAGATTCTATTCTTACATATTTTTGAAATAATATAGATAACTTATTCAAATTTTTACGTCAAGCTTCCTATCTCTAATTTTTGTAAATTTTTTGCCACTTAAGGGCCTATTTTTTCCATGATGATCTTGCACATACCCTTAAATAAATCACAAATCCTTTACTCTAATAATATAATTAATCATTAAGAACAAAATTAGAAACTCAAAAGCATCACACATACACAATAACACCAAATTTATGTGGAAAACCCAATAAGGGAAAAACCACAATGAGGATTAACTCACAATATAGAGAATATCAAAACCAATTACAAAGGATCATATCAAGAGAAGGATCACTACCAAAATATTACTCATTTTCTAGATCAGAACTCACTATCCAATAAGGGTGAACCACTCAGAGGGCTCACTACAATAGAATTACAAGATAGAAGGGATTCATTACAAACTGAAAACAATCTCAATGCAATAGAGCTTTCCACTATAATTAACTCACACACATGTAGACATGCATAAATGATATAGTACACATTCAACTCACTACTTCTGAAAGCTCAACAATTAGATTTCACACTAATCTGCTCAAACTCGCATGACATACACACTATTTCACATCTATCTCACTTGCATTCATCTCTTTCACAAACAACTTGACTTGTATTTATACCATCTTCAACTTTGAAACATATCCAAAGCCATCCATGCACCATCTACATTTACAAGTTCAAATTAGGTTGGTTCCAAAACATTCTAAGGTGGAATTAGAATGAGGGCAACCCAAACCACATGGTTCAACACACTTCCGTAAGCTTCAAATGTAGTGCTAAACAAAAGGTCGAGCAAACTAGTTGTATTGTACCAAAATGGATCTTTAGACATTTTCATGGTCATTTAGGTCATTTTCATGTGATGCTTGGCTTATTTTTCCTAGATTTAATGTTGTAATGTGACTTATACATTCACATTAATTCTTGAATATTAAAATTACTAAGACTTTATGATGTCTTTTGAAGGTGTTGTGAAGTGTTGTAACACATTTCTACACTTTTCTAGACTCTTCTTCTTATAATTCATCTAAATATTCCCTTTTTATCCCTTACCAAGTCTTATTCTAAAGTGTTGTAAAGTCTTGTAAAAAAAATTCACACTTTTCTAGACTTTTCATCACTAATTACACCTTTCTTGTACTTTATTTGGCCCCTTTATGCACTTATAGGCCTTAATTAAATGTTTTTTAAAATTTAAATCTGACAAACATCATTAAATACAACTTAATTCTCAACACCCACTTTCTTTCCTTGAGTGGGACCCATTTTCCATGGGTGGTGAATGAGTCCCTCTTGGCACAAAATTCAAAATAAATTAAAATTTCTTTTGGGATTTTATTCATTAAGACCTCAGGTCGGCCTATGATGTTATTTTATGAAATTAGGGCATAAGTGTGTATAAATATATGTTTTTTTATTCATTTTAACCCCCATTCATTTATACATTCAATCCATCATAGCATTCAAATATTCTAGCATCCTTAATCATTCAATCAAGCATTCAATCATCTTGGAGTAGCCATTGACATATCTTCAGACTTCAACAACAAGGGTTTGATGAGTTCATGACACTTGCATGTTATTTTTTCATCATTCCTTTCTTATTTCATTTCATTTCATAGGGTTTGATTGCCAAAGTGGGGTTTGAAGAAGGAAAACCCCTATAATCTAAACCCTTAACCATTTTTCCCCTCTTTGCATGTGTGTTTGTAGGTCTTATAGGAAGATTTGTCAAAGACATAGGTGTTGAAAAGTGATCAACAAGTCATCAAAGCTAACATCAAAAAAGAACTAATTAAAGCTTGGAGACATCATTCAACCCATTTTACGTAGATTTAGATCCATAAACCTTACAAGAAGTCAAGTACAGTTCTAGAACCATAGAGTTTACTTCAAAATTTATATATTTTTGTAGGTGGATTGATTCACCATTAGTGGCGAATGAGTCCCAATGGTCATCAACAATAATTTTTGAAACATTATAGAACCTTCCAAAATTATCATTCCACCTTTAGGTGCACTCCATTTAGTTTCATTAAGTTTTTTTTCATTTGTTTATGTTTCTAGTTCATTTCTATATATCACACTATGTTTTCAAATACTTCATATTTCTTAGTTTTTGCATAAATAATCAATCCATTTTATCAGTTTGTTGCATTTAGACATATTTTCATTGTACTTACATTAGTTTGAGTTAACCGCTTAGATTTTTTTTAGGGTCTATCTCTCTCCTTTAGGTGAAAAACCCTAATTGAGCAAGAGATTCATAGCATCCTAAACCCAAAAATCTATGGTTCACCAATTTAAAACACAGAAAAACTAAGCACATGCAACCTTAACATGATCCAATCATTCTAGATAACAAAACTAACATGAAAAAATTCCCAATAGCTTATCCTATAGAACACAAGTCATAAGACTCGAACAAGAAGAAATTTGGAGTAACAACATTTCTCCTAGACCTCAACCAGATACACTGAAAAACATAGTTCATAACTAGTGAACATAAAACACACTGTACAACGATCTAGAAACCCAAAATATAGATTATAAGTAATTTTCAATGACCATGATCAACATATCTTAACCACATGAACATACAAGTGAATCTCAAAGAAAAACTTGAAGCAACCACTGAATACCTACAACATTTCTTCATTACAATTTTCTCAATATCCTCAACATATACAACCAATAACCATTATCCATGACATCAATGATAAAAACAACTAGTTGAGAACCAATTAACTTTTTAACTCAAGGACAACACCTTCATACTTGCAACAAAAAATGAATCATCAATTTAAAGAATACCATAGTCAGAAAAAGAAGACTTTTGGCACATCTAAAAAAGGTAATATACCATGGACCTATCACCAAATTTTTTTGTCGAGTGTCCTCTTAGGATAGTTGCACCCTAGGGTGAATGGGTCCTGATATAAGGGTCCAAAATCTAATTTCATAGTCCTACGCTCCTAGATCTACACTCCTGATTTCTCTAGATCTCATTGTCAAAAAGTTGGAAATAATTTCTACAATTAAGATTCAATGTCTTGAAACCTTTGATTATAACTTTGAAAACTTTGTGAAATTTCACTTTAAATTGGTTTTCAATCCTTCTTCACTTGCAAATTTTCACACAAAAAGAGAGGGAAAATTTACTTTTTCTTTAGAATAGGGGTTTAGCTTGGTCAAACCATATTTTGGTAATTAAACCTTGAAATGAAATAATGATAAAAAGAAGGAATGATCGACAAACACTAGCTTGTTGCAACTCACCAAACCATTTAATGGTTACCCTTAGAGAACTAAAGTCTAACAAACCTCTAGAAGGATTGGATCTTGCATGAAATTCCTTGATTGGATGTTGATCTTAATGCTTGAATGAACACTTGGAAACTTGAAACCTACATCACAATGTTAGCTCCAAATACATGCATAGATGCAAATAACTTTGAAAAGATGCTTGAGATCTTGAATGTTGATGTAGAAGACTAATAAATACACTCTTCAATGGTCTTGACAATAATATTTTCTCTTGCTAAATTTGAATTATGATACTTAGTAATGGGCTGATGCAAGAAGTTAGGTCCACAAAAACGTCAAAAAGTGGAAGTGTTTTTGTTGTTTTTGAGAATTTTTCACACTTGGACTGAAAATTTGAGGCACTTACACAATGAATCTTCAAAAAATTTAGTAATATGTAATTTAGTATTTTGATTCTAGTTTCCAAGTATGTAATTTATATAAATACCCAGATTATAGAAATTAAATTTTGATAGGGATGTATAAATGCCACTTTTTAAGAATCCCTATTTTTATATCATACCATGCAAATGTACGGACACCACTTTCGACCCAAATAAAAGTATTTTTCTAATTCATTTTGGGCAAAGAGAGTTAACAACATGAATATTGATGAGGAATTTTTTTGTAATTTTTTTTTGTAATTTTTTTTTTATTAAATTTTTATTGGCCTTAATTGCTTGGTTTAAAAATCAACGTGTACGGAAAACATAATTGGACCTAAACTAAACATTTTTTGAATCTCTTTTTTTTAATTGTGTAGAGAATTTTTTTAAGATTGATGTCATATAATTTTTTTTACAAGAAACTTAACCAAAAATAAGTTATTAAAAAAAAAACCCTAATATTTCAAGTTTAAGGACTATTTTGATTAGAAATTAATTAAAAAATAACAAATATAATACAATATTAATAAAAAAATTATATTTAGAAACTAGAAATTGTGTTCTCTAATGGGTTTTAATTTTACAGATTGATTAAAAAAAAGGTCCATTAGCCATATTGCCAAAGTTAGTTTTTTCTCTTGAAATTTCCTTGAACTTGTACTTGTAGGTCTAAACCTAGGTGTTGGGTTACCATGCCTTTATTAAGCCTAAATAGAAATGAAAAACATCTCTTGTGAGTATCAAACCTCTTGGAACAAGTACACACTTCAAAATGGGTACCTATTTTAAAAATGAATGAGTATTTGTTTTAAAGCTGAAAATGACACTTCCCCTAAATGTGGACCCAACTTCTTCCTCAAACCCTAATGCTTCTAGGTTTTAATTGATAAAAATACCTTGTATTTATAGGTAATTTTCTAATTTTTTGACTATTAAAATTTAAAAGTTGACTATTTTAACTTAAATTGGGATTGTTAAAATAATGTCAAAAAAATATTTTAAATTGTGCTATGGAATATAAAGGGGATCCATTCACCCTTGGGAGAATGGGTCTTAGGACCTAAATCCAAGACAAACAATTTTCAAGGTGTTTAACTTGATGTTTGCAATTGTTTAATGTAGGTTCCCCATTCATAAAACAAGATTAATTAGGATTTTAAATGAATAATTTGGTCAATTAGAGCCTTCATTAAGTTAAATTTAATTAAGTTACTCAAACATAGTATGCAAATGTAAAGGTGTACATTTTTCTACACTACACATAACTATAATCATAACCTTATTCCTAACCCTAATATTATTCCTAACCTTAACCCTATTCCTAACCCTAATCTCATTTGTAACCCTAAAGATAATATAAACTATAATCCAACCCTATCCGCAATCCTAACACTATCTTGAACCCTAATTGTCTAACCCTAATCCTATCCCTCACCCTAACCCTAATCCTAACCCTAATTGTAACCCTAACCCTAACACTTATCCTCACCCTCACCCTAACCCTAAGCCTAAGGCTAACTCTAAATCTATCTATAACACTATTTCTCATAAACCTAACTCTAACCCTAATCATAACCATATCCAAAAGTCTAATCCTATCCCCAAACATTTTCATAGCCTTTTCTAAATAATTTTTATAGAATCCCAATCTTAGATTAACATTTAACACATCCATACTCCTTTCCTTTTTAAAACTAATTGAATAATTATCCTAACCACTTTTCAACCCTAATTTTAATCCTAACCCTAAGCTTAAACCTAGCCTAAAAATTGAACCCTAAATGAAAATAATAAACTTAACCCTAACTGATAACCCTAATCCCAACTCTAATCCAAACTATAACCCTACCTCTAAACCTAACACTACAACCTCAAACAATAATCAATATTTGTAATTCTAACCTAACCCTAACTCTTATCAAATAGCATAGTAGGAACTCTACTTTAACCATAACCCTAATTTAATCCTAAATAAAAAGGATAAGATTAACCCTAACCTTAACTACATTATTCATAATCATAATCATAAAAATAACCTTAACCATAAACATAACCCTAATCTAAATTATAATCCTAACCTCATTCCTAACCCTAACCCTATTCCTAATCCCAAGCATATTTCCCATAACCCTTACCCTAAACCTAGATATAACCTTATACCTAAACCTAACCATAACCTAATCTCTAACAATACAACCTAAACCCTAACCCTGACCCTAATCATAACCCTAACTCTAATACTAAGTATATTCCTAACTCTAACCCTAAACCTAATCCTAAGGCTATTTCTCATAACCCTAATTATAACCCTCACCCTAACCATTACACTAACCCTAACCCTAACCATTTTCCCATAACTCTCATCCTAATCCTAACCCTCTCCTAACACTAACCCTATTTATCATAACTCTAACCATAACCCTAAGCTAATCTCTCAACCCTAATCCCAATGGTAATCCTAATGATAACAAGAACTTGCAACCCAACCCTAAGCCCTAAACCATAAAACCTAATTATAACACTTACCTAACCCTAACTCTTACCAAATACCATAATAGAAACCCTAATTTAGCTCTAACCATAACCATAACCCTAACTAAAAGATTAACCTTAAACCTAAATTAAATTTTTTACCATATCCCTAACCCTAACCCTAATTCAAATATTAACCTTAACCCCAACCAAAATTTTAGCCCTAACCCTAACCCTAACCATATTCCTAACCCTAAACCAAAAATTAAATAAAATTGTATTTCTTAAAACCCTACCAATAACCCTAAGCCTAATCTTGTTGCTTATACCCCTAATTTTGAACCTAACCCTAACCCTAACCCTAACATTAACCCTAAACCTAACTCTTTTTATCATAACCCTAACCCTAATCCTAACACTCCCCTAAACCAAACCCTATTTACCATAACTCTAATCCTATCTCTAATCCTAACCCTAAACCTAAATCCTAAACCTAATACTAACTCTAGATAATCCAAATGATAGCCATAACTCTAAACCCAACCCTAAACCATAAACCATAAATGCTAATCATAACACTAACCTTGTCCTATCCCTAACCATAACCATAATTCTAAAACTAACGTAACCATATCCCTAACCTGTTCTTGAACCCTAAGCCTAACAAAAACCCTAAGTCTAACCATAAATAGTAACCCTAAATCCAACTCTAATCCCAACCACAATTGTAACAGAAACCAAACCATAAACCCTAACCTAACACTAACCCTAATTAAAATAAATGATCATAATCTAAATGATTATGTAAAATAAATTCAAATTATTATGTAATGAAGGCTTTAAAAATCTTAAACATTGTATCCACTAGTGATATTGGTACAAATACTTTGCATAAGACATAAGTTGTTATAATAATTACATTAAAATTATCTTATGGACAATAAGGAAAAGCCTATCATACAAATATGAACACTTGAAATTGAATTATCCTATTTTGTCCCTTTTTTCTTTTCAACATATTTAATCCATTATCATTCATTTATTAATAACAATTTTTTTTTAAAATTAAACCTAATATTATTACACTTTAGACTTGATATTAGATGTTCATACCTCACTATTTTGTATGCAGTTACCTCTTCTTCTTTATCTTTTTTTATCACCACCAGGTTACAAGTCATGATTGGATTTCCAAAGGCAATTTTAGTTTACTTTTGTTTGAAATGAAATTATAAAAGAAAATCCAACATTCTAAAATCTAAGATAATTTGTATAAATGTGACTATCTTTCATATAAATATGCATACTATTATATGAATAAATAGTTAAACGGTATGTATATTATATTTTGATATACTTCAACAAATATATTCATATTGCAAGTATTTTTACATTTAAAACTGTTTTGTATCTATTATCTTCTTAAAAAATTATATTATTGGTTCAAGTATGTTTAGAGGCTCAAGGATACAACTAATATTTACTTATAAAGGCATACAAATATTTCCAATTAATTGAATGGTTATACACATATTTGATAGAATTTAATTTATTTTAACTAGGGGATTGGGAGAGTAGATTTAAATGAGTGAGAAACCATTTTGGATATAAAATAAAATATAAGAACACATTAAAATGTTCTAGAAATTTTTATATTTTTAAAATCTAACAATTAAGTCACTGAAAAAGAAGAGAGAATAAACATTTTTCAAAATAACACATAAGGTAGAAATTATTTTCATTCAAATATGTCTCTTTTTTAACACAAAATTTTCTTTTATTTTTGAAAACTCTTTAAATAATATAACTTCATTTTTAGATATAAGGATATACAAAATATGGTCCTAATCTTATCAATACTTTCATATTAAAATAAGTATTATTCAAAAAAGTAAGTTCAATAATACTTTAGCACCATAACTCTATCAAGAAAATGAGACAAGAGGCTTAAATTAGTGCATTCCAATGAAGGAAATATTTATGTCCACCCAACCAAAAATGGCAACATTGATCCATTTCAAGGCTCTCACAATTCCCTCAAGCAAGGAGAATCATGTAAAAGCCAATTTACTCAATAAAACAAATTATATATAAGAATAAAACAAAACATCTCAAATCCATGAAACCCACTCAAGATTTAAAAAAAATCGAATGAATCAAGCACCATTTCATCATTGTACCCAATTCACTAAATACCAAATGCGGTTGGTACCATTGCAACAAGAAATATTTGCACAAATTATGAGTTTTCAAAAGGAATAGAGTAATTTCAAAAGAGAGTTTTGAAGGACTTATCTCTCTAAATGAATTGTAAGGATGAATCCTCCTCTTCTTCAAGTCATTCCAAAGCTTGGCATCCATTTTTTTAGTGCAAGAATCCCTCTCTACTCTTCTCCAAAGAAAAATATGGAAAAAATCCTAAGAATAATGAGAAAAAAATATTCTTCTCAATCTTAAGGAGAGGTATATGTAAGGAGTGACATTTCACACATCCACATTCAATGGGAGGGTGATGTTTCCTCCAACCTACTCTCTTCTCCTCATCCAAAACTCTAAATTATCTCACATAAATCTCATGTGCTCACACATGTATGAGACATAGGGAAGGGGTTTTTTCTTGATAGAACTCTTCATCCAAGCTTGGTAGGAGGGTTTGGATGGTAACAAGTCCTCACCCATCTCACCATATTTGATATATTTCATACCTTGTCACTTTAATTCAAGAGGTTTTTTGAAGGTTCATGTCATGACCAAAGGACAAGGTTACTTGTTAAATAAGCCCCCACCTCATAGGTATATACTCTAGGGCCCTATTTTCACACTAAAACCAAGAAAATCAAACCTTTAACCCCTTTTCAAAACCCACTTAAAGGAAAATACAAAATTACAACATAAATAAGGGAATCTTACTTCTAAGACCACTTACACAAAAAGAACACATGCTAATCAAATAAAATAAATCAACAAGGCAAGATAAACTTGACTCACAAGCTTTAAACCATAAATTAAGGCTAAAATTGACTCAAAAATGTTGATAGGTGTGTCGTAGAAAAATGGCCCCTTGTCATTTTCATGGCCTTTTAGATCTTTTTTAATAGTGTTTGTCCAGTTTTCTCTAATTTTATGTTGCAGCATGGCTTGAACGTGCATATTTAGATACTAAAATTCAAAGAGCATCTTGTGAAGGTGTTGTGAAGTGTTGTAAGATATTTATACATTCTTCTAGACTCTATTAATTACAATTAACCTAAAACTAACCTTTTTATTCATCAACAATTCCTATTTTGAGGTGTTTTAAAGTCTTGTAACAAGCTTTCCCACTTTTCTAGGTACATTTTCACTATTTATCCCTTTTTCATGCTTTATTTGACCCCTTTATGCTCTCATATGCTTAATTAAATGTATTTTTTAGTATCATCCTCACAAATGGCATTAAATACAACATATTTCCTAACACACATTTTTAGGTCCTAGGTGGGACCCATTCACCATGGGTGGTGAATTAGTCCCCTTTGGCCCCAAATTCAAAATATTTTAAATTTCCTTTCAAGATTTTATTCAAAAACACTTGATGTTGGCCTGTAATGAGGTCTAAAAGGGTAAATAAGGAACAAGTGTGTATAAATAAGAGATTTTCACCTCATTTTACATCTCCTACAATCCCAGTTCATCAAGTTCACTTATTCACCTATTCATTCAAGCATTCAAGCATTTTACAACATCTTTTCAAACACTATTCAAGCACTTTTAAGTAGCCATTGACATTACTTCATACTTGCATCATCAAGGGTTTGGTAATTTGATATCATTTGCATGTTGTTATGTTATCATTCCTTTGTATTTCATTATTTTGTAAGGGTTTGATTACCAAAAGTGGGGTTTGACCAAGGCAAACCCCTATTCACTATCCTTAAACCATTTTTCCCCTATTGAATGTTTTTTTGCAGACCTAGGTGTGTAGGTTTGATAATATTTTTCGTGTTGAAGATTGGTTTACAATTCAACTAGGTGCTTCAAGTCAACTCAAGTCTATTTCAAGCTTGGAGATGTTTTTTTGTCCGTTTCCTACAGAATTGACTTTGGCAACCTGACAAGCAGTAATTTCTAGATTTGGTGTTGTAGATTTGTCTCCTAATTTTTAAGAAATTTGGGAGAAGAATGATTTTCCACTTGTGGTGAATGAGTCCCACCTTTGGACTAAAAATTTGAATTTTGTCATATTTTGGATCCTGATAGATGAAAACTTGTTTCCGACAGTTTTTCACAAGGAGGATTGATTTGCCACCCTGGGTGAATGAGTCCCACTGTGAAAATTTAGTTATTTTATCTAGCATCCACAACATTGGAAATTCATCATACTCCACCCAAGTGTATTCAGATTCATCCCTTTTCTTTCTATTTTGCATATTTTCTTCATTTAGTTGATTGTTGCATTACATAATGTGTTTTCAAACATAGCTTTAATTTTACTTTTGCATTCATTTTCATTCATTTAGATCAATAAATTTCATTTAGTGAACTTCATTTAGGTTAGAAAACATGACACATTGCATAATTTGAATGAACCATTAACATTTTTGCTCCTATCTCTCTCCTTTTAGGCGAAAAACCCTAGAAGAGCAAGAGTTTTCCATAGGAGCAAAAAATCCAATGTTCATTTTGGTGAACCCAAATTTTGAGCACTTTTAATTTCTGATTTCATTTACATATTGTATCTTAGTTTACATTTGCATTAACATTCCATTAGTACATTGTTGTGCTTTTGCATTTTAGGAATTTTCATATTGCATTAGTTAAAGATTCATTTAGATTTCATTGTTGCATTGCATCTCATTCAAAAAATTAAAAATATTCATTCTACATCTTTGATTGCATTTTTTAGTGCATAAAAATTATCTTAAAACTTCTAAAAAACACACAAAAGCATCATACTGGGACTCATTCATCACCTAGGATGAATAAGTCCCTCTGCACTTTTTACACAACATTTATGGCACCTTTTTAGCATTTTTCTACATTACTGTTTCCATTTTTTGCATCCTATTTTACTTTCCAAAATATCTATTTTTCCTCATTTATTGCATCTTAGTTTATTTGCATCATGGCATTTTCTTTCAATAAGTTTTAGAATTCATTAAAATCATTGGTAGGCATGTCCAATTGTGCCTTTGGCTATGATCCTAATGAACTTGAACAACATCATGCTCCTTTAACTCATCATGATTGTCCTCCATGTGAAGTAGACATTATTGGAGAAGATGATGCTAGCATGAATGTGTTCTACAATGATTACCTTGATAACCTAGAAGAAAATGCAACCTTTTATCCCTCCTTGAGGTCACAAGACCTTCCTACTATTGCACCTCCTAATCATTTTTACTACTTACATCCTAAAGTCAATATAGGACCCAAGGTACCTCCCTCAAGTGGACCTAGTTCCTCTCACCAATCACATTCACAACCCTTTTATGATCATAAAGTCACAAAAACTCCTATCAAACTTGAAGAGACATATGGTAAAGGATTCACTATCTTAAGTAAACAAGGTTGTGACACAAAACATGAACATGACATCCATCAACTTCTTGAACAATGATCAACTGAAGCACACACAACAAGACTAGGATATCAAGAGCCTTCTCATCCTGATAGACATCCTCTTCAACCTAGGAGACTTCAAGATGCTAGAACAGTGATCTTGAATGCTCCCCCTAACTTAAACATTCTCCTTCCATGTGAACTTGTACCATTATCACCTTCTAATGACAAGGATGTTAGGATCCCTATGGGTCCTCTTCCTCCTATTCATGAACAAGGTGAATCTAGCAAGCGAAAACAACCTTACAAACTCAAAAAGATCATGTTTCCCACACATTCTCCACCTGAATATGAAAGGAGACTTTAAATTCTCTTAAATAAAGGTCTTATACTTTTACCACCAATGAAACGGTTGGTTATTCATTTGAAAGACTCTAACATACTATTTTTCAAATATCATCGCATCCTTGGACATTGCATTGAAGAATGCCACACATTGAAGGAAATACTGGATAAGTATCACTTCACTGATATTGATTGTTTCCCTGTCATACCTTAAAGCAACCAAATCCCATCATCATACCATATTTGTAGAATTACCTATTCTCACTATTGCATGATCCTTTCACATCACCCACCTCAACTCATTCTTTCCTTTACACTTTGTGGCAAGCAAGACGTTGTTAGCCTTGTTGTTGTAATGCAATTGTCTTTGTCTCTTAACTATATTATTCATATTTTTCTTGTCTATTGAAGATTGACAAACCAATAACTTAGTTAATGGTTGACCTACACTTGCATTAATTTTCCTTTTTTCCTTTTTGCATTTTCATGTGTGTATCGTGTTTCTCTCGTATCGTGTGTTTGATTTTTTCTCTCTTTGTACACTTCTTCTATTTGTACCTTTATTTTTCTATTCATCGTACATTGTCTTTTTCTCTTTTTGTTTTGTGTTTACCTTTCGAGGATGACACAAAGAATAGAGACACCCTATGTCTCTTCCATGTTGACCCACAAGGTCTTTGTCTTTTTCTCTTTTTTTTTGTGTTCTCCTTTTGGGGATGATGTAAGGCATCAAGACCGAAATGTCTCCTTCATGTTGACCCAAAATCTTTTTCCTTTTTATTTTTACTTTTCCTTTTCTTTCTTTTTGCTTGTGTTTTCCTTTTGGGGATGATGCAAAGTGTTGAGACTGCAATGTCTCTTCCATGTTGACCCAAAATGGACTTTTTATTTTTCCTTTTTTTTTGCTCTATTTGTGTCATTCTTCCAATTCTATTTGCTTTGGGGAATGATGATAGTTTTGTGCTCTTTCATAAAAACATTGCAACAACGAACATACTAACCCCAAATCCATAGATCCCTTATGTGTTTTGTATGCTTTCTTTTTTGGGGGGAAACTCCCTTTCTTTTTTTTCATTTTCCCTTGACATGGCATAGCCTAACTTCAAGACATATGACTTGTCATAGGGATTTCTAGGTTGGCTCTCATGTCTTGTTTTCTTTTTGCATATTATTTTCTTCTCTAATTTAAAGTAATTTCTCATAGACTGATGTGTAGGAATTCCTTTAAGGTGGGGGGCATACATTACAATAATTCATTTGCATTCTTGCCTCTTAGTGCAGCCTCGTCGTTTATGTGATGCGTTTGTTACATTGTGGATGACATTGGGTATGATGTCCTTCATAATTGTGATCTTTCTCAGCATATTAGATTCCTCTTGGTGGCTTGATGCAATACACTACACCCCCTAAGTTGTGAATATACAATGTTCCATAAGTGATTGACCTTGCATGAACTGAACAAGACTCCTTTGAACATATTTTGCATTTTACACTTTTTGCATTTTTACATTTTGTATTTTTGCCACCTTGCATGACTATGGTACTTTGTCTTTTTGTTCACAATATTTTTCTTTGTTGTGCCTTGTTAAAGTTATCAACATGTGTAACTTTAATATGGTTGAGTGGGAAGCTCACCTAGTGGCATGAATTTTCCCCATAGCCACTTTTGTGTTTGTAAGTGCATACCAACTAACATATGTATCTTATCTTTTTAGGCTTTCTCACCTTGCAAAAAACTAGTTATGTGGCCTCAAAGTGAGTACATTTGGGCTTTCTCACACCACAAATAACTAGTTATGTGGCCCCAAAGTAAGTACACATTCTCTTTTTTCAAAAAATTAGCCTATATCTAATCTACAACTAGTTGGATTGACGATTGAAGCTTCCTTTGTTCTTATGCTTAGTTTGCCATGGGATCTTCATCCTAGGGGCTTCATCATGCCTCTTGATTGTTGTCATTCCATCTTGCTAGTGTAAGTGGATTTGAACCCTCCCCTTGATGTTCATGGCTACTTTAGTGTGAGTTTGAAGCAAGTTCATCCTCTCAATAAAGTGGAGGCTAAATGTGTCATAGAAAAATGGCCCCTTTTCACTTTCATGGCCTTTTAGGTATTGTTTCACGGTGTCTATTTATTTTGCTCTAATTTTATGTTGCAACATGGCTTGAACATGCATATTTAGGTACTAAAATTCAAAGAACATCTTGTGAAGGTGTTGTGAAGTGTTGTAAGACATTTCTACATTCTTCTAGACTCTATTAATTATAATTCACCTAAAATTCACATTTTTATTCATCAGCAAGTCCTATTTTGAAGTGTTGTAAAGTCTTGTAACAAGCTTTCACACCTTTCTAGGCACATTTTCACTATTTATCCCTTTTTCATGCTTTATTCTACCCCTTTATACACTCATATGCTTAATTAAGTGTATTTTTGAGTATTATCTTGAAAAACAACATTAAATACAACATATTTCCCAACACACATTTTCAGGTCCTAGGTGGGACCCATTCACCAAGGGTGGCAAATGTGTCCCCCTTGGTCCTAAATTCAAAATACTTTAAATTTCCTTTCAATATTTTATTTAAAACCACTTGATGTCAACTTGTGATGAGGTATAAATGGGTAAATAAGGCACAAGTGTGTATAAATAAGTGATTTTCACCTCATTTTACATCTCCTACAATCCTAATTCATGAAGTTCACTTATTCACCTATTTTTTCAATAATTCAATCATTTTACATCTTTTCAAGCATTATTCAAGCACTTTGAAGTAGCCATTAACATTACTTCAGACTTGCATCATCAAGGGTTTGATAAGTTGATAGCATTTGCATGTTGTTAGTTTATCATTCCTTTGCATTTCATTACTTTATTAAGGGTTTTATTATGAGAAGTGGGGTTTGACCAAGGCAAACCTCTATTCACTAACCTTAAATCATTTTTCCCCTATTGCATGTTTGTTTGTAGACATAGGTGTGTATATTTGAAAAGGTTTTTGGTGTTGAAGATTGGCTTACAACTCAACTAGGTGCTTCAAGTCCACTCAAGTCTATTTCAATCTTGGAGAAGGTTTTCTGTTTGTTTCCTACAAAATTGACTTCGATAACCCAACAAGTAGTGATTTCCAGATCTAGTGTTACAGAGTTGTTTCCTGATTTTTCAAAAATTTGGGAGAGGACTGATTTTCCACTTGTGGAAAATGAGTCTTACCATGGTGCTAAAAATCTTAATTTTGTCATATTCTAGATCCTGATAGACATAAACTTGTTTTTGAAAAAAATTCACCACGAGGCGGACTGGTTCACCACCCCGGGTGAATGAGTCCCACTATGAAAAATTAGTGATTTTAGCTAGCATCCACAACATTCTAGATTCATCGTACTTCACCTAGGAGCACTTAGATTCATCCCTTTTCTTTCTACTCTGCATATTTTCTTCATTTAGTTCATTTTTTCATTACACAATGTGTTTTCAAACATAGCTATAATTTTACTTTTTCATTCATTCTCATTCATTTAGATCAGTCAATTATATTTAGTTAACTTAATTTAGGTTATAAAAAATCACACATTGAAAAATTTGAATGAACCATTACAATTTTTGCTCCTATTTGTCTACTTTTAGGTGAAAAACCCTAGAAGAGCAAGAGTTGTCTATAGGAGCCAAAAATCAATGGTTCAATAGGACGTTGAAAATTTTGAGTGGTTTGGTCTTTACATCTCAATATTTTTTCTATTCACTGGTTTTCTAAGGGTTGGGGTTTTGTTCTTCAGTCACTAGGGTTCAATTTTAAGGATAAAACCATCCTAAAACCCTAATTGTCCAAATGCCTTAGCTTTTTGTTCTAATTTGTCATTGAAATGTGTTTTCATTTTCCTAGTATTTTAATTTATAACTTGAGACATTAACGTGGTTGGTAAGTTGGCCCCTTCTTCCAAGAAAAAATTAGTTGCATGAGATTTTTAATATTTGATTTTGGTCCTAAGTCTAGGTGGGCTAATATTTTCAATGTTTAAATCTGCACTTTAGGTGAGGTCTAAAATATTTTTTAAAAAATTCCTAGGTCCAAATTCCCAGGATGGCCCCACTTTATGTTGTTAACTTAAAGAACATGTAGAAAAAATAATTAAGGAATGAGCTTGGCCCCAAAGCTACATTCTAATTGGTTCCCCGCTAACTTGCATTTATCAAAATAATGGAGAATACCCTACAGGATAGCAGGCATTCACCACATGGAAAATATTAGTGGTGGGCCTCACAAGCCTTTTGAAAGATGGTAGTGGTGTGCACTTTAGAATCAATAGTGGAGATTAAAGATGTTGATTTAATCTTGGTTGCTCCTTGCCATATTGCATCAGTTTTTTAAGTCAATCAAGGGTGCATGCAGGGTAGTGGGAGGTTGACACGTGGCCGCATCTTGAGTGTTGGAGCAACTATAAAACACAATGAAATATTTCATTAAATATTTCTTGGTGACTTTGGCAGGTTAAAAATTGAGCTACTAAAGGGACCTAAGGCTCTCATGGTTAAAAGGTGCCAAGATTTTTTAATCTTGACCGTCCATCTTGTCAAGATTTAACACATGTGCCAAAAACAATTTAAGTGTTGGCATAAGCTTGTTAGCTTAAAATGCATGCAAGTATGAGTGTATCATGGATTTGATCTAAGCTGCTGCCTACCAACCCGCACCCATCAATCTACATCCCAACAAACTCTTGTGGGATAGCATGGAAGCAACATATAACATTTTTTAATGCTTCCAAAGGTTGATGGTCGAGCCTAGGGTGATGAGGTAAGGTTTCTCATGTGGAATGTTCTCATTTGTTCGATGTTGAAGATAACCTATGTCAGAATTTTCAAACTTATTTGTTTTGATCTAAGCTACTCAATCATACAAATCATCACAAGATCAATCACTATATTTTCAAATTATGAAATCAAGTTGATGGAGCCATTACGGTACGCATGAGCAAGTAGAAATGGTGGAAATGATGTATTTATGTCAAATTAAAGGATAATTTCACCATAACAGCAGGAATGAAAGCATTTTTTCAAGTTACCAAAGAATTCTGAGGAGAACTGAAGACTATTCCTACACAGTTAGAGCTTTTCACATCAAAAATTAGGGTTTCAACTTCTCAAATCACGAGAAAGTCAATTTTTCATCCTATACAACCAATGTTGATAGAATTTTTATGTATTCTCCATTTATGTGCTAAATTTTTCAATCTAGGTTTCTTTTAAGGTTTGACATTCATTGCATTATTGTCAAACTTCCTTGAATTTACCTTATTTTATGTGTTCCTTTAGGGACACCTAAATTACCTGAATAGAAACCTTAAATTGAAACCCTAAAAAACAATAGTTTGTTATTTCCCTAAGAATGGAACTCCTAAAGGCTAAAGCTTCTAGTTCTTCTCCCAAGAGGATTCTCCATGATGACATAATAAGCCAATTCAAGGACTATGCTTCGACAATGAATAGGATGGATGGAAATTTTTTGTTTAAATGCCCTGGGGAAGAAAATGGTTTCATTCATAGACAACAAGCCATTAGGGATGTTTCTATCTTGGTCAATAGATGGAATATGTTCAAGTATTGGTTTGGAAAGATATTTTATAAGAACCCTACATGCAATGGATAGAAACTAGATATGGGGAAATTGGTTGTACTGAATGTTTACCTAGACATTGATCTTCTAAAGACTATGGCAACAAATTATGACCCCAATGTCTAGGTTGCATGAGGTCTCACACTAGTGTGAAAATTATTGACCTCACCCATGAGGGAATTACTGAGGTTTTCAACCTAATTCATGATGCAAAAGAGCCCATCAACCTCAATGCATTAAAATATGATTATGGGAACAACAAATCCACTTTCATGGTCACCACAATACCAATTTTCATAGCAAGGGAAAAGGGAAAGAGAAAGATAAGGTTATCAACAGGTGATCAAGAACCCTTCCCCTCTAATATAATTGATCACTACTTTGAGAGGTCATATTTCACTCTATGCCAAATTATAGGGTTTGACCCTCCTAAGAGGATGCTAGTAGCCTTTATGTATATTGCAGTGAACATTCAACATGTACTGGTGAAAAAATTATATGATTTTGGCTCATATTTGTTAGATGAAATTCACAAGGTACTAATGGCCTTAAAGAATGGTGAAACAAGAGTCAGTTTTTGGTGGTACTCCTTAGTGATGCATATGCTTTTTTTCAAAGGAGGGTAAAAGCACAAATTTGTGTCACGCTTTTAGCCAACTTATTAGCACAATTGAATTTAAGTATTTCTAACTAAAAATCAATTTTGGTCAAAGGTATGATCTAGTAAGATTCATTCTTGCTAAGTTAAATACTTCCACAACTTTTTTAACTAAAATTGTTGGCTAAAAATATATGGAGCACCACTTTGAGTCCAATTTACAAAAAAAATTAGAATTATTTGAAAATTTTGAAGTTTCAATAACTCTTACTAATGTAAAAAACATTTTTTTAAATATAAAAATACCCTTTTGTAGATCCATAACTATAGTTTTCAAAAATATATTTATTTAAATACTTTAATTATTATTTATATTTTATCTTTTATTTTTACTAAAAGTAGGCTATTAGCATAAAATATTAGGTTGATTACCATGATAAGGAGAAATACTGAAACTTATTAAACAAATTTAAAAAATATGACACACTAGATAAAAAAAAATATTTCAAGATGGTATAATTTTTTCCATTTTAGATAAATATTTAATATGAAAGTTGACGTCCAATGGAAAAAACTATTTTTTGATTCATGCACATTTTAGTATTTATTTAAAAATATATATTTATCAAAATTGGAAAAAAAATATATCCATGCACTAAAGTTTCAAGTTATAAATACACAAAAAATTGAAAGAAAAAAATTACTACAAAAAGTTTGACGTCTCATGCAACTTCATTTTTCAGCATTTTATCAACAACTAAATTATAGTGTTAATTTATTAAAAACTAGTTTAAAATTTTTATTTTTTTAATTTTTAAAATACAAACATAAAATATACTAACACTTTTCACTGATTCAAGTTTAAAAAATGGATTAGTGTTGGTCATTTCCTTTATAAAGTGTGACACAACTTTGTTCTTTTACCTAGGAGCTTATTATTTTGGGCATGATATGGAGCATAAGATGAAAGGTGAGAACATTGAACTCCTTTCTGTCTAGACATGGACACATCATCTGGATATGCATTATGGAAATTGAAGTTTTTTACTTTTATTAATCTATTTCATGAGAAGTTGAGAGGGTTTTTGATCAGGAATCCACTAAGTATTCCAATAGAGATTCATGATTTTTTGAGACCCAAGGATAGGAGGCTAGAATTGGACATTATCCATAATTGGGGTGACATAATCCCCCATCTAGATTGCACCATTTTTGGGGAATATTGTACACATGTAGCCCCACATTTTTTCCATAGTGTGTTCCATTAATTATTTGTTTTCTAGAGGTAATGTATTAGTTAGGAAATGTGGAAGACTCACAGGTCTAGCAAAGTGATCCCACAAAGTTGGTTTACAATTTCTTGAAGATTTTATTTTTTACTAAAATTACATACTTTTAGAAAATATAATGATTCAATCCTTAAAAAGTTCCATTTCAAGCATTCCAATTGAATTTTTTTTAATCAAACTACCTTAGATCAAACCCCCTTGGATAGGGCCTCACTAGTTTTAAACCATACCTATAACGAAGTCTCCTTTACACCTATCAAAATGTTGATAAAAAACCAATTTTGATTTACCTTTTAGGGATCAAATGAATTCATTTAAAATTTATTTTTTGTAAGTATGTAGTCCTTATTATAAGCTTCCCAAAGAGTATAATTTTAAATAAATTTAATTTAATTATTATTTTTTTTAATTTCTTGTGAATGTAGATTTTTCACTGAAAATCAAGCTCTATGTTCTAGACATGTGGAAAATAGAAGATTATCAAAAAAAAATTGAAAAATGTGAATGCACCAGATATTGAAGTCCTTGATCCAACAATTTTGTTTTTGAATTTTAATACATACAAAAAAATTTATGTGTTATACAACCTATCTATTTTTGAGTTGTAATTGGTTGGATTTTGAAACTTGATTAAGGAAAACATATTCAATAAAAAATTATGAAACCAATTGGAAACACTAGATATTGTAGTTACAAATCTAAATTAAAAAGTAATAATAATTTTATCCTTCATGGAAAAAATGTTATGTGCTATACGGTGAGTGTCACTCCTTACAAATGGTGTTTACTGAAAAAAACTAGTTTTCAAAGGAGATGGAAAAGGAAGTGCAAGAGCTGATTCCAAAAAAATTGGAAAAAATATATTTAGAATCTAGAGACAAAATCTCATGAATCACTAGTTTGCATCATCTTAAAATTCCTTGTGGTTTAGCCCCTATAGGTGCTTGAAAGTGAAGATTTAGTTAGAAAAAATCAGTCTAGTGTCCAATTTGGCAAAAAATTATAAACCAGTATTGTGGGATCACCAAGCAAGAATGAAGAAGGGAGCTATTTTCCCTACTTACATACTATTTTCAGACTTTGTCATGACCAAGGATGAGTTGAAGGGAATCCTCCAAAGGATTATATCCTATGGTATGAAATTTTTCCAAGGAATCATGATCTTGAGTGATTTATAACAACATTGAAAGATAATATTAGAGGAGGGAAATTTTGGCACAACTTTTTCTTCCTTGAAGATATAATTAGAAATTATTTTTATTGGGTGAAAGATGAGAATATAATTGTGAAGTGGTTAGCATTCACCAATTTAGAAAAGGTAAAGAAGGAGAAAGATCTAAATTTTAAAGGAACTTTTATGCATATAAGTGATGTATTTTTTAGAATTGAGGCAATACTAGAAAATTTTGACAAGGTGGTTGGGAACTTAAAAGAGTAGAGGGAATTAGTTGATAAAGGAAAGTATCCTATTTACAAGGAGAGGAATACCTATAAATCACTCAAAATTTTGTATATTTTATCCATGAGAAAACAAAAGGAAGTGGTGAGAAAAGAGGACAAAATTGCTACTCCTCATTTAGAGGAGTCTAGAGCACCATCACCAACACAAAAAATGCCACCATCTCCACCTCCAATGTCACCTCCACCTACATCACTAGCTCAGAATTTGTTTGACTTGGATTCACCTCTAAGAGAGCCCTCACCTAGAAGATAAAAAAGGTTGCATTAGTAGGGCTGGCTGATTATTCCCTTAATTCAGATGAAGAAGTTGTTACAAGAGATGAATTATGTATAACATTCATTCACCCACAAGGGAGGTGAATCTACCCATGCAACAACTGATATTAAGTAAGGCTATTTTGAAAGGCATCGATAATTTTGATGATGTTAGTGAGATGGCTTGTGACTAATTCATGAGTGATGATTCATTTGTGAAGTCTAAGATTTTTGAGTAATTTTTTTGGAGGGTTTAGAGGGATGGGTGTGATGATAAGGTACAACTAGGCATGATTAACTCTCCAAATTTTCCTAGGGAAGCAATTTCCTCCAAGGTCCTGGCAGAAATAAGGGCTAAAGACAAAGAAATGACACCTACTAAGAGCGAAGAACTGGTGAGAAAAATTTGATTGTTTCTATTTCCTAAATGGGACATAACACCAGCTATAACATTTGACACAATTAGAAGGCAAGGCTCAAAGTTGTTTGAAATAGATGAGGAGGCATTATGTGCACTACATGGATCATCCTTTAGCCTTGACTATAATACATTGGCAATATGGGCATTGACCCCAAATATAAATAATTATGAGGTTGTAGAACCATCTATAGATTTAAGGGGTTGGTTCATAATAAAAAGAGTTTTTCACACACCGACAGCTGAAGTAACCACCATGGCATTTAATCTAGAAAAATTTAGAAAAGAAATAGAATCAAATTGAATAGAATCTGTAGCAAATTGAATTTAGTTTCTAAACTACTAGGTTGAAAAATCTATTTGGTGAAAATTTGAAATTTCAATGCAGTAGTACTTAAATTTTAGGGAAAAAATAAGAAGTAGGTGTCTATTTGACCACCCTAACCACAATAAAATGCTAATATTTTTTTATAATATTTTAGACATAAGTAGAGGACTCATGTCCCGATGTGATGCATTTTTTTTGTAATTTTTTTTTAAGTAAATAATTAATTATGAATATTTTATTACAACTTTTAAAAAATATAAAAACTCGTATGTCTGACCACCTTAACTTGGCCAAAACTTCATGAAATTCAATTTTATTTTTTTAATCCTATAGTATGTGAAGCATAGAATGTGATGCATGTTTTGGATTCCAAAAATGTGATACCATATGAAAGCTATAAATGTTTTTCAATCAGCCTATCAATCAAAACTTTAGTCATAATTCTAATAGAAAATGAATAATAATTATTTATTAAATTCAAAATAAAGCATAATTTATATTGGTGGAATTCTAAGAATCTCCTTTAAAAACCCTTTTCATTTCATCAATTTTGTGTAAAAAAAAAGTCGCCAGCCACATACCCTACAAATACCCATCATATCGCCACTTTTTGGCCCATCATGATCCTGCACATACCCTTGGGGTAATTCAGATCTACAAAAGAGTTATGATTGACTGTCCAACAACCAATCTACCATTGGATTTGAATTATGGTGGTAATTGATGGTTTTGGATAGAAATTTTGATTAAATGTAATAATGCAACTATTTAACCATAAAAATGCAATGTTTTGAGATGAATTCAGAAAGAATGGGAACTACTAACCAAAATTGGAAACCAAAAAAAGGTAGAGTAGATATTGATGCACCTTTTATTTAAATGTTAGCTTGATCTAGGTGGTCAAGGGCACCCTAGACTAGGGATTTGAAAGAAAAAATTGAAATCACAAGTCCCAAATCCCTAGTCTATAGGTTCTTCCTTTCAAATTTCATTACCAGATCTTCATATATTATTGAGATAATGAAGTTTGCATATCCCTTCAAGTTGTAGGTCTTGAATGCATAAATGAGAAAATTGTCTTCAATATTCTTTCAACCCTCTTTAGATGTACAACCTTCACATAAAATGGGAGTAAGGGTTGTTCCATATAAGTCGAGCCCCATGTTGGTATTTCTGCCTCCACAATGACAAAATTGATGATAAAGACATCTTATCCTTTTGTGGGATAGAGGCTAAATGATAATGGAGTAATAAATTGATAAATTTTGGCAACTCATTAATAAAGTGACAAATTTCTGCAACTCATGACTCATATCTATTCTCTTTGATAGAAAAAATTCATGCTCATTGCCTTCATGGATTGATTTTAATTTGACTCGATTTGACTTGAAGAACTACAAGAATTAGTACTCACAAATAAAATGCATACATAAACATGAAGAAACTCACATGAAAATTAACATGATTCTTGAATGATTAAATTTTATAATAATTCTTGAATGCTAATGAATTTATTTTCAAAGTATAATATTTTCTCTCCAATATTGCTTGATAATTAAATTCCAAAAAATACTATGTATTTATATGAGCTAATCTAATTTCTTCAAAAAATAAATTGTGATAGTTGACAATTAGGATTTGAAATTCAAATAATAAATTACAACGCTGACATATTTAAATTTGGGGCCATTTTAAGAGGTCAAGGGGATATAGCACCTTAGATCAAATCCCACTTTTTTAGGATCTAAAGTTTTGGAGGAAAAATATTAAATGCATACTTGGGTTTTCCACAATTAATTTTTGATAAATGATAGAATGGGCCATGTAATACATAATTTAGGAAATTAAGTGTATAATTAGGTCTAATCACATAGGAGAGGGAAATATCTAGTGTGAGATTGTCAAGGGTGAAAATTTACGATGCTACAACTTTATCAATTTTGATCTAATTAACTAGTGGTAATGAAACACAAAAAAAAGAAAATGGAATCATAATAGACACATATGAGGAGGGGCCTTAAAAAAAAAAAGAAATAATAAAATCCATATTAATTTCCTCTCAATGCATATTCAAACAAATTTATTTTACTATGAAGAGTACTTGTATTTACTTTGACAAGTATCCTCATAGTTTATTTTTCATACACACCAAGCTAGGAGTAGAATATAATTGTGAATAATGCAAAATTCATCCTTTCATGTTTCTTTCTAAATATTTATCTATTGTTTTTACAAAGTGGAATAGCAAGTATAAATGGTGCATTTTTAATTGAATAGGGGGACACAATACAAAAAAATTCCATTTCTCACTAACTCATTTTTTATTTATTTTCCTTTTCTAACTTTTTAATTAGAAGGTAAGATGTTTTGATTATGTTAAAATTGGAAGGGCTAGTACCCATTACAAAGCATCCATAAAGGAAAAATATTTTTGACTTATATAAAATGAGACCACTTAAAAAGTGGAGAAAGACTTAGCAACAGTGAGACAAAAAGAACCACAAACAAACTATGGTTTTGATCAGAGCATGAAATTGGAGAACAAAGACTAACAAAAAAAAATGCAAGCAATCGTACAAAGGAACAAAACACAAAAACCACCAACCAATAGGAGTAGGGGGAAAATAGTGGAATCATGAATCTTATACACTAAAAGAAGGGCACCAACCCCCTAGAAAAAAATCTAGAACTTCCACTCAATAAATAGGCCTTATTAGATAGGGAACTTGTAACCAACAACTTCCAAAATAATAGTCATACCCAATGTAGGACCAAGCATCTAATACCATCTAATCTCTAGCACATTAGGAGAGAAGAAGAACTTTTGAGCAAGGCACAACAAACCCCTAACATGCTTTCTAGCAATCATGAAGAAGAACCAACAATAGAGTAGAAAAAAAACCCCATTGTAACACAATCAAGTTCTTCCAGCCAAACTACTCTCCACCTCAATAGGAGAGATCCCTACCTCAATAAGTGAAGCCAAGAAGGAGGCCAACTGAGGAAGATCACTAATTTTAACCAAATCCACTAGAACTACCTCAAAATAATTCATTGAAGCATGGACCAAGATGAAAGTAGGAACAATAGAATAGGCCACAATAGAACCCCTTAAACTAAAACCCTCCTATGAAGTTTGAAAAAATATTCTCAAAGGAGCAAACAAGACAACTTCTACTGAAAACTGCAACAATAGGGGACCAAAAGAAAGGAACCATGGGCATAGACCTGTCTATTTCACCTTAGAAGAAAACCCCAAACTCCCTAGAGTAAAGAACTCACCTTGAAACCATCTAAAAAAGTTGAGCAAACCAAAGGATGAAGAAAAAAAACCCATCAAACCTTCTTGCAGAAGCACAACAACCACCAAAAAATGGACCAATTATTGTAGACTTTCAACCCCCAAAGACATGGGGGAACCCCAGTGCTACTAATGAGGGAAGCCCAAAAAATACCATTCTCAAAGGAACAAAGGACTAGGTTGGTGACACAACCAAGCATGGCCACCGAAATGGCCAACATAAACTTGGCCACCACATAAAGGTAGTCAAAATAGACAGAAGGTACAAAGCCAAATTAGACCCAAACTACAACAATCATAGTCAAAGGAACATGAAGAAGAATCCTAGAAGTAATAAGAACTCAGAACAAGGGACCACAAGCCTCCAAAGGCCCCAAGACATGAGCAAGGAAACCCATGTAAAATAGAGAAAAATCCCCCAACATAGGGCAAGGAGAGCCCATACCAAAAGGAAAATGAGGGCAAGTAGACCTCCAAGAAATCTTCATAAGAGCTCTGAATGAAGGAAGCCCCAACTGCACCACCATCACCCATAGGTAGCTGTAGGAAAGAAGCATACCCACAAACAAAGTGTCACAAACCATGTGAAAGAGAATATACAAGAAAAGGGCCAAAACACATGTGAATAAAGATTCCAAGGGACCCAAGAACTACAAAAAGAGGGAGACTGAGCAACTAGGAGCATCGACATGAAAGAAGAAGAAAGTTTGGCAGACATCAGAGGGAACCATGACTTCAACAACATCTTCCACAAAAATGCGAGGAGAAACCAGAGGAACCACACACACTGTGGAGACAACATGAAACAAAACACCAAATCCCCATCTCCACCATCCTCGACATCTACGTCAGATCCCTCATCTCTATCTACACCATGAGATTTCAAAACCCCAGATCCCAAACACTAGTGCAAAAACAACAATATATGACTAAATAAACTACTAAAAATTGCATATAAATGACTAATTTTGGTCACGTGACCATTAGTAGTTTATTTCCAGTCATTTATAATGCGACCAAATTTATGACTAAACTATTTTAGTCATTTATCTAGTCATTGATTTGGTCATTTATTGAGTCAATGATTTCATCGTTAATTTAGTAATTGATCATTGGTAATTGGTCATTTATTTAGTCATTAATTTAGTCATTGATTATTATTAACTGGTCATTTATTTAGTCACGGTTTAGTCATGTTAATCATTTATTTAGTCATTTATGAACTAATGCTTTCAGATGTGTATGCAAACTCTTATGTTTGGAGAATGCTATTACAATAACTAGTCTATGAAACTGTAAATCAAGAGAAAATTTTGTTGTGATTGAATAATATAAAAAATTTAAAGCTCTTATATTATTAAAACTTCAAAAAAGTTGGGATTGAAACAACATTGGAAAATAATTCTCTATATATTCAAACTGTATATAAAACATGTTACAAAGAACTCTATATATAGAGTTTTGAATACAAAATATTTTGCAGTATGCAAACTACTGATTTATTATACTTTTAAAATTGAGAAAAAACTAAAACTAAATGGTGTGAATGTATGTAGATTTTGTGATGCCACTATTGCACATGAGATGGGCAGTAAATGCATCCAGTAAGGCATTGGTTTTGCATTTTCTCCTTGATTTGTACGTATCCACAATCAAAAAATAAACATATTACTAGGTAGTATAAACAACAAATATTTTAAAAGCAGATACCCATAAACATTAGAGTAAGTCTAATAAATAAAAATGCATAGAATTAATGATATTACAAAAGAAATACATTTGCAAAAGAATTAATATCAGAGTAATATCTTGAATATTACTAGCTTATCAGAGCAATATCTCCTTGCTATGTATTGTCCATAAACATATTACTAAATAGCTATAAACAATCAATATATTAAATGCAGATACCCATAAGCATTAGAGTAAGTCTAATAAATAAAAATGCATAGAATTAATGATATTGCAAAAGAAATGCATTTTCAAAAGAATGAATATCAAAGTAATATCTTAAATATATTACTAGATTATCAAAGTAAGTCTAATAAATAAAAAATGCATAGAATTAGTGATATTGCAAAATAAATGTATTTGCAAAATAAATAATCTCTACTTTTTCTATTTTTTATTCAATTATTGTATTATTTTTTAAATCAAATCACCACAATATCTTGAAAACTTAAATTTCATTCTAAATTTAAATTAAATTCTAATTTTCTAATTTAACAATTACTAATTTAGATATAAAAGCAACCTCTATTTTTTAGCTTTTCTTTTCTAATGAAAAAGAAAAACTAAAAAAGAAAGATTGTTTCAAAAAAGCTAAGCTAGCAATAAAATTATTTAAGAAAAACTAAAAAAATTATTAGAATGTCTCTTTATAACTAAAATTCTATTGTAATAAAATTATTTAAGAAAAACTAAAAACCTAAATTTCATTCTAAATTTAAATTAAATTCTAATTTCTAATTTAACAATTACTAATTTAGATATAAAAGCAACCTTTCTTTTTTAGTTTTTCTTTTCTAATGAAAAAAGAAAAACTAAAAAAGAAAGATTGCTTCAAAAAAGCTAAGTTAGTAATAAAATTATTTAAGAAAAACTAAAAAAAATATTAGAATGTCTCTTGATAACTAAAATTCTATTGTAATAAAATTATTTAAGAAAAACTAAAAACATAAATTTCATTCTAATTACTAATTTAGATAAAAAAGCAACCTTTCTTTTTTAATTTTTATTTTCTAATGAAAAAGAAAAACTAAAAAAAAAAATTGCTTCAAAAAAACTAAGCTAGTAATAAAATTATTTAAGAAAAACTAAAACCTTTTTAAAAACTTAAATGTATATTATCAACAGTGACTGCAACCATGAATGGAAGATACACTATGAAGCTATGAATGTGCTCGAAATAAATTATTGAAAGCATTGTGAGAATAAAATGGGTTCATGAATATAAGCCTAGATTATTTACAAAATCTACTTCAAGAACAAAATATGAAAATGAATGAAAATAAGCGAGAGATTCCAAGAAATGCCAAAAGTTGTGATATTAAGTGGAAAGAAGTTGAAACAAAGCCCTCTATTAAATCAAGATTTCCAATAAATATAATAATTCTCTCAGTTTATGAAGGTGCTCTCTGGGAATTCAAACACACTTTGGCTGCTCCTGTCTAATCTGTCATTCATCCCATTCAAAATCAGACACTTTACTTGGATGAAAAGCAAAAAATAAAATTAAAAAAAGAATTTTAGGGCATGCCATTTATATAATTTTTGGAGTTCCTTTGTGGAAATATCAAGTATATACAAATGCTTGTTTTATTGAGTATTGGGTCTCTACCACACACCCATGAGGAAGAGAAAATGAACAAAAAGAAAAATACCCAGAATGCTATGAAGGTCACAACCATTAGAACACAAAAAGCCCTCAAAATAATGAAAATAGTAAGTTGAGAGTGCAAAGTTTTACATTTTCTATAGAAAGAAAGTAACCCATCAAGATTTGTGCAGGGAGATACAAGGGTTTTTATCATATTGCCTCTACTGAGCTCGAATCGAGCCTATTCTCATAGAAATTTAAGAGATAAGAATAATGAAACTTACACAAGATTGTTGTAAAGGAGACACCCTCCAAAGTCTTCAGAAATGAGACTCAAAGATACTCCAATGGCGGTCAAACAAAGAGGAGAGATGTCAACAAATGGTAATAAAAGGAAATACAACAAAAAATACTCAGTCGCGACCAAGTGAGCTCAATAAAATGCTTCAAAATGGAGAATACTTTTCAGTTTCAAAACCAAAGACTTACCTCTGCAAGATTTTTTTTCAGGAAAATCATCAGAAATAACAGAATGAGTCACCATTCCACTCTCAAACCCTACCTAGGCATGGCGGTGTTAAATTTTCTCCAAAAATACAAGTGAAAAATGGAATGAGTTTCTTCTCCAAAAATAAAAGTGAAAAATGAAATGAGATTAGGGCTCGATTTCTTTTTGATTTAGGGTTTTTTCATTACCCTAGGCCGAATGGTTGATTTTTCACATTGTATTAAAGAAAATAGGTACCTTTTTATGATTTTTATTAGAAAAATCAAATACCATCACCCACTTTCCCACTTTTTTACTTCATTTCTTTACTTCATTTGATTTTGATTTCAAAATTAAATCTATCACTTTTAAATATATTATAATATTACATTTATATTATATTATATTATAATATTATATAATATAAATATTATATTATATTATAATATAACAATTATATTGTATTATTATATAATATATTATATATATAATAATAATATAATATAATATCATATTATATTATAATTTATTATTATAATATATTGTATTGTAATATAATATATTATTATTATATTATATTATAATACAATTCACTCCCTCAATTCAATTTTTTTTAATTAACCACTTTAATGTCACATTGTCTAATTTTTATGTGTGACTAATTATTTAGTCATTTTTATTTGTTGGACTAATTATTTAGTCATATTTATTTATGGTTTGAAATGAAAGATAGCCCTCAAAATGCAATTGGATTGTTTAAATCATATTTTATTAGTGAAATTGACCAAAATTGCTCTTTGATACATTTGACATGCTAACACAACATGAAAATCAAATTGGCTTCAAATCATAGTTAAAAACATTAATGATTCATTAGCATAATGAGTAATAAAAGTTAAAGAATGTAAATGTTAAATTTTTTTATAAAATATGTGAAGGCCTTAAGACTACACTGAGAGCCAATGCCTTCCATGCAATAGGTATTTTTGGTGCATCAAACAACCTAGGTGGCCAAATGGCTTGCTTAGGTAGGGGTCCCATGAGGGGGGCTGAAGCTCTATGGATTATGATCAAATTCCAAAGAAAAAAGAATAGAGTAATAGTCATTTATTTAGTCAATTATTTAGTCATTTATTTAGTTATTTTTATTTGTCTGATATTAGTCATTTATTTAGTCATTTAGTTGTGATTTTACCTGATGACAAAATTAGTCACTTATAAATGACCAAATTAGTCATTTATTTGTCAAATTCTACTAGTGTTAGTCATGTGACTAAAATTTTTAGTCACGTAGTCATTTAGTTGTGATTTTACATGATGACCAAATTAGTCACTTATAAATTACCAAATTAGTCATTTATTTGCCAAATTCTATCAGTGTTAGTCATGTGACTAAAATTTTTAGTCACCTGACTAAAGTTTTAGTCACATAGTCATTTATTTGCCAAATTCTACTAGTGTAAGTCTTCTTTCCCAAAGCCCACATTGCAAAGTGGTGCTATGTAATCTATTAGAAGGTAAGATGTTAGTTATGAGATTTTTTTCAAATTATTTTTGTAGAATTAATTAATTATATTTTTAATATAAGGTTTTGTATGCCTCTACAAAACTTACAATTCCTTTGCACCATTACTTCATACATAGCTCATGTAGAATTATTGCATATCTTAAATTGCTAGTCATCAAAGAGCTAAAGAAAAGAAAACTAAATATTAGCTATGATCAACTATTATTTAAGCATTGCTACTAAATCGAAGAAAAATTGAAGTGGGAGGAGAGCCCACTTATTTTCCTTGGGTCACTCAATAATGGTAGAGTTATCATACATTAGCTAATAATTGATTAATCTTTAATTGATTATTAGTCTAATTTATTCTCGCACACTTTAGCTAAACTTAGGAATGCTTTATTAGTTGAGATATTATTTGATCATTATGTCTCATCTCATGTGATGTTGAAACTTGTCATGATCTGATCCCTTTCTCATTTAGGGATTTTCTCTTATAAGCATTCAACCCTTATTGTAAATATCTCTTGGATATTATTCATGGGAAATATCACAGCTTTCATATCTTCTTGAAAGCTTCTTCTGTAACTTTTCTTTGATGAATATAGCAATTCTTGTTTGTAGATCTCTTGCATGGAAGGTGTATTAGTTTGTTGTTTGATCCTGTGGCTCATTGTTTTGTGCTTGTTTCACAATTCTAACATGGTATCAAAGTGTGGATTCAACAAACCCCTTCTCAATTTATGAGGTTTTCTTCTTCAACAAGGGTTGCAAACTTCATATCTAAATTCCCTTTGATTTCTTTGAAAATTTTGTAGGTGGTAATTTTTCAAAGCATTTTTGTGTGAAAAGGACCTTGTTGTTCGATTGAGAGCTATTGAGAAAGCCAAATTTGGCTTTTGTTTCACTTGATAACACTTTCATTTGTCATATCTGCGAGGGTTTAAAGAAAGGGTTTTTTTTCCAGATCTAGGGGGTGCCTAAATTTTTGGAGTGATTTGATCCAAAACAGACATCACCATTATGCTCAGAAGTCCCAAAAGCCCGTATTTGCATATATAATTTGTCAATTTTGGAGCAAGTCACCCCGAGGCAAAAAAAATTACTTGGCAGGGGCTATACAACCTCTCCACACATTACAAGGTAATTTTTTGTAAGAAAAATCATTATTCTTTTTCCTGAAAAGAAAAAAATTTTGAATAATTTTTTAAATGTAAACAAAAATTGTGTTTTTAAAAAAGATTTAAATTGTTTTTTAAAAGCTTTTGCACAATTTTTTTTTTTTTAAAAAGTCTAAAAGAAAGAGCAATACCTGAATAGGCCCTATGTAGGTGTGCCTACATCCTATTGGGTTCTCCCATACTTTTTTAAAAAACAATTTATTACAACAAAAAAAAAATTATATTTTTTTCCTTAAATAAAAAAATACATGTAATTTTTTATATATGTTTTTAAAAATATATATATATCAAGTTTTTTAATGCCTTTTACTTTTAAAAGTAAAAAAGAAAAAATACTTTTTGATGTTTTTTTATTTAAAAAAATGTAATAGTTTTTTGGAATTTTTTAACTTTAAAAAATAGTAAAATTGTGCAATTTTTTTGCAAAATAATGCACTCTAATTGGAGAAGTTTTTTCCAAAATTACTAAATTTGGTGGATCTCTATATTTGGTACAATTTTCAACAAATTTGGAGGAATTTACTTTTTCCCTTCTCAACCCCTCTCTATTGGGCTTTTCAGTTTCGCACAACAACTTCCAGAGGCCATATCTTAGCCATACGGTGGTCTTTTCGTGTGCAATTTATTTTGAAATGGGGTGAAATTTTTCACTCTTCACAGTCATACAGGTATTTTATAGTTTTGAATTAATTTTTTTTCTAGAATTATGTTTTCTCAGTCATGTAGTTGTTTAATTCTCACTTTGGAAATTTTGACAGGCCATATCTTTTGCATTTGGACACTTTTTTTAGTGTCATTTTTTTTCAAGTGTGTTTTTTTGTGTAATTCATCATGGTGCTACCAGTTTCCTCTTTTTTCTATAACATAATTATATTTTCATCTTGTGTCCTTTTTTGGACCTTATGGGTTCACATTGCATGTATTTATGATCTGTACACACTAAATAAAGTGCCTCAGCTTTGTATGTGTAGTATTGGGATTCTTGCAATCACTTTGTGACTTATTGTACTTGCACTAAGATATAAAGTGCCCTGGGGGTTGATGTTTCCCTTTGTTTTCCTTCATACCTTTCTCATGCATATGTGACTTTTTTTTTCACATTCTTTCTATTTGCTTGTACTTTCATGATTGCACCTTCATATGTTCTTGGTTCCTCTTCATGCACTACTTTTAGGCATTCAGCTTTAGTGTACTTGTCATGCCTCTCCCTTTTCAGTAATATAGGGGCATTTCTAATGTTGATGCTATTGCTTCCTTCGTTTCATTGGAGTGAGCTATGTATACAGTATTTGTTCCTATGTACTAGGCAGATGTAGCGACTGGTTACCCATGCATTTTGGTGAGATGGAGCACTTACCATATGGACACTCTTTCATTCCTATTTTTGGAGGTGACCTTCCATTTCTACTTGATTAGTTCTTCAGACTATTGGTACTTGTGCCAAGTGTATCTTCAAGTTTTAGATGTTTTACCTTGGTTTTCCATCAGATTTAAGTAGTTTCATTGGGGGAGCTCATATAGATTCTTTTCTTCTTAATCCTAATCATGCTTCTAGATGTTACTTTGTTCCTATCTTTTGGGACAACCTTTCCTTGTTTGGAGGCTTCTTCAGTCCTTCACTTGGCTTTCATCTCTTTTTGGAGTAGTCCCACAAAGTTTTCTCTATTTCTCCACATTATAGAGATTTTTTTTGTAAATGGGTACCTTATTTGGCCTTATTTTTCAGGACACATCTTGCATTCATTTTAGGGTTTTTAGCTACTGCCTAAGTTCATCTTAAGGGGGGGTGTTAGATTTATCATTCATTAGAAAATAATTAATTAATCTTCAATTTATTATTAGTCTAATTTATTCTCACACTTTAGCTAAACTTAGGAATGCTTTATTAGTTGAGCAATTATTAGATCATTATGTCTCATCTCATGTGATGTTGAGAATTTTCATGGTCTGATCCCTTTCTTATTTAGGGATTTTCTCTTATAAGCATTCAACCCTTATTGTAAATATCTCTCGGATATTATTCATGAGAAATATCATAGTTTTCATATCTTCATAAAAGCTTCTTCTGTAACTTTTTCTTGTTGATGAATATAGCAATTCTTGTTTGCAGATCTCTTGCATGGAAGGTGTATTATGTAACGCCCCGCCGTGCGAACCCCAAAGGACAACAACACAATAATTATAGCAAATTTTTTTATTTTTTATTTTAAATAAACATAACTTACATGTAATACACATTAAGTCATAAGATGAATTTCATTTAGTAAACTCACTAACACAAACATCCTTTGGGGTACACGAAGAGTCATTACGTAACTTAGATCCATACAACATCAATAAAGAATAGAATCCAAAGATATAAAGTAAACAATAACAAATATAACACATACATGATGATCAATGATAAGAAACCATTTGAATACGCAAATACCTCATATGCATGATCATCCTAACACATTAAATAACAACTACCATGGTCAATATCCACACCAAGTTTAACATTTCATTACAGTACAATGTTTAAGAAGTACAACGATACAAAAGTGTTTCCAATCATGAACGGAAACCATACAACAAGATAACATGATACAAATAGTTAGAGAAATACAAGTATCAAAATTGGCTTCAAGACAGATACAACTCTGAAGTCGCTGCAACGGCACCAATCTGCACCTCTCGATCCTCGACTGGGGACCCAATGGGGTGCTTAGCACGTTCCACCCGACCATGTGAGTCCGAAGACCCACCCCCCGTGCTAGGAGCTAACAAGAAAGAGACCTCAACCAAGAACATCCAACAAAGAACCACAAGACTCAGTGTCATACAAAAGTATCATAACACTCAGGAATTACAATGACATAATCAACCACATCCAAGAGTCATAAATCTCATCACATAAATCAAAGCAATAACCAGCAAACAAATAACCAAAGGATGATCATTAATCAACACGATAACATCATATCACAGTACCATAAGAGTACAAGGTTAAAACCCAAACATCAACAAGATTAAATACAATACCACAAAATACACCAAAGATCAATTAGGGTAAAACCATAAATCAATTCAAAACAACTATGTTTCATCAATTCAAGACAAAGAACCACTTCCAGAGGATTTCCAAAGAAGCAACATAATAAGGAGTGTTAGAGGAGAGTGTCATCGCATGGCTTACATGGATTATCCAGACTACTACTAACGCAAGGCGCCGCCTCCGTCTACTGACGAATTATCCAGACTAAAACCGAGCGCTAGGAGCCGCCTCCATCTATGGTTATCCAGACTACCTATTTCAAGGCGCCGCCCCATAGGGTTGCTCATGCGGATCCGTTACCCTTCGCGAAGACAAGGCAACGAACATGCCAACCACGGCCTTCTCAATCCCCTTTAGTCTGTGGTAGCACTCAAAGGCGGAAGAGGCATCAATTATCTTTTTAATGTGATTCTACCCACCCCCTAGTTAATTATTTAAATTATCACTTATTAATTTCACTCTAACGAGGGCTATCCTGGCGCCCCTTTGTGCGCCGACCACCCACTTAGAGCCACTCCCACTCTAGACACTCAAAACATAAAAAACCAAATCCAAGGGTTGTACAACATAACAAGTACAGTAGATCACAACAGAGAAGCATGCAAGGCATCACCCATCTTGCCATAAATACATAATCAAAATCTCAACGATTCATGTACAACCCTTTTCAAAAACATGAAACCAAAACACTTGCCACAACAAGGGCACATAAAAGGAGGAACACTAACCAATAGTAAAATAAACCTCTGGAAGATTCCCATAAAGTTACACTAGGGTTTCCCCATGAAAATCTGACAACAATAAAAGCAAAACCTTGAAGAACTATTTTCAATTCAATTATGATGAGAGAATACATCAAAATAAGATCAACAACTCCCTTAAACAACATCAACAACTTCAATACGAACTAAATCGGACATCCAAGGGAAACCTCTATTTTCTCCTCTCGGAATACCCATAATTCAAAGAGCTTTTCCATTTGACTCATTAACAACTCAAGCAGAACCACCAATCATGACAAAGATAACATTAACCAATTTGCCACTTAGGTAAAGAACAAAAGAACACATACTGGTTCCCAACGAATAGCAACATAAATAAAATGAGAGAAAAACTCCAACTCAAAAATCAACTCAGGAAAAGTCACATTGAAAGAATCCATAAAACCACACATTCTAATAATATATCCATTCATTCAATAAGAAGTAACTTGAAACATTTTAAAAAGAACATTAGTTTAAAGATCAATCATTTCCAACATTTAAGGATAGCACAATATTGCGAAGTGAAAATAAAATCTAATGGTTCAAGTCGTAAGACACTATTCACAAGTATACTCTTTCAAACACAATTATATTCCCATTTACACATTATAACAACAATCTCCCTTTGAAGATCAACCCACTCAAACCAACAATTTGATCCTAATATCAATCACAAGTATTTTCTAGAACTGTTCTTATAGAAATCCCACAAAACAACTATTAAAAGAATATGAGGGAAATTGACTTAGAAAGGATCATCTAATTTTATTCATTTACATAAACCCTTTGTTTAACTAAATATAATTAATCAAAACATTTATCGAATCAACAATCATTCACTAGCCTTTGTCGTAATACCCAACTATTTAAAGTTTTCAAATTTATTTACTTCCATTTATCTTATAAATCAATTCTCCCACCTAAACAGAAATAATCCTTATCGCCAATATTATCTACATACAAAACTCTACTTTTCATTATTTCTAAGTTAACTATCCCACTTGAAATTAATCAAATTGAGAATAAACTAATCTATCAATGTTACCCAAATTATTAACATAAAGAAACTCTCTCTCTAATCACTTTACTAACCTACTCAATAACATAATACCTAACTTAACTACCTAATAATTCTAATTTTCTAACTCCTATAATTAAATCATTTTCTGAACATAAACACATTAATCACAAAGTCTTAAGGAATAATTCCATACAAGGAAACCATCAACACATCAACCTTTAAGAACACTATCTTAAAACACTTACAATGAACAGGCCATTGAGACATCTCCATAAATATCCCAAAAATAACACCCATCTTAAAACAATTAAATAACACTTAACTAGTAATCACAACACTTTGTTTAAAACACATTTACTCACACATTATAACCATAAAGACCTTCCTTTAATTTAAGCATTATTTCAACATTTTTACCACTTATTTTAATATATCCACTTAATTTAAATTAAGAGAGTATTTACTACAAATAATTATATTTAAAATAACTATATCATTTATAAGATAACCAACTCCACCAAGTTTAATACAAATTCTAATTGTAACTTTAAAATATAATACTAAGATGACAATTCTATAATTTACAACTTTATTATAATACTATGGTGATGGCACTAATAAATTATTTCACATAGTAGTTTGATAAATAATTATTATTCACAGACTCATTAGATAACAAAAAAGTAATTAAAACCATTTAACATTTTAATCAGTATCATCTAAATTAATTAACCTATGAACCTGGGATTTATCCTCACATAAAAATAACTTTATCATTTAACCTTCCAGTAAAAGAAACTACGTAAATGTAGAATCACTTATCTCCTTTAGTGAACCCTAAAACTTAATTAGCTATATAAATCGATTTACTTTAACTAAACACAGTTCATTTATCTACAACAAAATTAAATACCTATTTCAATAATGTTTATTCGGTTAAAATCCTTTGTTAAATAATATTTTACTAAACAACCTAGCGAAATAGCCATTTTCACTTTAATTATTTACCCAATTCTTTTATTTTCTAAAGCAAATTCAATACTTTATTTACAAATCAACTATCTAATTTAAAATTCTTTATCACCTTTTATTACTTCACTTACCATAAAATAAAATTACACTCGATTCATATTTTACTTTTACACCACGATAAAATCATAAACAAAACAATTAAAGAAATTATTCATGTTTTATAAACATATTATATAAATACGAACCATTTTCTTTTGAATAATACTCATCATACAAATCTACTTATATATTGAAATATCCTCATAAATTCTAAATATAAAAGACTACCTTCACTCAAATCTTTTAACCTAATTATGTATCTATACTTGTTTATATAACCATACGCATATAAAAGAATAATAATAAAAAAGGTATAAATTCAAAATAAATAAAAAGTCACTCATATATGCAGTTGGGAATTCAAATGCCATAACTCAGATAGGTTGACAAAGAAATCAGAGAGGCTATTTAATTCTGGACAATGTTTCAACTCTAATTGTTGTAACAGTGACAGGGTGCCAAGGGTTTTAGAGGAACTATTTAATTTACTACACTTTTGCAAGTCCAACGTTGCAGCTGTGATAATTTTGCCTATAGTTTTGGGGAGATTTCAAATACGTGACTTATGCGCAGGAGAAATAATATTAGATTTATTAAAACAATAAATCTTTATAGGTTAAAATTAGATTAATCTTTAAATTGTTAAGTTAATTTTATTTTCTTGATATCACAACTTAACTATGACTCTCAATGGATGGTAATTATTATCATTATTACTCAAATTTTATTTAAATTTATTTTATTTTATTTTCTTCTGTTTTGACATCAATTTCTGTAAACATAAATTTATGTTGATTTTATTAATTGTTCTACTTGGTGGCACTAGTTTACAAATCACTAGGGTTTCTACACAATTACGAACTAGGGTTGGTATTAAAAGCACATACAATAAAGCTTTTACTAGATTATACGTATATAAAAATAATAATTATAATGTGCACCTTGTAATGGTAGGATGCTCGTGTGCAGGCAGAGGGGATATGCAAAAATTGAATTATCTGTGTTGGAAGGATTCCATGTTGAATTGTTTACAGCCAATCTCTGAACCACTTCAACAAAATTTTTTATTAAAGAAATTATATGGAAACAATCTGTACAAATTCAATGATTACACACTAAAATCTTTACATTCAATTGACAGAATAACATCCACAAATGCACTTATTATTTATTTCAAGCTTTGCTTTAAATCAAAAGAATAATCTACTTTAATGAAAACTCATCAAGCCTCTAGTTTAAATAGAATATTTATGAAGTCCTAAAATTATTCATAAAATAATTTGCACAAGGTAAAAAGATAGGTCACAGAGGTAAAAAGAGAACAACACCAATTTACGTGAAAAACTCCAATTGGAAAAAAAACCACTCCAAAATATCTGCAACTTATTTTATTGATCATCAATGAAAAAAAATACCTTTCCTCGATCCCTTCCAGACAAGAGCAGTAATTTATTGAGGTTGAAGGATGGATCAGCCAGCAATTACGCCTAAAACTTTTGCCGCATCTTCAAACCCTTCGTCAGTGTAGAATTCCCCTAAATTTTTTCTTGCCTCCTCTTAAAGAAAATACCAAATTCTCCGTTCAACCGCCCTAACTCCTCTTTCTCCTCCGTAAAAGATTTTCAAAAAAAAAAACTAATTTTTATTTACCCACTTTAATTAATCATTACTTTATATATTTATTTATTTAATTTCAACCAATAACTTCTTTTGTTTTAAATTACTTCCACTTAACTCTAAATTTTAACTAAAACAAATTTTCATAAATATTTAACTTTTAATTAAAATATAATTGAATAAATATTTTTACCGTAATTTATTTAAACTTAAGTTTAATTTTAATATTTAATCCTCTTTAATATTTTATCACTTTTAAATTTATTAATTGAATTTAATCATTAAATGATAATTACCTTTCCTCATTTAATCTGATTATTTTAAATAACTAACTCCCAACGATAATTAAATTGACGTTTATTATTGAATCTAATTATTTATTTAATTCCAAATGAAACACGTAACCTTATAATTAAATTAATTTTATTAATCAAATCCAAACATATTATTAATGTTACCTCATAACCTTAAAATTAAATTAAATAATAAAATCACCACATCATCATGACATTACCAACAACAACTTACTTAACATCAACGACGACCGAAACAGAGGGCACTACATATTAGTTTGTTGTTTGATCCTATGGCTCATGGTTTTGTGCTTGTTTTACAATTTTACCAAACAATTTCCTAGGATTCCTAATTGGATTGACTATCAACCTCATAAGGTCAGCCAATTATAAACAACAAATACCTAGGAGGGGGTTATTTAAACTTTAAAGGGGTTTGCCACCGAGCAAAGGCCTGGAAAATACAAGTAAACACTTAACTCATAAAACCTAATAATGAAAGCTAAATGAAGGATGCAAATGATGAAATAATGCAACAATAGGTTATGACATGTGTACCTGGGAAGTTTGGAAATGTGACAAGGATTTCAAAAATGCAAAGAAGCTATCAAAATATGTTATGGAGTACTAAGATGCCCTTACTATATTATTAGTCCCGCTACTATTTTTTGGGGCAGATGCAAAATCTTCAGATGTCAGAACTAGATCTAGAAGAATTCCTAAAAAAACATACCATTAGGAGGTCTAAGATGCCCTAGGTCTCTTATTAGTCATGATCTGAATTTCTCAAATCTATAAGTGTCGTCTTGGGGCTTGATGTCTACTCTTTCTTCTTCTCTGATCTCAGGTTTTGAAACTTCTAGATTTGTCCTGTAGGTGAGTTTTCATGAACATGACAACATTGAAATCCAACTTTCCAAATTTGCAACATTGCACTTCAAATGATCTTCAAGCCTTCAACCTAAATCTGCAATCACAAACATGTAAGAGACGAAAGACTTGTTGATTGTTAGTAAATGGGGGTTTTCCTTGGCCAAAACCCTTGTTGGTAATTAAACTTTGAAATAGAATGAAATGTATGGAAATGATGAATGAACAAAACACTATGTTGCAACTCACCAAACCCTTGTAACAAGGTGCTCTAAATATGCTTGAAATGGATGCAATGGATGTGTTTCTTAACTTTTACTTGAAGGATGTTGATCTTGAATGAAACACTTGCATGAATATTAAACCCTAAACCACAAATGTTAGCACAATAACAAACATGATGAAGCAATATCCTTGATATGGGTATATGCAGGATCATCATGGAAAAAATGGGAGCTTAAGTGGTGAATTTTTTTGAAAAATCAAAGTTAGGCAACTTGACATAAAAATTTGAATATATTTTATTTTAAAAATATGTAAGAATAGAATCTATAGAAAATTGAATGTAGTTTCTAAACTACTAGGTTTTTTTTTTTTAAAACTATTTGGTGAAAATTTGAAATTTCAATGCAATAGTACTTCAATTTTACAGAAAAAAAAAGAAGTAGGTGTCTGTCTGACCACCCTAACCAAAATAAAATGATACTATTTTTTTATAATGCTTTAGATATATAAGTAGAGGAATCATGTCCTAATGTGATGCATATTTTTTTGTAATTTTTTTCCAAGTAAAATGATTAATTATGATTTTTTTATTACAACTTTTAAAAAATATAAAAACTCATATGTCTGACCACCTTAACTTAGTCAAAACTTCTTGAAATTAATTTTTTTTTAATCCTATAGTACGTGAAGAGTAGAATGTGACGCATTTTTTAGATTCAAAAAATGTGATACCGTTTGAAAGCTATAGATGTTTTTCAATCAGCCTATCAAGCAAGACTTTAGTCATAATTCTGATAGAAAATGAATAATTATTATTTATTAAATTAAAAGTAAAGCATAATTTAGATTGGTGGAAAACTTAGGATCTCCTTAAAAAACCCTTTTCGTTTCATCAATTTTCAGTAAAAAAAAGTCATCAGCCACATAGCCATCATAACGCCACTTTTTGGCCCATCATGATCTTGCACATACCCATATGATGATTGAATCTTGATGATGGATCCAAATGCTTGATGAATTTCCCTTGAATGATGGAATACTTGAACACTAGGATGATTAGATTGCTTTTTATCTTGCTTGGTATGAAAATGAGAGGAGGAACCTTATATTTATACTTATCTATGCTTAATATCCCAAAATTACACCACAAAAAGCCAACATATGAATTTGAATTAATTAAAAGAGGCTAAATCCTAACAAAATTTTAAATTAAATATCAAAAATACCTCAAGGGTGACTAAGATGTCCTAGGTGGCATCTTAGTCCTGAGGCATGAAACTCGAGGCACAAATTCCAAAAAGGGTCCACTTTAAGGCACTTTTGAAATCAGGGTCCCAAGACCTTTGGGGAACAAAGACACCCTAGGTGACATCTTAGTCCCAACCCAAAAATTAGGGACATATAGCCAAAATCATTAAATTATCATTTATCCCCTAATGATTTTTGGGATTAGCCAGAAAAGGATATAGTTCATTGAGCTTTTGGATACAAAATAGGACCAATTAAGACATAAGTAAGGAGAAACAAAGCAAAGAGGACTCAAACAAGTGTGAAAATGAAACTGTATGCATTTTCCTATACTACATTTAGCCCCCACTTTAGTGAGACGATGAACTTGCTTCAAAATCACACTAAAGTAGCCAACCACACAATCAAGAGGGGTTTAAATGTACACATTCTTGTAAGATAGGATTACAATAATCAAGAGGGTGGCCAAGACCCTATGGAAAACCAACATAGGCACAATGAAATAGACATGCATACGATATATGAAGTGATATCTAGATCGAAAACATACACCATAAAAGACATAAAAAGGAAAAAGGAAACAGAAAAATGTTATAGGTCAAGCTTAGACTAGCCACCCAATGTGTTGTGGAGTAGGTCTAGGTTGTTTTTCCAAGAGAGGTTTACAAGTGGAACGCGATTTCCACTATGCAAACAAAGTGCATGATCAAAAGTGGTAGTGAAGCTAGTTGTTCACTAGGTGAGTGCCAAAAGGTCCATATCAAAGCCATACCCCCATGACTATGATAAGGACAAAAGAAAGAAAATGCACACTCGCAAGGGATAGTGAAGCTAGGTGTTCACTAGGGGAGCCCCAGGAGACCATACCAAATCCACACCTCCATGACCTTAATAAGGTACCAAATGAAAAAAATGCATGCTCATAAGGGCTAGTGAAGCTAGTTGTTCACTAGGTGAGCCCAAGGGGACCATACCAAAGCCATACCTCCATGACTTTAATAAGGTACAAAAAGAAAAATACAACAAGAGAGAGGGATGTTTTTGAGGGATTTTACTTCATTCATGCGAGGTCTTAATAGTAGGGGAAATCATGCTTAATGCCTCCAAGAGAGGATAAAGACAAGGTCTCATCCTAGGGAACAATGTACTCAATGTTTCTAGAGCCCGACAAGTGCAAGGTCTCATCCTACGGAACATTGTACTTAATGTTTCTAAGAGAGGACAAGTGCAAGGTCTCATCGTGGGGAACATTTTACTTAATTTTTCCAAGAGTGATCAAGGAAATATCATGCTCTTGGAGGAAATAAAACCCCATGACACCACCAAGAAAAGGACACATCGTAAGAAGGAAGAAGATCACACAAGGAACATGAAAAAAAATGAAATCATGCCAATATATGCCTCCACTATAAAAAAATTTCTAAACACCATGCTGTGAGTAATTACTTTAAAGTAGCCAAGCCATGAAAGAGAAAAGGAAAATGGGGTTGCCCTTGACAAACACATAAGGGGTCTATGTATTCAGGTTCAGTATCTATCTTTGTTGCAATGATATTAGAGAGCTCAGAACCATCATCATTCCCCAAATACACATAGAAATGGAGGAATGGCACAAAGAGAGTGAAAAAAAAATGAAAAACATTTTGGGTCAACATGGAATAGACATAGGGTGTCTCAATGCCTTGCATCGTCCCCAAAAGGAAAACATGAGACAAAAATGAAAAGGGAAAAGCAAAATGTAATGAAAAATCTTTTGGGTCAACATGGAAGAGACATAGTGTGTCTCAACGCCTTGCATCATCCCCAAAATGAAAACACAAGAAAGAAATGAAAACATAATGAAAAATATTTTGGGTCAACATGGAAGAGACATATGGTGTCTCGACGCATTGTGTCATCCCTAAAAGGAAAACACAAGACAAAGATGAAAGGGAAAATGAAAATGAAAGGTAATGACCAAAGAAAAGGAAAAAAGCTTATGACATATAGAAGAATGAAGGTACAAATAGAGGAATGCACACATAGATGAAACATCAAGTAGAACATCATGGGAGATCACATTACACACATGCAATCAAACAAAAAGAATGTAAAAGAGAAAATAAAAATATTAGTAAAGTAGATGCAAGTCAACTATCTAGCAGGTGATTTGCATCCTAGTCTTATTTAGTATATGTAGAATGTAGATCACTAGAAAGAGGTACAACATCAAGTGTTGTACTAGGAGAATCACTAGGTTCAACACATGGTGAATCGTTCAATTTAGGAGGATGAACATGGTCGTTATTGTTTAAGCTCATACAAGAGGAAAATAAAAAATTCAACTCATTATGCACTTTCTCATCAATTTTAGTTGTTTCTTCATTGTTATCCAATTTAAGCACAATAGGAGGACAAATGATAATATCCTGAACTATATATTTTTGGGAATGTGGTTTATAGGCTACTCTTGCAGTCTTAGGATGTTTCACCTAAAAGGAGAGAGATAAACCTCACTCAAAATCTATGTGGTTCACTCAATCTAATTTATGTATGATGTGATTAAGACTAAATCAGATGATCTAAATAAAACTAAGTAATGTAATTTACTGATTATGAATGCAAAACCTAAGATATATGCAATGCTTGAAAACACAATGTGATATGCAAGCATGAACTAAAAGATTAACAAATGCAAAATAGAAACAAAGAAGGATAAATCAGAGTGCATTTGGGCAATGAATGATGAATATAAAGTGTCTTGAATGCTAGAAAAAATTAGTGAAAATCACTAGTGGGACTCAATCGCCATTGATGACAAATTAGTCCAACTTCTGGCAAAACTCTTGAAAACTGGTTTCTGACTGTCAGGATCTGGAATTTGACAAAATCTATCTTTCCAGCCTTAAGTTGGGACTCATTCACCATTAATGGTGAATCACTCATCTCCAAAAATTTTGTGAAATCAGGGACCAACTTTGTAGCACTAGATCTATGCTTGTCTTCTTGTCAGGTTGATAGGGCCAAAACTACAAAAAATAGAAGTACTATAGGTTGTCTCCAAGCTTGAAATATGTTTGATTTGAATTGAAACACTTTATTGACTTCTTTTCCACTTTTTAACACAATTTCTTGACAAATATTCATACAAAAGTCTACAAACACACATGCAAAAGGGGAAAAATGGTTAAGGGTTAGGTTATAGGGATTTTCCTTGGTCAAATCCCACTTAGGTAATCAAACCCTAAATGAAGTAATAGAATGAAATGGACAAGGAAAGATGAATAAACAACATGCAAATTTCCTAAATTCACCATAGCCTAGTTGAAGAATTATGAAGTTATACCAATGGCTACTCCAAGATACTTGATTGATGCTTGATTGGATTATGCAAAGTGCTCAAATGCTAATTGAATGCTTAGTGAATAAGGAGATTTCTTGAATGAATTAGGAGATGTAAAAATGAGGAGAAAACACTTATTTATGCACACTTTTTCCTTAGTAACCTGATGATACCTCATCATAGGATGACATAAGGTGATTTTGAATAGAAACCCAAAAGAAAATGTTTTGAATTTGGAGTCAAGAGTGACTCATTCACCACCCATGGTGATTGGTTCCCACCTTGGACCTGAAAGTGGGTGTCACAAATTATCTTGCATTTAATTTTGTTTATCAGGTTTACATTCAAAATTACACTTAATTAACCATTATGAGTGCATAAAGGGGTTAAATAAAGCATAAGAAAGGTGTAAATACTGAAATTAATCCTAGAAAAGCATGGAATCTTGTTACAAGACTTTACAACACTTCAAAATAGGACTTGATAAGTGATGAAAAGGTGATTTTTAGGTGAATCGTAATGAATAGAGTCTAGAAAAGAGTAGAATTTTTTTACAACACCTTCACAAGATGCCATAATTTGAATTTTAAGGACATAATGTGAATGTATAAGTCACATTACAACATTAAATCAAAGAAAAACAAGTCAATAATCATTAGAGAAAGAACTAAAAGACCATAAAAATGTCCAAGAGCCATTTTTCTATTGTACATTTAGCCCCCCCTTTAGTGAGAGGATGAACTTTCTTCAAATTCACAATAAAGTAGCCATACATATCGAGAAGGATCGAAATCCACTTATGTTAGCAAGATGGAATGACAATGATCAAGAGGGATGATCAAGACCCTAGGATGAAGATCCCATGGCAAACTAAACATAAGAACACAAGAACACAAGTGTGAAATGATAGAAGAAAAGGAAAAATTTGATTGAGCTTCGATCGTTTGTCCAACTAGTTATGGATTAGATCTAGGTTGTTTGTGAGAAAAAGGGAATGCATATTCACTCTAGGGTGATAGAATTGATAGCGGTCTGTCGGGTGAGAAAAAACAAAAGGTAAGATACACAAGCTAGTTGGTATGCACTCACAAACACATAGGTGGCTATGGGGAAATTCATGCCATTGAATGGGCTTCCTACTCAACCATATCAAAGTTATACCTCCTTATAACTTTAACAAGGTGCCATAAAGGAAAATGCCAGTTCATGCTTCATGAGACAAGAAAAGATTTGAATGCTTAGAACCCATGAACAAGGAGAAAGGTACCCCAAGAATGCAAGTTGTGTCATGCAAGGTGGTATGAATGTAAAATGTAAAATGTAAAAATGTAAAATGTAAAAAATGTTCAAAGGAGTCTTGTTAAGTTCATGCAAGGTCTATCACTTAGGGATCATTTTGTCTAACATCTCCAAGAGAGGACCAATCAAAGAATAAAATATTCACAACTTAGGGTATGCATTGTGTTGAATTAAGCCACTAAGTTGAATGTAATATGCTAAGATAGATCACACTTGTGAAGGACATCAAACCCAATGTCATCCAAAAATTGACGAACAATTCGTATAAAGTAACAAGGCGACACTAAGAATCAAGAATGCAAATGGAATGATGCCAATGTATTCCCCCTACTTTGAAGGAATTGCTACACACCATTCTGTAAGCAATTAATTTAAAGTAGAGAAGGAAAAATGCAAAAATAAAACAAGCCATGAGATCCCACTAGGAAAGCCCCTATACCAAGTCATATGTTTCTGAGTAAGGTTGCTTCATGTAAGGGAAAGATAAAACAAAAGAAAGGGGAGTTTCCCCCCAGAAAGGAACATACCAAACACATAAGGGATTTATGGATTTTGGGTCAGTATGCTCATTGATGCAATGTTTTTTATGAAAGAGCTCAAAATTGTCATCATTCCCCAAAGCACATAGAACTAGAAGAATGACACAAAGAGACTGAAAAAAAAAGAAAAAAAAGTTTGTTTTGGGTCAACATGGAAGGGACATTTCTCTCTCAACACTTTGCATCATCTCCAAAAAGAAAACACAAGTGAAAGTAAAATTAAAAGGAAAAAGAAAAGGAATATTTTGGGTCAACATGAAGGAGACATTGTGGTCTCAATGTTTTGCATCATCCCCAAAAGGAGAACACAAAGGAAAAAGGAAAAATTATCGTTTGGGTCAACATGGAAGAGATATAGGGAATCTTAATGCTTTGTGTCATCCCAAAAAGGAGAACACAAAAGAAAAAGGAAAAAAAGAAAAAAGGACCTTTTGGGTCAACATGGAAGAGACATAGGGAATCTCAACACTCTGTGTCATCCCCAAAAGGAGAACACAAAACAAAAAGGAAAAAGAAAAAGTACCTTTTGGGTCAACATGGAAGAGACATAGGGAATCTCTACACTTTGTGTCATCCCAAAAAGGATAACACAAAATGAAAGAGAAAAAGGTAATGTACAACATATAGAAGAATAGAGGTACAAATAGAGGAAGTGTACAAAGAGAGAGAACATCAAACACACATTAATACACACATAAAATAAAATCAAAGAACAAAAGAAAAAGAAAAAAAAAAGGAAAATGAATATAAAAGGCTACTAAGGCGAATGCAAGTCAACCATCTAACAAGTCATGTACCTCCCAATCATGTTCAATGTATTGCGAGGGAGGTTGACTATACAAAGCAAGAATTGTAAATGTCAAACTAGGAGATGTACCAGGTTCTTCACTTGGTATAGAAGATTTATCATTTAAGCTCATGGTAAATGAAAATAAATATTTTAGATTGTTATGTACTTCTTCATCTATTTTGTGATCTCCTTGTCATCATCATCATCAAGATTGATAAGATAGGAGGAGAAAGGCTTATTTCCAAGGAAGGAGGTATCAAAAGTTGTGGTTGTTGGATAGGTTCATTTTGTAGTGAGAGGTGGATTGTATTATCTTGTGGCAGTTCATGGGGGAGAGGGCGATCATCTATTGCTTCTATCAAAGGTGGAGGTTGGTTTTCTTTGTTTTCTTCCATTTGAGATTGACGAGCAAGGAAATGACAATGACGCCTATGCTCCCTAGCACCGTGGTTTCATTTTATTTTATTTTGAAGTTGTTAAGGCGTAAGAGTGGGTTGATAGATCATAGGTTCCTTTTCTTCCGGAGGAAGAAGAATAGAAGAAACCAAAGAAGATGGGTCAATCACTTTCTCTTTGGCTTTATACACTTGTTTAATGCAAGGAGGCATGACGAGATTTGTTTCATTTTCTCTTAGTAATTTAAATGAGGAAGGGGAAGTGTTTATGGTAGGTTTCTCATGAGGTTGTATTGTCTGTTCTATGTTAGACTTGGGATGAAGCACGGTTTCATGAAGGATAGCAGTAGTGGAAGTGGGTGGGGACAAGTTATGAAGAGACAATTTGGCTATGTGTTTGGCTTTGAACTTTTGATAGGTTATGAAAAAGACAATCATTCAAGGGGTGATAGGTTCCATAGGTTTAGGCCAAAAGGCTTCAAAGGAAAAATATTCTTTAGAGGATAATGGTTTAAAGCCACTATGGTGTACGGTAAATATTTCATTTCCATGCAGAAAGTTCTTCAAACATTTGTGAATAATTGAGGGGATCGCTTTCATCAAGCGGAGCCAAGGATGAACCCATCGTAGATGAAATTGGTTCGATTTTGGAATCATAAAAAATGTTACCTCCAAAGTTTTGGGTCCTATATATAATGGGAGTACAATCAATCCAATCATAGTGCATGCAAAACTAGTATGTGTTTTAATCCATGCAGTTGGTTTTTTATAATCATCTTGATAAAGATCATGTAATACTAAAAACTCCTCCATGATCACATTCTTGCCACTGGGGGGATCTATTAATATCCCATTCGTGGGCTTATCATAGATTCTTCCAACTATGTAAACAAGACCATCAAGAAGCTTTTTAATTATATCATGAGAAGAAAAAGTAATATCAAGAGATTTTTTGGTTGGGCCCTTACAAGGGATGACGTCTAGCGTACCCACAAGTTCATCCATAGGATTAACTTGGGTAACATTTTGAGTTTATTAGGTTGTTCATTATTTGTATTAGTGTTCATCACATGAGTGTTTAAAATTTCACTAGCCTTGACAAATGAAACATTGTGTTTAACCATAGGGTTGGTAAAAATTTGTAAATTTTGGTTAGGGGGTTCAACAGACTTATTGCCTTCATCATTGACACCCACAATGGAAAAACGACCACAATCAATGAGGTCTTGAACTAAGTTTTTGACATGCTTACATTGTTTGGTGTCATGTCCATTTTGGCAATGAAAATGACAATAAGCATTAGGTTTAAAGGTGGGTGGTAAAGGCTTCATGGTATCAAGTGGTTTAACAGTAGGAAAAGTGATCATTTATTGTTGGAGAAATTGGTTCATTGTATTATGGAGGGTATCAGGAAAGGGAGTTAATTGTCTCTTCGGGTCCCCATAGGTAAAGGGAAGTGCTACTTTAACAACTTCCACTTGACTTTGAACAGGTTGGGTTGGTTGTGGAAAAGGTGGATTGAACTGTAAAAATCCTCTGTTTGGTTTTCTAAAGTTTTGTGCATTTTTTTGGTTGGTTTTCTTGGACTTCTCAGCTTCGTTAGAAGTGGACTTTGAATCACGACTAGAAACTGAGTTGTCATAGTCACAAAGGGTTTTGCATAAATGCATAAACAAAGGAAATTTCATCATAGTTTACTTATCCTAAAGGTGAGTGTGCAAGTTTTTGATAAACATCTTTTGCAAATGTTAATCAAGAATCTTTACATCAATTTGAGGATACAATGACTGATATCGTGAAATGAAATGAGTTACTTTTTCATTTGCATTTTTTTTACATCGCATTAAATCAGCCATTCTCTTTTTAGGAGTCATATGGACTTGGAAATGACTTATGAAGGCATCCACAAGTTCATTGAAGGATCAGATTGAATGATTGGGTAAGTTTGAAAATCACTCCAATGCAGTGTCCTTCAAGGTCCTAAGAAAAAGTTTGGCTAACAACTTATCATCAAGGACAATGTCACTACACAAGGCTATATAAGCATTGGCATGATTAGTAGGGTCTCCTTTACCACCATATTTATCAAACCTAGGAATTTCAATTCCTTTTTGCATATATGTGTGTAAGATTTCTAAGGATAATGGACTACTACAAACATGATATATGGGTGGAGCATTTTGAATTTGGCTAATGGTGGAGATTTTTTCTTGCATAGATGAAATGGTGTTAAAGAGTTATGTAAAGATGGGATCGGTGTAGATGGTATAAGGTGAAAGGGAAAATGGTGATGTAGTGTATGTAATGTTAGGTGAAATGAAAGGGACACTTAGAGGGGTGAAGGTGGAAGAAGGAATATGTGATGCCACAAAATAACCAGGAATGCTAGTTGGAATAGCAAAAGAAGGAGTCACATGACTAACATATTGCATAGTTGTTATAACTTGAGGATTGGTATAAGTTGGTATGGATGCTATGGTTGAAGGAGGAGGATTGTGAGGTCCTCCTTGGCTAACAACAGTGTTGGTTGACTGGGAAGTAGAAGGAACATGTTTGTTGTATATCTCAGCTATTCTTTTAACAAGTTGTAAGATATCATCACTTTCAATCAAATGATGAAGGTTTTGTACTGCTGGTATGGTAGTGGTGGAAATTTTTTCAAGGGACAAATCTTGTTCTAAATGTGAAAAATACTCATGAATACTAATGAATTTTTCTTGTGGAATGGAATTGTTTTGTGTCAACATTCATTTAATGGAAAGGTGAAGGAATAGTAGTGGTACTATCCATTCCTAATGCACCATTGTCCATACTAAGAGTAGGAGCTCTAGAGATCTCAAGGTCCACACCAAAAGTCCTATCGTGGGAAGCCATGAGTCTAGAACTTTGTCTCACTAAAGTATTATCAATGGGGCACCAAACACTCATACAAGTACCACAAAAGATGTAGTGAATGAAAATGCAATGTAATCTAGGAGTGCAAAATGAAAATAATAGGAATTCTACAAAATAAAATAGAAAAATAAAAGAAAACAAAAAAAATGCAGTAAATGCCCAAAAAAATGCCTAAAAATGTAGTATAAACTGTGCAGGTGGACTGATTTTCCTATGGTGGTGAATGATTCTATCTATGATTTTTTTTTTTTTATCAGAAAATTAGAAGTGACTTTAATGCTTTTCAGATGCAAGCAAAGGATGAAAATGCATATATTCAACTTATGAATAATCTGATATGCAAAACTGAAGTCTAAATGAGTCTTTCACTAATGCAATTTTAAGAAACCCTAGGATACAAAAAAAAGAAAAACCGAATTAAATGTTGATGCAAATGAAGTCTACAATGCAAGATGCACTTGAAATTAGAAAGATAAACTGCTCAATATGCACGTTCACCAAAATGAACCATAGATTTTTGGGAATGAGGTTTATAGGCTACTCTTGCACTCTTAGGATGTTTTACCTAAAAGGAGAGAGATAAACCTCGCTCAAAATCTATGTGGTTCACTCAATATAATGTATGTATGATGTGATTAAGAATAAATGAGATTATATAAATACAACTAAGTAATGTAATTCATTGATTATTAATGAAAAACCTAAGATATATGCAATGTTTGAAAACATAATGTGATATGCAAGCATGAAATCAAGGACCAACTCTATAGCACCAGATCTAAGCTTGTCTTCTTGTCGGGTTAATGGGGTCAAATCTATAGAAAATGAACTGTAGGTTGTCTCCAAGCTTGAAATAGGTTTCATTTGACTTAAAAAACTTTGTTGAATTCTTTTCCACTTTTCAACACCTAATTGCTTCATAAATCTGCATACACAAGTCTACAAACACACATGCAAAAGGGGAAAAATGGTTAAGGGTTAGGGTATAGGGATTTTCCTTGGTCAAATCCCACTTTGGTAATCAAACCCTTAATGAAGAAATGGAATGAAATGGAAAAGGAAAGATGAATAAAAAACATGCAAATGTCCTAAACTCATGACAACCTTGTTGAAGAATTCTAAAGTTATATCAATGGCTACTCCAAGATACTTGATTGATGCTTGATTGGATGATCCAAATTACTCAAATGCTAATTGAATGCTTAGTGAATAAGGAGATTACTTGAATGAGTTAGGAGATGTAAAAATGAGGAGAAAAATATTTATTTATACACACTTGTGCCTTAGTAACCCGATGATACCTGATCATGGGTTGACATAAGGTGATTTTGAATAAAAACCCAAAAGAAAATTTGAAATATTTTGAATTTGGAGCCAAGAAGGACTCATTCACCACCTATGGCAAATGGGTCCCAGCTTGGACCTAAAAGTGGGTGTTAGGAATTATATTTCATTTAATGTTTTTTATTAGGTTTACATTCAAAAATACACTTAATTAACCCTTATGAGTGTAGAAAGGGGTCAAATAAATCATAATAAAGTTGTAAATAGTGAAATTAATCCTAGAAAAGCATGAAATCTTGTTACAAGACTTTACAACACTTCAAAAAAGGACTTGATAAGTGATGAAAAGGTAATTTTTAGGTGAATTGTAATGAATAGAGTCTACAAAAGTGTAGAGATGTTATACAACACTTCACAACACCTTCACAAGATCCCATAATTTGAATTTTAAGGACCTAATGTGAATGTATAAGTCACATTACAACATTAAATCAAAGAAAAACAAGTCAAGCATCATTAGAGAAAGACCTAAAAGACCATGAAAATGTCCAAGAGCCATTTTTCTATGGTACATATGCATAGAAGGTACAAGTCCTTATTGTGTTGGACACATAGGATCTATTTGTTCTGGTAAGAGAGGAGGGTGAATTTTTATTGTTTCTATCAAATTTGGATTGTGATTTTAAATGCTTTTCTCTCCATTCATCTTTAGAGAAATAGCACAACATCTACACCTATGATCTCTAGCATTTATATTTCATTTATTAGGATTTTCAAGCTAAATTTGGGTAGGAGCAAGTTTTCCAATCATAGGTTCCTTTTCTTCTTGTGAGGGAATAACAAAAGAAACTGTGGAAGTTTTTTCAACCACTTTAAATTTTTAGCTTTATAAATTTCTTTATGAGGTAGACTAGGACTTGCTTGGTGTTCTCTTGGCCTCTTTTAGGAACTAGGAAAGAGAATTTTGATGGATGGGTCTTGGTTTGATGGAAGGGCTTTAAGTTCAATAAGTTTTTCTTCAAAGGATGGATATTCTAGCATAGGTGGAGGAAAATTTTCAAGGGCTAACTTGGCTATGCATTTTTCTTTGAACTTTTGGTAGGATAGGAAAATGAATTCTTCACGAGGTCTTATAGGTTCCATGGGCTTAAGAAAAAACTACTCTTAAGGAGAAATTTCCATAGGAGGATGAAGGTCTAAAGCCACTATGGTTCATAGTGAATATTTCATTGTCGACTAGAAACTTTAAGCACTTATGGACAATGGATGAGATCACATTCATGGAGTGAAGCCATTTTTAGCCTAACTTCACATGAAATTGATCTGAATTAGAGAAGATATAAAATGATACATTTAATTTCTTTGGTCCTACTTGTAAATGGAGTGTGATTGAGCCCATTGTAGCACAAGCAAAACCATCATGTGTTTTAATCCATTATTTTGGTTTATAATATCTATCTTGAGTAGGTTCATGCACATATGGGATTTCTTATGTGATCACATTCTCTCCATAGATGGGATCAATTAAAATCCCAAGAGTGGGCATGTTATTGATTCTACTGACTATGTAAAGAGGACCATCAGGTGCATTTTTTATTTTTTCTTCTAAAGAGAAAGTAATGTCAATGGGAATTATGGTTTTTTGTTTACAATGGTTCATGTCAATCACTCTTATCATCGTATTAATAGGACTTTGTTCATTAGTATCCTTAGGATTTTGTTCATCATCATCCATAGGATTTTGTTTGTTATTGCTCATATTTTCATCATGCATGTCAACACTCATCACATTGGGCTTAGTTTCACTAGATTTAACAAATGAAATATTGTGGTTAGGCATGGGATTGGTAAATATTTGCATGTTTTGATTAGGAGGAGCTACATACTTATTACCTTTGAAATTCACACCTTCAATTTGGATATGCTTAGAATTAATAAGGTCATGTACAAGATATTTAAGACACTTACAATGTTTCATATCATGTCCTTTTTTTTGGTAATAAGAACATTAGGCCTTGTGTCTGAAGCTTGAAGGTAATGACTTGCTAGGTTGAAGAGGTCGAATAGGAGGTAAGGTAAGCATGTTCTTTCTTATTTGTTGATTCATGATATTGTGAACTACATCAGGTAAGGGAGTGAATTGTCATTGTGGATCCCCAAATATATAAGGATTACTCTTGTTTATAGCAACTACTTGGGTATCAACTTACTAGGTAGGTTAGGAGGTGGAGTTTAATTGAAGGAAAGTTTTATTTTATCTTTTAAAAGGTTGGCAAGTGTTTTAGTTTGAGGATTCAAAAATTTTAGGAAAGGTAGAGGTGGTTTTCAATTCACTACTACCTATAGAATTCTGATAATCTCGAAGGGAATTTCATCATGGTAATTTTGTTTCATATCTTACTTTGTAAATTTTCTATCAACATCTTTTGAAGGTGAGAATCAAGAATCTTCACAATGATTTGGGAATAAAGTGATTAGTAATGTGAAATAAAGTCATTGAATTTTTCACCCACATTTTTCTTGCATCTCATAAAATCAGCTCATGTCATTTCAAGAACCATATTCACCTAGAAATGGTTAATAAAAGGATTCAAAATTTTCATTAAATGAACAAATAAACTTATTTGGTAATGTAGAAAACTAGTCCAAGGCAATGTCTTTCAAGGATGAGGGAAAAATATTAGCCAACATTTTGTCCTCAAGATTAAAGTCACTACACAAAGTGGTAAATTCATTAACATAATTAGTAGTGTGCTATAGAAAAATGGACCATTGTCATTTTCATGGCCTTTTACATCTTGTTTCATGGTGTTTGTCTATTTTGATCTGATTTTTTGTTGCAACATGGCTTGAACATGCATATTTAGGGACTAAAATTAAAAAAATGCCATCTTTTGAAGGTGTTGTGAAGTATTGTAATACATTTCTACACTCTTCTAGACTCTATTGATTACAAATCACCTAAAATTCACTTTTTCATCACTAAACAAGTCCTATCTTGAAGTGTTTTAAGGTCTTGTAACAAGCTTTCATGCTTTTCTAGGCACATCTTCACTATTTATCCCCTTTCCTTGCTTTATTTGACCCCTTTATGCTCTCATATTCTTAATCAAGTGTATTTTTTAGCATTATCCCGACAAACAACATTAAATACAACATATTTCTTGAGACCCATTTGCCATGGGCGGCAAATGAGTCCCCCTTGGCCCCAAATTCAAAATATTTTAAATTTCCTTTTAATATTTTATTCAAAAACACTTGGTGTAGGCCTGTGATGAGGTATGAATGGGTAACTAAGGTAAAAGTGTGTATAAATAAGTAATTTTCACCTCATTTTACATCTCCTACAATCACAAATCATCAAGTTCACTTATTCACCTTGTCATTCAAGCATCAAGTATTTTACATCTTTTCAAGAACTATTCAAGCACTTTGAAGCAGCCATTAACATTACTTCAGACTTGCATCATCAAGGGTTTGGTAAGTTGATATAAATTTCATGTTGTTATTTTATCATTCCTTTTCATTTCATTATTTTAATAAGGGTTTGATTACCAAAAGTGGTGTTTGACCAATGCAAACCCCTATTCACTAACATTAAACCATTTTTCCCCTATTGCATGTTTGTTTGTATGCCTAGGTTTACAGATTTGACAAGATTTTTCATGTTCAAGATTGGTGTACAAGTCAACTAGGTGCTTCAAGTCAACTCAAGTCTATTTCAAGCTTGGAGAAGGTTTTCTATTTGTTTCCTATAGAATTGACTCCAACAACCCGACAAGTAGTGATTTTTAAATTTGGTGTTACAGAGTTGTCTCCTAATTTTTTGGAAATTTGGGAGAGGAATAATTCTCCACCTATGGTGAATGAGTCCCACTTTAGGATTGGAAATATGAATTTTTCCAAATTTTGGATCCCGACAGAAAGAAACTTGTTTGCAATAGTTTCTCACTAGGAGGACTAATTTGCCACCCTGGGCGAATGAGTCCCACTATGAAAAATTAGTGATTCTATCTAGCATCCAAAACATTCCAAATTTATCATAATTCACCCAAGTGCACTTAGATTCATCCCTTTTCTTTCAGTTCTGCATATTTTTTTATTTAATTCATTGTTACATTACATAATGTGTTTTCAAAAATAGCTTTAATTTTACTTTTACATTCATTTTCGTTCATTTAGATCAGTCAATTACATTTATTTAACTTCATTTAGGTTATAAAACATCATACATTTCATAATTTGAATCAACCATTAGCATTTTTGCTCCTATCTCTCTCCTTTTAGGTGAAAAACCTTAGAAGAGCAAGAATTGTCCATAGGAGCCAAAAATCAATGGTTCATTTTGGTGAACTCGATATTTGAGCACTTTTCATTTCTGATTTCATTTACATATTTCATCCTAGTTTATATTTGCATTAACATTCAATTAGTACATTATTTTGTTTTTGCATTTTAGGACTTTTCATATTGCATTAGTGAAAGCTTCATTTAGATTTCATTTTTGCATTGCATCTCATTGAAAAAACAAAAAATATGTATTCTGCATCTTTGATTGCATTCTATAGAGCATTAAAATCACATTAATTTTTTTTAAAAACACACAAAAATATCATAATGGGACTCATTTACCACCCAAGGCAAATCTGCCCCTTTGCACTTGTTAAACAACAGTTTAGCATTTTTTTGGCATTTGTCTACATTTCTATTTTTTGTAGTTAGATCTTTGATATAGTTAGTAAAAAAAAAAATATTTGCATTTCAAACTCTTATATTAGTTTTCATTTGAATTCACCTCTCCTTTGTGGTACTTGTATAAGTGTTTGGTGCCCTATTGATAATACTTTAGTGAGAAGTTCTAGAATTGTGGCCTCTTGCAATAACACTTTCATTGTGGACCTTGAGATCTCATGAGCTCCTACTCCTAGTATGGAAAATGGTGCATTAATCCTTGGCAATACCACTTCTATGCCTTCACCTTTCCATCCAATGAATGTTGACAACCAAAACAACTGCCTCCCATAAGACAAGGTCATTAATATCCACGAGGATTTTGCACATTTAAAACAAGACTTGTCACTTGAAAAAAATTCCACCACTGCCATACCCACCATTGAAAACCTTCATCATTTAATTGAAAGTGATGATGAATTGCAAGTGATGAGAAGATTGCCGAGATTTATAATAAACATGCTTCTTCTAATATCCAACCTACAAACATTCTTGTAAGCCAAGGAGGACCTCAAGTTCCTCCCCTTTCAACCATAGCTTCCATACCAACTTATACCAATCCACATGTCCATAGAACTATGCATCTGATTAATTACGCAACTACCTCTTTCCCAATTTCCACTAGCATTCATACTTCTCTTGTGGCATCGCCAGTCCCTTCCACCACCTTCACACCCCATAGTATTCATTTCACTTCCACTCATATCACCTACAATCCATCACCATTTTCCCTTCCACCTCAACCCACATACCCCAATCCCCTTCTTACACAACTCCTTAACATCATTTCAACCATGCAACATCAAATTTCCACCATTAGCCAAGGTCAATCTATTCCACCTACATATCATGTTTGTAGTGGCCCTTTATCATTATAAATATTACATACCCTAATGCCACAAGGGATAGAAATTCCTTGATTTGAGAAATATGGAGGAAAAGGAGACCCTGTCAACCATGTTAATGCTCATACAACTTTGTGTAGTGACTTTGTCCTTGATGATAAACTATTGGCCAAATCATTTCTAAGGACCTTGAAAGACACTACCTTAGAGTGGTTTTCCAACTTTCCTAATCATTCCATCCATTCTTTCAATGAATTGGTGGATGGTTTCATAAGCCACTTTCAAGTTCACATGACACCTAAAAATACAATGGCTGACCTCATGCAATGTAGAAAAAAATAGATGAAAAAGTAATAGATTTGATCTCGTGATACCGATCCATGTATGCTCAAATTGATGTCAAGATTCCTGATGCACATATGCAAAATATATTTATCAAAAACTTGCACATAGACCTTTAGGATAAATTAACTAAGATGAAATTCCCTTCATTTATGCATTTATGCAGAAATTTGTGTTAATACCATAACTCGGTTTCAAGTTGTGATTCAAAATCCACTTCTAACCTAGCTGAAAAACCTGAGCACAACAATCAAAACCAAACTACCACACAAAACTTCTGCAAACCAAATATAGGCTTTTTACAGTTTAATCTGCCTCCTCAACCTCAACCATAGCCAACCCAACCTATTCCAAATCAAGTGGTAGTTGTTAAAGTAACGGTGCCTTATACCTATGGGGACCTAAAGAGATACTTTACTCCCCTACTCGATACCCTTCATAACATGATGAACCATTTAATTCAACAATGCATGCTCACTTTTCCACTCATTAGACCACTTGATCCAAAATAGCCATTACCACCCACATTCAAACTTAATGCTTATTGTCATTTTCATCTTCAGAATGGACATAAAACTGAACACTACAAGTGTCTAAAACATTTAGTTTAAGACCTCATTGATTTAGGCCATTTTTCCATTATGGGTGTTAATGATCATGACAATAAGTCCATTGCACCCCCTAACAATTTTTTTCAAATTTTCACTAATCCCATGCTTAAACATACTACCTCATTTGTCAAGGCTAGTGAACCTTCACCCACTAATGTAATGGTTGTTGATACAAACAATGAGCAACATGATACACCTCCCCCTATTACTACAGAAAGTCATATGGATGAACTAGTGGATACAATAGACATTATCCCTCATAAGGGCCAAACCACTAAGTCTCTTGATATCACTTTTTCTACTAAATACATACTATAAAAGCTTCTTGATGGTCCTCTCTACATAGCTGGAAAAATTTATTATAAGCCCACTAATGGGATATTAATAGATCTCACTTGTGGTGAGAATGTGATCATGGAGGAGTTTTTAGTATTACATGAGCTATATCAAGATGAATATAATAAAACCAACTACATGGATTAAGACACATACTAGTTTTGCATTCCCTATGATTGGATTGATCATGCTACCCTTACAGATAGGACCTAGAACTTTGGAGGTAACATTTTCAATTATTCCACAATCTGACCAATTTCATTTGCAGCTAGGCCACCCTTGACTTAGCTCAATGAAATAAGTCCCATCAGTTGTTCACACGTGTTTGAAGTTTCCACATGACAATGAGATAGTCACCATACACCATAGTGGATTTAATCCTTTATCTTCCAAAGGTAATTCTTCATTAGAATCCTTTTGGCCTACACCTACCAAGCCCATTACCCCTCGAAAGGACTTCTTTTTCATAGTTTCTCAAAATTTTAAAGCCAAAAAGATAGTTGAATTGTCTCTTCGTAATGCATTCCCATCCATTTCCACACCTCCTATCATAGACGAAACCATGCTTCAACTTGATTCTAGCATTAAGAAAAACACACAACCTCCTAAACAACCACCCTTAGATTCTTCCCCTCTATCATTCAAACAACCAAGAGAAAATGAAACCACTCCTGTCATGCCTCCTCACCTTAAACAAGTGTATAAATCGAAAGAGAAAGTAGTTGATCCATCCTCTTCAGTTACTTTTTCTCTTCCCTCTTTGGAAGCAGACAAACCTATGATGACTCAATCCACTCTTACACCTCAACAACTCAAAAATAGAATTAAACAAAACCGTGGTGCTAGGGAATGGAGGTGTCATCATTGTCTCCTTGCTCATCAATCTTGCATAGAATAAGATAAATAAATCAACCTTTACCTTTGATAGAAGTAATGGATGACCACCCTCCTTCTCCTGACCTGCCACATGACAGTCCAGTGGAACAATCCCAACAAAACAAACCAATCCAACAACCTCATATTTTGATACATTCATCCTTAGAAATCACCCTTCGTCCTCCCGTTGTCATTAATCTTGATGATAATGATGATGATCCAACGATAGAAAAAATAGATGGAGAAGTTCATAACGATATAAACTCTTTATTTTCATCTACAATGAGCTTAAATGATAAATACTCTCCACCAAGAGAACCTGGTATGACTCTTGGTTCGACGCTTTCAATTCTTCCATTGGATATTCAACAACCCTCACATTATACTAAACATGATTGGGAGGTGGATGAATTGTTATATGGTTGACTTGCATTCACCTAACTAGCGCTTTTTTTTCTTTTGTCTTTTTATTTTCCCTTTCATGTGTGTATTGTGTTCCCTCATATCATTTTTTGGATGTTCCCTCTCTTCATACACTTCTTCTATTCATATATCTCTAATTCTATATGTCGTACATTTTCATTTTCACTTTTTTTTTGTGTTCTCCTTTTGGGGATGATGAAAAGCATAGAGATGCCCTATGTCTCTTCCATGTTCACTCAAAAGGTCCTTGTCTTTTTCTCTTCTTGGTTTTTTTTCTCCTTTAGGAGATGATACAAATCGTAGAGACACCCTATGTCTCTTTCATGTTGACCCAAAATTTCCTTGTCTTTTTCTCTTTTTATTTTGTGTTTTCCTTTTGGGGATGATGCAAAGCGTAGAGACACCTTATGTCTCTTCCATGTTGACCCACAAGGTCTTTGTTTCTTTCTCTTTTTTTTGTGTTATCCTTTTGGGGATAACGCAAGGCATCAAGACCAAAATGTCTCCTTCAAATTGACCAAAAATCCTTTTCATTTTCTTTCTTTGCACTTGTGTTTTCCTTTTGGGGATGATGCAAAGAGTCAAGACCACAATGTCTCTTCCATGTTGACCCAAAACGGACTTTGTTTTTCCTTTGTTTACACTTTCTTTGTGTCATTCTTCCAATTGTATGTACTTTGGGGAATGATGACAATTCTATTCTCTTTCATAAAAACATTGCAACAATGAACATACTGACCCCAAATCCATAGATCTCTTATGTGTTTCGTGTGCTGTCTTTTCTACGGGGAAACTCCATTTCTTTGTCTTTCCTTTTTCTTGACATGACACAGCCTAACTTTGAAACATATGACTTGTCATACGGCTTTCCAGGTTGGTTCTCATGTCTTGTTCTCTTTCTATATTTTTTTTCTTCTCTACTTTAAAGTAATTGCTAACAAAATGATGTGTAGCAATTCCATTAAAGTGGGGGCCATACATTACCATAATTCATTTGCATTCTTGGTTCCTAGTGTAGCCTTCTCATTTATATAATTTGTTTGTTACTTTTTGGATGACATTGGGTATGTTATCCTTCATAATTATGATGTATCTTAGCATATTACATTACTCTTGGTGGCTTGATGTGATGGATTTCATCCACTAATTTGTGAATATACTATTATTTTATTGGTTCTCTCTAAGAGACATTATACACAATGTGAACCCTAAGTGACTTAGCTTGCATGAACTAAACAAGACTCTTTTGAACATCTTTTACATTTTACACTTTTTGCATTTTCATATTTTTCATTTTTGCCACCTTCCATAACACAACTTGCATGACTGTGGTACTTTATCTTTTTGTTCATGAACATTTTTCCTTGTGGCACCTTGTTAAAGTTATCAACATGTGTAACTTTAATATGGTTGAGCGGGAATCCCACCTAGCAGCATGAATTTTCCCTATAGCCACCTTTGTTTTTGTGAGTGCATACCAACTAGCATATGTATCTTACCTTTTTGGGCTTTCTCACCCCACAGACAACTAGTTTTGTGGCCCCATAGTGAGTACATTTGGGCCTTCTCACCCCATGGACAACCTAAAGTTTTGTGGCCCTAGAGTCAGTACAAATTCTCTTTTTCAAACAATCATCCTAGATCTAATCCACAACTAGTTAGATTTACAATCAAAACTTCATCCATTTCATCTCAACACTTGTTTATTCCTTTGTTCTTATGTCTAGTTTGTCATAGGATCTTTATTCTGGGGGCTTGATCATCCCTCTTGATCATTTTCATTCCATCTTGTTAGAATAAGTGCATTTGAACCCTCCCCTCGATGTTCATGACTACTTTAGCATGAGTTTGAAGAAAGTTCATCCTCTCACTAAAGTGGGGGCTAAATGTGTCATAGAAAAATGGCCTCTTGTCATTTTCATGGCCTTTTAAGCCTTGTTTCATGGTGTTTATCTATTTTTCTTTGATTTTATGTTGTAACATGGCTTGAACATGCATATTTAGGGACTAAAATTCAAAGAATGATGACTTGTGAACGTGTTGTGAAGTGTTGTGAGACATTTCTGCACTCTTGCAGACTCTATTAATTACAATTCACCTAAAAAACACATTTTCATCACTAAACAAGTCCTATTTTGAAGTGTTGTAAAGTCTTGTAACAAGCTTTCACACTTTTCTACACGCATCTTCACTATTTATCCCTTTTTCGTGACCCCTTTATGCACTCATATGCTTAATTAAGTGTATTTTTTAGTATTATCTTGACAAACAACATTAAATACACAATAGTTTCCAATGCACATTTTTGGGTCCAAGGTGGGACCCATTCACCATGGGTGGTGAGAGAGTCTCCCTTAGCCCTAAATTCAAAATATTTTAAATTTCCTTTAGGGATTTTATTCAAAAACACTTGATGTCAACTTGTGATGAGGTATGAACGGGTAACTAAGGCACAAGTGTGTATAAATAAGTAATTTTCACCTCATTTTACATCTCCTACAATCCCAATTCATCAAGTTCACTTATTCACCCATTCATTCAATCATTCAAGTATTTTACATATTTTCAAGCACTATTCAAGCACTTTGAAGCATCCATTGACATTACTTCAGAATTGCATCATCAGGTGTTTTTTAAGTAGATAGAAATTGAATGTTGTTATTTTATCATTCCTTTAAATTTCATTATTTAATTAAGGGTTTGATTACCAAAAGTGGGGTTTAACCAAGGCAAACCCCTATTCACTAACCTTAAACCATTTCCCCCCTATGGCATGTTTGTTTGTAGACCTAGGTGTGCATATTTGGCAAGTTTTTTGGTGTTGAACATTGGTCTACAAGTCAACTAGGTGCTCCAAGTCAACTCAAGTCTATTTCAATCTTGGAGAAGGTTTTTTGTTCATTTCTTACAAAATTGACTTTGGCAACCTGACAAGCAGTGATTTCTAGATCTAGTGTTACAGATTTGTGTCTTCATTTTTTAGAAATTTTGGGGAGGACTGAGTCACCACCTGTGGTGAATGAGTCCCACCTTAAGACTGAAAAATCTGAATTTTGTCAGATTTTGGATCCCGATAGACAAAAACTTGTTTCTGACAGTTTCTCACTAAGAGGAGGACTGATTTGCCGCCCTGGGTGAATGAGTCCCACTATGAAAAATTAGTGATTTCATCCGGCATCCACAACATTCTAGATTCATCATACATCACCTGGGTGCACTCAAATTCACTCCTTTTCTTTTCTCTTTTGCATATTTTCTTGATTTAGTTCATTTTTGCATTACCCAATGTGCTTTCAAACATAGCTTTAATTTTACTTTTGCATTCATTTTCATTCATTTAGATCAGTCAATTGCATTTATTTAACTTCATTTAGGTTATACAACATCACACATTTCATAATTTCAACAAACCATTAGCATTTTTTCTCCTATCTCTCTCCTTTTAGGTGAAAACCCCTAGAAGAGCAAGATTTGTCCATAGGAGCCAAAAATCAATGGTTCAAGTAGAATCTCCATTTCCTCCATATTTCTCAAATCTAGTGATCTCTATATCTTGTGGCACTAGATTTCTCAATGTCTCCAAGGATAGTGGGTTGCTTTTCACATAATATGAAGGTGGAACATTTTGATTTTGATTTATGGTGGAAACTTGACATTGAATGGATGAAAGGCTTTGTAAGAGGTGGTTAATGATAGGTTCATTACTTGTGGTTTGAGATGGAGGTGAATATGGTGGTGGTGTGGATGTGTTGGAGGGACCAATAAATGGATAGCTTATGGGAAGAGATATAAGGCTAGATGCCACATAGGTATAAGGAGCACTAGTGGAAATGTGCGAGGTAGGAAGGACATTGATAGTTGGTTGCATCGTTGTGGTCAGTTGAGGGTGGTCAATTACTCTTGAAATGAAAGAAATGGCAATAACAACAATTTTATAAACTATAATAGCAAATTGAAAACAACAAACAAAAGCACAAAAAGCAATTTCAAACCTTGAAAACTAGAAACTCAAATTCAACATGGACTAAGATACCAATAAGGGTGTCTTGGTCCTATTGGTGAAATTATGAGATTCCAAGGACTGGAACATACAACAAACAATGAAGAGGGATCTGAGGAAGAAACCTTGAGAGGGACTAAGATGTTAGGAAGGGAGTTGTAGTCGTAGTAGAGGTTTTTGTTAGAAAAAAAATATAATTTGGATTGTTTATAGTATTCACATGTTGTCTATTCAGGGAGTTGATATTTATAAACAAAAAAAATGTGCAAATGAATGCAAGAAAAAGTAAGTAGGGAAAAGCAATTGAATGCAATTTTTTTCAATTTTGAATGCAATAAAAATGTTCCTAAATGCAATTAAGATGATTGACAATGTACTTTTCAGTTTTTCAATGAGATAAGATGATGCAAGAAAGAAAAAATGCAACCTATATGCACTTTCTTTAATGCAAATGTGAGAAACCCTAGATGCTCTTTCACTAATGCAAGATGAAATCCAACCTAGATCTAGGAATTTAATGAACACCAAATCAAAAAAGGAATGCTCCAAAATGTTAGGTTCACCAAAATGAACCAAAAAAAATGGTAGTGGGAGGAAATCCCACATATTTTCCTTGGGCCACTCAATAATGTCCTAGGAGTTCTAATTGGATTGACTATCTACCTCACAAGGTGAGAAAATTCTCAACAAGGAAGACCTAGGAGGCAGTTCTTTAAACATTAAAGGGGTTCATCACCAAGCAAAGGCTTGGAAAATACAAGTAAAAACTTAAGTCACAAAAGCTAATAATGCAAGCTAAATGAAGGATGCAAACAATGAAATACTGCAACAAGTTAGGATATGTGTACTTGGGAAGTCTAGAAATGTGACAAAGATTGTAGAAGTGCAAAGAAGCTATCAAAATATGCTATGGAGGAATAATATGACCTTATTGTTTTATTAGTCTCATTGATATTTTTTGGTGCAGATGCAAAATCTTTACATGTCGTAACTAGATCTAGAATAATTCTTGAAAAATACACCCAGGAGGACTAAGATTCCCTAGGTGTCTTATTAGTCCTGATCTAAATTTTTGAAATCCTTGAATGTGGGCTTGGGGCTTGATGTTTTCTCTTTCTTCTTCTCTAATCTTAGGTTCTGAAACTTCCAAATTTGGCCTGTAGGTGAGTTTCTATGAAGATGACAAATTTACAATTTAACTTTGCACTTCAAATGATCTTCAAGTCTTTAACCTAAATATGCAATCACAAACATGCAAGAGAGGAAAAACTTGTTGATTGTTAGTAAATGGTGGTTTTCCTTGGTGAAACCCCTTGTTGGTAATTAAACCTTGAAAAAGAATGAAATGGAGGGAAATTATGAATGAATGAAACACTATGTTGCAACTCACCAAACCCTTATAACAAGGTGCTACAAATATGCTTGAAATTCCTGCAATGGATGTGGTTCTTGACTCTTGCATGAAGGATGTTGATCTTGAATGAAACACTTGCTTGAATCATAAGCCCTACATCACGAATGTTAGCACAATAGCAAACATGATGCAACATTATCCTTGATATGATGCTTGAATCTTGATGATGGCTCCAAACGCTTGATTAATTGATCTTGAATGTTGGAATACTTGAATAATTGGATGTTAGATTGCTTGTTATCTTGCTTGGTATGAAAACGAGAGGAGAAACCTTATATTTATACTTATCTATGCTTAATATCCTAAAATTACACCACAACAAGCTGACATATGAATTCATTAATTAAAGGAGGCTAAATTGTGCTATAATTTGAATTTAAACCTCAAAAATACCTCAAGGGGGTTAAGACACCCTAGTGGCATCTTAGTCCTTAGGCATGAAACTCGGGGCATAGACTCCAAAAAGGGGCCACTTTAAGGCACTTTTGAAATCAGGGTCCCAAGACCATTGGGGGACAAGGACACTCTAGGTGGCATTTTAATCCTGGCCATAAAATCAAGGACACACAACCACAATCATTAAATTATCATTTATCCATTGATGATTGTTGGGATTAGCCAGAAAAAGATATAGTTCATTGAGCTTGTGGATGCAAAATATGACCAATTAATACATAATTAAGGATAAACAAAGCAAGGAATGCCCAAACAAGTGTGAAAATGCAAGGGTATGCATTTTCCTACACTACAGCTACATAAAATTTTCCTTCTCAGATAGAGGCCAAAGTAGGCAGGTAAAGGAAGGATGAATTCATTGCTAGGTAAGGTTACTAAATGAGTTTTTTAGAAAAATACTTAGTGGGGTAGGATTATTACTTTAGTCTATCACATACATACCAAATCATACAATATTTTATCCATTTTCTCCACATAATAACAAGAATGTAAATTTGGGTGGAAATACATTCATATTGCTCTTGAAGAAAAATACAATATTGCAAACAATAAAGTGTATCCCTCTTTTCCAATATAATTTTTGAAGTTCATGTTTGCACCTAAAAACTGTACTTGTATACATATTTGCACCAGCATGGGAAACATCACAAATGTGGGATGTGATTTGTGACCTAGCCATTAGGATTTTAAAATTTGGTTCTTCATAGGAATTTCAATCAATTATTTCAACTTCAGAAAGAAAAAAGAAGGAAACTTAAAATAAATCCTATTTGATAGGTAAAATTCCAAGATAAAGCTATTAATTCGTAATTCTTTAATAGTAAAAATAGTTAATAGACAAATATGTAAGCATAGTATGCACTTTCTCTTAAATTTTTGAACCAAGAACAAACCATAGAAATAAAAATGCATAGTCTTGGAGATTCAATTGGTTCTAAGAATCATACTAAAAGGCCACGTGTTTATTAAAGGTGAATATGTGAAATAAGGAGGCATGAAATAATTTTCCTCTAAAATAATGTGCATAGTTAAAAAAAAAAAAAAATCATTTGAAATTATTATAAAAATAATGTAACATGCACAAAAGCATAATTATGGGTTTTCTTTGCATTATTATAATCATTATTACATTTATAATTTTCTCTTAATCACATGTTACTAGTATTATGGTCTATCTTCATGACTGACGGGTTTTCTATAATATTTTAAATGATTTTTTTTACCACATTTGATCACATAATTAATAAAATGATTTTTTATAATTACAAGTTTTTCTAAGAGTACAATACTTCTCCCTCATGAATCATTTATATGCTAAGTAATATTCACATATTATTGTAGTACCCCTCCATTTATGCTTATGTTTTCTATTTGCATGTTTTCACACTGTTAGACTTTGGTACTTTGGTTTGGATATTTTTGATCACTGATTTTGAGCGACAGTGGATTCACTTTGTGATATGATGATACATTGTATGGTGATAATTGATTTCTGACATGCTTTGTGATAGCGTAGATATTTCCTTCAGATGTTATTGCTATATATATGTTTATGATGGACTAACTGTTATTTATTTTGTCAGTCTGATGTGAGGTGTATTGGTGTGGAGAACGGAGTTGCATCACTCGCTTGCGAGTGCCCTATGATGTCCATGATTTTCTCTGCACGGTGTGCCTGTATAATGGATTATATATATATGTGTGTGTGTGTGTGTGTGTGTGTGTGTGTGTGTGCATGTTATTTGTTGATTGCAGGATTGTAGGTACATGACACCGACTCCACCTAGTTACTCAGGTCTGAGCGTGTCAAGACTCAATGGAAATGTTGTTTGGGAGGTAGTAGCATGGTTTATCCTAGTCTAGTCTTAAACCCAGTCACAGTACATTGTCAGTTTTAGTTCGGAGCCATAGATGGTCTTGTTTGTTCCTGATTGGGTCAATTGCTTTGAAAGGAAAATTTAATTAATTTAATGATAGTTTATTATACTTCAATTTATTGTGGTTTTAAATTAATTTTAAATGTTGAAAAATAAGTTTTACATTTTAATTTAATTAATTAATTAGTTTGTTTGGTTAAGTAATTTGATCACTATGATTAAAATTATTTAATTAAATTAATTATAGTTACCTTTACTGTGTGAATAGATTTAAATTTGAAATTAATTGTTAAATAAATTTGCATTTTGAAAATTGGAAATTTTAAATTATTTTTAAAAAGGCATGCAAATCTTGAAATAGAGGAAATAAAGAATTACCCATAAGTGGTTGGAAGATATTTTCTTCTCGACATGTGTGCCAATGAATTTATTGCCTTTGGTTGAAGATTTCCTTGGATATTATCTGGGATTTGGGAAAATAGAAGATTATTCTATTCTTCACGAGAAATGAATTAGTGCTCTGTTAAAAAAATTGGTTTATGCTTTTGTATTGTTGGATATTTTCTGGAAGTTCTCTGGTTTGGCATATTGGGAATTTGTGTTCGGGAAAGGCTTTGAAAGCTACAGGCCAAGCTATTCTTCACCAGACATAATTTCTAAAGCTAAGGAAAAATAGGTATTTCCCTTGTGTTTTAATTTATTTGTTTTTGAAAAGAATCTCTGAGAAAAGAAATTTCATTTAAATTAAAATCCCTATACTTCTCGAGAAAAATTGTTCACTGTATTCTTGTTTTGTAAGGATTTGTTGGTTTCAAAAAACTTCTATACAATACTCTCTGTAGAAAATATTTGAGTTAAATTAGTGAAGGGAAATTATTTAAATGGGAAAATGAATTTGAAACCTCTGGGGTAAATTAGAATTTGATTGGAATTTTAGTGCGTAATTTCTTTTGAAACCCTATTGAAATTTTACAATTTCCCCAATTTCCCCATTGAAACCTTGTAGAAATTTCTTTATTTCTCTATTTGAAAACCTATGAATTTGTATATAAATATATATATATATAATTATATATATATATACATATATTTGTACATATATATTATTATATATAAATTGAATTGAGAAAGAAACTCTATATTTTATATGAAAATTTGTATTGAATCGCTGTACCGGTGAAATTGAGGGTTTCAATTTTTTTGTAAATGGTATTGAACATTGAAAAAACATGAATCTCATACGCGGAATTCACTATATATATTTTATTTGTTTTAAAATAAATATTTCATGGCAGAGGGGGTCGTGGGGCTACCCCATAGCCGCCCCCATATGGGGCGACAACTGTGGAGGTAATCGGTGCTGCCCTCACAGGCAGCGCGTGGCTGTCACACAGCCACCTCCCCATACGGGGAGGGCTGCACTCACAGTCGTGGGATGTGTATTTTGTGCAAACAGTCATGGGCTGTATAAAATATAGTTACACGCTGTTTAAAACATTTTATCAATTTTAAAACAAAACAGAATTTTGAATGTATGTCAATTCAAATTTGATTTTTGAATTAGGGTTTATATTATTTAATAATACTTATATATATATATATATATGTATATATATATATATGTATATGTATATATATAAATATATATGTATATGTATATATATAAATATATATGTATTATATATATTATTTAAATATATTTTTAAATGCACATTTATTAAAAATAAAGAAATAAAAATTTCTTTGAATATAAATCCATGTTAAGTATGAGATTAACTGGTACTTAAACATTATAATTGATTGAGAAAAAAATTTAGTTCTTATTTTTATGTGAAATTAAGGAAGTTAAAATTAGAATAATTTGATGCAATTTCCTTAAATATATGAGAAAAGAATTACAATCTAGATGCTATATTTTCTTGTTAATTCTTATTAAATAACTGGATATAGTAAATCCAAATAGTAGATGTTTATATTTCCTGATTTGCTTTAAAATTGTGTTTTCTTTTATTGGGCAAATGGGGATTTTTATGTGATTTCAAGTCTTCCAGTTGTAGTCTCTTCAAGGGAGTTAAATTTTACAATGGTTTCATATATTTGAACAAACTAGGGTAGTGCACTTGGTTTTGTATGGTTAAATGACACCTGATTTTTATGAATAGGTTGTGATGTCCATTGTGGTATATCTGGTATTATATGTTGATTTTTGTGCACTCTGTCTACCCTAGTTAGAGAACTTAGAATTCCTTGTTATGTTTAGGGGAGTGGCTCTGTGCGAGGGCTGACACACAAAGTGGTGTCAGGGTAAGTTACAAAGAGTTAGTAAGTTAGTGATAACTAAACAACATAGTAATTAGATTAAAATATTTAATAAGATGATTATGCCTCGCTTATAGACTCTAGAGCTAGTTCAGTCTTGAGTATAAGATGAGAAGGCTTGGAATGACAAATCGATATCTTGTTACCTTAAACGATATTCGATTCCGCAATAGTTTGCAAATGGGGCTGGGTTTTGTAAGAGGTTACCAGGGTAACCCAAGTTGGGGGTCGGAACCTAGGAAGAAACACCAGGGTAACCTTTGCAATGTTGTGATGACACTCCACCTAAAATAACACTTTACCTTGTGTACTTAGCACATTTGATTTTCTTAAATCTGGAGGCAATGTAACCATCAGTTAGTTATGTACTTGTGTCTATGGTGAGTAGGTTATGTCTAGGTAACCATATTACTATCTCCTAGCACGGGGGGTGGACCTACGGGTACCACATGGTTGGGTGGAATGTGCACTTTACTCCATTAGGTCCCCAGTTTATGATCATGGCAACAAGAGCTTCATGGATGGAGAGCTCGTACTTGGATATATATGTACTTTCTTTATTGCATTATTGTAAATCTTGTATTTGAAACATCCCTCAATTGTATATGAGGTGAAAATTTGTAAAATGAAATTGTAACTATTATTGATCTACCTCATCAGATGAATAAGTATTGTAATATTATTTCAAATGCAATGTAAGAATCATAATTGTACTTTATACTTTCATGAATGGAATTCAAATGATATGCAATGTTTACTTTTAAGTTTATGTTAATAAATATGTGCAATGCTAAATACTAAAGTCGTTTATGGAACCTCAAGTAGTGTGACGTCGCGTAACTTAGAGAATGTATGCAACTAATTAAGTTAATATTATTACTTTTAAAAAATATATATATCACTTTTATACACAATTGCAACATTCCTTAGGTTATAAGACGGGGCATTACAATTATACTACTATATTTTGTGATTATTATATAGATTTTCCATAATATAATTACATATGATTTTATTGTTTGAAAAAAAATATTATAATGGCATATAACACTCCAATGTATTTACAAGTTCCCTTTTATAGTTTTCATGATGATATCCAAGAATTTTGATACATGTATTATTACATATCTTTTCCATGATTACATTATTCTTTATGGCTATTATACGTATCTTCACACTAATCCATTTTTCTCATGTTTATGCTCATCATATTTATATCTTACACTCATATAATTATCAATTTTATGATTTTTTTGAAGATATCTCACTTCCTTTTTATTCTTATAGGATACCTTTGTGTAGCACTTTACAATTATGTCTTCCTCTATTTGTGCTTTATAGATGGCATATTTTTACATATAATTCTATAGTAGTTGAGATTTACATATCCTTATATACATTCGTCCAATTTGGTTTCTTCATTCTTCACAAACATGTAATTGGAGGGGAGGCATACAAGCTCACTAATGTTCATCCTTTGAATATACTTATAGTTAGTATCACATGATCAAATTCTATTTTAGATGGTAGCACATTACTTTTATTTCTTTGAGGTGGTATTGATTTGCTACCAAGGTACTATCCTTGTCCAACTAAAAGTGGAAAATATATCATCCCTTTACTCTTTAATCTACTCATTGATATTTTCTTTTTGTAGGTTTTCTAGATTCAAGGCTCACTTCAAGACAAACAATATCATAGTGAAATAAACATCCATATCTATATTGTACTTATGAGTGTTCGAATAAATTTATTTTATTATGAAGAGTACTTGTATTTACTTTCACATGTAATCTCATGGTGTATTTTGCATACAAGTCAAACTGGTAGTAAAATGTAATGGTCAATAATGCATAATTCACAATTTTCATGTTACTTTTTAAATCATTTTTTTAATTCTACAATGTGAAATAACAAATATAGATGATGCAATATTAAATGAATACAGAAACACAATCCAAACATTTTCCATTTCTCAGTACTCAATATTCATTTATTTTCTTTTTATCAATTTTTAATTACAAGCTAAGATGTTATTTATGAGGGTCTTTTGAACAAATCTTAGTTGTATAATTAATTTATTAATTAATTTTAAAATAAGATGTTATATGCCCCTGCCAAACTTACAATCCATTAATACCATTACTTTATATATACTTTATGTAAAATTATGTAAAATTATTACATATCTTAAATCTCCACTCATCGTATAACTGAAGAAAAGCAGGCTAAGCATTACCTAAGCTCAACTGTTATTTGAGCGTTACTGCATACATTTTTCCTTCTCAGACAGAAGCCAATGTAGGTATGTCAACGAGGGACGGCTTCATTATTACGTAATCTTTGATGGACGAGCTATAACCGGTTTGCTCATCCCAGAACTTGTCCCACAGCATGACACCTTTATATTTCGGGGAGGCCTTGATATGAGGCAGCACATTGTTGATGAGTATGTCTGGCTCAATATAGCCGCCGCTGGGGGCAGCACCAAGCGCAGCCGGAAGTCCGAGGTAGAAGCTCGGTGTTTTAGGTACAGACGTGGTCCAGAGGTTCCATGAATTCACGAGATTGGAAGGATCACCATTGGCCACCACCTGGCAGGGAGGGTTGTTGTAGAACAGGATCCACGTGTAGTCGAACAGACCAGTCTTGAAGGCCGGATGTGCGTCGAGATGGGGACATGGCGGAGCGGCGCTGAGATAGACCTTCTTCGAAGGGGTGCTATAAGCGGACAAGGCCCTGGTCAGATCGTCCAGATGCCCCGTCTTAGATTCGATATGGAAGTCAATCCCGTTCAGAACGGCGTCTCCGAGAGGCCTGTTGCCCGAGTTCCCTCCGAAATAGTTGTTCCACATATAGGCGGCCATGTCCTGCGCATCCTCTACGGAGGTGATATATACCCTTGAGGCGCCTCCTCCGAGGGAAAGAAACACTTTTATGCCCCTCGACTGGCAGGATTCAATATCGGCGCTCAGCCGTTTGCATGTTCCCGAGGACGGATCGCAGTGGTCTGCCAGGTTGAGCACCGGCGTCTGCCCGTTACCGAACGTGGTTAGAAACGCAAGCATCACAAACTCGAAGTTTCCGCTTGCGCAGGTGTTGGCAAGAGAAGCTTCTCTGCCATCCTGACCCCAATATATGCTTATGTTCCCCGCAGATGCCCCGTTCCACAGCAGAGCATCTACCAAGGTAATTACGGCTCCTCTCATTCGACGACTCTCCATGCTTTGCAATGAATGATTATCTTGCTTTAAGCTAGTGGGGTTGGGCTCCTTATATAGCCCTTTTGCCAGAGGCCCAACTCGAACTGAAATTCTGCATCAGTGACTGGCGTTGTCCTAACACTCGGGAGTACTAACATTCACATGGCACTTGCCAAACTTCATTTTCTTGATGGGCTTTTTTTTGAGCGGAAGACGACAGAATTCCCGTTAGTATTTGTTTTTTCTCACTAATGTATTAACTTGTGCGGGCGGCGCACTATGGTTTTTGGACAAGTAAGTTTTATCCTTTATCACAAATATTAAAACATGTGGCTGTAGTGATTGAAATAGTGGTCATATATATAAATATAATAACATATCACATTGATGCTTTGCGAAGAAATTATTATGCGAGAAATCATAAGCATCAGATTAAGAGAATTTCAAACATCATAAATTCAAAATAAATACCAACACAAATTATAGTCTTATTCTCTTACAAATAGTGTTATGTAATGATGTTTCATCAAAGATCTAGGCGATTTCTTTAATGTTTAAAAAAAATTAGGGACTTGGGAACTTGAGACTCAACTATTTCATTTTTAATGATTGAACACCTTAGTCAGAGAACTGAGGACATGGGGAGACATCTCACCTTATCCTATTTGACACAATTAAAAAAAGGTAATGATTTAGTGAAAAAGACTTAAAACACATAAAAATAAAACAATACTCTTTATACTACATATACATTATAACTACTACAATTCAAGTTTTTAAATTTCTACCCAAGAATTATGGAACCAAGCTTCCATTTTGACTAACATATACCTACTTTCAACATAAAATATATTTTTTAAATATTATTATTGTGAGCTTTACTTATTTTATCATTAGATCTCAAAAATCCACTATGAAAATATTAAGCTATTTCTTAGCTTTCTAGCTAGCTATATTTTTTTTGTTTTGAATAAACTAAGGTAATTATTTTATTTTATTTTAAAAGTGTAAATATTTCCTAGTGCATGTGCACTACTTTCATCATTTCTAATCTATTTATGTAAATTTAGAAAAATAAATATTTTGAGTTTTTTTTTGAAGTTATGTGATATGGATACTAAATTATGCTATTTTAAAGATTCACCCACTTTGAAAAATTAAAAAAAAATTGAAAATATTAAATACTAAAGAACTTATAGGATAAAATTCTAACTTTATTTCTAGAAAATGGTTATAAAATATTTAGAATACTAAAACATGGGGTGATCCCATAATAGTGGTTTACAATTTTTGGCTAACTGGACACTGAAATAATTTTTTTTAACTAAATCTTCACTTTCGGACACCTATAGCGGCTAAACCATGAGGAATTTGAAGATGATGAAAACTAGAGTTTTGTGGCATTTTGTCTGTAGATTATAAATATATTTTTTTCAAATTTTTTTGAATTAGATTGCACTTCTTTTTCCATCTCCCTCAAAAAAATTTTTTTTTTAGAAAACAACATTTTTAAAAAGTGATGCTCACCGTATAATGCATGAATTTTTTTCCATGAAGGATAAAATTCTAATTCTTTCTAATTTAGATTAGTAACTACGATATCTAGTGCTTCTACTTGGTTAGATATTTTTTTATTTAATATTTTTTCTTTAATCAACTTTTGAAGTCAAACCAATTACAATTCAGACATAGCATGACTGTATAACGTGTAACTTTTTTTGTATGTATCAAAATTTAATTTTTCTTTTTTTGTTGGATCAAGGAATTAAATATATAGTGCACTCATATTTTAATATTTTTTTGATAATCTATTATTTTTCCACATGTGCAAAATGGAGAGCTTGATTTTTAGTGAAAAACCTACATTCACAAGAAAATATATATTTAATAATCAAATTAAATTTTATTAAAATTATACTTTTTTGGAAGCTTATAATAGGGACTACATACTTACAAAAAAATAAATTTTAAATGAATTCATTTGACCCCCCAAAAGGTGAATCAAAAGTGGTTTTTTATCAGCATTTTAATACATGTAAAGGAGACTCTGTTATAGGTATGGTTTAAAACTAGTGAGGTTCTATCCAAAGGGGCTTGGTCTAAGGTGGTTTGATCAAACCCTATTCAATTATAATATTTTAAATGGAACATTTCAAGGCTTAAATCATTATATTTTCTAAAAATATGTGATTTCAGCAAAAATCAGGATCTCCCAAAAATTGTAAACCACTATTGTGGTAGCACCTCATGAGAGGTCCACATCAAATGCTATGTTATATTTTAATGACAAAAATATGAAATATTTTGTTTGCACTAAACATTTCACCCTCTTAACCTTAAAGATTTTTCAAAAAGATTTGGTGTCTTAGAAACTAGATTTAGATTACAAGAATTATTATTTTTATCACATATGAAATTTTTGAGTGCAATAATTTTAATTTCTTTGTTTGGTAAGGGTAAAATTAGGGTTTTTGAAATGTCCCTAACCCTTTATTGCAATGCTAGAAAAATAAAATTCAAGACCAAACAAAAACATTGGATGAGAAACATATAGTTTACACTACATTAATACACATACAACTCCAATAGAGAATAACAAGAAATATGTAGCATTGATATTATACTACACTAGCAAGCATACAAATCAAAGAGTTAAGGGGAAAGTAATAATTGATAGGTCCCAAACCCTATTCATATCACTTATTTCCCATTTCATAAGGTTAATCAAGGAATTTTCTATGTTCAAAATAACTTTAGGAGAACCTTCCATCCTTTTATGCCACATTTTCCATGAATCATTATTTCTCTCATTCAGAAGGAATGATGTTGAAAGAGATCCTACAAAAAAAATCTTAGGAGGATCCATATAAGATGGAGAGAGTGAACTTGAAATTTTGGAATGAAAGAATCCTACAGGAGTGCCAATGAGGTCTTTAAATCTTGTAATATTTAATCTATTTGACCACATCTACTAGGGATGTGCATGCTAAAATTAAAATGAAAAATATAGTCTAACATGAGAAAATATCTTACAATGAGCAAAGACTAGATCCACATCATGTAGGAGAGATCCTTTAATGGTTAGATGGAATGCAAGAGAATCCCACCATTGAGAATAAGTACTAACAAACATGCAATAGGATCAAGGATAATATAAATATAGGTGACCAATATCAGAGTTCCAATAATAGGAAAAATGGAGACCCTAAAAATCAAGGTGGACCCAAGGCCAATCATCAAAATATAGAATAATATCCACTAAGAGAGTCTTGGAGATATAAATATCCACCAATATGTGAAAAAAAATAGTAAGGGAGAAAGTTGTATTTATTATCATATTGGTGAGCCCCCTTGACAACATATACCATCACCCTATTTTTCTCCATTTCATCTCCAATTGGTTTTCCTAATAATGTTAGTTGTTTTTTATGCTTTGAGTACATTCTTTTTTATGATTAATCTCATTGATCTCTTGAGTTGTATTATTCCTATTTCTTATTCCCAAGAAGATATTTTCTTCTTGTAGTGATATATACAACATTTATAAAAAAATATTTATAGTTATCATCATCTAATAAAGGATGTTCCAAAATTCATCTAATTTTAAATGCACCAATAAATTACAAGGTAATCATGTAATACCCATATAAGTTGATTGTGTAATAGTTTCCCAATAAGACTTATGCAATGATTTGTTTGTTATTTGAGAGAGCTCTATTACTTGGTTGAATATGAAATGATGTAAAATATAGCTTTAGTTAGGATATGGAGAACCTAGTGTTTAATTCAAAATTGATACTTGTTTAATAAGGTACTAATTTATTATTGTTATTGGATTATAGGCATGATGTTGTGCTTGCAATATAAGGGATCATAGATTGATTCCTTAAGGCATCATTATTGTTTTATTATCATTGCTTCATTATATGATTATTATAAATATATAATTATAAAAGATATTATTGCAAGTATACAAAATTATGGGATTATATAACTTATAGGTGCATATATGTGTGCACATGTGCATGCACATGTATGCATGCATTCATTTTAAAGAATATAAGATAACAAGTATACATCCATAGATTATGTATACAAATTTCTTACTCCTTTAAGAATATCAAATTTAAATATTTGAATATGGATTCCTTCTTTAATATTCCTTATTGAAATTTCAAAATGATATAAATAAATAATAGTGAATACTTTTAAATGTTGAGAATAATTAACTTAGAGAAAATAAGGGACAGAAAAATAAGAAAAAAACAAAATACTTTAAATCCACATGTTGTAGTAGGTAATAAGACTAAACTATGCTTTATTCATCTATTAGGTTGTCCTGTTGCGGGTTTCCAACTGAAATTTCTAAACAATCACATTGCACCCATCTAAGTTCATTTTCTTGGTGTGCTATTTTTATAACGTGGAAGATGACATAACTAACTTGTACATCTGTGGAATATGAATTTTTGATACCGTAAGATTTATCCACATGTGGATGCACAGTTTAAAATAGTGGTATATATAAAATTACATGTCATCATATGCATTATATGTATGAATATATTGGTTTTTTTTATATGATAAAGTCTTACCCTTTTCATAAATATTAAAATATGTGATGTAAAGTTTATATTGGTACTCTTCATGAATGAATATTGTCATATTAAATATATATTTTGTCAATTTTTCTATATGGTAAGTTTTATCTTTAACATGAATATAAAAATGTATGGATGTCAAGTTTAAAATAGCATTTTTCATATTAATGATATCAAGTTTACACAATCCATATAAAAGTATTCAGTATTGTTTCTAGATTATAATGTGTAGAAGTTTTTGCATCAACGTTTCGGATCACACTCCGTGATCTAGTTTTTCTCCTCTTGCTCTCTACCATCCTGATGATGGAACACAAAGTGTGATCCAAAATGTTGATACAAAAACTTCTACACAATCTAATCTAGAAGCAATTTACATAATACATTATTCATATTGTATACACATTATACCATGCTGTATTATAGACATGTATGCATTTTGGTTTGGATAACCTTAAAGTCATTGTCTATACACATTTTATAGAATGTGATGCATTTTGTTAAAAATACAAATGATTGACTATTATTTTGTCATTCATCTTAGTGTATTTACCCTTTTTAAAAAATAAACAAGATCACAAATATAGATTTTAAACAATTCTACAAAGTGTGTCATAATATCGGATATATAGTTTAATGCAACAAAAAAATCTTCTACTCTAGAAAAATTTGATATAGTAATTGAAGAATCAAACAAAATGGGGTTTCTTTCACGTCTCTACTTTACAACTTGCAACATTCATAGGCGAATTCATGAACTATCATAGTGATTGATGCCTTAATTGATTATGGAAGGAATTTTTGATATTTTGTAAGATAGCTAGTTTTCAATAAGTTAGAGGATTGGAATCATTATTGGACTAGATTTGGTTGTGTAAAATCAAGTTCTATTACCATTTTATGCATAATTATTTATTTACTTGTTCTTTTAAACCAACAAATAACTTCTATTTTTGTTTAGAGATTTACACTTTTCATAGAACATAATTGTTTAGACAATGAAATATTTATGCTATATGAAGTTGTGATTATTATTATCATTCTTGTACAAGTATTTGTAGATGATACATTTTCTTTTACATTTTTGTGATTATTCTTAAAAATGGTTTTTATTCACTATTACTCACTATGCTAATGCTTTGTGACAGAGTAACATTGAGAAATATGTTTTAGTGCATTGTCTTAATTTCATAATTCTTTACCAATCTTCCATGTCATGTTAGGTTAGTTAGAATATATAAATAATTATCCTTCTAACCACACCAATTATTTTAATTTTCAAGGTCCCAAAACTTGTAAGATTTTTTACAGAGATGATTTGTGAAGGACATATTATGATGGGAAAAATTTAACCACCAATAGATAATTGTAGGCTAGGATAATTTTAAAATACCAATACAAACTAGCATTTATAACATAATAATAGAATTCATTACTTACTTAGAGAGAGAAAAAATAGTGTCTCACAATGATGTTTCATCAAAGGCCTAGGAAATTCCTTTGATGTTTAAAAAAATTTAGGGGCTTGGGAACTTCATACTCAACTATCACATTTTCAATGATCAACCACCCTAGTCCATTTGGTAGATACTTATGTAAAGGATAAGTAGAGTTCCATATTGATGTCCCATCAAAGGATTGGTTGATTTACTTGATGTTCCAAATATTTTAAATACTTGAGGACATGGGGAAGCATTTAAGAATATAAAAAATAAAAATAAAGGTAAAGGTAAAAATTTAGAGAAAAAATGTTTAAAACACATAAAAACTAAAACCATGCTCTTTATACTACATACACATTATAACCACGACAATTAAATTTTATAAATTTTTACTCAAGCATTATGGAACTAGACTTCCATTTGGACTAACAAATACCTCATTTCGACATAAAATAAAATGTATAGTTTTTTATTGTTAGTTGGATTGCCTCAAGCCACACATATACGATATTAGTTGGCTAAAAAATTTTTCTATGAAATAATAATCACAAGGATGTGACAACATATCACACTACACAAAAAAGTGCACACAAGTGTCATGTGAAACATCATGACACAAGGAACACAATAATACAAAGAAAATTATCATTTCTACAAACAAGGTGGCACTAATGGAAGACTTAACAATCATGGGATGAAACCACCATGATGAAGCCATGAGAGAGAAACCAACATCCAATGGTGATAGAGTACTAAACTATGATTGCACTTTCAAATGAAAATGACACAAGGGTAGGATGATAGAATCATTAAACTCAAATCCTTACATACATACTTCTGAAATTATATTACAACACCACAAAAAACATAGATAAATGATGAATAAAAATGACCTAATGTACTTTGACTAAATTATGCAACCATCAAATTCTAGAAAGAAGAGTAGAATGGGGCTAACATTAACCTCCAATCCACTCGATAAAAACCTTTAAAACATCTAAATGCAAGGATAAACCCTCACCAAATATTTCCCTACTAGGAGGTCCAATCCCTCCACCAATTAGAATGATGATAGGTCACTTCCAAGAAATGACATACTTCCCAATATAAATAGTTACCATAAATATTAAGGTATAACACTTATCACTAAAAAATGTGACAATACATGATTTCCCAAGGGAAACAACTTTAATATAAAAAATTTCCCTGATAAATGAATAAAAGACCCAAAGATTGAAAATAATGGAAAATGTGGCACCAAACGACACTATCATTCACACAAGTCACTAGCACCCAAGTATGACACTAGAACAAATGTATGAGTCATACCTAATGTAGGTGTCTAATTCTAGAGATTTAGTCCTAATTTAGTTCTAAAGACCTATAATCAAGGTAAAAATATAGGTTAAGGTAATAAAACATATAAACTCTAATCCTAAGACCCTAATCAAGCAATAGAGCACAAATAAGTATAAAAAACATGTTCAATATAAAGAAATGTCACCATAAAGTCTTCATACCATCATTGCTTCACCTCCATTTCCGTTCTCCATTTTGCTTGAATGTACTTGATGCCATCATATTTGAGTATGCACTAGAAGCCTATGACAATGACTAGCAAAATATTGAACATAGTTGTATCATACTAACATGTATAGGCATATGAACTAGATGTAGATGATGAAAATGACAAGGGTAGGGTCTTTTATAAAAAACAAAACTTGAATGAAGGGTTGGGATTCAATTTCAATAAGATATTTCAATTAATGGCCAAGAATGAAAGTCGTAGCATGAAATAGGGTTAGGGAAAAGTTAGGGAAACGTAAAGAATGAATGACTAAGATTGAATTATGAAATAATTCAATCAATGATAAAATTGAATGAGACAAGAGGAGCTAAGATTGGAATAAAAAAAGAGGTTGTAGGAGAAATTCAAATAATTATAAAATTATTTGAATTGAGAGGGAAATAAATGATTAAATAATAAAAGAATTATTTAGTTATAAAGGACATGTGATAGGTTGAATTTTTTTATTAAATAACAATTTAATTCAAAAGTGGGACATGTGACATGCTGATTTCTGAATTAAATAATAATTTAATTCAAAATGGGAAGAAGACAAATTAGTAAGTAATTAAATAATTTAAATTTACTTAATTATAATAGAGTGAGGTAAATAATTAAATAAATAAAGTTTATTAAATTTATCAAAGAGAAATAAAGATAACAATGAACTAATTAAATAATTAAAATTATTTAATTAATAGAAGACATATGACAATAACTAGATAATTAAAATTATTTAATTATTAGGAGTGAAGGGAAAATTTATGAAGGAATTAAAGTTCGCAAGCCTAGGACAAATTTTAGTGTCTAGATTTTGCCCCTCTTTGATATAATGTAGTTTATCACATTGTGTCAAAGAAAAATCAGTCAAGACATGCCCCAATGAAATTAGGGTGGACCTATGTCCCCTTGGGAAATTTTTCCTCTTCAAATCTACTTTCTCCTTATACTTTTGGTTCATATCTTCCAACTGCTCCTTCACTCGAGTATATACTTTCTTCATATGTTCTACAAATTCCTCTACTTCTGTAGTCCTTTTATCTTCCATACTGATGTCTCTCAACTCTGATATCCCTCTAGGATGAAATCTAGTAACAATCTCAAATGGTATCTTTCTGGTACTCCTGTTCACTCAATTTTTGTATGAAAACTCCACTTGTGCAAGGACTAAATCCCAACTTTCTGTCTTTTCTCCAACCAAACATCTCAGTCTTTTCATGAGTCTATGGGTGAAAAGTAGAACTAAACTTCAAATTTGTCTTTAACTTCTTCCAAAGTCTCCTCCAAAAGTAATGAACAAACTTTGTGTCTCTGTCTAAAACAATACTCCTAGGTAATCCATGCAATCTGACCACTTCCTTGAAAAACTAGTCTACTACATCTACTGCATCTGTCATCTTCTTACAAGGTCTGAAATGTGTGATTTTACAAAATCTATTAGGGTATGTGCAGTATCATCATGGAAGAAACAGGCCCTATAGTGGCAAAAATTTTAGAAAAAATAGAGTTAGGAAACTTAACGTAAAAATTTGAATAAGTTATCTATATTATTTCAAAGATATGTAAGAATGGAATTTGTAGCAAATTGAATGTAGTTTCTAAACTACTATGTTTATTTAAAAAACTAAAAAAACTATTTGATGAAAATTTGAAATTTTAATGCAGTAGTACTTAAATTTTAAGGAGAAAATAAGAAGTAGGTGTTTGTCTAACTACCCTAACCATAATAAAAGGATCATATTTTTTTATAATATTTTAGATATAAGTAGAGGACTGATGTCCCAATGTGATACATATTTGTTGTAATTTTTTCCAAGTAAATAATTAATTTTTTTTTATTACAAATTTAAACAATATAAATACTCGTATGTTTGACCACCTTAACTTGGTAAAAAATTCATAAAATTTAATTTTTATGTTTTCAATCCTATAGTATGTGAAGCATATAATGTGACACATGTTTTAGATTCAAAAAATGTGATATTGTTTGAAAGTTATAGATGTTTTTCAATCAGCCTATCAATCAGGACTTTAGTCGTAATTCAAATAGAAAATGAATAGTAATTTTTATTAAATTCAAATTGAAGCATAATTTATATTGATGGAAAGTTGAGAATCTCCTTTAAAAACCCTTTTCATTTCATAAATTTTGGGTAAAAAAATTCATCAGCCACATACCCTACACATACCCATGATATCGCCACTTTTTCGTCCATCATGATCCTACACATACCCATCAACCACCACAAATATAGAATCAATACCTCTCTGTTTCTTCAGCAATCCAAGTATGAAGTCCACATTGATATTCTCCCAAGGTCTCTCTGGAACTTTCAAAGGCTTATACAATCCAACATTATCACTACTTCCTTTTGAAACTTCACAAACTCTACAACTAAGCACAAATTTCCTAACATCCTTATAAATATGTGGCCAAAAGTAATTCTCACTTACCAATGCTACTATCTTATCAATTGAAAAGTGTCTTGAAAATCCTCCATTATGCTTTTCTTTCACCAAGTTATCCCTCATTGAACATTGGGGTATACACAACCGATTCCCTTTGAACAACATATCCTCTTGTATGAAATAATCCAACCATTGACTCCTATCCTCCAAAACTAGTTCTTTACAAGCTCTCCAAGGTTCTACAAAATCTAGGTCTTCCTTCTACAAGTTCTTCAATTCTTCAAAGCCTAATACCTCCACTCTCATCTTTGTTAGTAAATTCCTTCTTCTACTCAAAGCAACAAAAATTCTATTTGAATTTCCACTCATATGCTTCAAAACAAAAGTATGACTCTACAAGAACTCTACCCATCTCATGTGTCTTTGATTCAACTTACCTTGACTCTTCAAATATTGCAAAGCCTAATGATCTGTATACAACACAAACTCCTTAGGAAGCAAGTAATGTCTCCACTTCTTCAAGGCTTGAACTATGTAATAAAACTCCTAATCATACAATAAATATTTTCTCGTAGCATCATTCAATTTCTCACTAAAATAAGCTACTGGTCTTCCTTCTTGACTTAACACTGCTCCAATTACATTTCCACTTGCATCACAATCTACTTGAAATACCTTATCAAAGTTTGGTAAATCCAACACAAGCTGCTTAGTCACCTTTTGTTTCAACAACTCAAAACTCTGTTCTGCTCTATATGTCCACCTAAAATCCTTCCTATCTCCTCTCATTCTTTTTCTCATTGAACTACAAATAGAACTGAAATTCCTAATAAAATTTTGGTAGAAACTATCCAATCCATGAAATGATATTACCTCTCCAATGCTTTATGGTGTAGGCCACTCAACTATTTTCTCTTACTTTCTTAGGATCCATCTTCAATCCATCCACAAATATCACAAATCTTAGATAGACCAACTCTTCCTTCATGAAAATACACTTCTTAATGTTTATCAGCAATTGCTCTTCTCTCAACCTCTACAAAACTTTCCATATATGCAACAAATGTTTTCTATAGTCTTACTGGAAATCAAGATGTCATCCAAGTAAACAATAAAAAACTTATGATATTGCTATCAGGATTCAACCATGTAGTTTCGAGTCAAACTCATTGACCCATGTTTCATGAGTAGTGGTTCAAAAAGAACCCATCTCTCATGATATCGAATGGCCCACTTAGCACTCATTGCATCTAGGTGATGCTCAGAGAGGTGAAGCACTGGTCCATCCCGGGAGGTCACCCATCCCAGTACTGCTCCAGCTCAAGCACGCTTAACCAGGGAGTTTTCTCCAAGGTTAAGCCTGCTTGAGTTGTTACCCCATTTGCAAAACCTTCAACAAGTGTTGTGCCTTATGAACCATTCATAATAGAGCCCCTTTAGCTCATCAATTGATAAGTAGGAGGTATTTTTCCATAGTGTGTCAACTTATGATATTGCTATCAGGATTCAACCGTGTAGTTTCGAGTCAAACTCATTGACCCATGTTTCATGAGTAGTGGTTCAACAAGAACCCATCTCTCATGATATCGAATGGTGCACTTAGCACTCATTGCATCTAGGTGATGCTCACAAAGATGAAGCACTAGTCTGTCCCGGGAGGTCACCCATCCCAGTACTGCTCCAGCTCAAGTGCGCTTAACGAGGGATTTTTCTCCAAGGTTAAGCCCACCCAAGAATTTCTTCAATACCTCATTCACCAACCTCATGAAAGTACTCAGTGCATTTGTTAGTCCAAAAGGCATCACCAACCATTCATACAATCCTTGATTTGTCTTGAATGTTGTCTTCCACTTATCCCTTTCTCTAATTCTGATTTGACAATATCCACTCTTCAAATTTTTTTAAATTATCAAGCTCCACTCAAACAATCCATAGTGTCATCCATCCAGGGCAAAGGAAATCTATATTTCACCATGATCTTGTTTATGGATATAGAGTTTGTACACATCCTCCATTCTCCATCCTTCTTAGGTGCTAACATAATAGGTACTGCACAAGGACTTAGGCTTTATCTGATCAAGCCCTTCTTCAACAATTCTTGCACTTGTCTATTCAACTCTTCATTCTCTGCAAGTGTCATCTGGTGTGCTGCTTTATTAGGAAAACTAGCTCCAGGAATCATATCCATGCAATGATTAATACTGCTCATAGGTGGTAATCCATTAGGTACATTATTTGAAATGATCTCCTCATACTTTATCAAGTCTTTAGCCTTCTTAGGGACCAAGGCATAGAACATGTTCTCATGTCTCAATCCATATAGAAATTTTCTTCTATCAACCAAAAAAATTCTAGCACTCGTACAAACCTCAATTCTAGGAACATCCTCCAATGGTAACAAAGTCTTCTTCATCCCATTAGGAACAATGGTATATGTGTTCTTCTTTCCATCATGAATATCCTAGCTATCATACTACCAAGGCCTTCCCAACAAAACATGGCATACATCCATAGGCATGATATCACACAAAACTTCATCATGATAATTTCCTATCTTCAATTTCACCAAGCAATGTTCACTTACCAGTATCTTATGCTCATCTTGAATCCATGTTATCTGATAGGGATTTGGGTGTTTCAATATTTCCAACTTCAATTTTGTCACCATCTCTTTAGAAACTAGGTTATCAAAACTCCCACTATCAAAAATCACTCTACAACATTTACTAGCTACTATGGACCTAGTCTGAAATAAATTATTTCTCTGCAATGGTTCTTGCTCCATCTCACTTTGACACAATACCCTTCTATTCACCAACACTTCTCCATATTCTAGTTTATTAGATGATCCAACATGATCTTCCTCAAAAAAGGTTGTTCTTCTATTGCTTTCTATATTTTTTCTTGTCTCTCCTTGATTGCATTCAAATGCTCTATGTCCTTCTCCACCACACTTAAAACAAGTTCCCCTATATACTCTTTTCTCCTGCCTTCTATCATATTTTCTATAACCCACATTTTGATAACCACCATATCCTCCTCCTCGATAAGATTTCCCATCATTTCTACGATAGGAATTATCATTCTTATTGAATTACTTATCTTTATTCAGATCTGCAAAAGATCCTCTTCATCCTCCAATAAAAATTCTTCCTCTTTGAACTCTTCCACCTCTTCCTCTTTGTCTCTTTCCATGTCTTTTATTCAGCTTCTCTTTTGTCTTTAGGGCACATTGATATGCCTCCTCCACACTCTACAACTTGATCAAACTAATTTCATCCTATATAGATGACCTCAAGCCATTCACATATCTGGCTACTTGTTCAAGCTCATCCTCTGAATGTCCAGATTTGATATTCAACTTGTAGAACTCCTCAATATGCTCTATAACACTTGAATCCTTCTACTTCAAATTTTGTAACTTTCAGAAAAAATTGAGTTGATAGTCTGTAGGAATAAACTTTGTCTTCAACTTATTCACCATCTGATCCCATGATTTTATCTTTTCTTTTCCTCTTCTTTTCCAATCTATCTACAAATTTTCCCACCAAAGGGATGCATGTCCTTTCAAATTTGTACAAGAAAATTTTACCTTCTTATATTTTGTGGTACCTTCAAATTTAAAATACTTTTCCATCTCTATTATCCAATTAAGCAATTCATATGAATCCAACTTACCATTATAATCCAACAGATTGAAATGTGGCTTAGTATTTTCTCTAGATAGGGCTCTTATGAACCTCTCTTCTCCCTAATCTAGGCCAAGGTATGTGCATGATCATCATGGAAAAAATAGGCCCTTAAGTGGTGAAAATTTCATAAAAATTAGAGTTAGGAAACTTGACATAAAATTTTGAATAAGTTATCTATATTATTTCAAAAAAATGTAAGAATAGAATCTTTACCAAATTGAATGTAGTTTCTAAACTACTAGGTTTATTTTTGAAAAATCGTATTTGGTGAAAATTTGAAATTTCAATGTAGTGCTACTTAAATTTTAGGGAAAAAATAAGTAGGAGTTTGTCTGACGACCCTAACTAAAATAAAATGACAATATTTTTTTATAATATTTTAGATATAAGTAGAGGACTCATGTCTCAATGTGATGCATTTTTTTTTGTAATTTTTTTTCTGAGTAAATAATTAATTATGTTTTTTTTCTACAAATTTAAAAAAATATAAAAATCTCATATGTCTAACCACCTTAACTTGGTAAAAACTTCATGATTTTTTTTAATCCTATAGTATGTGAAGCATAGAATAGGACACATGTTTCAGATCCAAAAAATGTGATACCATTTGAAAGCTATAGATGTTTTTCAATCAACCTATCAATTAAGACTTTAGTCCTAATTCAAATAGAAAATGAATAATAATTATTTATTAAATTCAAAGTAAAGCATAATTTATATTGATGGAAAGCTAAGAATCTCCTTTAAAAACCCTTTTCATAATTTCATAATTTTTGGGTAAAAAAATAGTTGTCATCCACATACCCTACACATATCGATCATATCGCCACTTTTTGACCCATCATGATCCTGCCCATACTCACCAGGTTGATCTTCTCTTCCCATTTCTTCATGTAATTCTACCTCTTCATCACTCACATCATCAACTGGTAGACCTCTCCTTTGGGCCATTTCGATTGCATATAATGTAGCAGCAATTCCTCTCAACATCTCCATTAAAATTGGGTCTACATTTGCATGCACTCCATTTCCTCTAACATTTCTTCTTCTAGCCATTTTTACACAAGTCCTCTAGAACTAAAAGTTGGATCCTTAGTTGGCCACCCCACAAAAAATCTTCAATAGGACTCCACAAATTTTGGTGATCTCTCATGGATCAAATCTCACTCTAATACCAATCTAGTGTAGCCATGGTAGGAGGGTCCTCAAAGAGAACAATATGGACCATGTAGCAAGAGTAACATAATAGAAGCAACACAAAATATGGAGGAAAATTAAGATTCAAAATTTCTCATTAACAAAAATCTCAATTACAAACAACCGCCAACATTCAAGCTTACAGATTCGGCTCGCAGGCCTGATACAACATGTTCAAAAATACAAGATTCCTGTATGCTCCTTGTTGCCAGCTAAAACCTAACATCTCAAAACCTATCTTTCTCTAACCCTACCTTCTTGATGATCTATTACATTGATTTATATCATATCTAGGGATCTAGAATCATCCATGTTGTCCAAAGATTATTACAATCTCCAATGAAAGAAAATGTAATGTGTGCATGAATAGTTCGGCCTTAAATTTGAATTACACCTCGGTGAATGCATAGGATGAAGTGTGGACCTATAATTAAGGTCAAGGACACTCCATCAAAAAAATTTAATCACACTATAAGGATCTGAAAGTTATAGGAAAGATCCATGATATTGAAATAGCCATTAAGTTTGAAAATTATTCCAGTGTCAGTTCAAGAAACTGCCACTAAATTTGGAAGCTCTAACTTTCTAGAAAAAGATCCAATTGCGCTCAAATCTTGGAATAAGGAAAATGAACATGTCCAAGATGTAAACATTGATCCACGGGGTCTTATGAGAAAATATGATGAATCCACCAACTTGAACTAAACAAGAACTAAACATGAACAAAACTGAAAGAAAATATTTTTTGGTTGATTCAAGATTTCCAAGAACGAAGGATGCTCCTACATCACCACCCTACTTGATTTGGTGTATACTTATGTAAAGGATAAGTAGAGTCCCATATTGATGTCCCATCAAATACTTGGGTGATTTAATTTATGTTCAAAATATTTTAAATACTCAGGGACATGGGGATGAATTTGGGAATATAAAAAAAATAAAGGTAAAAATTTAGAGTTTTTTTTTTAAAACATATAAAAACTAAAACCATGCTCTTTATACTACATACACATTATAACCACTACAATTAAATTTTATAAATTTCTACTCAAGGACTATGGAACTAGACTTCCATTTGGACTAACAAATACCTTGTTTCAACATAAAATGACATGTATAGATTTTTATTGTTAGTTGAATTTCCCCAAGCCACACATATAGGATATTAGTTGGCTTAAAAAAAATTCTATGAAATAATAATCATAAGGATGTGACAACAACATCTCACACTACAAAAAAAATGCACACAAGTGTCATGTGAAACATCATGACACAAGGAACAAAATAACACAGAAAATTTTCATTGCTACAAACATGGTGGCACCAATGGAAGACTTAACAATCATGGGATGAAACCACCATGATGAATCCATTAGAGAGAAAAATACATCCAATGCAGATAGATTACTAAACTATGATTATACTATCACATGAAATTGACACAAGGGTAGGATGAGAGAATAATCAAACACAAATCCTTACCAACACACTTATGAAATATTATATAAAACCACAAAAAAATAGATAAATGATGAATAAAAATGACCTAATGTACTTTGACTAAATTATGCAACCATCAAATTCTATAAAGAAGATTAGAATGGGGCTAACATTAACCTCCAATCCACTCAATAAAAACCCTAAAAACATCTAAATAAAGGGATAAACCCTCACAAGAGGCTTCCCTACTAGGAGGTCCAAGCCCTCCACCAACTAGAATGATGATAGGTCACTTCCAAGAAATGAGTCACTTCCCAATATAAATAGGTACCACATGAATATTAAGGTATAATAGTTACCATTGAAAAACATGACAATACACGATTTACCAAGGGAAACAAATTTAATATAAACACTATCCTTGATAAATGAATAAAAAGACCCAAAGAATGAAAAAAAATGGAAAATGGGGTACCAAAGGACACTAGCACCCACACAAGTCACTAGCACCCAGGTTTGACACTAGAACAAATGTATAGGAGTCATACTAGATGTAGGTGTCTAATTCTAGTGATGTACTCCTAATTTAGTGCTAGAGACCTCTAATCGGGGTAAAAATATAGGTTAAGGTAATAACACATATAATATCTATTCCTAAGACCCTAATCAAGCAACAAAGCACAAATAAGTATAAAAACATGTCCAATATAAAGAAATATCACCATAAAGTCTTCATTCCATCATTTCTTCACCTCCATTTCCATTCTCCATTTTGCTTGAATGTACTTGATGCCATCAAATTTGAGTATGCACTAGCGTAGCATGTGACAATGACTAACAAAATATTGAAGACAGCTATCTCACACTAACAACATGTACTTACATATGAACTAGATGAAGATGGTAAAAATGACAAGGGAAGGGTCTTTTGTAAAAAAGAAAAATTTTAATGAATGGTTGGGATTCAATGTCAATAAGATGTTTTAATCAATGGCTAAGAATGAAAGTTGTAGTATGAAATAGGGTTAGGGAAAAATTAGGGAAATTTCAAGAATGAATGACTAAGATTGAATTATGAAATAATTCAATCAAGGCTAAAATTGAGTGAGATGAGAGGAGATAAGATTGGCATAGAAAAGGAGGTTGTAGGAGAAATTCAAATAATTATAAAATTATTTTTTTTGAGAGGGAAATGAATAATTAAATAATAGAAACATTATTTAATTATAAAGGACATGTGATAGGTTGACTTTTTCATTAAATAACAATTTAATTCAAAAGTGGGACATGTGACAAGTTGATTTTTGAGTTACATAATAATTTAATTCAAAATAGGAAGAAGATGAAAAATTATTAAGCAATTAAATAAACTATTTAATTTATTTAATTTATCAAGGAGGAATAAAGATAACAATAAATTAATTAAATAATTAAAATTATTTAATTATTAGGAGTGAAGGGGAAATTTTTGAAGGAATTAAAGCTCATAGGCCTAGGGAAATTTTTACTGTCTACATTTTTCCCCTCTTTGATACAATGTAGTTTATCACATTGTGTCAAAGAAAAATCAATCAAAACATGCCCTAGTCAAAGTAGGGTGGACCTTTGTTCCCTCGAGAAATTTTTGCAAATTTTTGAAAAATTTCAAAAAAATTGAAACTTATTTTGAGAAGTCAATTTGATAGCTACAAATTTTGTGGTGGCAACATAGATGATTTTGAAGATCATTTGGTTGGTCAAATTTTAGGTTTAAATTTTCCAAAAAGTGCATCCAATTATAAACCCTAGTGTAAACCCTAGAAAACCTTAGCTTGATTACCTATAAATATGCATTTGATTAAGAAATGTGCTCATTTATACATTTCAAAGTTGGAGATTGGAAAGCTCTGAGGAGAGAAAAGCTATGAAGATGTTTCCAGTTCTACACTCTACACACTCAAGATACCACATTTGCACCTTCTCACAACCTGAGGGAAAACGGGGCCCAATGCTCCATACTTTTCTTGTTATTTTTTCATTTTTTGTGCATTTTAGGGTTAGGAAAATTTAGCAATAAATTATGGTGAATGTTTTTTACTGTAATTGTCTTCACAAGTGACATAATTGAAGTAGGTTTGTTGTAATTGTCACATCATGACGCAATTGCTAGGGCATAATACGGGGGTCGAATGTTTTGTGGTGCAACTGCAAAGTGTCCCACATTTTCTTCCTACATCACACCTACAGACGGGAATGATGAATTCACCAAATTGCATTGCATGTGATCAAGGGAATGATACATGTGAAGGGAAAATGATGTAGCTAATGAGGGGATCACCACAATCGACCCTAGTGATTCATTTTCTAAGGCCTACAACACAATCGTAGTTGTGGACAACATGTGTAGAATCAGTGACATGATTGATTTCTATGACGCATTTACCAAGAAGAATGATGCAATTGCTTGACTAAAAATTTTCCCCAATTCAGGATGAAATAACTTATGCCTCTTAGGTCCAATAAGTCAAATTAGGATTTTGGATTGAAAAAATGATTGTTATTTGTTCCCATATGTTGTTTTCCTAACTATTGATACTGGGTATGTATAAGATCATCCTGGAAAAAATAGGCCCTTAAGTGGCAAAAAATTCAGAAAAATCAAAGTTAGGCAACTTGACATAAAAAAATTGAATAAGTTATCTATATTATTTCAAAAATATGTAAGAATAGAATTTGTAGCAAATTGAATGTAGTTTCTAAACTACTAATTTTAAAAAAAAATAATAATCTATTTGGTGAAAATTTAAAATTTCAATGCAGTAGTACATAAATTTCAGGGAAAAAATAAGAAGTAGCTGTCTGTTTGACCACCCTAACCACAATAAAATGAAAATATTTTTTTATAATATTTTAGATATAAGTAGAGGACTCATGTATCAATGTGATGCATATTTTTTTTTATTTTTTTCTAAGTAAATAATTAATTATAATTTTTTTATTACAAATTTTTAAAAATATAAAAAACTCGCATGTCTGGCCATCTTAACTTGGTCAAAACTCCATGAAATTCAATTTTTATTTTTTTAATCCTATAGTATGCAAAGCATAGAATGTAGTGTGTGTTTTTGATTAAAAAATGTGATACCATTGAAAAGATATAGATGTTTTTCAATTAGTTTATCAATCAGGACTTTAGTTGTAATTTGAATAGAAAATGAATAATAATTACTCATTAAATTTAAAGTAAAGAATAATTTATATTGGTGGAAAGCTGAGAATCTCCTTTAAAAACCCTTTTCATTTCATCAATTTTGGGTTAAAAAAAAGTCATCAGCCACATACCCATCATATTACCACTTTTTGGCCCATCATGATCCTGCACATACCCTACTCAAGAGACATGACCATCAACTTTTTGGCTGTAAGATTAGTTATTCAGTATTGAAAAATGTGAACCAATGGAGTTAGGATTGTACCACATGACTTATATGACCTTTATCAGGGAATTGAGGTTTACTAATTGCACTGGCGGAGAGATGGCACTCTGAAAAACTACTCATTTAACTTGTCAATCGGGGACGCCACTATGACCCTAGAGGTCGTATATAGGATAATTCAACTACCGATTTGAGGAGAGGTGAGATATGATCACGTATGAGGGTTGCAAGTCATCTATGACCACTATTACTATGAGGATATGGTGGAGCTTGGCATTCCTGGGTATGAGATTATATGGGAGACTCTGGCAAAGCGCTATGAGAGATATGTACTCTGATTGGTGGGGTAATCATTCTAGATTGTAGAGGACACAGACTTTTTATGGGATGGGGAGAGATGCTAGCAAGCATGAAGGAGCAGGGGATTGTTTATTCATGGGGACCTTTTATATTAGTCATTCTTTATTTTCAACGACATGACATAACATACCAAGATGCATAGAGTATGAGCTATGGGGTGATATTGTTGATGGTGTGGGCATGGGAACACATTGCAATGTTTCATTTGGTAGTAGGGAAACAACTAGGGAATGGGATTCCATATGCCTATCTATATGGAGGTGTTGTCACTTAGACACATGTGGGAGATATAGGATATTGGAGGCATGGTATAGATGTGTTGGATATATTTGTTTGGAGGCCCTACATAGATTGTCAATAGTGGGAAGATTAGGATTAGCACCTACCATGGTGCAAGTAGTCTAGGAATCTAATCGATTGCATTGTACACTCACAAAAAATTATTGAGTACAATATCTAGGGTATGTGCAGGATCATGATGGGCCAAAAAGTGGCAAAATGATGGGTATGTGGCTGACAAATATTTTTTTACCCAAAATTGATGAAACAAAAAGGCTTTTTAAAGGAGATTCTCAGATTTCCACCAATATAAATTATGTTTTACTTTAAATTTAATAAGTAATTATTATTCATTTTCTATTCAAATTACGACTAAAGTCCTCATTGATAGGCTGATTGAAAAACACCTATAGCTTTCAAATGGTATCACATTTTTTGAATAAAAAACATGCATCACATTCTATGCTTCACATACTATAGGATTAGAAAAGAAAATTTGAATTTCATGAAGTTTTGACCGGGTTAAGGTGGTTAGACATACAAGTTTTAATATTTTTGAAATTTGTAATAAAAACTTCATAATTAATTATTTACTTGGAAAAAAATTACAAAAAAATATGCATCACATTGGAACATGAGTCCTCTACTTATATCTAAAATATTATAAAAAAATATTATCATTTTATTGTGGTTAGGGTGGTCAGACAGACACCTACTTCTTATTTTTCCCCTAAAATTTAAGTACTACTGCATTGATGTTTCAAATTTTCACCAAATAGATTTTTTTAATTTTTAAACAAACCTACTAGTTTAGAAACTACATTCAATTTGCTATAGATTCTATTCTTACATATTTTTGAAATAATATAGATAACTTTTTCAAATTTTTACATGAATATGTGCCTTAAGGGACAACAAAGTTTGAATGCTTCTCAAGGGATGTACATCCATGGGGTTAGTTGATTCCTATAGTTACAACATAGCAAGATATAGATACACTATAGCAAGTGTAATCAGCTTGGAGGGTTGGTGCAGTGGATCTGTGCACTACTAACAAGTATGATACATGGTGAGGCACCCATAGACTAGAGCCATAGAAAGACCCAAATAAATTGACACCAGTAGAGTGTTGAGGCAAGGGCCCACAAGGCTTGAGAAGAGACCAGGGTAGAGAGGAGAATGGGGAAATGGTGGGATGGGAGATGGAGGGAGATGTGATTATGGAGGAGATGGATGTGAAGGGAGAGATGATGATGGAGGAGAAAAACATGGAGGGAGAGGAGACATGAGGATGATCATGGGTAGGCATAAGGGGAAACCATTATCTTCGATCCAAGAGGAGGGAAAAGGTGAGAGAGCGAAGTAGGAAAGAGTAGTAGAGGAGAGGGTGACAGAGGAGGAGTGACATGAGGAGATGCAAAGGTGGGACATCGAGTTGTAGAGATGGAGGAAGTTGAGGTGGAGGAGGAGCATCAGGAGGAGAGATGAGAGGAGGAGGTGATGGGGGATGTAGAGTTGATCCTTCAAGAGAGGATTGTCATAGGCATCAATGTGGACCAAATCATGTTCCTGTTCTGACTCTGACTCCACTCATTTTATTTGTCTTTTTATTCCTTTGGTGTTTTGGCTAGGTTCGGTTTCTATTCCGGTCTCACTTCCCTTCATGTTAATTGTTCTCATTGTTTCTTTTTCTTTTGTTGGGACTGAAGCCGGAATTCAAATTGTACCTGTAACTTTGTAAAAAGGTTATGGTTCAGTCCTAGTTTTGTCTCTGCCTCTGCTATGTGGGCTTGCTTCTCCCTTCTGTGAAACCAGAATTAGAATGAAATTTGGGTAAGAAGGCTTTTCAAATTTTTCTTGTTCCATTTCATTCTTCACTCCATGTTTTCCTTTCTTTTGGTGTTCTTAGGATTTGACTGTCTATTCACGTTGTTCACTCCACCTTCGACCAACCAAATTAATGGCATTAATTGTAGCATATTCGTATGTGAAAAATGATTTTAAATATCTAATTATGTTTAACTAGATCATTATCTTTGTTATTCAAGACGTTTAAGCATATTAGATCTAGGAAGACCTTGAGACAAGTGATTTGATTGTGGAAGCGAGTCGTAGAGCAAAACTTGGTCGGATTTCCATCTTTCCTTAAGAGCATTTATAGGTAGGGTTTTTTATTTTCTTTTTGTTTTCCTATTTTGCATTGTTTCATTGTTGTGTTGTCATGTTTTGGTGCATTCACAGAAGGTTTCTTTCTCGAAATTCTTCGCCAGTCATTTATTTCTTTCTTTTTTTGTTTCTTTTGTCTTTTCTTCCTTTCTCATTTTGTTTTGTCATTTATTGTCATTATTTTGTTTTTTGTCACTGTCGTCATAGGTGTGTTTTGTCATGCCCTAGTTCTGCACTAGGGTTTTTGATTTGAAAGGGTTTTTGTACTTAAATGATGAATTTCATTTTGGAAACCCTTTCCTCATTTCAATCCTGTTGACTCTATGATTTTTGGGTTAGGTTTTTGTGATGCCCTAATTTTCAGAGTCAGCATGTTGAGCAAGCTAGGGTTTGCTCGACTACCTTTAAAAAATGGTCTTTCCTAGGGTTTAAATTGGCTTTAGTATGGTTGAGCTATTTGGGGGCTTAAGACATATTTTTTATTTCCAAATAATCCCATGTGACATGGGTGTTAAAATCCATATGACTGTGCCTTTGGAAAGTGCCCTCAGTTTTTCATATTGAATTGGCGAGGGAAGACTCGAAAATGGACTCTTCCCAAAGTTGTTTTCCATTTTGACTTATTCCTAAACTAGTCTCACTTCCAGTCATTGTAGTTTTGAATTTTTATGCTTATCCTTGAGCAGAATGTTAGGGTTAGAAAGGAAAATATCTAACAATTAAATGTAGATTTAATTAATAAACAGAGAAACTAAAACACACATAGAATAAATTATAACATAAATAATTTAACATGGTTCACCCAATTTGGGCTACATCCACCAAACCGTACCATCCAATGATTTTATTATCCAATGCAAAAACCTATTACAATCTTGCAATTAATAATGTTTTTTATCATACTATAACCCCCATCCGAACCCCTATTTAATAAACTTAGAAGCTTCCAGATTGGGGTTCTACAAAATCAAAATTTTCCTCTTTTCATTGATTTTTCCTTTTTCGATGATGACATGAAGAAGTAGGAGGAAAATCAGACCCCGACAAGGATACATGTTGGGGTGTACAGTATAGCATGATCAGTCACCACATGCCAACACAGAATCAGAGCTAGGGTGTAAGTTGAATTTGGAACTAGCACTAGTTTCTAGTTTAGTTTCCATTTCAGTCCTAGTTCCATTTTTTATCTTCATTCCAACCCTAACCTTGCCAATGCTGAAAATTGTTTTGTGTTTGGTCCTTCTATGGTTCCACTTCCAATAAAGGTGGGCATTTATTGATGTATTGATCATCTAATACAAGAGTTTATTGTAGAATTTAAGAGATGTCTAGAGCATTGAGAGAAGCTTCTCAAAGGAGTCAACCAGTAGAGTCTTCTAAGGAGGAAGCCAGACCAAAGAAAATTAAGGTAGAGCAACTCCCCTACTCTTTGAGGTGTAAACATAAAGAGGCTATCCTCACCACAAGCAAGATCGATTTGGACTAGGTAAATATTACTAAAACTAATCTAGTCCCTTTCAACTATCAGGAGCTAAAGGATGAAACCTTTAGTGAAGATATTATGCCTAGAGCCTAGAGGATTGCTCAATCAGGATTAGCACATGTTGCATTATTCCCTTTGTCCCTTCAATGTCTAGAATTCGTATTAGCAACTTTTGGCACTTACAATCCTGCTACTAGGAAGTGTATGGATTTACAAGGGAATGTTATTATTGACCTAACATCCCAAATGTTCAGGTTCATGTTTGATGTTCTTGTTCCTTGGGATCCTACATAGTTGAATGAAGCAGAGGCTTTGAAGCTTTACAGTTGCAAAAAAGATACCAAAAGATCCTACATGAATAAGCATTGGATGAGGATAGCGAAAAATTCCCCAACCAAGCTTCTTGACCAGCCAAAGAGGGAAGAATTCAATAAGGAAATTGGGGACATAATCATGCTACTTTCTAAGGTGTTTGGAAAAAGGGATGTGGGTGTGTGCAGGATCATCATGGAAAAAATAGGCCCTTAAGTGGCAAAAAAATTCAAAAAAATCAAAGTTAGGCAACTTGACATAAAAATTTGAATAAGTTATCTATATTATTTCAAAAATATGTAAGAATAGAATCTGTAGCAAATTGAATGTAGTTTCTAAATTACTAGGTTTGTTTAACAAAAAAATAAATCTATTTGGTGAAAATTTGAAATTTCAATGCAGTAGTACTTAAATTTCAGGGAAGAAACAAGAAGTAGGTGTCTGTTTGACCACCCTAGCCATAATAAAATGATAATATTTTTTTTAATATTTTAGATATAAGTAGAGGATTCATGTCTCGATGTGATGCATAATTTTTGTAATTTTTTTCCAAGTAAATAATTAATTATGAATTTTTTATTACAAATTTCAAAAAATATAAAAAAACTTGTATGTTTGACCACCTTAACTTGGTGAAAAATTTATGAAAATAATTTTTTATTTTTTTAATCCTATAGTATGCGAAGCATAGAATGTGATGCATGTTTTGGATTCAAAAAATGTGATACCATTTGAAATCAATAGATGTTTTTCAATCAGCCTATCAATCAGGACTTTAGTCATAATTTATATTGGTGGAAAGCTGACAATCTCCTTTAAAAACCCTTTTCGTTTCATTAATTTTGGGTAAAAAAAATTTGTCAGCCACATACCCATCATATTGCAACTTTTTGGCCCATCATGATCCTACACATACCCATGCTTCATAGTTCAAAGAATGGATGTTCCTATTCGTCCATGCTATCTTGGAAGGTAAACAGAATTTTGACTAGCCAATGGTGGTATTAGAGAGTATGCATAATCAGATGCTCTAAGTGAAAGAAACTAAGAGTTTCTTTATGACCTCGTATGTGGTGTATGCAGTAGCTCAAATGGGGATCTTTCCTAGACTCGGTACAGTTGACATATTGGGAGAAGATGGACAAAAGGAGTGGGAGCACTATAGTCAACTCACATTGCAAGCATCAAAATCACATTATAGGAGGGTTAGCGATTCCTTCCTTTATGTCATCATTAATAGACTTGTTGGCGATGTTGGATATAGACTAAGTAGGGAGGCAATGGATTTTATCAATGAATGGGGGCATTGGTACATCCAATACCCAACATACACTTATTTCAAATTAGGAGGCTTTGATGGTCATCCTCATTTGCTTCCTAGATGTTGCACAAATAGGATTGTTTTGATGGAGTTCATATACCAAGCTCTTGCTGTTAATTTCAAATTTGGTAATAAGCATAAGATAGGTTGTCACAAGTTCCCTATGAAGTTGGGTGAGTTTAGTTGTCCACACATTGTATCAGCTAAAGCTATTTGCAATGAGTCAATTTATTTGAAGTTGGGTCTATATACTTCTAGAAAGCATTATGACCCTGATCACAAGATGCAGGCATTGCTTCCTAGTGTTTTTGATGGACATTTCAATCAGGACTTCCAGTTGGATTTGTAGGATGATTATGATCTTAGGAAGAGGAATTATGAAAGATTATCTATCCCACTCATGGTTGAGTATGGGATCAAGGAAGACATTCCAGAGACATTTTCTAATGATGGATTGATTTTGGATCCCCAGTATGATGCAGATAAGATTGGCACTAAGAATCTTGATCCAATAGATTGGAATGTAGAAGAGTTTATCAATATCAAGGAAATTGCAAAACTAGTTTTGGATAGAAGTGTGCATTGGGTCAATTTGAGAAACAATCAGCTAGAAGCTCAGCCATCTAAGAAAAGAAAGACTATTGAAACCAACCAGTACAAAATTACAAAAAGGAGAATGCCCCCTAAGGAACCCTTAGAATTTATGCCATCTAATACAGAAGAGGAGATGGTTGCCTAAGATCTCCCAAAGGGACAAGAAAGGGAAACTATTGCAAAGGCTGGTGTTTCCACATTTGTTGCAGACCAACCAGGTGAGGAAATGACTATGGGAGCTCTCAACAAAGAAGTTGAGTTGTTGAAAGAGAAAGAACCTAAAATAGAAATTCATGATATTGCAACAGATTTAGAAGCTGCTCCATCTGACAAGGAAGCTCATTTGGTTACATCCCTTGATATAACAAATGATGTAGGGACTGAACATATATTGATATAGGAAGACTAGTGGAAGCTTTTTAAGGATGCCAAAAGGTAAGTTGATGCAAGGAACTAGCTGAGGCATTAGATAAACACCAATAAGAGGATGCTAAAGCACAAGCTATGTTATTGACCAAGCAAAAAGAATTTGAGGTCCAAGTTAAGGTTGATGAATTGGCTCAGCAACAACAACAAAAGGAGCAGGAGCTCAAGATGCAAGAAGAAAGACATAAATTGGTTCTACATTAGAAAATACATGACCTTGAAGAAGAGAAGGTTGCTCAAAGGAGGGAAAAGGAAGCTCTTGAAGCAAAACTCAATGCACAAGAGGAGTGTCATAGGAAAAGGGAAGAACAAGAACATTTGAAAAGGGAGAAAGAGGCTGCTAAGATTTCTCTGTATGAGAAAAAGTCTAAAGAAGCTTGGGATTATGTTGAAGAGTTGAAGGAAAGAGACAAGGTATTAGAGGAAATAAAATTAGAAGAAGAACATTTGAAGAAAGAGTTAAAGGCCAAGCAACTGTAACAGCAGAAAGATAAGGAAGAGGCTAAGAAACTAACACAGGTTAGGGCACTAAGTGAGTAGCAAAATATGAAAGAGGTTGACTCTCTGCCTCAAAATAAAGTATTGCAACCTTTGTCTTCCACTAGTGTTGCTTCTATGACTCAAGTAGTTACTACTCCCATTGCTCCTACCTGGTTAAAGCTTGACTTAGAAAGGAAGCAAATAGTTCAACCACTACCATTGAAGTAGGATGAAATGATGAAAGAGATTGAGAAAGAAAGGCCCAAGAAGAAGGCTAGGGTTCTCTAGTCCACCAGGCTTACTGATGTAGGAGAAACCATTGCAAAGTGTGCAATACCCACAGTGGATAATAACCAAGAGGATACACAAATGATTGATTATTAATTTGGAAAAGTTAATTTAGGAAGGCCTACAAGATGTAATGCCCCATCGCGCAAACCCCAAAGGAACAACTAAAAAATGCAACAATTTTTTTAAAAAAACATAAAGAATGCACTTTAAGTATCCCAACATAACCAATGTTTCAAGTTGCACATCAAAGTCCCTTGGGGTACATGAGGTGAAATTACCTAAATTATCCCATAACAAAGATAATAGATTAAACATTAAATATCCAATTATGTAAATCTATTCATTCACATATCATTGTCTGAACATTCATTCATGATATCTAAATGAATATGAATAACCCATATAAAACCATACATGAAATTTACAATGAATTAGTCATGAAGGTATTAAGTACATATTTCCATAGATACAACATAAAATCAACAACATTTACATATGGTAGTTCAAGAATGATCACATGGTGTGATAATACATTACATTAGTCTGATAGTACATTTCAATGAACACATATACACAATTACATCATAAGTATTCCCAAGACACATGGGAGTGATACATCAATAAATATAATACATTTGGAGTACAAATATACATCTAGTACTAATGAATCTTGGATCAAACTATATTAGCAAAACTCTGCACTGAATGGTACAACTACATCCAAAGGGACCCAATAGGGTGTGCAAAATGTTCCACCCAACCACCCCCATGCTAGGAGTAAACAAGGAAGGGTCCCTGACCAAACACATCCAAATAGTAAAGCAAGAATAAAATCTAGACACGAAAAGAAAAATAACACAAATAAATATCTCATAACGACAATAAATCTCCAAAACATAACAATAGACCACTTCCAAAGGATTTCAACAAATCAAAGGGAATGCTAGAGGAGAGTGTCATCACATGGCCTTACATGGATTATCCAGACAACCTATCACAAGGTGCCACCTCCATCTATGGTTATCTTGATAGCCTATCTCAAGGTGTTGCTCCATAGGGTTACTCATGCGGAACCGTTAACCTCTCGTGAGGATGAGGCAATAATCATGCCAACCACGATCTTCTCGGCCCACCTTTATCCTATGATAGCACTAACAAGAGGAAAAGGCATCCATAATTATCTTATTAATATGTAACTACCTTCCCCCTAATTAATTACTTAGTTTATCACTTATTACTCTAACTCTAACGTGGGTTACACTAATAGCCCCTTTGTGCACCATCCTCCACATAGAGCCACTCTATCTAGAACCCAAAACATAAAATCCAACACCAAGGAGTTCTACCACAAGAATACTAAACCAACAAATGGAACATTCGCGAGGAAAAACCATCTTGCCAAAATCATATGAGACAACATCCATAAAAATGGTACAACCCATGTGTAAACTCCAGTCATAACTATATCCAAAACATACGAACACATATCCAATTACAATATCAAATATAAACATCAATTTCCCTACCTCTGGAAGTCCCTAACAAGTAACTTAAGCTCCTACAAGAGGATAAACTAACTCAAGAGCTTTCCCACATGACATAAAGCCAATAAAGAGAAAACCACAATTGATTCAACGAATAATCTCGAGAGAAAAAACAAAGCCTTACATTTCAATACACAATAATTTCACCAAATAAATAAATTAACTACTCAAGAATATTCAATTTAATTTAAATCACAAAGTTTATTTCTAAGTTGCACGATTACACCATAGTATTGTAGTTTTTTTTAAAATCATCAAAATAATTCATAATCACAACATTTAAAATATTGTGTATATATATATACGCTTTTATGTGTATATACATATATATGTATATATACAAAATAAAACATATATTAAAATTATTTTATAAAAACCTTATTATAAAATCAATAAAATAACTTATTGTTAAAATGACAGTAATAAATAAATATATATATACACACATATATATTAATATATATATATACATATATATATATATATAATAAAGAGCATTTTAAATAAATTTAAAAATTTAACAAAAAAAACTTTTAAATAACACCAAAGCCATGCAGTCAAGGTACTGTGTACCTCATTATGGGGAGGCCACAGTCCCCACTGGTTGCGTACCACAACCTTCGACTGTTGTGCACAGTAAGTGGTGACTACGCGCAATAGTACCATGGGTCGGGGGTGGTATGACCACCGCCAACCACTCCCCCCCATATAATATACTTTTTATTTTATATTTTATTCTTTTGTCAAACAAACAAAATATAGATATAGAACTCGAAACATATATATAATTTATTTCATTTCTTATTATTTTTTCAAAAGGAAAATAAAGATATATTTTCTTAACAAGAACAAAATACTAAATAGGTATATGTATATGTATATATATAGATATATATATATATATAGAGGTATGTATATATATATATATATATATTCCCAAGAATACAAATCAAATAATACCAATATAATGAATCAACAGTTCAATTTTTTCCAGGCACAATAAATTTGGGTATAATATTTCAACAACATAATAAATTGATTTTCTTTCAACTCAAGAATTTCACAGCTAAATTTTATGGAAGAAATTCAAAAGGTTTCACTATAGTTTTCTACAGAAGATTCAAAGGTTTAACACAACAATTTTTCTAAACAAAACCATTTTTCAAACATAAATTTCAATTTAAAGAATGGCAGACATGATTTTCGTTTTCCATTATAGAACCTTTAAATACAATAGAATTAATAAATTGAAAAGAACCTTGATTCCTTCGTTTGATGATGAATCCAAACATGGTAACCCTTCTTCCTATTTCGAAAATGAACTCCCTCTGCAAATCCTTCTCAAATTCCTTTCAACTAACTTCAAATTCAATTTGCTATTCTTTTTTTTTACTGAACAATTTTCACAAAGAAGCACAAAAACCTATCTTTTTCTTTCTCAGACAAAAACCAAAAACCTTTCTCTGTGTGTGTGTAGAAAACTTCCTTCTCTCACAATAAAATAAATAAAAATAAATAAAGCTCTTCCTTTTTCTTTTCTTTTTTCCTAAAAAATCCAACCCATCCATTTGTTCTTTTTCTTACTTTCAAAGCTCACATTTATCTCACAATCTTTAATTAAAAATTCATTAATTTCACATGATATTATCCTCACAAGATATTCTCTTCTGATTTTCTAATTTTAATATCTTGAAAAAGATAATTTATAATTATCACGGTCAACATTATTTATTTATATCTTGAAAAAGAATACTAAATAGGTATATGTATATGTATATATATACAGATATATATATAGAGGTATGTATATATATATATATATATATATATATGTTTTTTCCCAAGAATAAAAATCAAATAATACCAATATAATGAATCAACAATTCATTTTTTCTCCAGGCACAATAAACCTAGGCATAATATTTCAACAACATAATAAATTGATTTTCCCTCAACTCGAGAATTTCACAGCTACATTTTATGGAAGAAATTCAAAATGTTTCACTATAGTTTTAGACAGAAGATTCAAAGGTTTAACACAACAAGTTTTCTAAACAAAACCTTTTTTCAAACATAAATTCCAATTAAAGAATGGCAGACATGATTTTTGTTTTCCATTATAGAACCTTTTAAAACAATAGAATTAATAAATTGAAAAGAACCTAGAGTCCTTCATTTGATGATGAATCCAAACACAATAACCCTTCTTCCTATTTTGAAAATGAACTCCCTTTGCAGATCCTTCTCAAATTCCTTTTTGTTAACTTTAGAATAAATTTGCTATTCTTTTTTTTTAGAGAACAATTTTCACAAAGAAGCAAAAAAACCTATCTGTTTCTTTTCTAGACAAAAACTAGAAACATTTCTCTGTGTGTGTGTAGAAAACTTCCTTCTCTCACAATAAAATAAATTAAAATAAATAAAGCTCTTCCTTTTTCTTTTTTTTTCCTTAAAAATCCAACCCATCAATTGGTTCTTTTTCTTGCTTTCAAAGCTCACATTTATCTCACAATCTTTAATTAACAATTCATTAATTTCACATGATATTATCCTCACAAGATATTCTTTTCTGATTTTCTAATTTTAATATCTTGAAAAAGATAATTTATAATTATCACCAACATTATTTATTTAAATTAATTACTTACACCTTTTTAATTAATTAAATATCTTTTAATTTACAATATTTAATTCCAAAATTACAATTACTCACAATTAATCATATCCACAAAATATCATTAATTTATCCCATATAAAATAAAGATAAATTAAATGACAGCTAACCATAATTAAAATAAATAAACAACAACAACCAATACGAAGACAAGGAAAAAGCCAAAACCATGACACAACAAGACTCACAATGAGGTGATGGACTTGGGATGGGTATACTTCCTTATCAGCTCCCTTTTTCAACATCGTACCTGTTGGGTTAATTTAATGCTCGCCTTGTCTTACCGAAGTAGGTGGAATCAAGACTTTATTCCTACAATTCTTGCATACAAACAAACATCAAGTAACATGTAAATCTCCATTGCAGACACACCATGAAAGGCAATCATGGTGTAGCATTGCACTCGCAAGCTAGTGATGTTACTTCATCCTTTCACCAAGACTCACTAGAAAACACATTAGAAACCATAGTATCATATAATAACAACATCACTACATAGATTATTAAAGAAAACCATAGCATAGTCAAATAATCTAACCACCACATAATGTATCATCAAATATCATAGTAATGTCAAGTGTAGCAACCAAACTATGAATCCACACAACCAATTTGATGAACTAATCACCATCACAAACCAAGTATCAAAACAACACATAAGAGTATCAAAGAGTATCAAAGAGTATCAACAACATGAGAGGTATTACATCCTCCCCCCCTAGAACATGGCTTACTCTTGGAAGCTAGTAAATAAATATGGGTAAGCTTCACTAATATGGGACGCATCCTCCCATGTCGCTGAAGTCTCGTCATTCGGGTCCCACTGAACCCACAGCTATTCAATATCTCTGCCCACTAAGAGTGAAGTCTTTGATGTTGTAGCATGACCATGGGCTCAAGAGCTAGCTGCCCATCCTTGACCTGTAAAGCATTCCAATCAAGTATGTGAGTAACATCAAGATAATATGGTTTAAAGACTGAAACATGAAAGACATCATGAATCCATGATAGACTAGGTGGAAAGGCTAGGTAGTAGGAAATAGGTCCAATTCTTTCTAACATCTCAAATGGCCCTACAAAGTGGGGCACAAGCTTAGAACCCTTTCCACAATGAATAGGGCTCTTCTGTGGATGTACTCAAAGAAACACCTGATCAACAATTGCAAACTGTCAATCAACTCTATGTGCATCAACATACTTCTTCCTATCTTGAGCTGCTACAAGAGTCCTAGATGCAAGCTACTAGTTGTTCCATATCTCAAAGCATTTTGGGTCCAAGGAGAACTCTGTCCTCTAACCGATCCCAACTCAAAGGGGTAATACAAGGATGACCATATAAAGCCTGAAAAGGAGCCATGTTGATTGAACTATGGTAACCATTGTTATAGGAAAACTTCACCAAGTGCAGATAATCTTCCCAATGCAATTATTGTTCCATGACATACATGCATAGCATATCCTCAAGCACTTGATTGACTCTCTCAGTCTAACCATCTGTCTCAGGATGGTAGGTAGAACAAAAGTTCAATTGATTCTATAAGGACCACTACAAAGATGTCTATAGCATATATGTGAATACTAGATCTCTGTCAGAAATGACTCTTCACTATATCCCATGCAAGCAAACAATGTCCTCCATGAACACCTTCGCTACTGAAGAAGCAGTATAGGAAGATCAAATAGGAGAGAAATGGGCTACCTTCATCAGTCTATCAACGATGACTATGATAGCATCATGTCGCCTGAAAGACATAGGCAAGCCGACAATGAAATCCATAAAGATAATGTACCACTTCAATTCTGGAACAAGATGAGGCTACAACAAACCTATCGGATGATGATGCTCAACCTTAACCCTTTGACATTCTAGACATCTAGCCACAAAATCAGCTATATCACACTCCAATCCTGCGCAAAAATATAGTGAGCACCGATTTGCATACATTTTCTTAACTCCAAGATGTGTCAAATAAGGTGCCTAATGGGCTTCAGTCAAGATTAGGGTGTGCAAACCCTCTACAGGAGGTACATACATTCAACCCACATAGCGCAAGACACCATCAGAATCTAGTGAGTAACCAACAAATTTTCCTTCCAAAGTTCTACCCAACTCGATTTCAGATTTCACTTCTTGATACCAAATATCTTAGGAGAGAGTGGTGAGGATCTAATTCCTTAAATCAACCTAAAGAGCCACTGTAGAAATCTCATGTCTACATCAGCTCAAAGCATCTGCCACCACATTCTCTTTTCACTGGATATACTTCACTTCAAAATCATATTCGGGTATGTGCAGGATCATCATGGAAAAAATAGGCCCTTAAGTGGCAAAAAATTTAGAAAAATCAAAGTTAGGAAATTTGACATAAAAATTTGAATAAGTTATCTATATTATTTCAAAAATATGTAAGAATAGAATCTGTAGAAAATTGAATGTAGTTTCTAAACTACTAGGTTTGTTTAAAAAAATCTATTTGGTGAAATTTGAAATTTTAATGCAATGGTACTTAAATTTCAAGGAAAAAATAAGTAGGTGTCTATCTGACCACCCTAACCACAATAAAATAATAAATTTTTTATAAGATTTTAGATATAAGTAGAGTACTCATGCCTCGATGTGTTGCCTTTTTTTTGTAATTTTTTTCCAAGTAAATAATTAATTATGAATTTTTTATTACAACTTTTTAAAAAATATAAAAACTTGTATGTTTGACCACCTTAACTTGGTCAAAACTTCATGAAATTCAATTTTTATTTTTTTAATCCTCTAATATGTGAACCATAGAATGTGATACATTCTTTGGATTCAAAAAATGTGATACCGTTTGAAAGCTATAGATGTTTTTCAATCAGCCTATCAATCAGGACTTTAGTTGTAATTTGAATAGAAAATGAATAATAATTAATTATTAAATTCAAAATAAAGCATAATTTATATCGGTGGAAAGCTAAGAATCTCCTTTAAAAACCCTTTTAGTTTCATCAATTTTGGGTAAAAAATAGTTTTCAGCCACATACCCATCATATTGCCACTTTTTGGCCCATCATGATCCTGCACATACCCATTCACACAAGAATTCCATCCACATTCTCTGTCTTGCATTCAGGTTCAGCTGCATGAAGATGTATTGCAAACTACAATGATCTGTATGCAACTCAAACCGATGCCCTAAAAGGAAGTTCCTCCATCTTACCAAAGCATGTACAATTGCGGCCAACTCAAGGTCATGTGTGTGATTCGTACACAATTGCACTCCATTCTCGCATCAAAACGACCCCTAATCCTTCCAAAAAAGCATCCATACATACAACAAAATCTCCCATAGGATTTGGTACCGCCAAAATTGGTGCACTAATCAACTTTTCCTTAAGAGTTTGGAATGCTAACTGACATTGATCTGACCAAAGAAATTTCATTCCCTTCCTTTGGAGAGAAGTGATAGGATGTGCAATCCTTGAAAAGCCTTGGATGAATCATCAATAATAGCCTGCTAATCCCATGAAACAATGAATTTCTAAGACATTTGTGGGTGTGGGCCAATTCACAATGACTTGAATCTTTGTAGGATCAACAAAAATCCCCTTGCCTGAAATCACATGGCCCAAATATTGAACTTACATCTTAAAGAATTCACACTTTTCCAAGTTGGCATACAACTAATTGTCCCTTAAACACTGTAGCACCTGACTTAAATGTTCCTCATGTTCCTCCATAGATTTGGAATAAATCAGAATGTCATCGAGAAACACAAGGAAAAATCTATCCAAATACATTCAAAGCACCCCATTCATTAAGCTCATGAAGACTGAAGGTGCATTTGTCAACCTGAACAGTATCACAGTGAACTCGTAATATTCGTATCAAGTGCGAAATGTTGTTTTATGAATATTTTGTTCTGCAATCTACAACTGATGATACCCTAATTTGAGATCAATCTTAGAAAATATCTTCCCCCCTTTTATTTGATCAAAACGATCATCAATTCTAGGTAGGGAATATCGTTTCTTCATTGTTACTTTGTTCAACTTCCTGTAATCAATACATAGACAGAGAGAACCATCCCTCTTCTTTATGAATATTATAGGTGCTCCCCAAGGGGAAACACTTGGGTGAATAAACCCCTTAGCCAATAGCTCCTCCAATTGTACACAGAGTTCTTGATGCTCCTGCATTGTCATCCAATATGGAGCCTGAGACATAGGCTCAGTTCTAGGTACCAGATCAATCCTGAAATCTATATCCCACTTTGGCAGAATACTTGGTATCTCGCTTGGAAAAACATCAGAAAACCCCTTAAGGAGTGGGTAATCATCCAATGACACCCCTCAACTATCCTTTGTCTCAAGATCACTTACTACTACAGCAAAAAGCTAACAACCCTACTGGAAAAACCTCTTAAATTGCATGGTAGAGATCATTCATAATGAAATGGGCCTTTGAATACCCATGATCTCCACCTCCTTTCTAGAATCATTGATGCATCGTACTTCTTTACAACAATAGTCTATCATGCAATGGTGTGCACTCAACCAATCCATTCCCAAGACGACATCATAAGAGCCAAGTGGTAGGATCTGAAGATCCACCTTAGTTGTCAATGCCCCTATATCTAGACAACAACCTAGAGCAAGCTTCTCTACAACAACCTTTAACCCTGAGGCCAATTCAACCTGCCATTTTATGCCTTGCCTAGATGCCACCAATCTACATCGCTCTACTACTAAAGGAGAAATAAATGAGTCAGATGCACCAGAATCAAAGAGTATGGAAATACTAGTGTCATGCAACACACCTGATGTCTCAATCACAGTGCCTTGATATTCTGCTTGACGATTGTCCACTACCACAAACACTTGATGTGCTCTACCTGCATTGCCCACTGTCAACTCAGAAGCAGCTGGTCTCTAGCTAAAACTTGAAGTACTCCTTTGTGGACACTATTTGGCAATATGTCCTTGCTACCCACATGAGAAACAACCTGTGCCTCACCCAAATCATCTGACACTAGATGGTGCACTTGACTACTAAAAACTACCTTGTGAAGGTGCCGACAGTGTGCTTTGTGTAGGTTGCAAAAAATGATCTAGTCTATTACGCTACCAACTTTGGTTCTTCCTGTTCTGAGAGCTATCTCCCTGCTGAGACTGTGTTTTGTTCTATTTGGGTTGTGACTGCTGCTGCTATTGACCACCCTTAGAGGGTGCTTGAAAATTCTTGGAAGACCCTATAGCTTGAGGTTGTCCACCTCTAGAACCAAAACCTAATGTTGGAACATTTCCAATCTGAACTCTAGTGTGCCCTCCCAATGCCATTGCCAAATCTTCTTCTACTAGCTGAGCCTTCTCAGCCGCTACCTCCATTGTCTTCACCTTGAATACTCTAACTCCACCATTAATTCGAGTGTTTAAGCCCTAAACAAAATGTTGAACCAACATTCCCTCATCATGAATGATTCCTGCATATTGCTTCGATTCATAGAATTTCCACTCATATTATTCAATGGACATCGACATCTACTTAAGGTCATGAAACTCATTTGCCCTATGTTGCCTCCAATGATCTAAAAGGAAGTGATCCCTGAACCTGTCCAGAAATAGCTCCCATGTGACCATGCTGATATCCAGATGTAACTTTTTCTCTTCCAGCCACTACCAAGTGGATGCAAAGCCTCGTAGATGCATGACTATGCACCACACTTTGGTATTGCTACCATAGGGGTGCATCATGAAGCATCGATCTAAATTGATTAACCATGTATTTGCTTCCAAACCTCCTTTAGATCCATCGAATGTAGCTCGGTGTGCTCTCATCAAGTCTCTCATATGACTAGCTATCACTACATCCTGATCTATCATTACTTCCCTTCACCTTGGTGACCTTTCCCTTTCTCTCTTGACCCGTTGTTCCTCCTTTGGCCTAGGTCCCAACCAATCAAGAATCTCCCCCAGTTTGTGCTACAACTATCCATCTAAACTAGGTTTTTCTAGGTTTTGACCACCACTTGACAGATTGTGTTGAGGACTCTGTCATTCCTCATGCTCTGAAATGTGGGAGCTTTGTGGTGATGGAATCTGGCAGTTGGCTCCATGGCCACCACCTCGGCCTCTTCCTTGGCCATGACCTCTACCTCAAGGCATAATCCTACACAACAATTAGGGTTATGTAAAATCAAGAGTTAACTCAAAGGTTTCCTAATGGACACAAATTACCTAGAGAACCCGACATGAGCAACCTTGGCTATGATACCAAGTTGTAATACCCCATTATGCAAACCCCAAACGGACAACTAAAAATGCAACAATGTTTTTTAAAACATAAAGAATGCACTTTAAGTATTCCAACATAACCAATGTTTCAAGTTGCACATCAAAGTCCCTTGGGGTACACAAGGTGACATTACCTAAACTATCCCATAACAAAGATAATAGATTAAACATTAAATATCCAATTACATAAATCTATTCATTCAGATATCATTGTCTAAACATTCATTCAAGATATCCAAATGAATATGAATAACCCATATAAAACCATACGTGCAATTTAAAATGAATTAGTCATGAAGGTATTAAGTACATATTTCCACAGATACAATATAACATTCACAACATTTACATATGGTAGTTCAAGAATGATCACATGGTGTGATAATACATTATGTCAATCTGATAGTACATCTCAATGAACACATACAAAATTACATCATAAGTCTTCCCAACGTGCATGGGAGTGATACATCAATAAATAAAATACATCTGGTAATAATGAATCCTAGATCAAACAACCTCAACAAAACTCTACACTGAATAGTACAACTACATCCAAGGGGAGCCAACAGGATGCATAGCATGTTCCACCCAACCACCCCTATGTTGGTAGTAAACAAGGAAGGATCCCCAACCAATCACATCCAAATAGTAAAGCAAGACTAAACTCCAAAAACAAAAATAAAAAGAACACAAAGAAATATCTCATAATGACAATAAATCTCCAAAACATGACAATAGACCACTTCTAGAGGATTTCAACAACTAATAGTTGGACAAGGAATCCATAATTATCTTATTAATGTGTAACTACCCTCCCTCTAATTAATTACTTAGGTTATCACTTATTACTCTAACTCTAATGTGGGTTACCCTGACAGCCCCTTTGTGTATCAACCCCCACGTAGAGCCACTCTCTTTAGAACCCAAAACATAAAAATCCAACACCAAGTAGTTGTACCACAAGAATACTGAACCAACAAATAGAACATCTGTGAGCCAAAACCATCTCGCCAAAATCATATGAAACAACATCCATAAAAATGGTACTACCCAAGTGTAAACTCTAGTCAACTATATCCAAAACATACGAACACATATCCAATTACAAGATAAAATATAAACATAAATTTCCCTACCTCTGGAAGTCCCTAACAAGTAACTTAAGATCCTATAGGAGGATAAACTAACTCAAGGGCTTTCCGACATGACATAAATCCAATAAAGAGAAAACCACAATTGATCCAACGAATAATCTCGAGAGTAAAAAAATGCCTTACATTTGAATACACAATAATTTCACCAAATAAATAAATTAACTACTTGAGAATATCTTATTTAATTTAAATCACAAAGTTTATTTCTAAGTTGCACGATTACACCATAACATTGCAATTTTTTTTAAAATCATCTAATTAATTCATAATTATAGAATATAAAATCTTATAGGTATATATATATATACCTATATATGCTTTTATGCCTATATAGATATATATGTATATATATATATATAATAAAACATATATTAAAATTATTTTATAATAAACATATTATGAAATCAATAAAATAAATTATTGTTAAAATGACAGTAATATACATATATAATAAAGATCATTTTAAATAAATTTGAAACTTTAACAAAAAAAACTCTTAAATAACACCAAATCCACATAGGCAAGGTATTGCGTACCTCCACATGGGGAGGTTACAGTCCCCACCGGTTGCATACAATAGCCTTCGATTGTTGTGTGTAGTTAGTGGTGACTGCATGCAACAATACCATGGGGTCAGAGTGGTATGACCACTGTCAACCACTCCCCCCAATATAATATACTTTTTATTTTATATTTTATTCTTTTTTCAAACAAACAAAATAAAGACATAGAACCCGAAAAATATATATTTGATTTCATATCTTTCTTTTTTTTTAAAGGAAAATAAAGATATATTTTCTTAACAAGAAAATAATACTAAATAGGTATATGTATATGTATATATATATATAGATATATATATAGAGAGGTATGTATGTATATATATGTGTGTGTGTGTGTGTGTGTGTGTGTGTTTTCCCAAGAATACAAATCAAATAATACCAATATAATGAATCAACACTTCAATTTTTCTCCAGGCACAATAAACCTGGGCATAATATTTCAACAACATAATAAATTGATTTTCCTTCAACTCGAGAATTTCACAGCTACATTTTATGGAAGAAATTCAAAATGTTTCACTATAGTTTTTGACAGAAGATTCAAAGGTTTAACACAACAAGTTTTCTAAACAAAACCCTTTTTCAAACATAAATTCCAATTTAAAGAATGCCAGACATGATTTTTGTTTTCCATTACAGAACCTTTAAAAACAATAGAATTAATAAATGTAAAAGAACCTAGAGTCCTTCATTTGATGATGAATCCAAACATAGTAACCCTTCTTCCTATTTTGAAAACGAACTCCCTCTGCAATCCTTCTCAAATTCCTTTCAGTTAACTTCAGAATAAATTTGCTATTCTTTTTTTTTTACAGAATAATTTTCACAAAGAAGCACAAAAACCTATCTGTTTCTTTTCTAGAAAAAAACTAGAAACCTTTCTCTGTGTGTGTGTAGAAAACTTCCTTCTCTCACAATAAAATAAATAAAAATAAATAAAGCTCTTCCTTTTGCTTTTTTTTCCCTCAAAAATCCAACCCATCAATTGGTTCTTTTTCTTGCTTTCAAAGTTCACATTTATCTCACAATCTTTAATTAAAAATTCATTAATTTCACATGATATTATCCTCACAAGATATTCTCTTCTAATTTTCTAATTTTAATATCTTGAAAAAGATAATTTATAATTATCACCAACATTATTTATTTAAATTAATTACTTACACCTTTTTAATTAATTAAATATGTTTTAATTTACAATATTTAATTCCAAAATTACAATTACTCATAATTAATCATATCCACAAAATATCATTAATTTATCCCATATAAAATAAAGATAAATTAAATGAAAACTAACGATAATTAAAATAAATAAACAACAACAACCAATACAAAGACAAGGACAAAGCCAAAACCATGACACAACAAGACTCACAATGAGGTGATAGACTTGGGATGGGGAAACTTCCTTATCAACTCTCTTTTCTAACATTATACCCATTGGGTTAATTTAATGCTTGCCCTATCTTGCTAAAGCAGGTGGAATTGAGACTTTATTCCTACAATTCTTGCATACAAACAAATGTCAAGTAACATGTAAATCTCCATTGCAGACTGTGAAAGGTAATCATGGGGTAGCAGGGCACTCATAGGTGAGTGTTGCTACTCTGTCCTTTCACCAAGACTCACTAGAAAACACATCAGAAACCATAGTATCATAGAATCACAACATCGCCACATAGATTATTAAAGAAAACCATACCATAGGAAAATAATCTAACCACCACATAATGTATCATCAAACATCATAGTAATGTCAAGTGCAACAACCAAACTATGAATCCACACATAACCAAGTTGGTGAACTAATCACCATTATAAAGCAAGTATCAAACCAATACATAAGAGTAGCAAAGAGTATCATAGAGTATAAGCAACATGAGGGGTATTACACAAGAAATCAGCAAATGAACTCAATAGATATTGTGTCTTCCTCTACCAAGTCCCAAATGATCAAGGATAAGCAAAAGAAGGATGAGCTTAAGTATCAATTAGATCAATTGCATAGGTTTTTGATTCAATTCCAATCTCTCAACATGTTGCTACCCTTGAATCACCAATCCTATTAACAAAGAAGGAGGTAGATGATTTGGTTAAGATGAAGAGCAAGGTGGAAATGCTAGAGAAATGGTTGGATACGCTCAATCAAGAAGTTGATGATGTTCTTACTGATGGTTTTAAGATTCACAAGGAAGCTCTTGAGATGTCAAGGGATCTAGATCAATGTGCCAAAGATCTAGATAAGCAATATAAGGAATATAAGGAATATGTTAAAAGGATTGAGGATATTGATAAAGTACCTAAGTCAGCTTTGTTTGGGCATTCAATTCTTGAGGAAGATGGTGTGGATTTTGTTGAGAAAACTGTGAGTATAATAAGGTATAAATCCAAGGCTATCCATGTGCATGAGGATGAAGTTCAAGAAATAAGTAAGGATTTGAACCAATAGATTGGTGAATGGGAGGAAATTGTAGCCATTCTAATCAATCTAGATACTTCAGTTGAAGAAGGCCTTTCTTTAGATAAGATGAGGGAGAGTTGGAGGGGTAGATTTCAAGACATAATGTGAAAAGGAGATGATGGGGCAGAGTTATTATTAGAACAATTTATGGATATCAAGGAAGAAGAAAATGTTGCTAGAAGAGAATTGATTAAGTTGAAAGAGGTACATAAGTTGGTTTCAACTGAATTAGGGAGGATCAAATTTGAAGTTGATTGGTTGGATGGACCTAATTTGGGTACTCTTCAACAAGTGTTTGAAAACTATGATGATTATGTCCTTGAGCATGAAATGCAGGAATAAGTTGGCAGTGTAACACCTTCTCTTGACTGGACACAATGTCTCCTTTTCTCCTCTTTTGGAGGGATTTGATGTGGATTTGACTGCAGTTGGCTGTTTTAGTTCCACCTATTTTGAATGTCAGAATTTGTGCAAAACTTTGCTCCAGACTTCTAACTCAAAGTTCACTAGTTCAGTTCTTCATTCAGTTTTGATTCCATGACTTGTAGATATGGATTCCAAATTGGGAGGAATTCATGCATACTTGACCTATATGTACTATTTGGTTCCATTTTTTAAAGGTCAACTAATTGAAGAAAGATCAGCCATCTAATGATAGAAAATAGTGATTAGATCTAGGATTTTGATGTTTTAGCATAGATACTCTTGAAATATCAGTTGAACTTGGTTATTTTACAATTTACATACATTTTCATGTTATTGTTTGAAGTTTGGAGCTGTTTTGATAAGGTTAATCATACATAATCAATCTATATGCGAGTGATTTTTCTATGCTTAAGTGTTTCTTATTTGATGAAAGTCAATAGAAGGAATTGGATTCAAGATTATATCATTGGGTTATTTGTGAGTGAATTTGTTATTATGTTCATTTGATCTATGTTAAATGATAAGTGAGTGATTTGTTTGAAGTTTAGTAAATGTTGATGGTATTGAATTAGCACTATAGATGTATGTAGTAGCATAGTTTATTATGTGGATTGTATCTTGTTATGGTTGTGGTTAGGTGGAATAGAAACTCATTATTGATATACATGCCTGGATATGTAAGAACTTTTATTCATATTCTTCTGGTTTTAAAACTTTGATCTATCTTTTTCTTTTATTTAAACGCCAAATGTAGAATAGTCAAATCCATGCATTTTTGTTCCTTATTACCAGAAAAGCCCCCTTGAACATTACAATTACATTGACCATTGAGCAATATCAGCACAATTGAGAACCAACTACCAGGACCTTGGGAGTTAGATTACTATATGTTATCTTTCTCTTTCAGGAGAAATAGAATAGAGATATTTTGACCATTAACAAGTAGATGGATTAGTTGATTAGCAAATAGCTACTTTATAGGGATAGTTACAATAGGATGGAGCCAGGATCCAAGCACTAGATGTTGACGTGGGGGATTTTAGGATTAAGCGGGATGTGACTGCTAGTAGGAGAAAATATATAGACCAGTGGGTTATTAGTTTTATTTCTATTGTCATGGGTCCTTTGGTTGCATTTATGTAGTAGCTATTTGAGTTTTTTCAAGAGGCCAGGTATTATAGTGATTTATATGAGCAATGAGTTCCTATGAAAGAGAAAGAACCATATTTTACATAGGTATGGAGTCAGATCAGATCACACTTGCATCAGAGTAGGTCACACAATACTGGGGGTGTGTCAAGACCAAGACATTTATGACCATATGATAAGCCACCTTTAGAGCATAGATCATCAGGATTAGTGCACTGATAGGATAGACAAGAGCACCAAAAGCCATCATCTTGATGATTTCCCACACGGGATTAGGGTAGCTCTGGTTAGCGAGTATTTTGATATTGTATTTGGACACTGTATATTTGTGACCATCAAGCCTACAAGCCCTATTTTTGGGACAACTCTTGACATTGTACTGTGGCACATTTTGAGATATATATATATATATATATATATATATATATGATATGATATGATTTTGGTGATAGTTTATGATATGAATTTTTATGTCATGATGTTATGTGATGGATGATTATGTTATTATGATGTTGTTTATGCATTCTATTTGATTATGTGATGATGCTATATTTTAATGCATTATGGATGACTTAATGAATGTTTACGATATGATGTTTAGATGAGAGATGGATACATTTAGTATTATGGTATTATGGATGTAAATGTGATGAGTATAAATGTTATGTGAATGTGTTATGATATATATTGAAATTATATGATATGATTATACAATGCTTATAAAATGTTGATGCAATGTATATGTAATGTGATAAATGGTAGTGAACCATGATTATGATGCGATGTAATGATAGAAATATGATGCAAGGAAATGATAATTCTATATGGATGCAATCTATATTTTTCTATTTTCTCATTCAAATGTGATATCCTGATATGATGATGTCTATGAAAATAATGCAAATCATAGGCAACCATGCACATCTTATTCAAAGTGGATGAAGCTCAAGACCTTAAGATTTCAAAGAGTGGTGGGTACTAGTGAAGCTCACTCAAGCCACTATGGGGGGATGTGCCTGAGGAACTCATGAGATATATTACCCTCGAAGGTCATTTCTCTATAGTAAATGCTTAATCATTTTCACCATAAAAATAGAATTTATTTCCTTATTATCTCTTGGTTTCATTAGATTTTGGTCTGAAGGACCACAAGAGGAAACCCAAAAATATAGTGTTGCATGTGGGGCTCATTCTTTAAATTTCTAACTATGCTAAAGATTTTGAGGTGTCTAAGCCAATTGCTACTCCTAAGGGTATGCAATAGAAGTCGAATATGGAGTATGAAATGTTTTCTAAAGAGGAGCTAATTAGCAAGAAAGGGAAAATGAGGAAACTTATCTTGGAATAGGAATCAAGGTTTGAGGAGGACATGGACTATGTCCTAGATTCTCTTTCTTCTATGGAGGTGGTTCCACAACCCCATGAAGTGGGTAAGTCTAAGAAAGGTGTCCTAAGCCCTAATAAAGGCTATGAGACTTGTAGTGAGGATATTGTTGTTGACAAGCCAAGTAGATGTCTGGAGGATAAGATTGAAATGGATGGTGAGGTGTCTTTTCCACCCCCTTTTTTGGGGAGAAAGCATAAGAAGGATCCGAAGGAGGGCAGTAACAAGAAACTGGTTGTTAGTTCTACAAGCTAACTACTTGAGATGCAAGCTAATTCTCTCCTTAAGATGGTTGTTGGGTAGGGCCTTTATGCATTACCTGGGTGTGGATTTGGACTCGCAAAAGAGAAGGAAGTTTGTTGTTGAGGAGATTGCATCCTATATTCATAAAATCAAAATGTTAGTTGCTACTAGTAAGGGTAAGGATGCCATTGCTAGTCAGGGCAAGGTAAGCTCCTCTTAGGAGGATGATGTTGTGGGTAAGGGTGTTTTTAACTTTGACGGTCAAGATATTTTTGATGTTTTGGGTACGACTAGAAATGGTTCCTTTGTTTTTTTCAAATTGTTTTTAAATGGGTGTTCCTTGAACTTAACATGACCAATGTTAAAGTTTGAAGTGCGATGAGTAAAGCTAGTGAGTCTTTGGCTTAGAATCAGATTGATGAACTATTTGATTCTTTCAAAATTGTGGTAGATGAAATGTTGAAGATGAAGTTGACTCTTGAGGAAAGAATTCTCACCCTTGAGGAGGGTGGCAAGGGGACTAAATCTATGGTTAAATTTGAGTCTTTTGGCATTTCCTCTCCTTTTGATAGTGCTAAGAAATGGAAGGAGATTAATCCTGGTGAGGAGATTGGTGTTGGTTGTAGGCTTATGGAGGAAGAGTTTTATGTTGAAAAAGGTGGTGATAAGCATAATGTTTTGATTATTGAGGTGAATGTGGGTGGGACTATGGCTAGAATGCAAAACAGGACCAAGGTTTAGGTTGGGACTCTTGGTAAAGTTTTTTTCAAAGTCATGGATGCCTATTAGAGGGCTATGGTGAGAGACATGGAGGCTACTGATATCCTAAAGAATATATGTAGTGTTGTTGCTTTTGTAGCTCCTTTTTGGTTATTGTCCCACTGATGGTGTTGTTGGGAGTTTTTTGGATGTTGTGGATGTTTTTCTAATATGTGGTTGTCATTTATGTAAATACTATTAGCATTTGGTGTATCTATTGCTATATATGTCAAGGATATTGAGAAAATTATAAGAAAAAGTGTTCCAGGTTCCTAGTGGAACTATGTAGGTCAAGAGGGATTTTCATTCTCTATGTAAAAGATTAGCTAATGTAGATTAAAAGGTTTATTGTTGAATGTTTCTAGATCATCTACTAGAAGTTTCAAAGGTCCGCATGAAGTTCTGTGTGAATTATGGTCTAACAGTGTTTTGTTGGTATCTATCAATGTTCCTGAATGAAGATTGTGTGATTTAGGTTATCTCAGTTGTTACAGATGCTTCTTTGTTGTTTCTTGGTGTTCTCAAATGTCTCTAGTTCATTCTCTATCTTTGTGGTATGTCCACATTACTCAGTGAGCTTGTGGTTGAAGATCTTTCTTGTGCATGTTCGGTTTTTCATGTTCTTGGTCGACATGTTGATAGTTTGTGGATCCTCGAGGAAAAATTAATTAAAGTATTTTTTTTTGGAGATATTAATTTAGGTCTCCACTATGTTGCAGCCAACCTTGTTGGTTACACATTAAAAATATTATTTGTAAATTTGGGATGACATTGCAATTATATTTGGGTATGTGCAGGATCATCATGGAAAAAAAAGCCCTTATGTGGCAAGAAAATTAAAAAAATCAGAGTTAGGCAACTTGACGTAAAAATTTGAATAAGTTATCTATATTATTTCAAAAATATGTAAGAATAGAATCTATAGCAAATTGAATTTAGTTTCTAAACTACTAGGTTTGATTAAAAAAAAAAAATCTATTTGGTGAAAATTTGAAATTTCAATGCAGTAGTACTTAAATTTTAGGGAAAAAATAAGTAGATGTCTATCTAACCACCCTAACCACAATAAGTTATTGATAATATTTTTTTATCATATTTTAGATATAATTAGACGAATAATGTCCCCATGTGATGCATATTTTTTTGTAATTTTTTCCAAGTAAATAATTAATTATGATTTTTTATTACAACTTTTAAAAATATTAAAAACTCGTATGTATGACCACCTTAACCTGGTCAAAACTTCATGAAATTCAAATTTTCTTTTTTTAATCCTATAGTATGTGAATCATAGAATGTGATGTATGTTTTGGATTCAAAAAATGTGATACTATTTCAAAGTTATAGATGTTTTTCAATCAGTCTATCAATTAGGACTTTAGTTGTAATTTGAATAGAAAATGAATAATAATACTTATTAAATTCAAAGTAAAGCTTAATTTATATTGGTGGAAATTTGAGAATCTCCTTTAAAAACCCTTTTCTTTTCATCAATTTTGGATGAAAAAAAATTCATTAGCCTCATACCCATCATATTTCCACTTTTTGGCCCATCATGATCCTACACATACCCATTTTATTTTCTTGGCCGACTAAGTTGTGATGGAATATCCTATAGTGGATATATAAGAGTGATTGTGTGATTAGTGGAAAGTGTGCTTCATGTGCTTCTATGTGCTTATGTGCGAATATCTTTATTGAGAAAATTGTGAAGAGGGTTGTGCGAACTGTGAAGAAGTGTTGAGCTTAATTGGAACTGTAATCAAGCTTGTGAAGAAGGTATTTTCTTAGTTCATACCCTCTGGATTTTTAATCCAAACCCTATTATTGGATAGTGATTCCTCTTTTGTAATTGAGCAGTGAGCTCTAGGTAGTGTGCCTAAATGCATGTGCATTCCCCTTATTATTTTCATTATACTTTTAGTAGAGTATAATCTTGTGGACTAAAATCCACCACGGTCTTCCCCTAACAAGGTTTCCACGTAAAAAATATTGGTGTTATTTGTCTCTCTGATGTGTTAATTGCTTATGGTTAATTGTTCATTCATCATTTTGTAAAGGGTTCCAGTCCCCTTCAAAGCTTTTTTTTTTTACCTCTAATCAAAAACATGATTATGCATGCAAGATATTTTTTGTGTCACAAGATGCTATCAAGATGCGGATGGAAGAAATGTTAGTGTGAAAGATATGGATGTTAGCATGGTATTAGTGGAGACAACTGGAAGATGTATATTTTTCTATGCAAGGCTTTGCATTAATAATCATTAGGTGGTAAAATATGGAAAATAGACAACAAAAACCATGGTATGACATAGACCAAGGTGTGCAAGGTCATCCAGTTACAAAAAAAATAGTTGTAGACAAGGAATGTCCTGACTTGTACTAAAGGAAAAGTTTACCCAGTCTTATTTCCAAGAAAATCCACAAAGAGTAGTCATAGAAAATAGTCATGTGACATCCTTACCCATCTAAATCCTTCATGGGACATCTTCGAGAGATCTAGTAACATGAATCAAAGAAAAATAAAAATGATAAGATAAAATATCCCAACAAAGTCAAAAACCATTCAAAGTGTTTTCCAATAATTGTTTGTTGATGTTTGACTGACTAGGTGAATGATGAGTTGATTTTTTGATAAGGCTTGGTTTTAGGAAAAGAAACATGTCGTATAAGGCACCAAGTCTAGTTTTGATCATGTGACCATATGTATAAGGAAAATGAGAAAGTTTGACCTATGAGAATGCCTGGTTTTAGGAAGGACACATCCTATATAAGACAAGTTTTTGACTATTTTGATGTTGGTTTTTGGTATTTTTTTCTATTTTTACAATTGACTAAGTTGACTTGATGATTTGCTGACTTGTCCATCTTGTTGATTTGAGACTTGGTTGATATTTTAATTGTTGGTGGTGTTCAAGTTGATAATGTCCAAATTATTATGACAGACATGACAAACCCTAAAAAACTAACCTAGGTGGCCTCAAGGGCTCATCGATAGATGGCCTTTCCTATGTAACAATGCATAGAGACCTCATAGTTTGATATGAATTGAATTTGTTTTGTTGACAAAGGGCCTCATCATGATTTTTTTTACCAAGCTTAAAAGTACTGACCCAATGCTTTGAGGGCTCATTGACAGATGGCCTTGCATACGTAAAGTTACAGAGGCATCATAGTTTGATAGGACTTGGATTGACATGACTAACTTTTGACTCAATTTTCTGGATTTTTAAAGGTTATTTGGATATTTTTGTGTTTTGACATTTTTTTTAAGATTTTGTGGTTTTATGGATTTTTTTTTCATTTTAATATAGTTACCTCCAACACCAAGTGTAGGATCTGAAGATGACATAGGTCAAGTATTTTTCCCTAGAGTTAGCCATAAGACAAATTTATTAGGCGTGGAATGAGATAGGTGTTATGGTGGATGGATATTAAAGGGAAAAAGAAACACAATGTCAATCACTCTAGGTTATGGAAAGGAAAACCAAGCATTATTATGGATGATACGAGAGAGCGAATGACAAGGAAATGTTAGATTAGAATGATGGTAGATGACAAAGCAAAAGTCAACCACACATGGCACCTATTTTCTAGGTTTTCACCATGGTACTTATCCAAAGCACCACCAAAGTAATTTTCACTATAGGATAGATTATTTCTCTCTACTATTTTCTTAACTTTTTGATTGTTTTGGTGTCACCAAGATGCTTGTTTGCTAGGTTTTCATCAAGGTAATGATTTTTTTGATTTTGTAATTTGTTTTATATTTTTATGGTTATGATATGGCTCTCTACAGCTAAGTGTTTAATTGATAAGTGTTGGATCCATAGATTGTTGTGATGATGCATTGACCTTGTTCAAATTCCCATTTTGGATGAAATGACTTGATTTGGATGCATAGTCAAAGTGGGAAATATGAAGGACAATAGATGTTGTGAATGAGGAGAATATTGTATGATCCCTAATGTTCACACTACATGGGCCATCAAGCTTTAGACAAAAAGGAGTTTAGGTGACCAATGAACTAGAGTATGTAAAGGGGTCATCATCAAAGATACATTGAAAGACATCACCAATGGTAGTGGAATAATATGATGGATGCATGAATATGGGAAGCTTTAATGGTATGTATGGAATGATCGGAAGTGACAAGAATGGACATGTTGGATCAACACGCTCTTCTTTTATCATTTTACTTGGATGGATGCCCCTAGTGACTTTTGATAAAGAGGCATACTTGGAGATCGAATTTTGTTTACTTTCATTTTTTACTTTTATTTTTGATTTGTTGAATAGATTTTAATTTTGGATAGAGGACTCATCTTGATCTTCTTTTCATTTCAGGATGTCTTTTGATTCTTCATCTCCTTGCAAGGATAGCTCCTTCATCAAGGATTTTCGTTTATTATTTTCTTGAAATATGACTTGTTGATCCATGTCTATGATGTAGATGGATGTGAGTACTATGGGGGTATGTACAGGATCATCATGGAAAAAATAGGCCCTTAAGTGGCAATTGTTTTAAAAAAATTAGAGTTAGGCAACTTGAAGTAAAAATTTGAATAAGTTATCGATATTATTTAAAAAATATGTAAGAATAAAATCTGTAGAAAATTGAATGCAGTTTCTAAACTACTAGGTTTTTAAAAAGAATCTATTTGGTGAAAATTTGAAATTTCAATGCAGTAGTACTTAATTTTTAGGGAAAAAATAAGTAGGTGTCTGTCTGACCACCCTAACCACAATAAAATGATAATATTTTTTTATAATATTTTAGGTATAAGTAGATGACTTGTGTCCCAATGTGATGCATATTTTTTTGTAATTTATTTCCATGTAAATAATTAATTATGAATTTTTTATTACAATTTTTAAAAATATATAAAAAACTTGTATCTCTGACCACCTTAACTTGGTCAAAACTTCATGAAATTCAATTTTTATTTTTGTAATCCTATAGTATATGAAGAATATAATGTGACACATGTTTTGGATTCAAAAAATGTGATACCATTTGAAAGCTATAGATGTTTTTCAATTAGCCTATCAATCAGGGACTTTAGTCGTAATTTGAATAGAAAATGAATAATAATTACTTATTAAATTCAAAGTAAAGCATAATTTAGATTGGTGGAAAGTTGAGAATCTCCTTTAAAAACCCTTTTAGTTTCATCAATTTTGGGTAAAAAAAAGTTCGTCAGCCACATACCCATCATATTGCCACTTTTTGGCCCATCATGATCCCGCACATATCCATGGGTGAGGTGGATGACTGAGCAGTGATGCCATCAATGGGGAATTTGGGACTATCCTTTTGAGTACTGTCAATGAAAAAGGAGGCTTTCACATTCTTAATGGCTTGGTAAGGTGACTTAGCAGAGGCAATAGTAGGAGATACATATCCTAGCCTAGGGTGGGTGAGGTGCAAGGATGATGGTTGGATATATGTGGCATAGTCATGATCGAAAGGTGGATTATCATAGATATCCTTGTCAAACATGGGTTTATGATAGACATGAAAGGATTGAGGGAAAACGGATAGTGTAAAGGTAGATGTATCATTAGGATCCCAATAAGTTTCAATCCAAGAACAATCTTCTGTTTGTGTACCTTCTGAATGTTTTCTTCACATTATTATCAGAAGTTTGAACACCTTTAGCTTTATTATCATTGTCTCATGTAGGTAAATTGTCCATATGCTACTCACCACATCCCATTTCATGGAATTAAACCTTGGGGTTTGATGGTGCAGTAAATAAAGTGGATGACCATGTCAGTGAAGATAGATCAATGTATTGTGACAAGGTGGAGGATGAAGCTTCCTTATTGGCAGGCACTTGGAATGTGGTAGTCTCTCTTAGGTTACTATAATATTGAAAGGAATCAAGATCACCAACGACTGTTATTTTGGTGCCTTCATGAGGAAACTTGAGGAATTGATGGTATGTAGATGGAATGGATTTTATGGCATGGATCCATGGTTAGCAAAAGAGGAGGTTATATGGAAGGTCTAGGTCTAAGAACTAGAATCTAGTGTTAAGGACAACAGGTCCAACTCTCATAGGAATTTTTATAACACCCTTGGAAGAGCTCTCTTTGCCATCAAAGGCTTTGATAATGATACATTTTTTTATATTTACACATGATTTAGAGAATCATAATTCTTTAACCAATTTGAGGGTGTAAATGTTTAACGCTACTCCACTATCTACCAATACTCATCTAACTTTTTGTTTATGGATGAACACTTTCAATTGCAAGGTGTAATTGTGATTAGAATTTTGGGTCAAATAGTCTACCACTATCTCCTGGAAGTGATTGAAATTGAGGTTAGTGGGTATGGTAGTGTCCTATAAGGCTTTGTTGAGAATTGCCCTATGTTCGAGTGAGATACACAACAACTAAAGGATAAATATTTGTGTGGTTTTCTTCCCCAAATGGTCTAGTAGATTGTATTGAGACTTTGGTTGTTTTTTTTTTGGGGGATCACCTTAAAAAATCACCTTGGTTCAATAGGTATTGATGACACATTCTGACAACTTTTTGATAGTATCGGTATTGACATAATCACCAACGGCTCAGATATGATTTATAATGGTAGTGTAGTCATATTTGGTATTTGTGTAGTTGATCAAATTATTGGTCTTATTACCCAAGTTAGAGGCCTTTCCTTTTCCATGGTCATATACAAGATCTATAAATACTTTATGGTCACTATTGGAGGTTGGTTGTTGTCCATCAACTTCAATAATGTTGTTTTCAATGAGGTCTTGAATGATATTTTTCAATTGTATGCATTGTTAAGTTGGGTGTTCTTTGGCTCGACAATAGTCACAAAGTCATTATCATCCCACCAAGAATGTTTGAATTTCCCTGGGTCATATGGTTTTTCATCAGGAATTTTTATGATGTTTTGTTGCAACAGTTGTTTAAGGACATATTCGATTGGCTTCCCTAAAGGACTATATTTATGTCTGGCAGGAAACTTCCTTTGGGGTTTTTGTTCTTGCATGTTTTGCACAATATTTTTTGTGTGATTGGGAGTATGTGGTCGGTTTTTTTTTGTGTTTGGTCCCCTTGGAGTGATTTTAGGGCCAATGTGTACTACTTTGGCATCAACTACTCCATCATTGGTCACAATCTTGTTGTGGTCCCAATATTTATTTTTTTCATTTGAAGTGTTTTGGGTAGTCATGTTCTTGTTGAAGGTTTTGATCTCTCCTCTTTCAATGAGTTCCTTCTCAAGGATGATTCCTTTCTCTACTAAGCCTAAAAAGGAGGCATATCATTGCATTCACAACTCACGTTTCAATTTTTAATTGAAGTTTTCCACAAACATGACAACTTTTTTCTTTTTGGGTATTTCCATAGGACATCAGCTAGCTAAACTCCTCCATCATTAGAAGAATGTTACAAAATTTTCACCTTATTCTTGTGTAGTGTGACATAGGGTGGTGATTGTTATCTCATTGTCTATGTTGTATGCAAATTCTTCTACAAATTTTTTATCCAAGTCTCCCCATGTACTTATTCTTGTTGGTAGGTGTGTGAACCACTCAAGTGCTTGTCCTCTATGACTTTGTGGGAATAGTGTCATTAGATATATGGGTTCATGTGTAATGTCTATGTAAGTTTTTGAAAACTATCTCACATACTTGATAGGATTTCCCTTCCCTCTATATTTAGGTAAGTTAGGCATGATATAGCCATGTGGGAAGGGAGGCATGTATAGCCTTTTTTCAAATGGGTATGGACATAAGTCTTTTGTAGAGTACGCTTTCTTGTTTGACACTTGCATGTTCTCTTGTTGTTGTTGCAAGGAAATTATTTGAGTTGTTAGGACATCCACTTAGGTCAATCATCTGGACATCTTGTGTATTATCCATGTTGGCATGTTGTAATCCAATGTTGTGAGGTGTATTTTGGTTGGTCATGAATGTATTTGATGGATTTGGTTTTTCATATGAGGGGTGAAAGGTAAGATTTGGTTTTGAAAGTTGGGATTTTATTGGCGTACGAAGGATTGGATTGTGTTTTCCATGAACTTGAAAAAGTGTGACCATGTAAGTTTTTGGTTGCCATGTTGTGTGAAAGGACCTCGTGTGTTGTTTGGAGTATAACCTTATATATTGTGTTGTTTATGTATACTAGGAGTAGGCCCTTGTTGCGATGTGACGGTATGTTGAGGGGTCCCCATGTTTGGTATAGCATTTGACTTGGGTGTTTTAGGACCATTGAAAAAAATCTTAGGTATTTTGGTTGTCCTGTTTAGACCCATGAAAAATGGATTGAATGATTTTCCAAAGGGTTGTGTCATGGATCGTGTCATGTTTTGTGTCATTCCTTCTATCATTGTTTGGGTGCTAAATGGTGATGTGTGGATGGTTGTTGAGTCTTGTGTGGATCCTCCAAGTGGCATGGAAGTATTAATTTGTGGAATGGATCCACTAGACGTATGTGTACTATGTCCTTGATTTTGTTTGTTTGGGGTGGGAATTTCATGGAGTGTGTTGATGTCAAAACCAAGGGGTAATGTAGCTCTTTCATGTAATTTTTTAGCTAGGAAACATTGGGGGTCTAATGCCACTATCTCATCAACAAGGAAGGCTATTTCAAAATCTTGTGTGGTAGGCTGTACTTACTGTATGGTGACACATCCTTCTCTATCTATAATGATGATTTTTTCAAATGGATTGGGAAATTATTGTTGTGGTCTAGGTACCCCATGGGAAGAATTGCCAAAGGGATTGAAAAACTCATCATCTTGGGAGAAGTCCATATCTTTTTCATTTCTTTTGCAACCTTTTTTTGACCATAAAAGGACTTGCAAAGGTGAGGTGAATGTGCTAATAATATTTCTAAGGTATGGTAATGCAAGGGTATGACTATTATTAAGGTGTGACTATGAAAAGGTATGGCCAAGGTATGACCAAGGTTATGCAACTATGTTTTTTGGATTTTTCAAAGTATAGGTTATGTCTAATGAAGCCAAGATAAAGATTCCAAGTGAAAATAATCAAGGTGTCCATAGGATAGTGTCACAATGAATTCAATATCTATGGTATGTCTAAGGTATGCAAGATGATGTCTAACAATGCCACTATAGAGACTAAAAGTTACAATAATCACAATGTCAATAAGGTAGTGTCACAATGAGATCAATATCTAAGGTATGTCTAAGACTAAGCTATGTCAAATTTAATGCAAGTTTGAAAGGATGATAGAGGGTTGGAATGGTAATATGATCTAAAATGATGTCTAATATTATCACAACTAAGTACCTAATGGTAAATCTAAGTTAAGGTTATTAATCAAACTAATATAGCCAAGGAGAAAAATCTGATTTATCAAGACCTCAATGATGGTAAAGACTGAAATGATTAGTTAACAAAGGTGGTCTCAAACTAGCCTTATGAGTTGAGGAGCCAACCAAAATGAAAAAGTACTAAAATGATGAAAATTAAGGTCAAGATAAATCTTATTTTGCAACCTATGGGCTATCTAAAGTATGATGAATTTCCAATGCCAAAGTTTACAGCAAGGTGTATGCAAGCTAAGATATGACCTAATGTTTTACCTATGGAAAATTCAACTAATGCAAAGAAGGAATAATGGATGGACTGAAAATGATAGGTCTGGTGGTTGCAAGCCTGTGATCAGAGGACAAGATGATGCATAGGAATTGATCAAAGAATGGACTATTTCTATTTTCCCAAAAACTTTCAACAACAAGCAATTACATTGTTTTAATTGATAGATGTAGTGCTCTAGGAATCAATTGTTTTTTTCTATGAATCAGTTGTAGGTTTCTAAAAAAAAGTTGTGATGAATGATAGTTAGTTGTGATGAACAATTAGTTGTGACCAAGGTTGAATTTTTTTGACTCAATTTTGACTTGATATGTGTGAAATATGAATAGAAAACAATGTAAATAGTTTTAAGACACTTGGGCTGGCCTAAAAATTTCCAAAAGTATGTTTATAATGTGTATGTTTAGAGGCTATTCACCTCAAATTTCCATGGGAATATCATAATTTGAATACAATATCACACACATAAAGCCCTTATCTATCCCTAAGGTCATTAGCCAATGAAAACACTCTTAGACCCAAACTAGGAATCTCCTTTGACACAAGGGAGGGAAAACCATATAGGACACCCTTTTGGGGTTTGTATCACCTCTTTCCTATGGAATTGGATAGGTAGGGAGCTCCTGCTATGGAAGGATTCCACAAATCACCCTTAGTGCAAAGTGTCAAGCCTAAAAGGAAAGTGACTTATGCAAGATAGGGATTTACATGTCATAGAAGGGAGCCAAATGTTGGGCATAAAAGTTTTAAGGGTGTGGTGCTACACCCTGGCACTAAGAGCATCACCAAAACTCAAGTAAAAGGGTGGCTTCTGACTAGTTTGGTTATAAGTCACAACTGGGGAACATGGTACCTTGCAAGCATCCAACAATCCACTTAAGGCTTTAATCACTACTGTTGGGGGATCTTATATGTTTTACAATTGTACCCTATTCCAAATGACACTATACAGCTAAGTCCTATATACCATGAGGACTAAGACTTTTATCTCATCCTTTTATATACCACTCGAGGGGAAAATCGGTTGGAGTCACCAAGGAGTTCTCCATATGGATGTGTCTCACTTGGTAGGCCCCTCTAAGGGTAAGAAAAAGCAAGAAAAGTATGTTTTTTATGATCTCCAAGATCACACAAGGAATAAGGAGAAAGAATTTACACAACACCTTTTCCTTCCACTTGCATGATGTTATTTAACCTTAATAAATCCAAATGTGTGGGTGATGATGCAAGTGTTAAGATATATTTTTTATTCTCAAGATCACCAAAATGGTGTGAAAGAACATACGCACCTCTACAACAAAATGGAAAACCACAAGAAAATAAGATAATGATTTATTTTATGACCCCTAAACAAGATGTGAAAGAAGACACTAGATGTAAAGTTGTCAATTTTAGAGCTAATGAGTGAATATGGAAGATAAATTTTAAGTCCCAAGTGAGTGCAATATGCAAGTTGTTGTAAATTTTAACGAAATAAGTGTGTATGCAATTCAATTTTAACCAAATGAGTGTGATAGATCAAAATATCATTACAAAATGAGACAAGACAAAAGGTTAGTAAAATAAAAATGAAAATGAATCCTTTCCACCTATGCCACATGATACAAATAAAATATTAGTACAAGAAAATGCCTATACTATCGAATGCAAAAAAATATAATTGATAATTCCTGAAAAATATGCAAGAAACTAGAAAATAGACAATTGTGTCATTGTAATAGGTAGTTCTGGCTTGACAATTGTAGTGTAGAACTAGGTGCCTATTGTTGCAAATATGAGCTAGTTTGGTGGTGTTGTCATTGATGTTTTCATTCATGTCAACACAGTTCTATATGTTGCAGATTGTACATGTATAGCTAAGATGCTTCTAAGATGTTGTGAGTAGATGGATATATCTTTATGGTGTTGTACATGTGTTGTAATGGTGAATTTCCAAGTGCTTTTGAGAAAATTAGATAAAGAAGAGAAGTTAGTGTTTAGAACATGCTATGGTATGTGCTCCACATTTCTCCTATGTTGATCCTATCCTTGTGCAGATTTGAATATTTGTTAATGGTAATATCATGGTAACATATGCTGAGTTTTAGCTTTTGGTGAGATGGTACATGAAATTTATGTTCACCGGTATGCAGACTATCTGGCAATTATTAGTTTTATATGGGCTGGGAGAAATTTTTCCGCTCTTCAATCTACTACTATGTTGTTTTAAATCATGTGGATTTTTGATGTCTTGTGAATTTCTTTCCTATGTTTTGGAAAAGAGGTCTGGATTTTGGTAATAAGGAAGTCATGCTTAAGTATTCTTGTATGATTTTGCATAGTCTGGATTGATTGGTGAAAGGAATTCAGTGATTGAAGTCTATTGTTTTCCTGTGGATGTATCTGGAAGTTTTTGAGATGTAATCTCATGTATATTGAGGCATTCTATTGCATTCACAAGTCATCTTCTTGTTGGGAAGCATGTGCATCAATGTTTATCTATGTTTTCATTAGGTTTGGCTGACCTGGTGTTTACACTTCATTCAAGGAATAAAATTTAAATTGAGGAAGCATGTAGAAGACTTAAGAAAATAATTTTATTGGTCCACTCTTATTCCTTTCCACCATGGGAATTATGATTTGACGATCTAATTTGAATTTATGAAACATTTTTTTGTTGTCGACCTTAGTAAATGTTTCTAAGGTTGAGAATGGTATAAAAGCAAGTTGAATTGTGAAGAGTTGTATGAAAGTGTGATGCAAAGTAATGAAAGTAAGCCACAAATCATAAGAGAAGAAGTGTGTGTGTGTGTGAGTTGTGATGAAGATAGTGGGACAAGGGTTTTTGTAATCCTATGAATGTGCTTTAATTGCAGTGGTGGATCTTTTATTCTCTTTTGTATATGTAGACAGTGAGCCTCCCTATTGGACAGTGAGCCTTTCTACTTGGGTCTAGTGAGTCCTTTTTGTAGGAAGTGAGCCTTTGTACTTGGACAGTGAGTCCTCTTTTGTGTAGTGATCCTTTCTCTATAATCTTTATATTGTGATTTTACCCTCACTATAGTTTTTCCCTTATTGGGTTTTCTATGTAAAAATCTAGTGTTCATTGTGTTGATTCGCTTTCCATTATCTATGTTTCATGCTCATATTTAATAATAGAATAGTGTGGTTGAATATTTGATAAGTGATAAATTTATCCACCCCTCTCTCAGTTGTCCTATGCTTGTTTACCACCTATGGCTCCTGAAATGGTGATTGCATCAACAAAGAGCAGTGAAGTCTAAAGCACTTGCAACATTTCGATCAATAGTTGTAGTGAATGAACTTGGAGCTGAAAAAACACAATGAAATTTATTTATTTCAATCACACTAGAAACCAATATGACCTAATGATGATGTTATATGAAAAAATAGAAACTAGAAACTAGAAACAATAAGAAAATATGAAAATGGATGCAAACTAATGATGTTATGGGACTTTAATCAGTTGTAGTGATGCCCCAAGCCTTTGCATCACAAAAACTTGTAGCTCCAAAGCATAATAAAAATGACCAATTTTTTCCAAACCAGAGAGTAATGTGATATAAACAAATGTTAGATGATGAAAAAAAAACTAGGAACCAAAAATAGTTGATAAATCTAAAAATATAAGCAACCTAAATAATATTTTTTGACTCTTGAGTAGTTGCGTCTTTTTGGATGGTGATTAAATCACATTGGATTTTGTGAGTTGTGGTGTTTCAACTTGCAGTTGTGTCACAGACTTGAAAAAATAAAAAATTCCAAAAATTTCTACAAGGTCTTGTTAGATTCACATTGGGTTCGTCAATATAATTAGGGTAAAAATCTAGGTTAAGGTAATACAGCATATAAACTCTAATCAGAAGACCCTAGTCAAGAAATATAGCACAAATAAGAATAAAAACATGAAATATAAAGAAAAATCACAATAATGTCTTCATGCCATCTTTTCTTCACCTCCATTGCCCTTCTCCATTTTTCTTGAATGTACTTGATGCCCTCATATTTGAGTATGCACTAGTAGCCTATTACAATGACTAGCAGAATATTGAGAATAGTTGACTCACACTAGTAACATTTACTTGCATATGACCTAAATGTAAATGATGAAAATGACAATGGTAGGGCATTTTATAAAAAAGACAAATTTGAATGAAGGGTTGAGATTCAATGTCAATAAGATGTGTCAATTAATGGCCAAGAATAAAATTTATAGTATGAAATAGGCTTAGGGAAAAATTAGGGCAATGTTAAGAATGAAAGGCTAAGATTGAATTATGAAATAGTTCGATCAAGGCTTGAAATTGCATGAGACAAGAGGAGATAAAATTGGAACAAAAAAAAAAAGAGATTGTAGGAGAAATTAAAGTAATTATAAAATTATTTGTTTTGAGAGGGAAATAAATAATTAAATAATTAAAAAACATTATTTAATTATATGGGCATGTGACAAGTTGAATTTTTCATTAAATAATAATTTAATTCAAAATGGAAAGCAGATGACAAATTAGTAAGAAATTAAATAAATAAAATTTATTTAATTTATCAAAGAGGAATAAAGATAGCAATGAATTAATTAAATAATTAAAATTATTTAATTAATAGAAGACATATGATAATAAATAAATATTTAAAATTATTTAATTATTAGGAGTGAAGGGGAAACTTATGAAGGAATTAAGGGTCTTAGGCGTAGGATAAATTTTAGTGTCTACAAGATCAACAGATGCTTTGTATTCCTTCCCAACAATGTAGTCCTAGTTCTAATTCTAGTGTGATAACTAGTGAACAAACACAAGCCTAGATTTAGACCCCAAGAAAATAACAATACTTATGAATGATAACAAAGGAACCGCAATGTAAAATGGGCCTTGAAATGATGAAAATGATTCAAGAATAAAAAATATCCTATACATTTAATCTCTTCTTGTACTAGCTCATGCAGGATATGAATCCCATGGGTTGGGGAGACAAAAAGAGGATCTAAGAAAAGAAAAATAACACAAGGGGTGAAGGGGAAGGAAACCTAAATCTCTTGAACATGCTAATATCACTCAAAGAACTCTACAATGAGGAATTATCACCAACACACTATTGCAAGTATGAGTAGTTGGTGTTGTCATTGATGTCAACAACCTTGTGTTGTCATTGGTGTCAACTATATGAGAAGAATTTTATGATGCTTTGATTAGTTGTGTAGCAAATTAGCATTATGCATATTCATCCACTCAATAAATAAATCAAATGCATCACATCCATTCACCTAGTAAATCAAGTTCTTATCATCAAAAGCTCAATCATAGTTTAATTAAATAAATCAAGCTTTATTTAATTAAAATCTCAAACATGCATCTTCCATCCTTTTCTGATTTAAATAAAACAAATATTTAAGTCTTAAAAGTCAAAATCATCTAATCAGCATTAAATCAGCATAATCATCATCTATTTAATCTAACCCTGATTAAATACTCACCCACTTGCATTCTCTAGATTTGGCCACTTGCACATGAAATTGCATTTAATTGATTTATCAAAATTACTTATTTTCAACTTGGCATAAAGGAAGAATATTCTCCAAGTTTGAATTTCCCCCCAAGTGGACATGTACACCCAACAGAGCATTTATGAGGCCTTACATGTCTCTTACATGTCCCCTTCCAAAGGTCAAACTTAGCATTCATTGCAAATTTGAATTCAAATTTTCCCTCTCATGGGCACTCTTCCCAAATCTTGCACATACATTGACCAATCACCACTTGACAAGTGGCCTTATCTTATTGGCTTGATCTTTAGTCCCACATTGGTCCCTCTTCAACACTTAGCATTTTGAAAATCTTTAAATACAGGCTTCATCCTCAAGCAAATCCTTCACAATTTTATGCAAGGTTACTCTCTTCATTTGAGATTTGATCTTGTCCATTTCACTCCATCATCTCCATCATTTACACAATTTAAGCTTTGATCAAGGGTTGGGAAAGGGTCACTAGCACATGTGACACCAATCCACTATAAGATGCTAGTTTGATTCATTAGAATGATGCCCTTCTATGTTTGCTTGTTTCTTTGGCATCATTCTTGTGATTAAATGAATCTTATAGGGGATCTTTTGGTTTGCTTTGGTTTACTAACAATACTAATGGTTTTTGTTTTTGATCCAATGCAGATTTAGGGTCCTACATATGGCTCTAGAAGGAGGGCTTCGATCACATATTTTAGTGTTTTGCTGTGTGTACTTACTGCATTAAATCAATGTGTGTTTCTCTTAAATGTTATGGTAGCATTTTGTGATCATCCAAATCTCAATATATTGGTTTCCTATTGGTCGCTTCATTATTTAGGCATTTGATGCTACCATCATGAATGACAACATTGCCTCATTAAATTGCTTTAACCTGCATAATCAAACGTTGAAATGTTGCTGGTAGGTATTGAAAAATGATTCATTTGTATGCTTAAAAACTTCTACTGTCAGGACAATATGACGCTATGAATGCCTTTTGCTATGTTAAGATCTCTACTTCAAATAGAATTTACAAATCGCTTGTAATGCACTCGCTAAACTTGTTTTACCTTTTGTTCGGTCAAGAATCTCTATTAAGACTGCTCCGTAGGTAGATCACAAGTGTTGGCATTGGGCGCAATCTGCATTATTGCTTTATTTCTTGTTCTGCCCATATTCAATTTGCATCTGCCAATCTCCATTGTAAATAAGTAGTAGGAAACCACTTTCAGGTCATGGGTCCACTGAAGACAATGGTCTTAGTCCTCGAATAAAGCACTCACCAGTCTTAATGACCATTCTTGAATGTGCTTTCAAAAGTGTTGTGTTTTCTTTCAATATGATAAGATAACATTTTTCTTATGAATCAGCGAATAGGACATTCATCCGGAGGCGCTTTGCAAGGAATAGCCTCAGTATTAGTTCTTTGGCCTGAGAAGCTTAGTTCATCATACATATTTGAGTGCCTGTCTGAGTCAGATACGTGGATTAGTAGTATTGCATTCTGAGATTTTGTTTGAAGGTGCAGTTTATGCTTTCCTATCATTCTTTACATTCTCATCTGTTTAGTTTGCTTTATCTCAATCAATGCATCTAATATTCGGTCCTTGTGGATTTAAAAGCTTTGAAACTTGTTATCTTCAGCGCGTCCTTTTTTATTGACTTATCAATGCAATCTTGAATACGGAAGTTGCACGCTGTCCTCCAACACTTCAATGAATGCCCCCACTATTAAATGCGGGCATATTTAACCCAGCTATTTATGCATTAAAGTTTAGGGGAGAATAGATTCATTTCATTTGTTTTAAAATCAGTGGGTGCCAGCCATTAAAGCCGCTTGAAACTTCAATTTGTTTAAATGTTTTCTTTTGACACGTCGTTTCTTTTTAATCGGTTATAGCCCACCACTGTTCAACATCAATCTATCTGGCTTTTATGACTACTTCCATCAAATCAGTCCACATAAAAAGTGAATCTGGCAGTCTATTGATAGTATATTTTGTCATTAATAACATAAATATGGTTGAGTATTTCATTGGCTGCGTCCATTACAAATTCTTTGAGTGATTATATAGTTGCTACCACTGGGATACTTGCATTCAATTGAGAATAAATAGAACTCACTTTCAAAACAAATTCATATCTCGGTGCTTTAAATAGGAGTAATTATCGAATCCTAACATATTCTCAGTTCTTTAAAACTCATTGCAAAATGTTTATGCATATTTTAATTGAGATCTTGCTGACTTTAAAGGATTGATTAGTTATTCCTATCATCTCACTATATTAGATGTTATTTATATTTCATTTTTTTTTGGCGAGAGTGAATTATTGGGAAGGGAGACTTTTTCTTGTTTTTCTTAGATCTTTATTAATGCTTTATCACTTGAAATTTTTTATTTTTTACTTAAAAATGATTGAGAAGCAAATTTAATCAAACTCAATTTTCACATTATTGTCTTTGGTTGGAATAGGATAACGAAGGTACAAGGAAAGCGTAAAGTCAACAAGGAGGAGGCTCGCAAATGAAGACGAAAGGAGGATGAGTTTTTTTTGAAAACACAATGTGTTTTTTAACACTTTAAGTGTTGATCAACACTACTTCACGAAGTTTGTTTATCTTTTCGTTTTAGAACACTAATTTTTATTTGGGTCTAAAAAGAACAATTTGATTTTCATTGCAAAGGGCCTAAAATGAATCTTAGGACAAACTCACTAGATTTTGTTTGAGGTTAAGAATTGAACAATCAAAACTCACACTTCACTTTGGTGCTTAAAACGAACTCACAATTGCTTTGAAGGTTATAAAATGAACAAGTGTTTGAATTGTGTGGTTTTGTCTTTTGAGTACGTATCCTCTCCCCTTGCGCTTGATGCGACCACAAGGTGCAAGAAAACAATCAAAATACATTTATTGCTTTGAAACATTTTCGATTTGGGCAAAATTGAACATCTTGTGCAGTGTGGTAAAAGGCATTTTTCATGTACATTCTCTTTCTTTGTGCCATCAAAGATTGATCGAGTTACGAATTGTGTCTTTGCTTGCTTTTGTTTATCTTAGAGGGCCCGCCTTGTGGGAAAAAGTAATCACCCAAGGGAACGGCTCAACCAGTAACACTCTGAACCCAAGAGTATTTCCAGCCGGGATATAAATGTGGATATTGGAAGAAACACCAATATCACGCGGTTGATTCCGACAAGATGGATCTGAAAGGGGACTCTTGCCACGTTGGGTCAACTCCTATGAATGGAAAGTCCGAACTAGAACCCTTGTTTTGTAGTGGCCTATTTATCCATTGAGCGAGTTTATCAAGGTGGTGCATTGGAACTTAGATTCCAAGAAGTTACTTGCCATG